>KB663832.1:1347668-1408103 GCA_000349025.1 Anopheles minimus
GCAAGACTGGCACCATTCCAAGCGAATGCCTATCAGAGTTTGGTGAACATAACTCGCTTTACATGAGACTACTTAAGGAAGGAAGAACGGTTGCGGTAGTCCAGACAAACACCGATACGTACAGCATGCGGTTGATACCGTATTTTAAAGAGCATCCCAAGCACATCGAATCCGTGGAAAGTGGGGCATTGCTGAAGGGCAGCTGCTCCACCGTGAATGGTGTACTGTATGTAACTCCCTTGCTCAGCAATTTCTCACAACAAATCGAGGTAAAGAGGAAGGAAAATTATTGCGAAGTAAAGGACGGTTCTATTATGATGATGCGTGTATTAGATGTGAAAAAATCGTCCAAGGAAGGATACAACCTGCACGTGAGCACAGCACTGCTTGATGTATGCGAAAATGGGAAGCAGGATGTTTTCAATTTCATGGTCGAATATTTGAAGGACGTAAAGAATCTGATTCAAAGGTTTGTACATCAGAGGCTCGTGTTGATGTATAACAATGGTGGAAATTATAAACACATCTCTTTTCTAAACTTTCAGATATCAAGAAGCAAACTATGCCTTTGCTAATTACACACTCGGTGAGCTTGTAGAGTGTGTAGTAGAAAGCATCGTTCCAGAGTCCAACAAATTAGCTGTCGAGGTGCGTGCGATTGATAAGGAAACGAAAAACGCTGCAAAAGGCATTGCCACTGCTATCCTGCCGAATCAGCCTGCTTCATCATACAAGGTCGGCAAAAAAGTACCCGGTCGTGTCGTTTGGATCGATGTGGAGCGAAAGCTTGTGCATGTCTGTTTGGATCCACCATTGGTTGAGCGTATTCTACCGGAGGATTCACCTATGGGTACAAAATACCCAGTGAACCCGGTGCAGTGTTGGGTATTGTTTGCGAACAATTACGTACAAGTATGTTGCCTGCAAACTGTCCCACTAAATGCTTTGGTGATTGTACCGGTGAAGCATCATTACAATGATATGGTAGACAGGGGAAATAATACCACCAACACGGTTAAAGTACGTTTACTATGGAACTATGAAAAGATGTTTTTCGCCATGCAGGAACAAATGGTTCTTTTTTATGAGATGTGTTTCGCTACTGCACATGCTAAGCAAGGCAGGATTCATCGCCAACAAGCATCAAAAACAATTGATGAACCATCGATCAATAAGGAGGACGAATCGGAAAATGATGCTTATGATGTGTCACCGATGGAAGGAATGACTAGAGTAGCGGATAATGAAGGAGAGGACGCTGACGCCACCTACGATAGGATGGATGAAGAATCGGATGATGGATTGAGCATCCCAACACCAACAACCAGGAGCATCATCAACGGTAAAAAGCAAAAGAAAAAAGCAACGTCTAAATCATCCAAAAAGGGCGATGACAAGACAAAGCGGAAACGCAAGATCGTTGCTGAAGCAATGGAAAATGTGGAACAGAAACAGTTGGCACTGAAGAAGAAGAAGAAAAAAATTTCTCCTGCAGAAGACCTAGAGGTGGCTACTGTCGCGAAGCAGCCAAAAAGTGTTTCAGAAAAGGGTAAAAAATCCATTCTTCTAATCGGCAATAGGGTGAGCGCAGAGAAGCCGAAATTAAAAAAGAAAAAATCGCCATTTGTTATCGATCAGCTGGATGGCGCGAACGATTTCTACTTACAGCAGTTGGACGGTACAGGAGATATTGCAATGGGCGAAGATAAGAAAGAGGGAGCTAGAAAGCGAAAGCGCACTACTGACGGCAAAGGGCTGCCAGGTGCGATCAACTTCTGGGATAGTACGCCCGTCTACAAGCGCACCGTATCGGACTCTAGCGACGATGAGGCACAAAACAGCGATGACGAGCAGTGTGAAACCGTCGGTAAAATGCGTCTCTCCGCTAAGGAACGATTTGAGGCAATGAAAAAGGAGGAAGAGCGGCTGCGCAAAATAGAGGACGAGCTGGCCAATCCATCGATGGATCCGCACACACCCGACCAGTTCGATCGGTTGGTGTTGGCACAGCCGAACAACAGCATGCTCTGGATTCGCTACATGGCCTTCCACATGGAATCGGCAGAGCTGGACAAGGCACGGGCGGTCGGTCGTAAGGCACTGAAAGCAATCCATTTCCGGGAGGAAACAGATCGTCTGAACGTTTGGATGGCACTGTTGAATTTGGAAATCCGGTACGAAACGGTTGACAGCTTCAAGGAAGTTCTGCAGGAAGCGGTGCAGTACAATGACGCATTCAAAGTGTATTCGCGCGCGGTGGATATACTGATCGACTGCCAGAAGCATGCCGAGGTGCAGGAGTTGCTAGAGCTGTTGCTGAAGAAGTTTCGGAAACAGAACGATATGTGGTTTCTGGTGGCCGACGCATGGTACCGCATTGGACAGGGTGGCAAGGTGAAGCCATTGCTTAGCCAAGCACTAAAATCATTGCCAGTAAGAGAACGTAAGTGCTCGCATTGGGCGGTGCTGTTGAAATAGCAAAGAAATTGTTTTCCAAATCATTTATGCTGTTTTTTTTATCTTTCATAACTTTCCAGACATCCCAATTATTGTAAAGTTTGCCTTTTTGCACAATCGTAACGAGAACCGGGACGAGGCCCATCTACTGTTTGAGCAGATTCTGACCTCCTATCCGAAGCGCACCGACATCTGGTCACAATACATTGACATGCTGGTGAAGGACGATTTGGTTGGAAATGCTCGTCAAATTTTGGAGCGTGCGATCATGCAGCGGTTACCTATGAAGAACATGAAGACACTTTACACCAAGTACGTGAACTTCGAAGAAACCCATGGCGATCGCGATAGCGTACGTCGCGTAAAACAGATGGCAGCCGATTATGTGCAGGCGCAGCTGAACAATGCCGGCATAAAATAGTTAATATTACCTTCTTGCACTACTGAAATTCTATTGCACTAGTTGCACATTACAGCGCAGATATAATTAGCACATAAAGTTATATTCAAATAAATTGCATTTGTGAATGTACCATGCTCGTATCGGTTGTGGTTGGGAGGAGGGGGGTGGGTGGTACTACATAATACGACAGCTTATTTTTTTGTTATTTTGTAAGGATTCGAGAAGGTTCCCTTTAAAGAATCTAGTATCACTATTCGGAAAACGCCTAAATGTATGCAGAACGTAGCACAGACCAAGCAAATTTCACAGTGTGGGTTCGCGTGGACGTTAATTATGCAATTAATAGTAAAAAAATCGAAGTGCGTGCTTTTTGAGTGGCTTAAACCAGCTAGATTTTGACTGGATTACTGGATTTTGATTCAGCTGATGGCGCAAATATTCGTCGGCCACATCCATCCCAGGGTGACCCGATCAATGGGTGCTTGCACTCAGCGGGTATCCCCGGAGTGCGTAGGATGTGACCCGAATGATGGTGAACTATGCCTGATCAGGTCGTAGCCAGAGGAAACCCTGATGGAGGACCGAAGCAATTCTGACATGCAAATCGATTTTTAGAGTTAGAATAAGGGACGAAAGACCAATCTGGTAGTTGGTTCCCTTCAAATTTATCAAATCAGTTATGTCCGCATGATGTCTCACAGTGCAATTAAAAATATTGCATACAGTGCTTCACAAATTTCCTGCAAGGGGGGCCTTCTTGAGTCTTTTTCCCTTTTATCGTTTCCTGCTATAATTACATGCCTTGCACTTAGCACACATTTTGGCGCCAACAGGTGTCTACGGAGCATCCAAACGATCTATCTTTCAAAGTAATGGTGACAGGAAATCTGGTTTAGTTTTCAAATACTTAAGCTAATCATGCGACAACGTTTTCGATTTACTTATGTTTATAAGGCCCAAATGTTATACCCTTCTGACGTTATGGAAGAGAAAGTTAATTTCGCACAAGTAAAAATGAAAAATGTGACCATTCTATAGTACATCACACATAGTTAAGTAACACTCACACACAGTACAGTGCTCCATCATGATGCAGTTTCTCTCCGCTCTTATATTTGTACTCTCCCATGAAACCATTCTTCCCGCCTTCTCGCGGTGATTGTTTTGAGGCCTTTTTTCGCACGCAAGTTGCTACGTTCTACGCACTCCTCCCCGGTGAATTGCTCCGGTTGAATGTTCGTAGTTAATATTAGCAATGCCATCCGCACAGTTCGACCAGTAGTGGCGACCGTGCGTAAATGAAACGACCGACAGCGCTCGGTCAATTTACGAACAGTGAAAACCGATTGTGTGAATGGTTTTGTGGAAACCGGGAAAAAATTGACCAATAATCGATTTTTCCCCAAAAGCGGAAAAATCGGTAAGTAGTGGAAGTGTTTCGTTGAAAAGTGTAACCACAAAGTAATGGCCACGAAGGTACACGAAGAGAAACAAACTGGCAGAGCAATTGCATGTGTATATTACATTTGAGCAAACAAGAGTTGGTATGGGATTGTGTGGGAAGGGGAATCTTGTTCCAAAATTGACAAAACGTTTCGTTCAGTGAATAGGTGTATTGTTCGGTGTTCGGTTTGAAAATTGCCCGTCACAATGTTGCAGAATATGCGATTTGTCGTACAGTTTAAAAGCTGAACATCCTTTCCCATCGAGGAGGCACCTGTTTGAAGACCCGCCCATGTTATCCTTCATATCCTTCAGATCTGTTCAGTGTTCGACCATGCGAACAATGCATTTCGGTGTCGCCTCGGTCGCTTTGCATGACTGCGATGTTACCGATGTCCTTATGTAATGTTGCTTCTGCACTGGTTACTAGGAACGTAAATACATCCCTAACCATAGCAATCATGACAGCACCACGACACTGCCAATGCCATACGGTGGCGAGAAGGATATCGATTTTCACCACCACTAGTCCTTACGAAACCGTGAGCCACAGCGAAACAAGCAGTCGAAGCAGTGGGGTAGTAATTTAACAGCGCCGGCTAAAGGATTCTTATACGGTTGGCACTCTACTTTCCACACAACAGTCTAGAAAACCGCTCATTAAAAGGGGATAAAATAGGTACGATAGTGTGGTGGTAAAAAAAAATGCCGAGTGGTTTGCGGAACGCAAGGACACGTTCCCGTCAGTCAGTGGTGTTGGTGTTTCACAAACGGTAGGACCACCATCGTTACGTCCTGGCGTGCTTGGATCGTTGGTATTGAAGTGCTCTGCATACAGTTTTGCAATCTGCAAACCGGTGAGACGACGTGTTGCCGTGCCCCCGACGTGTTGGTATTGGGATTTTGTTTGTTTGTTTTATTACGAATTGTATGTCCGGTTTGGCAACGTGCCATACAGCGAATGGCATAGCAAACAAAACTGGCAAACTTCACTCTCAAGAGGGATATGCTGGCGAATATTCGGAAGCAACAAATTGGCACCTTTTCGATAGTGTAAAACTAGAAAAGTGCACTATCGGTCGTGGAAGTACAGTTTATTCCTAGTGATTCCCCCATCACTCCACTTAGAACACCAACATTCCGTACCTTGAAAACGTGTTCACGTACACACAAAACCCAGTTAAATTTTCATGCGGGCCCATACAACACCAGCATGGTCCAATAATTTGTTTTATCGTACGCAGCTCACTGGTTCCACAATGCTTAGTTGTTTTCGTTTCTTTTCCAAAAAAAAAACAAAAAACAAGTTTGCAAGTTGTAACTGATATGCTATCAAAAATATTTTCATTTGATCGTACATGCAATGTGCATTCGTGCACTACGATATTACTACTATTACTAACACGAAAATCACCGCGATACCGTGTGTTTGGCAAAAGCACAACCAATGAGATGTGCTAATAGCAACTGTCGACCTATCGTGACAGGGCGATCGCGATCACAATTGATATCAAAACGCGGCTACAAAGCAATCAAGCTAACCACATCCAACAAACACGGCAATGGGGCTATTGGATGGGTAGAATGGGGGAATCAATCTGGGTGGAACGGAGGACTTTGGACACGGTTGACGGTTCGAAGCTTATGTTCGTTACGAGATGGGAATATTTTTAAAGAATTAATTCACTTTTACTACATGCCCATTGGAATTTAAATCTTTAACAACTCTTTCAAGAGTTGTTTTAATTATTCCCTTTCTGAGGGAGTTGTAGGTCGCCACAGAGATTCTAATCCCAAAGAGAGTTGTTAACACTCCTTCGGATTTATATCGCGAAAGAGTTGTTAAGCCACATTCTTCATTCTTACTCTTTTTGCACAACACTATTACTAACTATACTTTATTCCTCTACACTGATACATAGTGAGTGAGGGGGGGTTCGCGTATCACCTATACAATCAACAGGGGCGTCTCCAAAATAGATGGACAAACTGCTATCAAATTGTGCCAATGACGCACACACTGCCAACAAGCGAACGCATCCGATCGTGTGTAGAGCACGTGATCGGGAGCAGTATTGTGTTATGCAAACGCTTCAAGCTATCTACAGATCGTGATGTTGGGATTAATGACCTTGAGCAATCCGAATCCCGGGGATTATTTCGCATGCAAACTAAACGTGCCTCTGCTTAGGTGGTAGAAAAGTAGAAACTATTAGGAACACCAATAGATGTGTCGTGGGTGAACACATTCACCCCTGGGTTTATGGCTGGACACGAAATGCGGAGGTATTTTTGTAATTTACATTAGCACTTCCCTATGGACAAAATCGCATGCAAATATGCCGTCTTTCGCCTGTTTTGCAACCGCGTAGACCGGGGCAAATTACGGCACAGCGTGTAATGTAGACAGTTGGGTTATTTTTAGATATTTCTCTGCTTAAAGAACCTCTCCAGGTCGATCGTCTTGTTCAGTGTGGGTTATAGTCTTCATCTGTGTATAATACAACACACAGATTACGCATGGACCGAGAAAGAAGATAAAACCTTTGCTGGGAGGGAAACTGTAGAATAGAACAAACATTGCCGTCGAATTGTAAATTGCGTGGCACGTCAGGCCGATGTGGCCGATCGGATAGATGAAGAGTTAGTTCTGCGTAATTGCATAAAGTCAAACGATCAGTTCATGGCGCAAACCAAGATTGTGAGGCGAAATTGCTATTTGTTAAAATTTCTAGCAGCAGTTGGTATTCAAAAATTTAAAACAATTATCCAAATTGTATGACCGTGTAGTTTACTTGAGTTCATCAAACGATAGGTTTATGCTTATTACAAATGTATGTGCCAAGGCATCTGGTTTCAACTTCTGGATAAATAATCCTCTTTGTTATGCTTCTTGTGCATAGCGTTGTGATTTATAAATTGACGGCAAAGTGTTTCTTTTGATTCATATTTAAACAACACATCTTATTCACAATAACTGCCCTTTTTTCGGAACATATTAGATGGTGCCATACGAAAAACTACATCAGTAGATAAAACTTCCCCGAAAACAAACAACGGTTTTTGGCCGAAGGGGGACCACGTGGTAAAAGGGTCATGAGCGTTTGTCTGCACATCTCTTTTTGACCATTTGTCTGGTGTGAATCATAGCCGCAAGATGTTTAGAACGCAATCGCAATCGCGCTTTAATAATTTGATTTATGTCTCCATTTTCCAGCACAATGCGCAGTGGTCAACGAGTATATGAAATGCGTTGGGAAAGAATACTTCGTTGAACGAAGTGCACTGGTGGCTTCAGAGATTCGCACGCACAAAACGGCCAAAGTCCGCTCCACGCTGCATTATGTGGCAGTGCCGTAAGTTTACGCGAAGAAATCTTCTCTTTCTGCTGTCGATCGGTGTCGTATATTTGCTTCTCGATCACTACTTCAATGGCGAAGACTACGGAGATAACAGGGAAAAACTGTAAGTAATCCGGGCTGGCGACCGTTCGAAAGTATCCTAACATTCTCTTCTCTCATTGTAGTGTGTTGATCGAAGAATCAATTAAATCGCTAGCCAACCAAGGTGCTTGCAAGATGCCCAGTTTACCGGTGGACTCGCCAGAAATGTTGAGCTTTCTCAAAGACGAACCACCCGTCGAGTGTGGGAGCGAACTCCAAGACTGGGTAGAATGTGAGGTTCGTGTGCGTAACTGGCGTTGCATTCCGTACCTTTTGTGCCATACGTTTCCCTCACCATGTCACCTTTTCCACAGAAAGCTGTTTGTAATATAAAGCCGGATGTAATTAAGGAAAAGGGCAAAATTACCTGTGACTATGCAGACGTTCTGCGGCAAAGCGACTTTAAGGTGTCCTTCGGAGAAACGACGCGCACATCCGGCAGCTACACACTGCAGGGCAGTGACTTTGTGCGCGCCAAGTGTTGGACAGACAGTCGTACTGAGCGGTGGCAGGGCTTGCTAGTTGGTATCCGGCAGGATGAACAGTTACGGGCACGGTCCAGCTGGAACAAGGAATCCGCCCTGAACGTGCTGATGCTCGGGTTCGATTCGCTCAGCCGCAACGCGTTCCAGCGTAAGCTGCCGAAGGCGTACAAATACCTCACCAAGTATCTCGGTGCGGACGTACTGCAGGGGTACAACATCGTGGGCGATGGGACACCGCAGGCCCTGATCCCGCTGCTAACCGGGTTCACCGAGCTGGAACTGCCCGACACACGGCGACGGATGAAGAACACCGAGTACGTGAACGTCTATCCGCTGATCTGGAAGGAGTACGAGAAATATGGCTACGTGACCGCGTTCAACGAAGACGTACCGAACATTGGCACGTTTTCCTATCGGTTGAACGGGTTCGACGAGCAGCCGACTGACCACTACATGCGGACGTACTATCTAGCGATTGAGGCGTACCTTAGCTACTACAAGCGGCTGTGCATTGGGGCGAAACCGCGCCATAAGGTGATGCTAGACTATACGCGCGACTTCATGACGAACTATCGCCCTAGTACGCCGCGCTTCGTGTTCAGCTTTCATGGCGAACTGTCGCATGATTCGATCAATTTGGTCGGTGTAGCTGACACCGATCTTACCAACTGGTTGCTGGAGCTGAAGAAGTCCGGTGTACTGAACAATACGATTTTGGTGCTCATGTCCGACCACGGGAACCGTTTTGCCGAGGTGCGCAACACACTACAGGGCAAGCAGGAAGAACGGTTGCCGTTCTTTAGTTTCACCTTTCCCGACTGGTTTAAGGCGCACTACAAAGAGCAGTATGATAACTTCCGACAGAATCTCGCACGACTCGTAACACCGTTCGATGTGCACGAAACGCTACAAGATATCTTGAGTAAGTTGCCCGTTTAATATAATACAATTATCCTTTAAGCTAATTTACGTTTGTGGTACATTCTGCAGCTCTGCAAACGCTTAAGGCCAAACAGAAACCTGCCGTATCCCGTGCCATCTCACTGTTCGATGCAATTCCCCAGAATCGGTCGTGCGCGGATGCCTACATCGAGCCGCACTGGTGCGCCTGTTTGAACTGGCAGCCGATCAACGATACGGCCTCGTCGGAGGAAGTGTTCCGGTCGGCGAAAACGATCGTCGATACGATCAACCATCACACCGAGCGACATCGCGGGATCTGTGCGTTGTTGACGCTGGACGAAATCCGTTGGGCAGCACGTTTACAACCGCACGAAGGTTTGGTACGGTTCAAGCAGAACCGCGACACGGACGGGTTTCTTGGTGATTTTTCGTCCGACACGATACGCGTGCCGCACGACATGTACCAGGTGAAGCTAATTACCAATCCTAGCAAAGCGATCTACGAAGCAAGCGTGCTGCACGACCGGGTGAACAATCGATTCCGCGTGAAGCTGAGCGATATTTCGCGCATCAACAAGTACGGCGAACAGGCGAACTGCATCTACGAGCGGGACCCGGAGATGCGTAAATTTTGCTACTGCAAGGACGACCATTGATAGATGCTGCTTCCTTGCTGTACATTTGCCGTGTATTTTTGTTGTTGTTATTGTGCTGTGTCCTTGTGAATGTTGCTACCCGGTCTTTTACGACAAAGTATCACCCAGCGGTGGTAGACTGTAAAGCTTACCTCCTATTCGAATGGACGCGTACTGAATTATCGTTGTCCTGTTGACTGAACAGTAGGGTTGTTGGCGACGCTGTCGCTACTGCAGCTTCACCGGCTCTACCCTCAAAACCTCAGCCTTCACACTTGCTACGCTTCAACTTTGGGGCAACACAGCGAAGGCTTCCCTGTAAATACATTTTATTACATGTCCAGGAACAGAGAGGTAGCATTGCTGCGGTATTAACACTATTCACATTCGTGTTTTTGATATATTTAAATATTATTCGTGGGTCGAATAAATCGATTCTCGCTGCAATAACCGGCGCCGACGACCGTCGATTTGCAGACGTTAGGAAGTTTAAGAATCTCACCCAAGTACGACGGAGAGTTACGGTACGCGATAGTGACAGACAAGCATATGTTTCTACACACACTATCCCTTTATCGGTGTGTCCGTGCGCACAGCATCACGTGCGCGTCATCCAGCTTAGCGTATATAAGTGTGAATCTCGTTGTTAGAATATGGTTTACAATCAAGCACAAAACACTAAGTGTTCGTCAGAGCGTAACGAAAGTGTCATAAAGATTAATCTCTTTTTCTGTAAGCAATTTAGTTGATAACTCATTCTAGAAGATCAGGCATCGAATTTTGCGTACTTAAGGAAGGATCTATTTCTATTCAGTAGAAAAAGCGGGTTAGGTATTAACGTTTAGTTCATCCGGACGTAAGGAACGTTGTAAAACCTTTGAACGAAACGTTTTTGGTGCGTTAAACGCGCTAGCTTTGGTATGAATTTTGCACTGGAAAATGCTACGAAAAAGTGAACGTATTTGCTCGGTTCTGCATTAAACTGAAGCTTGCTAAAGTATTGCATAGGTTTGTATCTTGTTGTTCATATTTTACTATTAGCAACGCAGATCGGGAAAAAACAATCGAATGAATTAAATGCAAAGCGTTCTTCTATAAAGGTGTTGCCGCACTTTATGCAGCTTGCTTTCTGACGAAATATCCGAATTTCTTTCGTACTATATGAGACAAAAGTAGATCCAAAATTATATTTTGATTTTTTCTGAGAGTATGTGTATTTTCTTACGGTTCTTTCCATGCATTTACGCCTAACTATACCGTTCCCAACCGATCCAAATAACATAGTCCTGCTGTGTTTGTTAAACCACACGGTAGCTGCGAATCGTGGTTGTTTGAATATTTTAGTGACCTTTACTGCATCAACTATACGGATCCTTGCTGCTGTTGGTCGCTCATTCCCGTTGGTGCTACAGTCGGCGAAAATGGCAAAACAGTTCATAGCGCTTCCAGGTTTATCGGTAGAACCGTTGGTTGACTTCGTCTAATACAAAAAAAAAAACAAAACTATCCTATCTGACCCAAAAACTGCTGTTTGTTGCTGTGGTTTGAATGAGTTTCTGCTGTTGATATTGGATTACGATTTGAAATATATATTTGCAGAACGGTTTAAATTAATTTTCCTTCAGTGGCTCGATGACGGTACCGCCGCGAATCTGTCCCCATCCAATTAAACTAATGAAATGAGAAAAAAGACACATTAAAACTCTGCTGCATATAGATAAATAATGTCCGTAGATTGTAGATCCCAAAAAAAACTTACCGCCAATGATTCTCCACGCGTCGGCTGAGCGCAATCTTTTCGTTCTTCTCCGTGCAAACGGGGTTCGTGAGAGCGATCTTGGCCAAATCGGCACGTGTGGCCACCACCCGACCGCCAGTACTGAGCGAACCAATGTTGACGAGTAGCATTTCGTGTCGAACGAGCTTCTGCACCTTGGCACCCTTCTTGTCACCCTCGGTACGGACACCGAGCAAGCGTTTCAGCAGATAGTACGACACTTCGAGTTCGATGAAGATGTTAGGCAGAGCACCGACGGCACCCAATACCTGACCGACCAGACGATCAGCGCGACAAAGGGTCGGTTCGATCTTGGTACCGACACCGATCAACCCGCCGGGTACCGCGAACTGCAGCTCGTTCTGCTCTGTGTACAGCGATACGATCTTCGAGAAGATCGGCTTACACGTCAACCGACCCTCCGCATCCTTGCTCACCAGACCCGGACGCACCTCAATCTCCTGGCCGACCTTGAGCACACCGCGCAGGATCGAACCGCCGGCGACGCCACCCTTCAGATCGTTCACCTCGCACCCGGGTTTGTTCACGTCGAACGAACGGATCACGATCAGCCGCGGCGCATCGATGAAGTTACGCGGAGGGATGGGAATCTTCTTCGTGATGTACTCGCACAGCACCTCAATGTTGTACTTGAGCTGGGCTGATATCGGAATGATCGGGGCGCCTTCCGCCACCGTGCCTTGTACGAACTTTACGATCTGATCGTACTGCTCCTTTGCCTGCGTGTCCTTTACCAGATCGATCTTGTTCTGCAAGATGATGATGTGCTTCAGCTTCATGATCTCAATGGCGGCCAAATGCTCGGACGTTTGTGGCTGCGGACAGGATTCGTTGCCCGCAATCAACAACAGAGCGGCGTCCATGACGGCGGCACCGTTCAGCATGGTAGCCATCAGAATGTCGTGCCCGGGGCAATCGACGAAGCTTACGTGGCGCACCAACTGGAAGCGACCGGTACAGGCCGGCCGGTAGCATGGGAAGCTATCATCCTTGCTGGAACCGCCGGACGTGAAACACGTCGGTCGGAGACATTTGGGATTGTCACACTTGTAGATCTTCGCGTTAGCATAACCTGGTTTGAAAAAAAAAAACAAAAAAACAATTAGTGATACTTTTCTATTGCGAAACATATTAATATTTCATAAATTATTGGAATAAAACAAGTTCTAACGGAACCAATAGTAGTTATAAACATGCATAATAAACCTAAGAAACTTTCGATTAATAACGATAAATTATGAATGAAATTGGTAGAACGGTTCTGCTCCATATTCGGAATGATCAACTGGAATTAATATCGTTCATATTAATCCTAATATGAATATGATTCAAATACCTTTTAAAAGTTCTTATGAATCGATCCTAGGAACGAAAGTCCAAAAGTTGCTCAAAAGTTCGCTTTAAACGAACGATCGCTCCAAATATCATTCCTACCCCGGCCAGGCTAAAAATCTTTATGAGCGATTCCGCTTCCTTCAAGGTGTAAACGAAATCCGTTAGATGCACATTTCCCCTGCCTGTTTGCAATATTCCACTATATGACTGCAACGTTCCACAACAGGTTGTGCAATGTTCCATTATCTAAGTGAATCAGAAAATCCATTACATGATTAAGCTTGCACGATCCAACTTTGTCAAAGTATTGTATTACTTGAGGGACCCAACGTAAGGAGAGTGGAAGAAGAAAAGACGAGGACTAGGTAGAACGTACTGGCACACCATTAACGAAATGTTCACACCAGCGCGAATGCGAAACAAAAATGTATATGATATGATAATTAAATAGGTTATATTGAAAAAAAGGTTTAATGCAAAAAAAAAATTTTAGGTAAAGTTCCCGGCTTTTCCCGGTAAAATTATATTCAAGGCTAATTCCCGGTTTTCCAGTTTAGGCGGCAATCCTGGGAAACGTAGGACAACATGGACTTTCTTTGGGTCCCTCAAATGCAAAATATTAAAAATATTTTCGTTTGATCTGCCACTCTAATGAAAAATAGCTTGTGAGCTTGAAAGCCCCTGCGGATGCTTAGTCCGCTAACCGTTAAACTCGCCACCAGTTATGTCATTTCTGGCTCACTAGACTCACAAGATAGACAGTCCAGGAACAGGGAACGGTTCAAATAAGGTTTTGTTCCCGGTCCTTAATTTTGAAACATTTTAGAATTAAGGATTTTTTTACATTTATAATTCTTGATATAACACATCCTGTGCAGATTCAAATCTCGGCTTACTGAATACGAAAGCATACCTTCGTTTTCTTCTATTGCACTACAGATTCGAAAAGTTTGGTCTACCCTTTCCGATACTTGTGACTTGTATTTATCCATGTGATAGTCTTGCGTAAAAAAACAGCATTATTAAGAGTATTATATTCATTTATTGATTTCAACTACATGCTATAACTTAAATGTTCCGGCAATACTTCCAAACGTTTAGAAGATAAATTTGCGACAATTGACACTTCCACACCGGCACTCAGTAACGCCTTTGGTATTTAGGACACCATCGTTGATGGTACTACTGGTTGTGTTGTCAGCTTTCTTAGTGCTCTGGGACAGATTGTTGGTCGTGACCTGTGCGTGATAGTTAAACGTCAGTTCCTCGCCGATCTCAATACGTCTTAGTGCAAAAAAGGCCAGGCGGGGCAGATAGGGATCGAGACAGTCGATCCACACCGACCATATGCCGCAGTTGGGATCACACGAATGGTTAAAGAAACGCGTCACATTGCCGTACCGGGCGGCGTCCAGCGTGTACGGATTGTCCGTGTCGTTGAAATCCAAATCGAACAGGTACGTTCTGCCAACGGCATCGTACTCTCTGCCCCGTTTTTCTGCCTCATCGTACGAGATCACCTCCCCGCAGTACTCCGAAATGTATTGACCCTCGTATATGACGGCATTGGTTCGAACGCCCCAGCCGCGCCCATTGGACGTTTTGAACAGCGTCAGGTTACATTTACCCCCGTTCTGTACCACCCGATTCAGGCAGTCCGGGCCGCAGGCGCACTTTTTGTTGCACTCGAAGATGGGCGCACCGGGCTGTAGCAGTAGCCGCTTCTTGACGCTGTACGCGAAACGACCCTCGGACAGTTTGCCACAGCAATTGCTTCGCCCATTGCAGGGAACACACTCGCAACCGACCGGCGGATCGTTCGGTATGGAGATCCCTTCGGCCGGTATGTTCGTACGCAGGTAGGTAAAGTTACTCGGTGGAGCATCGAGATCTTGCTCATTAACGACCACGATACGCAACGTCGGTTCATGCCCGTTGATCTCCTTCTCAAACTGGTGCAGCTGAGTCAGCTGATCGCGTCGCTTAACAAACGAAAGTTCGCGGCACATATGCGATGCAATTCGCTCCCAGACATGCTTGTTGCGACTGCGGTTACTCAGCAGCTTTGCCATTAGGATAAGGTCGGCCCGTAACTCATTCCAGTCGTACTGTCTATGCTCTAACAGTATTTCGTGGAATGATTTGCTACCCTTAGCATGTTTTTCCACCATATCCAAATATTCTCGGCTCTGTTTGATCTTTTCCTGTACGATCTCGACAAAATAGTGCCAGTGGGAAAGTTGATCAGTCAGAAAGGTATCCAGCAATGAACAGGCGGCGACGTTGCTGAGTGGTTCCCATGTGTTCTGTTCGCTCGAATATCCAAGCCATTTGACTAGGAACACGGGCGAGTTGCCGACTCGCTGTATGTCTTCGATCGCTTCTACAGTGTACTCCTTCACCAGTGCGGTAGACTTTCTGCGTGGCTTTGTGTTACTACCCCCGCTAGTGACGCCGTTGAGCGGTTTGTTGTTCGGTGTGGACTTGTTTTTCGCGTGCTTTGTTGCGGATAAATTCCGTTCGTCAATGGACGGCGAATCAGTGGGTGGTTGGAACATCTTCATTTGGCTTCCACTGTCCTTCGTCAGTGTGGTGTAATTTTCTACACACTGTACCGGTGTATTATTAGCCAATGAAGTATCGAGTGACATTTTTTCCACCTTTGGTACGATGGGGGCTGTGGTATTCCCCGGGGCTGTGGTGGATAATGATTTCGGTGACGAAGGTTCCACTTTAATTCCTGTTTTCTCCGGTGTGGAAAGAGCTGGCTTATTTACAATTAAACTACTCCTCGTAGTTTCGTTGCTTTTGTAGCTATCTATTTCTGCTTCTGTTTTGACGCGAACTCTCGGATGTGGCACGCTCATTGCCGTATCGTTTGGGGTTCGCTGCCTCGCTGTGCTACATTTTTTACGACTTCCCGTTCTGCTAATACGCATTGGGGGTGAGTTGTCTGGTGGTGACATTTGGAAAAAATCGAAGATCTTTGCTTGCTTCATGCGCTGGGACTCGCCGGGGCACGTTGGACCCTCTTCCTCGACATTAGAGAGCTTCCGTTTTCTGCTTACCGTGGGTGTAATACTATTGCTATTGTTTGTATTGCGGCTGTACGGTGATGTGTACTGCTGATGTACCTTTGTCAAATAATTATCCATTTCTTTTGGATCATTGTTTAATGTATTGATTAAACTCATCGACAAAGATTCTGGTACGCGACGTCAACCGACGAAGGAACGGGTGCGCGAAGTTGCAGTTTTACATATTTCGGGCGTGGCGAGATGAAGAGAAAGAGAGAGAATACGGATAATTATAGATACAATTTTTGATTCAAATGATATATTTCGCGACTTGCTATAGCTAAATCGGTACTAATTAGCAGACATTTTAATGATAGTCACATACGTAAGCAAGAAAAGATTGTTCAACTAGCAACGGGGAATCATCTCTGTCTGTATTTTCTCTTGCTTTCTCTCATCTCACCACGGGCGCACGCACACGGCATTTACACGAATACTTATATCGCTCGACAGATAATCAAGAGTGGACAAATGTGTTTCCAGGTGATGTATACAATGGTGTACCCAAGAGGAAAACCTTTGTTCCGATGTGACCAATTATCGAATATTGCAGCAGGGCACTGTGTGACTCCTCTCAATCCAAGTTACAAAAACGAATCATACAGGAATTACATTGTGTTGCATTAAATAGTACAAACTGACGGAAAGCAAGACAGAAAGCAAACAGAAAATAAAGACCAATTGGAAACGCATATGTGTTAAATTGCAGCGATGCAGTCAAAGCTGTTTGTTGTACCATAAATTTGACCCCAACCACAAACAAACCAGTTTAGTAATTATATCGAACCGGAACTGTTCAGAATCATCATCATGCTGATGGTGAAATGGTGTAATATTTGTTTGAAATGCTCTGCAATATTAAGATACTTTACAATCGCTACATTCGTGTTGAAACAGCACGAATAGAGATACAAAGATTTCCTGTAGCAGAGCGTCTGGATGTTAAGAACAGTAAAAAAGTAACGAAAACAACCGCCAGATGGAAAACGTAAAACAAGTAAAATGACCGATGTAAATTACGGTACTACAAACGTTTACAAATGAAAACTTGCTTGTTCCACTTACCCAGTTTAATTGTAATGTTACGCTCCAGTTCGTTCTTAAAACGAACAGTCTGGACGCCCGAAATGGCCTTCACGACTGTCGATTTACCGTGTGCTACATGACCGATGGTGCCAATGTTAATTGTAGCCTGTCGCGATATAACTTCCGGCGAGAGTGGTGTCAGCTTAGTAATATCCTAAAAGTGTATCCCGATCCCCAAAAGTGAAAATAACTACATTTAGTATTGAATGCCAAAAGAAAACAATAATGCTCGTAAGATCTATCCGCATCTCGGTACTATCGGCATGCTTCCGGACAAATTTCCTGCCAAAAGTTCCGAACACCGGACCGATGAAACATAACCTCAAAAAAGGGCGACAAGCAGAGCCCATTGCATCAGCATGGGAAAACACTGTTATCATTAAAAATATCATAATCACGGTTAAACAGTTGGTTGAACTGCATGCTCGGGGTATTTATGCAACTAAATGGAGCCATTCTATTCCGTTAATACCAAGCAAAAGATTCGTAGAGCGAAACCGTCTTGTTGGCATCTTTTGAGGCGAGTTAGTCAGCCAGGTCGAGCATTCCCATGGGTAGGAAACGACACTTTAGTTTGAACTTACCAGCTTCGAAAGGTCCTGTTGTTGCAGATGCGGTTGCCCCGTCGTGGCGGTGGAAGTTTGTTGTTCTCCGGAGGACATTATATTCGGATTGTTTCACGCGTTTCGTTCCTAAATTATCGAAATCCAGAGTGCAGCTTACAAATCGAAAACCGTGGCACACACACAGCCTGCTTGATTGACACAACCTCGTATATGTGTGTGTGTGAGTTTTCAATGTTTCAATGTGGGTCTTTTAGTACAGAAACGTACAAACTGTCAATTGGAGTACAAACGCAGATTGGGCGCCGATTTTTGTTTGAAAATACAACAATAGTGCAAAGCAGTGCTATGCCAAATGTTGGAAATGGCTCTGCTAGGAGGGAACCAAATAAAAGAAACAATGGTTCGAGAGTAAACTCATAATACGGTCATAAAAAATGATTTATGTGAAACAACACAAGCCGGTTTTAGTACAGCTAAAGTACAGTTTGAAGTAATCGAAAGCATCCTGTAAACGTATACCACCGATTGTACCGGTTTTTTTCGGCATGCCAAAGTCGCTCACAAAACGTCACGTCGTGAAAAAGCATAATTGTTGAAAAGTATAGGCAACACAAATTATATGGCAACAAAGTTTATATCAGATAAAGAATACATCCAAGAATAGCGGTTGATTCGGTGCATCAAAGGGAATCGGTTTCAGCAGTTTGCGCGAAGCCGATTAGCAAGCGTGGTTGCGCCTTGTCGAAACGCCGGTGCTGGCATTGCTTGTGTTTGTGTGTGTTGTGTTTGTGTGAGCGCGCGGCAAATTGGTTGGCGCTATTTGTTTTGCTAGGTTGTCGAGGGTGAACGGAAGATCGGAGCACTAAAATAGTCTACCGGTGTATTTTCCCCCAAATGGCTTCGACGGTGAAGAAGACGAAGAAATCGGCAGAGGCAATGGTCGATGAGTCGGAGGCGCTGGAACTGGTTGACGGTTGCCAGAATTCGATCGATGCCTTAAATGAGCAGGCAAGCGAAGAAATTCTGAAAGTGGAACAGAAGTATAATGAGCTGCGCAAGCCACACTACCAAAGGCGCAACGAGTACATCAAGCGTGTGTCCAATTTTTGGATAGTGGCCATCATGAATCACCCACAAATATCCTGTATTTTGGAGCAGGAGGAAGAGGATTGTTTACAGTACCTCGAGAAGCTAGAGGTAGAAGAGTTTGAAGATATCAAGAGCGGATATCGGATTCTGTTTTATTTTGAGGAGAATCCATTCTTCGATAATACCGTACTGACGAAGGAGTTTAAGCTCGGCTCGAATGGAGGTACAAATATAGAAGGTGTGCATGAACAAAGAGCATTATTGAAACGAACCATCTTTCCCTACTTGCAGAGAGTCCATCGTCCACCAGCACTACTATCAAATGGAAGCCGGATCACGATCTTACCAAAATGTTGCCAAAAAAGATGGATAGCAACCGCCGGAAGCGTGGGTTGGAGAATCGTACTTTTTTCGATTGGTTCACAGATAACAATGATCCAATCAATGACGACATTGCCGAACTGATCAAGGACGACCTATGGCCAAATCCATTGCAATACTATCTGGTACCGGATATCGAAGTTGAACCGGAAGACGATGAAGATGGCGAAGGGGGCGAGGAATTTGGTGAAGAGGGTGATGAGGAAGAGGTCGACGAAGTGGAAGATGAGGAGGAAAAAGCATCTTAGATATGGGTAACAGATCATACCACGTAAGAAATGAAAAAAAAAACACGAAATGTTACAATTCTTTAAAAAAGCAGCAACAGATAATTATTCCTGATATCGATGGAAACAAAATCAAATCTTTGAAAGTGTACACCCTGTCGTCTTGTGTACCATCGCGTGTTAGTGATTGTGGATGTGGCAGACCAGATGAATCTTCAAAGTGAAATTCCATTATCTATTAGAGTAACATTATTTATGCGCAGTATTTTAAGCAGACAGCAAACAGCTGAACACTGGTTAGCATGATGCGAACGTTCCAGTTTTTCTTTACGTTGAGCTGTCGATATGTCTTAGCATAGAACTGAACAACAGGACAAAATTTAATTGTAGCATTCTTCATACTAGGAAAGGGTCCTTTTCTTAGTGATTTTCCTCAACAAGTGCTAAATATATTGTATTTGATGGATTAAAAACAAAGATTACCTGTGTGCATGAACAAGAATTACTTATCGTTGTGCAATGCACGAGACTTGCGGTTGGCTGGTAGTTGGAATGGCATCGTACGTCCCTATTCAGTAACGTATCGTAGTTCGTCCGACCTTAGATTTGACAGAGAAGGTTGATGACTTTGTCCGATTAGGTTGATGACTGAGAAGGAGTAATGCTGCTGAAGTGTCCAGATGGCACCCGGAACATAGGTAAGCAAAAGTTATAGTTAATACAACAATAACCTCAGGTTGTATACAACCAATATTCAAAACAATTCTTTTATATTTTTTTTTGGTGGAGTACAGTTAAAAATATACTGCACAATACATTGTATGGTTTAGCTATGTGCATTAGATACACAGAAATCTCTCAGTGTGTTTAACATTAATGGCCTTTCAATTGGTACGCCACATCCAAGCACATACATGTGTTTTCCTGCAAAGTTCGTTGCTTGTTTAACGAATACTAACAAAAAACGAATACTAAAAAATGAATACTAACTCTCCACAATTGGATCCTTTAAGGAGAATTTGTTTTTATTTTTTCGGCTGTACTGAAGTTCATATTTCTATATGGCCAGTATATTCGCAACGACACGCAGATCAGCAACATTGCAAAACACTAACCGCACGCTAGGACGTAACCGCGCAGTGTCTCCCGTAATGCACGCTGTACGACAGCTTGTTGTAGATTTGATTACGCGTTTAAACGGGCGACGTAATGATGTCGGTGTACTTCTTGATTTTGCTGGCAACGCTCATATCGACATACTTATCACCGATCGAAACAACCATTCCGCCAATCAGTGCTGAGTCGACCTGAGACGTCAGCCGGATAGTTTGGTTCGGCTTGAGGAACGCCTAAAAGAACAAACGGATCAAATTAATTGAACTTCCCACAGCTAAGTATAAGCAGATACGCACCTTCAGAGCATTTTCGAGCTGCTTGCGCTGACCATCGTCCAGTGGTTTGGCCGTCTTCACCTCACACACCACTTCGCCGCGCTCGGCAGCCATGATCAAGCTGAATGCATTGATGATACCGTCCAGACGACCAAGGCGACCGTTCTCTGCCAGTAAGGTCAACAGATTACCGGTGGCAGCGTTGTACTTAACCTTAGCGGCAACATCCTTCAGAGCGGCGGCCTTTACGTTGCGTTTCGTGGTCGGATCACGCAGCAGATCGCGCATCTTTGGATCCGAGCGCATCTGGCTCTGCAGTCCCTTCAGGTCCTTCTCGACCGCATCGAGCGCCTTCGTCTTCGAGGCAGCCGAGTAGAGCGCACAGGCATAGCGACCCTCCAGGCCAAATACCTGCACCGGGGGCTTGACCAGCTGGGCGGCAGCGGAGCTGGTGCTCAGTTGACGGACCTGTAATTGTTTTTGCCGGAGTTAAAATTACATAACCCTCTTATTGTATGCCTGTTTGGCCATCACATAACCTACGAACTGGTCCAGCGAATGAGGTGGGGACCGTTCGTTGGACGTGCGTGGAAACTTGGCACCAACGAAATTCGCGCACCACCGTTGGTGGGTAGTGTGGGGAAGTTCTTACCAGTACGGTGAATTTTCCGGATGCTGCCATTTTTCCTGTGTCGATGCGGATGGATAAGACAATTTCAAGACGATTGTTTTTGTCAAACTGGATGGAAAAAAGGTCGCTCCGTCAGTCATTGCATATTTGACGTACTGTCATTTTTCATTGACAGTTGGGAGCAACCCGAACACGTGACTACGGCAGTTTTGAAAATGGTATTTTATGAAATTGAAATAGATGCAATGTTGTAGTTTTTTTCACATCAACAATAACTTGAAATATTTTATTTATAACAATTTACATTTACACAATTTATCAAACAGGTTTACGTGAAAAGCACGAGGGATTATGTTTTCTGCTTTTGAATGATCATTTGCTTTGCAATTGCTTGCGTTCGCAATGCGCATGTAAGCGTTTAATATTAATTAAGTTCATTGCAATACTAGTGAAGGGTATGTGCAGAAGGAGCATAGAAGGACAGTATGCCAAGCCGTAAATTATCTGAACAAAACGTAAAATATTGTTAAAAATGTATCGAAAAAGCTCCACGCATGTGCTTTAATCCTGCGGTAGCGTGAACAATTGTAAATGTGGAGAGTTACCATAACCCTCCAACAGTTTCAAGGACACGATTCATTTCAACATTTAGATCACTGGTTCAATAGCTCAACTACGAAAGTGAAGAGTTTTTGCTATTGCCTTCCAGCAATTGTGTCTGATTTGATGCGATCTCACAAAAACCAAACTCATCGAACGAAATAGCCGAATTATCGCTAATTAAAGTTTTAAATTTCATGTAGGCAAAAAAAAAGATAAACGATGAACATTATTATTAGCTTGTTTTTATTATGAATGTACAGTACCAGTTTTTTTAATACATTTTTCACCAATACCAGTTTTGTACGAGCAAAGCGAATCGCCTCGCTCTTGAATTATCGCTGATTGCTTAACGATTCGTTACATGCTAATGAAAGAAATGATTCCGTGCGGTTATCGAGACCTTTGCTGAGAGTGAAACCGTTTGCGTATCATTTCACGTTCATGTGGCAACAAATTCCCGTTAAGTACGATCCCTGATCGGTAGTGCAATCGCTTAGGGCTTAATAATTTACGGCTGACTAAAAAAACAAAAATACACGCAGTGCATATCCTCGCTACTATCCTGGTGTTCTGGCGAGCCTGATCGCATGTATATGAGTGAGTGAGCTGCAACAGATGTGTCTTTATAATACAGTACAAGAAATCTTTGATCATTCACCGGAACGATTCACAATCACGCACGGTTTGATAACATATAACTGGCTTAGGGCACTATTTAACGCTATGCTTGAGTCTTATCACCTATTGACGTTCCGCTAAAGCCGCTACGGTTGTGTGTGGCCAATCGTTTCTGGATTGCAGTCTAGCCACTAGATGACGAAGTAACGATAGATATGGATAATGGTCCACCTTATGGAATTAAAGTGGGAAATTTAAAGCAAGTAAAATCCGTCGCTTAAGCTATTGTGCAAAGTCAAAGCGGCCGTATAAAAAGCCAAATCCCATTACTTTCAAATCTGCTTGTTCCAAAAGGCATTTTTCACTGGCAGCGTCCAGGAAGTAATCAGCGTTGAGCTCCCGGGAAAATTCCGGTGGGCTTGATGGCGATGGGAGAGATACATGGCTCCTGGTTCGCGTTCGTCCACAGCCAGAGCAACAAGCCCACGCTGGAGAGCTCAGAACCGATCACAGTAAGAGGGCACCGGTTGTTAGCACCGTTCCCGTCGTGAGCATCTAATTACTACCGAACCCGACGTACGCACGATGCCGCGTGGTCGAGTAGCTGTCCTCCATCGTTTTGTCGATGGTCTGATAGAAGTCCGGTTTGCCGTTGCTGTGCGTGGTCGCATGCCCGTTCGCGATGTTCTTGTTCGGCACGGACTCGAGGTTACCGTTGGTGAGTGCCATCTGTTCAGCCTTTTCCTTCTTTGCCTGGTAGGATCGGTCGAGAAAAAAACAACACGCATGAGTGGTAGTCGCGAGATAAGAACGCGGATTTTCTGTTCACCTACCTGTTTTCGCACGGTATACGCCTGTTTGTAGAAGTTCGAGAACAGGAAGTAGAACATAACGGCGTGAGCACCGATGAAGTAGGCAAACGCGATCGGATAGTTGCACTCGTTCCAGATCAACAGCTGGAAGGCATGACCCATCACCAGGATGAACTGGACCTGTGGAAAATTAATCAGGGGAAAATTATTAGTTGGGAAATTCCTAGGGATTTTTTATTCAACAGCGAGTAACAAAGCTATACAGCAACTTGATTTTCTGATATCATCCTTACGTAACTAGACATAACAGCAGAAAGAAGATGAATAGTGAATAAAGTAACAAAAAATCTAATTTTACCTCATATTTCGCACAAGTAAAGATGATTGAGGATCTCGATTTTAATAATATATTATTCATAAAATCCTAGGTATTTCAAAACTTTTAGTACTTTTGAACAAATTTAACAATGAATAAATGTATCGAAAACAATGGTTTTTCGAAGTTGCCTCTACAATGATATAAGGAGCAGCAATTCTTGAGGGGGGGGGGGGAAATTGTTCCTTTACATAACATTTAAGAATATAAATCTTATTCAATTCTTCATAACTTTGTATCACATCATGGTTATCTCTTTCTTCGCCTGTTTGTTGTTTTCCAACAAAAATAACTGACCTCATAGTTATATTAATCACTGTTTGCTGGGAAGTTCAATTCGTTACTTACCATTTGGAAAACTGTTAGATATTTCTTCCACCAGAGATACTTCTGTACCTTCGGTCCCATCGCGGCCAACATGTAGTACGTGTACATTATGATATGCACGAAGGTATTCAACAGACCGAAGAAAGAACTGTGTCCACCTGGGGATAGGCAGAAAGAAAAAAGGGAAGGAAAATGGTAATAATTGTTTTTTTTTGAGAATAAATTACACTAGAATGGAATTCATCGCGATTGGAAGATCACACTTTGCGCGCATTCCTAAGTTAGGTGAATTTGATCAAAGATCGGGGATGCCACGTTTTTCCTTTATCTGGCATTACGTGCAAATCAGCATGATGCTGCATCTCTTATGCAGAATAGCTATTCAATTAGCTAACAAACTGAAAAAAACCAACTGCGTAAGTCTCACGGGGTCAGCCGCACCGAACCGATTTGTCTGGTCCGTTTTCGTATGCCTTCGCTTCATTTCGTCAGTCGCCGATGGGAAGGAGAGTGAATGAAAATAAATACCCCTGCTACCATTTAGCCGCAAAGGCCAAGTACGGTAGCCGATGTGACACGGGCGAGCGAATTGGCTGCTGAAGTGACACATTAAAGTTTGGCACCTGAAAAAGGCGTTGCTGCTGTGACCTATGGGAGTATACCCGAACGAAACACGGCATTGTAATGATAAATGGGTATGCTAGACGTGGGTCTGTTGTTGGCAGCGTGGTTCAACGTCAGCATTAATGATTTGGCTCGCTGAAAACGAAATATCATTTCTTCAGCTCTCGCCAAATGTACGGTGGCATTGTGTAAGCGTCTGAGAAACACCTGGCTGTCTGTCTGCCTGGTGGTAATCAATACGTTGCAGCAGCGTGAAAAGAAACCCGAGGCGTTTGGGGCGTGTTGGGGTCGGCAAACAAAGCCCCAAAGTCGCAAAAATGTCCCAAAGTAATGTAAAAATGTGTTCCACGCTTCACAGCACCCTCCACCGTGTCTAGTCGACGAGAGTACAATACTAACCTGGCGTGAACTTAACACCCCACCAAACCGAAGCTGGCATGATGCCATGGTGGATGACGTGCAGGGTCGACACCTGATCGTACCGTTTTCGCATCACGAAGAAAATGGTATCGAAGAACTCGGTAAACTTGGAGAAGTAGTACCACCAGCATCCGGAAGCCATCTGGAACAGCAAAAGGAGATAGAGAACGGAACCGCATGAGCCATCGCAGCAGGAAAACCCCAAACGCCCAAACCCCCGAGACCCATTCACTTACTCTCAGGGCCATTGGTGAGCGGGAGTAATCAACCGGCTGACAGCGCAGACTGTACCCGGCGAGCCATCCGGAAATGCATGCCTGCGGGAAAGCGGAACAAGATGGGTTGGTTATGCGCTGCTTGGTTAAAAGTGAAAGGGATCACCCCCTCCCGATCGCAATGGGTCAACGGAACCTTGCCTGACCTTAGCCATGTTTTTGGGGTCAAACCTTCTTACCTCGTAAAAGAGCCACGTACTGAACAGTACCTGGAGGAAGTTGTACACGATCAGCACCTTTCGCAGCTCGAAGGGTTTCCTGTTTTCCATCAGCTTGGGACCAAGGACCTGCGGACAACAGGAAAGTTGGACAAAACAAAAACGTTAGCATTGGTGCATCCTTGATGAAGAGAACCGGAACACAGACGGAACCTAGCGAATGGTGGAGGTCTCCACCGTGTCGTTGCACCATCATTCTAGGCAAAGAGTCATTTGTACGGTCGTGATTTGTTCGGTTCAGGTTAACGAACCTTTCACGGGTGAATGGCTGCGAAAGCGATTTATATCTTATGAAAGCTGATGGGAATGTTTTGAAAAGAGAAACAACAGACTTTTATGGTGAGACTGCAGTTGAAGGGACAGTTTACAAGGTTATTAAGAGGCCTTTGGACACCATTCATTTTATTTCATCCTGAAGAATCGAGTTTCCGCAACCGTTTCGTAACGGTTATTCTGAAAGTATATGGTCTTCAGCTACAGATTTTCCAAGCTCGGAGAACTGACGAGAGGTTCGGAAAACTTTTGACAGACAGATATATACTTGTAGCACTTCTTTCATTAATGCTTTAAGAGTATTTTGTTGAATTTTTTAAAATTTCAGTTCAATTTACTCCATTAGTTTATTAGTAAAATTTCAATTTACTAACGGGCTTTCCGAGATTAGCAAAAGCGTTTGATTGGAAACGTTCGGCTCAACAATTTATCATGTTTGCATTTTAATCTTGATCACATATGATCCCGAAGAAGAAAATAAAATCTGCTCTTTAATATACATTCCATGTAAATCCAGATGAAGATATAGGAATAGGATATTCTTCAACTTTATAGGTGTTGAAAGTGTAGGTGCAAGGGCGGCCCGTTGGTGTAGTGGTACCGGCGCCAGTCTCTCAAACGATGGACCGGGACCAAAATCCCATTTGGACCGCTTACGACTGACTATCCTGGTACGTGATAAAATAAGTCATATCTTCTTCTTCTTTGGCCTAACGACCTACTCGGCCATGCCTGCCATTTCTGGCTTACGAGACTTACTAATACCACGTAGTTGGATAGTCAGTCCTCACTACGGGGGAACGGTCCGGATGGGATTTGAACCCCGGTCCTGCCGTTTACGACCGGCGCCGCTTATCTCCTCAGCCACCGGACCGCCTAAAATAAGTCATATATGACGTGGTAATACAATACAAAAAAAAATGCATGTATACATTTAGACGATCTGCCATAGTTGTGAATGGTTGCCTTTTTTAAATGCTAAGCTTTCACAGAACATTTCCAACTCAATGCTAGGAGGAGAGATAAGCGTCTACCATCAGTGCTCCAAAGAGTTTCTTAGGTGTTATTCAGACGGATAGGCTCTTGGTGGCTACTATCCGGTTACTTTAATGGCAAGAATCATAAGGTATGTTAAAAAATACTTTCCTATTATTTGAATATGAACCGAGCTTCCGACTTATAAAAAAATAATTATGAAAAATTTGTGCGTAATTATGAAAATTTGTTTCCTCATATTTGTTAATTTATTAGGCTCCCGGTTTGTTTATTGCATTATTTAATTCACCATTCGTATAATATTATTATTGTAGTTTATTACTGCTTGTCTGCCGCGAGGGATATATGTCGTAATAGCGTTCATGACAGTTTAAGTTTACTGCAAAAATAAAATATTGCAACAGCAGCCTCAAACAACACAACTAAAATCCTTGAAGTATGAAGCTTTCAACAAAGATTTTGCATTGAAATGTCGTTTATTTCAGCATTTTAATTTTATCTTTCTATTCATCTCTTTCTCTCTCCCTCTATCTATCTTTTTTCAAATCATTTCCTTAGTGCTGCAAACAAACGCCATCAGCAGTATAACCATACCTCTTGTATAGTGCAAATATTGACTAAGCAGTAGCAATGCTTGCGAATCTTACGTCGATGAGCAAACAGAGATAAAATTGTTCAAAACCGTTACATAAACCCGTTATGATTCGTTGATTTCCACGCCTATCGGAAATGCATCCACTGTCCACCCCACACCGACGTGTCCTTTTCGGTTGAAAGATTTTTGAAACGCTGTAAACTGGCAAAAATGCCACCCCCAGGCCGTCCCGTCCTGCATCCTAAGACGAACGAGCCAAGGTTGGCAATTTCCTGCGGGCCACACCAAACGCATCATGTTGCAACCGTCCTGCCGGGCTACATATGGGCATCGTATGGCAATGAACTTGTAATAACAGTCACACTTTTGTCACGTTTCAATTTACACACATTCTCGGCATGCGTGCTCGGGATGTTATTGTTTTGTTTTTGTTTCGTAAACGAATACGGTAAATATCAAATAATCGAAGGTTATTGTGATAAACTCATCACTGGATGGCGAGGTAAATGAAATGGAATTTAATGGAAATAAGCTTCGCTGGCCAAGAGATCGATCGGTCGAAGCGATCCGGTCGGGATGCTTCTCGAACCGAGTACACATTCACTTGCTTTATGTTTTGTTGTTGTTATTCTGCAAGGTCAGTGCAATGCTATTGGTGAAGGGAGTAGGGTGGTTTGGGTGACCGTTCCATCTCCCCATCCACCCCATTTGGCACATTTCACTTCTCATCAGCTGCAGTGGTTGATGAAGGTTTAGCGCATTTCGCGAAAAAGTAAATGCACCAGGACAATGCATATTGCAAGCTGAAGGATTTTTTCGTTTACACTAGTTGTAAAGGGGGAGTTTTCTGAAGGAATATTTATGTTCGCTTTAACATTGGTAGCTGATACAATGACCTTTTTCTGCGAGTACTGCAGGTAAGGTAGAATTTCTTACGGTACAACTATTATCAAATGTAAGCATAATTGTGAATAATCTCCAGGGGCAGATCTTGTACAAAAGTTTAAAATATTAGAAGCTTTTGGAAAAATGCATTTTGTGAATGTGTACAATTCTGCTTACGAATGCTGATTAATTGTTTTCTTTTGAAAATATAATAGAAAGAAGTAATAGAATGGTAAACCATGGATAAAAGAATAGGAACTACTGGATCGGGTCGTCTCTCTTAAAACAAACATTGATAATGTTTTACAGCAGCGATATTCACACCCTTCGCGGTTTTTTTGAGTAATTTATTTGATTTAAACATTAATTAAAAAATATAAAACAGACTGTGGCAAGATAGATTAATAGCCACGAGAATAAAATCCAGTGAGCTTTCGTCTTTGTCTACTAAACGCTTCATGTTAAAATATTATGCAATAGTTAGCTTCGTGGGGGCGGTCCGATGGCCGAGGAGATAAGCGGCGCCGGTCTCATACGGCAGGACCGGGGTTCAAATCCCATCTGGACCGTTCCTCCGTAGTGAGGACTAACTATCCAACTACGTGGTATTAATAAGTCTAGTAAGCCAGAAATGGCAGGCATGACCGAGTAGGTCGTTAGGCCAAAGAAGAAGTTAGCTTCGTTTGAGAAAACAGTTGTTATTGTTATACGATTTAATTTAGAACAATAAATAAACCTTAGTCAAGTAGTATAATGATACCTCGAAGATAACTTCATTTGGAATCATTGTAAGTCAAGATATAAAATTACGCATTGTTCAGTATGCATTTCATTTCACATCGTTAGGGGGTCGTCATAAATAATTATTGTCATAAGAAATGTCAGAAATGTCATAAGAAAATCCTTCGGTACCTACCTTAACGAAGTAAGCGTAACACAGACTGATTCCGATGGTGGGAAAGGGAGAACTCATCAGGGGCCAATCGCGCGTCCTTGGATCGGATAGTTCGTCCATCAGATACCGCCAGCCCTGGTGTACGTTTGTGATAAGCTCCATTCTAGATCGGTGGTTGTTTTAAACGCTATCTTCTGAGTATTGCTGTAAAGAAGAAGGAAACATCGCAGGTCTATTAGAAACCAAACCGAACAGTAAGTGAAAGGACAGTTCTAGAAGCTGTCAACGACTGGAAAGTGTTTTGACGCGTCCATTCCAAACGCGCCCGTCTGCAACAACTCTCACTTGTGCAAATGTTCAGCTTATGGTAATGACGTCAAACGTACATGTCGCCCCTGGACGGAGCACATTTCCGGAACGGGATAAACTGGACAAGACCGTCTGTGCTTTAGTCCCCCTTGTCTTCAAACACTCGACACTGTTTGTGTGGGATTTTGTGAATGTGCGGAACTTTTAAATTGTTTGATAATTACTCGTCTCGTTACGCGTATGAAGTACGTGTGAAATAAGTGAACGCGGAAAGTTCATGCAGGAAGGTAAGAAATTTATCGTGAACATTAATATAATGTCACCTGTTCTGCTTAACATAAAGACATTAAATAGTGAAATGGCAAGGCCGCAGGCGTTCGTAAAGTTTCAGCATTCGGTATGGATTTAAAATTTTGCAGATTCGTTTCTCGCACAGAAACTCCTATTTATTTCATATTAAGAATGATTTTGTTGAAGAAAAAAACCAGTAGAATCGTCCACCAAATCGCGGAAACCGGTTGAACGATCGAGGCACGAAATCCTTCAAAAATCTCCCAATACGCACTGTTAAGGTAATAAATGGTTTAATAGAGTTTCGACCATAAAAGCGCGCTGCTGTGGCTTCCGCCGATTTGATGAATGCAAGGTGCGTGTTTCCCGCCATTGCTAGCCCAAAACAGCTGGCCGTATTGTACCCGTACGATAAAACTATTCGCACCAGCTTAAAGTAATGACCACGAGGCCAACACTTGTCCAGAAAGTCGTGAATCTGCGGTTGATTTCCTTATGTTTTTAAACTTTGCAAACAATCGATAAAAATCCGGCCCCAACCAACAGGATCCAATTGGGTTGGTGTGCGTAACTGATACGAAGAGGCCATCGCAAGATCGGTTTTCGCTTTCCGTGGGATGCTGTACGATCCGTCTCTCCGTGCGTGTGTGTGAGCGTAAGATTGGGTGGTGGAAAGGCCGGTTTTAGCGATCGTTGAGGAAGAATGAATATTTATTCCAGGCCTGAAATAGAATGTTGCATTCGCAACCAGACGTCCTTCTGGTGTGGAATAAAATTTCGCAAAATAACTGTAGTTGCGGCAGTGATGCTTTTGTGTACAACATTTCCATATCACTTCCTATTGATTTGCATTATTTCCTCTGTATAATAATACTTTGTAAAGCTGTACATAACCATAAATGTCAGAAGGATTGATAAATTAAATACAATAATAAATTGTATAAATACTAATAAAAAAATGAAAGTTTTTGGAACCTTAAAAACGCATTTGAGAATACGAGAATATGTTATTGTGTTTGCGTACAATAAGCTACGATATCTCGAAAGTTAAAAAAAATAAATCAAAGAAAAATCTAATTGCGCAACAAAGCAAAAAAGCAACGCCAGGCTGCAATAAAATGATATAAAATAATGTACACATGTGCAGGACGACTTGTCTGGTACTAAAGACACACAAACGGCACGGATTACGGTCACCGCTTCTAAGATGTCCTACATCAAACCTAAACCCCATGGCAGAACTCCATCGCACGTTTCGTCACACAACGCAACTACTGTCGGTTCGCGACTTAGCAAACTACAGCAATGCAAAGGCGTAAAGGTCAGGGAAGGAGCCGTAAGCGATCGTTTTATTATCCAGCTTCTTGGGCTGTGCCGAACGGCCAGCGGATGGGTCTCCGCTGAGGTTGGTGAACTTTCGTTAGTTACCTTTCAGATGGCAATGTTTTGTGTACATGTTTGTACGTGTGCGATCATTGTGCCATCAGCCATAATGAGGTGGTCAGTAATGGTGCCCATATTAGCAGCTACACTCACTCCGTACATTCAGCCTTCAGAGGTCGTTTGTTTTATTTCATCTTCTAATCATGCTGACCCCATATCTAATGGGGGCGGGGGTATGGGCGGGATATGGATACATTACAAATGTACGTCTTTAGCGCCACCCACTGGGTGGGCAATGAGTTCGCACAATGCAAAAGAAGGTCGAATAAAGCCGTTTTGGCCGAATCGGGCGTCGGAGGGGGTTCGTCGCTTGCAAGTCGCTATTAGAATCTTTCGTAACTGTCAGGTGCGATCCGAGCAACCGCGTTGTCGCGCGTCATTCTCGTATTCTAATTGTCCGTTAGCCGGACCGTAGCGAGGCACGGTGCTTGATGCGGCGCACACAAGACGGGACGGAGACACCGCTTGGGTGATTGATTTGTTTAGCCGTTCAATACACGACACCGAATGCTGTTACACGATGTCACAGGGCGTACGACAACCGATGAGTTTCGGTTACACCCCTGTGCGCGTTTAAGCATGCATGAGAGGACATCCCTTCCAACTTCCCCTTTTCAGGTATGTTGGTTGCCGCTAGTAATCTGGCCATCGCTTGCTAATGCTTCTAATATACTCACCGAGGAACAGTTTATGGTTATGAAAATGATGCAATTTATATGCACTCCAGCGATCGGGGAAGTAGCAAGGTCACCATCAAGTGGCGTGTCCAGACGCGCCCTTTGCGGACGCTCCTTCGGATTAGAAACTCGCAATAGAATTTCTTAAGGCGCCGGTGTTGGTTTGCGCAACCGCTTGAGAGCAATTTGGCGTAACGGGTCGGAAGGTTGTTTGCATGGCGCGGTTGTAAAGATCGATTAGTCCCAGAGGCACGATCGAAAGATACGGGGCTTCGCGCAAACTTCGCCGGTAGGCCACAAACAAAAACGATAATTTAATAAGATTTGCTCATGCAAAACCCACCAATCTAGGACGTTGCCCGTGGCCATCCATCGCACCATAGCAAACCTATTTTTTTCGTTTTCGGATGAGCAAACCCATTAGCTTAGTTGACCTCCGATTGGAGATGGATAATAAAATAAAATCCTTCCCCCCTCAAATACTTGGATCGGTGTGTTAGAATGAACGCTTCAATGGTGAAACGATTCGTTAGTTCTGCCTCACTCACGATCGAGCGCAATCCATTAGAGCCGTGTCAACGTTGTAGATTTATTGCTCATTACCTTCGTGCCGCCCAAGATCGAGGTTTCGATTCGTCCGGATCATTGCCCAGCGTGCGATTGCGCACGGGTAGCTCGAGCACAAAATGGCACCTTATTTTTTCGCATTTTATTTGCACTATCCGCCCACCATCCGCGTATCGGTCGATTGCGGATCGGTTTATGAGTGTTGTGGTTTGGTGAAATTTGGCACGCTGTCATAATTAACGATGTGCCACACCGACGATGCGCATGTAACTCGGTGGCAGATGGTACCGTTTAATTGGCCCACCGGTTTCGATGGCAGATGGATTAGCAATAGCAATTGCCACGATGGCGTTAGACGGCGCATTCCGGCGTTGGGTTGCGCCAGATCCCAACCGTAATGGGGTCAATGGCGAATGGGTAATTATTGGAAGTATCCAACGCAGCAAACGTAGATCTTTTGTCACAAAGATCACCGAGTTGGCACTTCACTGTGTTGTGGAATGTTAACGCGGCAATTTAGCGGCCGGGGAGTTGTTTGTGCATGGGAATTACCCCATGCAGGTAGGTAAGTAAATGGGCAATTGAAAGTGTAACTTGAAGATGGAATATTTCCATGTTGTACGATTAGTTAGGATATTGTGGTAAAACCTGCGGAGATCTACACAGCGCCTAGTTTAGATTTTAATGCTAAATAAATAAACCCGCAAAGCTCCTGGTGCATAGGAATAGTGAGATTAGAAGCATTGATAGCCAATACTCGCTGAATAATTAATAGATTTTACAGAGCTCGTTTTGCTTATTAAAATATTGTGCCACTTTTTGAGTGGATATATTTAGCTGTTACGTTTACGCTGCTGCTTTTGGTTTGCAAAATGTCTTCGGCATTGATTAGGAATGTTATCAGCTTTCCAAACTAGTTTAGCACCAGCTACTAGCTAGGTAGACGCTGAAATGTCAAGGAAAAGTTTTGTTTGTTTGTAAAACGCACTCAATAACACTCCCTTCAGGTGTGATCATTTAAGGCAGGGTGTGCTTCCATTGCAAACAGAAGTTCCAGGATGATAAAGTGATTTAATTATAATCAATTAATTTTCATCCCACTGTATGAACAAAACCCAACTACCGATGTTTATGAATATGCAGTAGTGCGTGCAGTGACGCAAAGCCGTTACGATCGAGGCGCTCTGGAACTGAAGCAATTGCAGCTGACAGTGTGGAGGTATGTGAAAGCCGACAAAGGTAAAATACACAGGCAATACAATGGACGAGACGTCGCGGATGCATTAAGTACCAGTGGGTACGGGCTTGTTGACAGTTAGTACACTCGATAGAGGGCGCTATTCTAGAACTCTCGATGTCTAGCCGTTCAATAGCACTTGATGACGTTACGGTTGTTATTACGCGAGCGTAACCAGAACCGTAGCCAACCCACTCTTGCACGGCGGTGATCAATTACCGTTAGTAAACAAGGGGTAGACAGTGGACAGGTTTTGCTAATGACCCTCAGACCCCACCTGTCATTTGATGGGAGATGTTGTGTGACGTTTTATTATTGTTGGAGTGCCTTTTTCCTTCCTTCTAGCGTTTCTTCACATCCACACACTGCCAAACACTGCAAATGCAGGCCTGAACATCAACTTGATCTTGATCATTGAACGGCTGGTGGGGGAGCATTTGTTGCACGGTGTAATTAACACCTCATGTAGTTCATTTCGGCCGATGGTTCGATCGACAACCCGAGGTGACAAAGTGAAGGAAAATTCCTGCAATTCACACACAGGGCGACCCGTCGAGTGTGGTGACGCACGGCAAGCTAACTGTTTTCTATCGTTTCCATAACGTTCAGTCAACTGTTGCATAAGGCTTTTTTGTGCGGTTGTTATCCACCTCGGATGGAATGTTTAGCGAACGGGCGCGCATAATGGGTAGTGCTTATCGCGTTCATTGATTATCGCACCGAAAAGATATTTTCTAACCCGTTTTGTTTTCAGTGTGCACAAATATTATTAGCGTTTTAACCCATTTTTGAACGCTTCATTTGGAACCGATCAAGTAGACAGATTAATCCATCAAGTGTGTTTGCGAGTGCGCCGCATGTTTGTATTTGCTCAATTACGGACGTGGCCAGCACCGGGGGCGTTCATGATCGTTTGTTTTTCTTTTACGCTTGATTGAAAGTGTGAAGATTCACACCATGCAAGGGTGCGGTATGCTGAAGCGAGGCCTTTTTCCGGATTGTTTTAGCTTACAGTGAAGGCTTACCAGCTTTGTACCATGCCACCAATGCCATCCACGTTGGATGCTGCACCGTTCTACCGATTTGACCTGATTCCGGTATCACCCATGGTCGAGTTTGTTAGGCAAATGAAAGGACCGTCACCGTGGCGTGTCGCAGTGATGATAAGCAAATACGAGAAGACCTCTATGTTGAACCGCGTACAAACACACACACACACACACACACACATACACATAAGCGCGCGATCATCAATGGCATCCAGGTGATGAACAACGAAACGCACTTTACAGTCACGGGCACGTACGGAGCAACATCCGTAAACGTCGCGAACGGCGTTCGGTGGTCTACGGTCTATACTTTCGTAGGTAGATGGCGAAATGTGTGTTGGGACGAATTGACGACGCTCCAATCCCTAATGGGCACATTTTGTATGCTGTCCAGATAGACAACGTCTCTTGGGTATGGATCTCGTAAAACAATGAATTTGGTACGACTATCGGCATCGTTAGGCCAGTTCGCCTAATCTTATTGTGAAGTTCGAAGGTTTTAAATCGAGCATTTGGTTCCTTCTAATTGATAGTGTTTAAAAATATTCCCTTAATTTTACTAAAATGTGTTTTGTAGCTGCATGAAAATAATATGCACGTAATTAAGCCGACCTTAAAAAATTTCCGGTAATAAATCAATGTGTTCAATTCTAGGTATTCATTAAGATGACTCGGCGATTGTTGCAGCATGAGCTTTTTTTTAGAACTGCATTATCTTAAAGTGCAATGCCTCTGATAAATGCTCTTTTTTGTTGAATCATTGGAAATAGAACATCATTTTTTTCATGAGAAACGGGCAGGCAGTATTGCTTATAATTAGGAACATCAATATAAGCTTAAAATAGGGCATTCAACAATTTACATCGGTTGAAAGACATTCTGCAAACCGTGAAAGGACACCTCATCCAGGGTGTGCCAGGCTAGAATTGATCATAACAGTCGATGGAGGCAGCCCGGTCGCCAAAGAAGAAGAAGAAGACAATAGAAATAATTTATTCTTCTATGAATATCGCAATGTTAGTGAAACTATGAGACATTAGTTGTACAAAATGAAAATTCTAGTAACTGTGGTAATTTCCTTGCTTGAAGATAAATTATCTTTTGAATCATACTGATAACTACGTTCTGCAATCCTGCCAACTACAGCGTATGTGTTAAAGCAACAAAGCTTTGAGATTTAGTATACCCGACTCCATATGCATGGATCATAACCAGGAAGTTATGTTTTTGAAGACTCCAGACATTTTTTCTCACGCCAAACACGCACACCATCTTAATGGTTACCAACAGTAGAAAAAAGGACAGTTACGGATGAGTTTCGTTAAATTCCTGCACGAGCAGCTAACGCGTGGGTGGTTCGTATTCAAGGTTAATCGGATCGTTTGCATGCACGCCCACCGGGAGCGCCAAAGGATCAAACGTGCTGTATCGTGCCCAATAAAAAAAAATGGCGCATCACTGGTTTGCGCGATAAAACTTCGTTACAACGGATAAAACTAAATCTTCGACAAAAAGAGCCATCAAATATGCAGAGCTATGACGATACGCGTGCAGATAACTGCAGGTCACCCGAGAACAGTGGGTGACCTTCGGGTGGCCAGGTCGGCCCTTTACGGCTGCGGGGCCAGCTGTGCGTGTAGCTGGGTATGTTGTTTACATTGGCCTCGCTTATGCGAACCCGCAACCCAACGGTTACGTACATGGCGATCGCCATCGAAGAAGGAACGCTCAAAACGAAGGCCCGTGCGACACGTTTCTGCACGAGTGTCTCGCGCTGTGGCTCGAATCGCGCAAACAACCTTGAGCTTTGGGCCGGGCCCAGCCTCGGCAAAACTGCGTCAACCACTATCGGTGTCTGTGACCGGTCTGACCTAGGGTAGGTGCGACTGGTCGGTTGGTGGTTCCTGCCACCAAGTGCCGTACCCTGTATTACATCATGTAATAGCAGCGAAATGGAACCAGCCTGGAATTGGCGCTCAGAAAAAGAGGCCACCGGCGCGTGGTTGCAGCATCCGAGTGAGGCCCGTTGAAGCGGTGGCCCCAGTGACCGGGTAGTACGGCTTCGATGCGCCGTGGGTTATGTGGCGCGAATACGCGTAAAGCAAGACGAGCGAAAGCGAAAAAAGGTACGAGAGTGAAAAGCAGTAACACACACAAAAAAAAACAAAGCAAAATGCATTATTCATCGTACGGGTTTGCGCGTCTTTCACGCTCAAGGTACGATGTTGCGCCCCGGGAACGTCGAGATGCAAATCACACGAAGAGAAAGAAGCCAATGCGGCACAGCAGTAACAGCAAAGCAAAAAAAAAAACAAACCAATGGCCGCTTGGCCATAGAGTCTCATACCACTTTAACTCATAATGATCACCATCGTCACAGGCAATCGCCATAGATCGATTGATCTGTGCGAATAGGCACGAGATTAGGTCATGGCGTTGGTTTTTTTTTGGGTCGCCAAAAGATACAACCACCATTTCAAGTGGACGGGCGAATGGTTTAAAAATTTAAAGACGTCCAAATTGGAGCAACCCATACCCACACGCGCGAAACCTGCAATGACACTAAATGATCGCGGGCGCAACAGTTCGAGTGGGAAAGGTCATTTTGGGTGCTGTTCATTTGCCCCGTTGGAACATTGATGGTGAGCTACAATTATATTACATGATTTACTACAGCTAGACACCACCTGCCCAGCAATGCGCCCGTCACTTGTGAGGGGAGCATCTTCAGAAATAAAGAGAGGAAAAGGCTACACACACTCGGGCAAAAAGTCGAAATAAATATGCTGCCTCATATGTGGCGAATTGATCGGGGTATGATGTAATGTCTGCGCATTAACGCATACACTTCAGGTGGAAGAAAAACTTAAAGCCTCCATCATGAACAAGGGAGAGAAAGAGGAACAAAAAAAAAAACAGCATCAAAAATGCTTTAAATCACATATTGGTGTGATTGGGTTTGGTTGGTTGGTTGGTTGGTGGGGTTGAGCTTTTCAGGAGATACTTTTCAATCCCTACTGTTGACGTCTCTCGGTGCGGAATTAAACCTGGTGCGATTGATTATGCGTAGTAGTGGCGGTGGAGGGTTTTTTCGTTGGTTTTTTTCGAACGCCTAATGTCCATTCTAAGTTTTGCACTAGGCAAAACTCTTTCATACCGGTGGTACCGTTTCCGGGTGACGGGAATGACATCAACCCGTCCTGCGTGCTTACGATAACTTTTATTATTCCGCGCTTCCCATTTAGTGGTTGTCGTTTGGGGTGCGATATTAACTTCTTCAAACGCTCATCACAAAAACCCCAAACCAATTTATCACTTGAGAAACGTCGCGGGAAGCATCTCTTAGGTGCGACACTTGTTCCGCAGAAGGATATAAATGATGGTGTGGTCAGCAACCGGGGGTTTCTTTTGTTACTCCATTTCCTTAGAATTATTTGTGTATGAACAACAACAACAACAAAAAAAACAAAAACTACAGCAAATCCTTTTACCTGTTTATGTCAATGGAACTGCTTTGAAGCGCGCAAAACTCACGCGTCATCTAGCTAATTTGTTTAGCTTTTGATGATGAGTTTATTTGACGTGCCCAACGCATTCGGTGAGTGGTTTTTGTCTAACGATTTAACGAATGACACCTTCGAAGCGGTCCTTTCCGGCAATGGCCGTTTTCAATCTGTGCCACTAATGAGACTGTCCCAATGAAGGCCCCCCATTAGGCACGTGCAAGACACACTCGGCAAGCTGCAACGGAAGCAGCTTCGCGATAGGTTTATCTCGCCACCTAATTACTATCCACCCGAGACGAACCATTTTGCGGCTCGTTCGAGCGTATCGGAGCGCCGCCACACCCGGGCTGGCCCCTTAGGTCCCCAAAAAGGCTCGGGTGCCGGACCTTGACAGTAACATTTTCACGACCAAACGCCCGATTCCCACCGGCGTGAGAGCTTGATGGATTATTCGTTCCGTACCGCTGCCGAGGTTAATCGATGCGCCATGATTTTCATTTTCACTCACCCAATTTTCTTCTCCCTTTAGTGAAGACACCCGCCCCAAAATAAAACACCTTAAAAGTCCTTCATCGGAAGCAGCGTTCCGATCGATGACCTGGCACGTATTTGTGTTGTGGTGTGAGCCGCTGTCAGGGTTATCTCACCTTCCGGCGGCGCACGGTGTGGTCCGAATCGCAGCTAGATACTATCTCGCGACTATTTATCGGGCGGTTTGGGACGTAGCAAAGCGGGCGCTAAGGAGGTCACGCTCGTATTTAAACCTTTGCTTTCACTACATCCAGTCACCCGGTGACGGGAAGTGAAATGAACGCATTAGACGCTGATTGCGTTACGACGGTGTTGCATTAGTGACACTTTGCGCGGGAAATGACGCCTTACCGTCATCGGAAGGAAAGCCCCGGAGTGTTAGGTTAGGCCGGACAGATTCGCTGTCGTCAGGAGGTTGTTTTAATGGATACGGTTTGCAAACCCCTGGTATACCATGTACGGAGGGTGCTAAATGAAACTTATTCACACTCATTAGAGTGTTGCTGGATGTGATCTAACAATCTCAAGAACATCTGCCTCGCATCTGGAGAGAATAACGGGCAATATTTCTATTATATTGTAAAATAAACTTTATACGAACGAATAAAAATTTTCTAAAAGGCTTTACATCAGTTATTTCTATTAGTTTTAATATTTGTAGTAGCCATATTCAGCTTGAAAGTTTTTACGAAATAAAAAATTCGATTAATTGAAACCACCGAAATCTTGCACATTTATACAAAACCCGATCACTTTAAACACGTTTCATTCAAAAGCTATTTTACTTCTGGTCCGCTTTGCCCTTGCATATCAATTGCACACTTCGCACAGTTCCTCCGTTTTATTGGTCCGTTTTAAAATTTCGCTATTTTCTAACACCTTCTCCTTTTGCACAAGTTTTCTGCACACTTGCACTTGTGTCCCCCTCATTCCAGGTGAGAAACAAGGGGTGGAAACCATTCCCACTGTCGGTGGCGTGGAGCTAGAATAAAAAAATGCGAACACGCAGCATTTAATTGTGCTTGTTCGTGTGTGTGTGTGTGTGTATGTGTTTGCCGACGCGAATTATACACGCGGGCCAATGCGCCACATGCGCTGATCGATCCATATTGGTATCGGTTAGCACCGTCATCGTGGTTGTTTATTTTCCGTCCGGATTGGGGTTGAGTAGGGTGAAGTTTATTTCGCTTTTTTTTCCCCGTGTCGTCTTTTTCTTGCTGGTATGGTTGAGGAAATTCCCCTTCGGTGGGCGAAGCGCCTGCTTCTCGTGTTCGGTCTGCTTTCGGTGTGTCGATCGTACCCGAGTGACCTTTGAGCCAGCAGCAAAGCATTCATCTTCGACGTTTGTGGATCGTACCAATTTAACCATACTTTGCACATCCCAAACCTTGATCGAGCACATTTGTTTTCACTTTTCCTACGTTCTTCACGGTCACCGTTGAGCATCGTGTGATGATGGTGATATGCCCAGATCCACACCCAGCCGATTATTGCGGTTCCGAGCACCGGCACGCGGTTGATGCAATCGTGCGGACGTATAGCGTTTCCTCAAAACCATGCCACCGCGATAAGGAGCCGCCTCGAAAATTGAAATAAATTAACCAGCCCGATGACACGCCGTGGTCGTGGTTGGCTATCGACCGCACCTAGGTAAACACAACAGCCACTGGAACCAGTGTGATACCGGACAGGGCAATGTAAATGATGCTGCGTATCATATCACCCGGCGATGGTGCCGTGGAGAGAGGACGCCAATCCCAAACGGCCAGTACGGCGAGCGTCCCGATCACCAGATTTGACCGAATTTCGCTTACATAACAGTCTACCCGTAAGATCCGTGCGATTGAATGGGACCTCCGCGTAACCGATGGGCTTCTTAGTGTAGTTTTTTTTCTCGGTTCGTTTCAGCCGGAAAACACGGGCACACTCACGGGTTTTTGGGTGCCCGAGGCCGATGGCAAAACGTCCCACCAGGTCCCAACGAACATGGGATCCCGGGGACCGAAACCGGTTCGGAGATAGTTGAATTAAACACCTTCTTTTCGGTCGTGCCCGTACCGATACCATTCCAATCAATCACGAACCAGTGACCACCGATCATACATATAATAGTTTGGGGCGACAACGTTTTTGTTCAACTTAAAACACGCACGCACTAATGTGAGTTTCCGGGTGCAGTTTGCTCTATTTCAAAAACAAAGCGACACAACCGAAGATGTTTAGAAATATATGTTTTATAAAATACACACTAGTTGAATATGTAACACAAAAATGTCTTCATATTTAAACTGGAAAGTTAATGGATCCCAATACACGCACGCACACACGTTAGCACAACCCGGTATGCTAATGATAGTCCTAAAAAGTGGGACTTACCTTTCTAATAAATTACGGCACCCACAGAGCGCCACAGTCTCCTTTGGATGGGAGTCCAACAAAAAGTGCACTCCCTTGTGGTAAACCAAAACGGACGCTTGGCGCACTTCGCTAACGATGCGGACCGTCAGTCAGATCCAGCAAACAGTAAGCAATCCAGCTGGAATGCTTTTGTCCAGGCTATATAGCGTCAGCAGTGTTTAAAAACAGGCTACCACACACCAAGTGTACTCACTAGCCGCTCACTAGCGCTGATTCAGCACCGACAAAACAGCGGCAAACACTGGGAATCGTTGGCTGAAGATGGACAGGGTTCTTCGCCCCGTGCCAAGACACTGCAAATCGGAACACTCGGGCGGGTTGAAATTGTCCTGGTGGAGAATCAGCCCCAAACACTATAGCACTCGCGTATGGAAAAAGTGGTACCCATCCACATGTACACAGGACGCACAAATACACATAGACTAAACAGCAGGATCTAGCCCTGAGAGAGTGGCGAGTCCGCAATGTCCTAGGTCCGGTACCACTGCCTAACCGGTACGTTCGTCGTGAAACAGGCGACTGTTACGAGCGAAATGAGTTTTCGGCGATCGCGACATCGTCGTTTTATATATCGACCCCACTCCGCACGATCTCACCCACCGCGATCGCCACGCGATGCCGTTGGTTCCCTCCACTAGTGCTAGCGCTCCACCCGGTGCGTACGATCGATGGCGACGCAAGGTAGCGCGATCGCGCACAACGGGCTGTGCTCGAGATGGAAACCGCAAGTGCTTCCATGGCGAATCACTGGATGCGTTGTGGAATGGGCACCTATACTACCCAGCAATCAACACTACTACTAGTATTCTTACTAGTATCGCTACCCCTACTCCTAGGGAATGGGAATATCACTCTCGTTAGCGAGAATACTCCGGAGTCTGGAGCCCACGATCGTATACGAACGCGCGAAAAGCCGGTTCCGAACCTAGGGGAACATGGTACAAAGCGCTTGTTCGCGAAACCTCATTTTTGTGCTGATGGGCCGTGTCGCTCGGGACGGAATTTCCAACAGCTAGTTACAAATTACCGTGGACGGCCGTATCCTCCACGACGATGATGATGATCCATGTCTCCATGCCGTCTTGCCGACGGAAGTTTTGCAAGGCGAGGGGAGGAAGTTTTTCGAAACATGGCGGTTGGAAGTCTCGAGATGCTTGTGGCATGATGCGACTAAGAACTGAGGCCACTGATCGTGACAATGATTATGCACCTTGAGGCTAACCGTTTCGATAACCGTGGCAGGACGGTGAACAGTCCGATGTCCAGTGTGTCCAATTGCTCCAAGCAGCGGTCTGGTGGTCAAGTACATACGGCGACTACTCACCCAACCAGTTTTTCCCCAGTACAGAGGTGCATCCATCGGGCACATGCATCTTTACTGCACTATCTCTTTCTTTTTCCCTTTCTGTCTCTCTTTCTCCCACAATACTATAACGAATTGAACATGCTGGACAACGATGCAGCAGCAAATGTCGAACCGCCGCGTTGAAATCTCCCTAGTATGCGCGGCTCTGCGCCAGTCGCAAAATTTATCTTGTTAAACTTGGCCCATTTGGGAGCAGGATTTTCTTCGTCGCCCAACTCTTGCGCATGTTTCGCTGCCCGCTGCCATGTAATGCGCCCTTCAACTGGAGCTGTAGCTAGCGTCACCGGTAAGATGTATGCAAAAAAGATCAACAAGGATGAAAAAACGCTTCGAACTTGGTGCGAGTTCCGCGCGCAACTAACATTCGGTATAGTTTAAATCTGTTGCCTAATCGGAGCGGCATTGAGCCAAGGCAATTGGGGCATGAACTGGTGTTCACCGGACAACGACTCTCAAAAATGAGGCGCATGCAGGCAGACAAAACAAAGAAATATATGCTGACCTTTTTATTTTACTGATAATTTTGAGAACGCCGCCTGGGGGGGGGGGGGGGTATGGGAATTGTTAGTGTGGATAGAAAATTAATTCCGAAAGAAAACGAAGCTTCAAGATGTATTAATTAAGGCGGTGAGAAACAGTCTCTCACTTGCTGCGGTGTGGGAGTGGAAAGCTTACACATCTACACGTGACCTTAGCCAGTATTGATGAAGAGTTTTCTGCTGTACTATGTCACAATCGAGCGATCTCTGTAGAAGTCGGTTTTCGTTTTCATTGTTACATACTATTTTTTTTTGCGACGAACATCTTCGGAAATGCTGAAGAAAGTCGCGCCAAAATCACTCCGAGTAGAATGCTCTTCATGGCCCGATTTTAGTTTGGGGGAGAAAAAATATCATTTCATCCCGAAGAGCTGAGTCGTTGGGAAGAAAAGAGATAGCAGGGGATCACTGTGCCGTGATTAGCATATTTTCTGTCAGATCCGGTAGGGAACAGTCGGAATTAGTCAGGTGCGTCAACGAACATGATGTGAACGGCAAGAAACGCCCAAAGAAAGATGTGCGTTTAGCCGTGGTGTAGTTGACGATAGCTACAGGATTTTTTGTTTTGATACACCGATCAATGGATCTTCCTGTGTTTAGAACGCTCACCCTGATGAGCGAGTAATCGCAGAAGCTCCAAGCATAAGGTTCTCGACCTAGTAGCATCGTCCAAGGAGAACGACATGGTGGAAACATTTTGCGACCATTCTCCAAGGCGAAATAACCGTAAACGAGCGTGATCGAAAACCCGCGTTCAGCAAGCGAACGATCGTCTAAGGCAGACGCCTCGCTTTGGCCAGTGTATCAGGTGTATCGGGATGGATGATAGCCGTTCATTAGCATCCGGAACCAGATATTTTATCAAAGTGTGTCTGCGTCACAAGAAAGCATTCCGTTTCGCCTGTACGGTATTGACTTGTTGGAGACCGGTTTGGCTGTTAGCTTTTCTGGCTCGCTTTGTCTGGAGACAGTTGAAAACGGGCCGTGAGCGAAATTGGATGGTTTCGTGCCGTGTTCCAATGATATCTAATGCATATCGTTTTAATGGCAACCCCTAGGTAAATACGCTCTAAAACCGAGCTCTCACCGCGAATATGATTCCATGTTTAAAATTCTATCCTAACTAGGTGCGGGTTTGCTTGCTTTTATAAACAAACGATATTAAAAATCCCGGCGGGGAATTTTGAGACGGCAGCAACAACAACCCAAACCGCTATCGTACCGTGATGAGATAGCGTAATGGTTCTACGTAGCAACGGTTTCCACCTGGGCTTTCGATTCACCGATGAAACGCATCCCAGTGGAACGCCATCAAGCTGCAGCAGGGCGAATGTCCGATTGTACTATCCAAAACAATGCATTTCGTCTGTGCTTTATGTGTGCGTGTGTCTTTCAGCATGCAGTGCCAAGGTGAGTGTAACGAGCGTCCACAAGGACGCGGTACCTCTCGGTGGCAATTGGATCCGCTTCTTTCCTTTCAGAAGTAGTCATTTCAACTTACAGCCCTAACCTACCGCTTTCCCGGCCACTGCCCTTGGTCGGGGATGGAAAATTTTAACCTACACTCAATGGGGCGTCACCTCTCACGCTGCACGGGTCACAGTTGACGTTTTCCCCGGTGTGATTCACAGTACGATCGTGCTCACTACCGTTGATGCAACTTTTAATTGTCTCGATAAAGATCGGCTTAGAGCACTCGAGCACTTTCTTGGGCGATTCGAGAGAATCGATTAGCACATGTTGGATGTTGCGCAAAAGCCCAACGTGAGCTGTTGAATGCACCTACAAGGTGTCAATAGTTCGTCACAGTGAGTATTTAAATTTTCATTCATGAATGCTTAATGCTACGAAATCAAATAGCATCGTCTGTTTAAAGTGTTAGGCCCATGATTAAATAAATGGGAATTCTATTTGACGCAAATGAATAAGGTGTTTATTTGCTTTAGAATATCATGCCTGTCTTTACAGGGATCCATTATTATTATTTTATTTTTTTATTCATGAATGACGGCCTTAATGACTTAAAACTAAACGTAATGTAATATGCAATTTACATTGGTTGGGAGACATTTCCTTCTCCCAACCGTGAAAGGGTACCTTATCCCGGGTGTACTCGGTTGACAGGGATCCAATATATTTATAGTAAAAAAGTGCTATAATGCGAATCGCATGCAATTTAACTTAATATAACACATTATGTTCAATGAACATTATAGTGGCACTTAAGCAATACAGGCCGTATTATATGAATTATTATAGGCTATTCTATTTGAAATACAAAATAAAAACAACAGTGGCACATATTCATTCAAACCTGTTTTACAAACACCAGAAAGAAATGTCCTGAAAAATTAAAAGCATGTTCCCGCGCGTTAGATAGCGAGGCAGATCTCGAGACCTTGGCCATGGTGTCCGTCACGGTTATGGCAGTGTTGACACCGCCAGCCTCGGAAGCTGCCGATTGCTCGATTTGGTGAGTAGTTTTTCTGCTGCGTGTGCGTGTTCGTTACCGCTCCAGCAGCTAATTAGTGTGGTGGTTTGTTTAGTGTTAATGTTAGTAGCATCATTTGATTAGCACCAACACGAGCAGCAATTGATCGATCGGCTGACTATCTCAATGATTGGTTGAGGGATGTACAATGCGTAACACAGCCCAAATTCCCCCCAGTACACACCGTAAGCTGATATACTGACCTTGACATAAGGCTTAGGATTTGAAGTTGCAGCAAAAAAGCCTAACCGAGAAAGACTTTTTTTTATAGATGACCAGTAACGTTTCTTGGTAAGGATTCCGCAACGGGTTCGAAACCTGATTGTTTAAATACATAATTCTGGAATCCTTGAAAGAGATGAAGCAGAGTGGGACATAAAAAACCAATATGATAGAATGGATAGAAAAGCAAAAATAAAAACACATCTTTAATACAAAAAAACCATCTTGCCATATGGTTTTGATGTATGAAAAGAAACGGTAAAAGAAAACGAAACCTTTTTTGGTGGTTTCCCACAAAATATATATTCATGTGTTTATGGCTAGAATGATCTAGATGCTGCAAACCACATCCAAAGCTCATTCAAAGAACCAACCAGACCGTGCTCTTTACTATTTGTTCAACATCGCCGTATATTTACCAAACAGTTCCGAACGTGGATGATCGTTAACCCCGTCCCGGTGCCACAATGTGTCCCTTTTACTGTTGGCCATTCTACGTCACCAAAAACCGATCCCGCCGATCTCATTACCATCCATGAGTACACAATATTCCGCACGAACTCTCATCCATCAAATTGAAACGCACTATTTATTATTCTTTCTTCTGAGAGGTTCAATGCGCGTGCGGTAAGGTTTTGCAGACCTAACCTAAGAAGCAGAGGGGGAAAAAATCGTCTCTAAAAGCTGCACTCTCATCAGCGAGGATTGGATCATTCGGGCGGCATAACGTAGCTAATCTTCGGCGCAGAGTAGCAGGAAGAAATTCGTACCCACTTAAGATGAGTCTCCCCGACCCGTATGGTACCGGAGGGTACGGGAAACAGGAAGGCGCACTTTGTTTTCACGACTGAAGAAGCGTCGTCAAAGCAGTTGATCCTGTTTTTATCTCCTGAAGCGCTCGATCACCAGGAAGAAACAAAGGCAATGGGGCCCATCGATGTTGCCACTTGTAAGGCGCACGATATTCACCTGAAGCTTGGTGTACGATTGACATGTAAGAACTTCCCGTTCAGACGTGTGTTCGTCGGATGACCTTAGCGTATGATGTCGCGTACAACGATGGGATTCGTATTGAAAAGAAGCATTACGTCGATAAACCCTCCGGGCGATTGTGCCATGTACTTATTGTTCCAGATATCACTCCCATGAGTTCAATTGGGAAAATATCCACAGCAGGGTACGAGGGTATACGGATACAATTCGTAGGCTGCAGAGCATACATTAGCGTCCGCAGCTCAAGTACCGGCCGCTACAATAACGCCCAAATCGATTGTGTTTCGAGACGTAAAATTATGCCACATTGGTGTGTGTTTTGTTGAGTTACGGATGCCGGGAGAGCCGAATGTGATGGTGGCTGTCCGATTGGATGTTTGGTTTTGCAACAAATCATCGTACAACGTACTCGTGCCAGCCCTGGTAATTGCCCTTAGCGCAAAAGGCCCTTTCGCCTGCGATGAGGAGAAGATATGAAATGACGCCGTTCGATGTACGGCCATCGTGTGAGTTTAGCATTTGTGCTTAGTTCCCGCCACGTGTGACACCAATAGTGTCGTCCTAGTTCAAGTTGCCGCTAAGTACACCGTGTAGACACAGATCGTACCGTCGGCAGGTGAACGCTATGAACTTGTTGGGTTCGTTGGATCTTATTTGGTGAGCCCCTAGCGTAGAGGGATACGTCCAATGGGGGAGTTGAATTTAGGACAAATGGTGTCAAGCTGCCCGTGCGCTTGTGCAAGGAAACAAGTAAAAGTTAGAGTAATTTGATCAATTGAAAGGAAACTTAACATTAACCAATGATGTAGGTTAAGTTCGAGTGTACCGCGCAAACAAATTTGAACATGTAAGTAGTACTTCTTTTTGTAACATTCATTCACATTTTCTGCGTTAACCCTTAATTCAACAGCATGGTCATTGCATGCAGCCACTTTTTGTTTTTACTCGCAATGGACTTTGAACAAGTAATAACGTATGTTTGTTTGATAAGTTTCACATCATCTCGTGTCTGCACGTCACAAAGGCGGATCCATCGGGAGCTAGGACGTCAGCAACAGGGTAGACTTGAAGTCGAACCATCTGCAAGCTGATGTCAACCTCAACATGAACTTTGGACCGAACCATTATCCCCCATTGTTTGGAAGAAGATCGAACGATCAAATTAGGCTGGATTGACTTGAATGTTCTTTTTGTTCTTCTACGATCGATCGTGCACTAGCGAAAATGGGAGTACAAATCGTGTACACGGAAGAACCAGAATTCCGAACGCGGATGCAACAGGTATATTTATCATTTGCGCTTCGCCTTATGCAACCGGATCGACGATGTGCCTTCTCCCGGTGATAGACATGATCGATAGCAACAAATATTTGCACAAAATGGCTATTCGGGGTAGGGCCGTACGCAATGTTGTGAGGATGGTATGGGCGGATAAACCGGTTGCTTGCGACATTGAATTCTGTCCGATGATGGAACGCATTTGTCGGACATTGATAAGTGTACTAATACATGTTCATGATTAATTCGACACTGACTACTAGAATACGATCAGGGTTTGACATGGTATCGGTTAGTAGCGAGTGGATACTGCATGATTAAATATTTAACAATATGACATTCTTGTTAATTACGGTTAGAATATCCTACATTCGATACAGGAATGCATGTGAATGCAGGTGTGCAATATGTTAGGAAACCGTACTTGATCTGGTGGTTCATTTATTGCGTGAGAGATAAAGAATCGAATCTCATGTCTTCCCTAGTAACGACTTGTAGGCTTGTGATTAAAAATAAGCCTAGTAAATTATAAAAATCTTCTTATTTTACAACATCATAACCTCGAGAACTGTTCCCTGTGCCACTTCTGGTTTCTGTGACTGTATATACTCTAGAATAGTCAGTTCTGCATACGGAAGGACAATCTGGGATTTGTACCGATGCTACCGTGTGAGACCGACGCCGCCACCATCTATAGCTCCAAATCACCAAAATGATGATGACAAGCATTGAATGTGAAACCGTTGAAATTGAAAAAGAAACAATAGCTTTGTTCTAAAGCTTTGGTCCTATTCAGATTTTTATATTAGTAATAAATTGTTTCAATTTCGATATGCACTGCAGTGTGAACGATATTTAGAGTGTACTAAAAATCAACTACAATAACTGTCATTCAAAATTTTCAAAACAGCGCATGTCCAAATGCTCGCTCACTGTGCTCGGTGTTGTGACGTGCTTTTGTTGTGACGTTTCGCACAAATAAGCTTGACGTTTACCACCCGCAGAAATAAACATTTTTACGTGCAAAAACATTTGCGCTTGGAGACGCACAATTTTCATATGGCAAAATAGGCATCCTTTTCCAATTGTTCATCATTTAACATTTCCGCACGAAGCAAATAGGTGAAGCCCTTTGAAAAATCTCGTTAGAAAGTGTAATTTGCTCACATTGTTCGCTGGCCGAGTGGTAACACAACCCGGTGTCCGCTAAGAACGCAATCTGAAAGCTTCTTCTTCTGTTCATATTAATTATTGTAGCTATTTTACCTAAGTTGTGTGAAACTTTCACCTACTAGCCATGATAAAACAACCAGTCCTAGCTGAACTGCAGTACTTCGTTAAAAGCGTATCCCTCCTGTACAAGGGAGTACCGCTAAAAGATACAGGTGCGTTGGTAAAAAGTGCACTACACCTTTTGGAGGATCTCCCATCGACAAGAGATGCGGTGTTCGACTATTTTACGCTCGTCTTCAATAATGCTGTCAAGGTGTACATGCTCAGTGCCGAGGTTAGTTGAGAAGGAAATTAAAGTGCTTAGCCGAGCTACTTCCGAATGATATGTTATTCATTTTCCTCTAGAAAAACTTACCCGACCCTTCGGTAGACGACGAAGCCGTGCAGGAAATACACGAAGCCCTAGAGCGCTTGGTAACCGCTGGTCCAGCCGCGTGGTGTCCGCTGATTTCATCCTGGTGCTTGAAGCTTCTTGGAGAGGTGTGCAAGAAACACTCCCGACGCCGACCACCTCCCGATATTCGGAGTGCCTGTAACCTTTGGCTTGGATGCAGCGCTATTCGCTACCTGTTAAGTCTTAGCGCACTGTGTTTCGAAAAGCTAAACGATAGGGAAATGGATGAGTGCATCAATGAGCTCCTTGCCATCTACGGAACGCACACTCCCTTCTTTGATTGGGTTGTAGCACGGCTTGGTGGATGTTTCCCGCTGAAGGTAATCTCGAGCATGCTTGCAATGGGAGCTAGCCGGTTTTGTGGCGAATTCGACCAACCGTCCGAGTCCGAGGTGGAAGTACTGAGTTATCTTGGGTTAGCTCACGAGAAGGATTTACGCAGTGGGCTCAAATCAACATTGGAACGAGAGAATACCTCCAAACAAGCGATACCGTATTTGCTGCTGTTGGCGAAAGCTTCCGATACGATATCTCAGGCTCTGGTGACCGTATTTCTTAACCTTCGTGAGTGTTATCATGCGTCCATGCGGCCGTGCGCTTTATTAAAATGTAATGTTTCGATAATTCTAGATGACGAAAAACGATTACAATCGATAAAAGTTCAGCCAAAAAATTGGCCATCGAATATTAGTCTTCCGTACGTGCTGCATACAGTGTCTGGATTGTTGCTAAAGATAAAGAAAAACGCCATCCAGGTGACGCTTATTCTAGCAAAACTGTCCACACAGCACAGCTGGTGCCAAGAGCTGCTGGAAATCATGTTTGTCGAACTGGAAACACTCGTACTCGATAAGCACACCGTACCCCTGCTTGAAGACGTCATACGCGACGGTTCGCGGGAAACACTGTGGAGCAGTTGCACTACCGACGTACCGTACGTGCAGCAAGTCGCGGTACGATTAGTTTTACTGGCCAGCTTCAAATCAAACTCCGTATTTCATCAATCAATCGTGTACCTTTTGTCGGTGGGTGACCAGATGACCGTGGGTGTCGGTACAAAGCCGCACCTTAATGCGCTTGTCCGCTTGCTCGGAGGGCCACACGGAACATCGGATGTACCCAGGGTGCGACCTGCGTTTGAAACGGCTTTCGAGAAAATTCTGATCGGTCCTTACAAGCGAACCGATTGTTGGAACATTTTGCACAATTTGGTGGAGTTGTTGAAGTTGGAACGTGCCACCATTCTAGGCACCGCGCTGCAGAAAGTAAACTGTATTGGCATTGTGCAAGAGCTGCTGGATCGTGTGTTGAAAATCTGGGAAAATTTCATGAACCATGAAAGGCAGGATACACACGTACGGTCCCGTTCCGAGCTAGAAGGTTCGCCCACGAAGGAACCCTGCAAGCGAATCAAAAACGAGCATTCCGCACCGGAATTGATGGACACGGGAGAAGATACGGAGAATGGACATCGAATCGGTACCGATGGTAGGCCGGTAACTTACAACGACCTCATCCACGAAACTGTGAGACTGATCGAATGCCTAGATATTGGGAAATGCGTCACAATCGGGACTGGCCAAACACTGAAGCTGTCCCAGCTGTTGGTGAAGTACTTTTTCTACTGCCTTAGAATGTCCGGTGATGGAACCAGCGTACCGATGGGGAAAACACCGGAATCTCTCGACGAGTCGCTAAACCGGGTATACGGCCTGCTGTCGAAACACTGCGCACATCGGAAGGCAGCACGTACGGCAGCGCTTCGTGAGCTGCTGGAAGGAGCACTATTTATGCATGGCAATCTGTTCGGTTCACAATCCGAAGCGCAGGCGTACAGTTTCGACAAGCCGGACGATTTGCTGATCAGATTGAACCAGAAGCAGGGTATAGCACTCAACGCATCCAGGGCAACCGTGCTGCATGCGGGCATTATTGGTCAGGGACCGAAAATCCCAACTAAGAAGGCAATTGGGCCGGCGTCCGAAATGCAGAACCATCTGCTGAATGCAATTGTAGCCTGCTGTCAGGACGTGAACGACCATCAGGCTACGATCGACGGGTTCAGCTACGTGTCGCTGTTGTTGGTGGAGATGATTTCACCGGACGTTATGTACAATGGGTTACCGTGGCCGGAAGAGGACTTTATAAAGGTGACGATGGAGCGCGACCTGCAGATACAGCGCACCTTTCGCCATTCGCCGATCCTTTGGTCTATTCTTGGCCTTGTTGCATGCTACCGGCCGTCGTTGTGTTACTGTTCGGTATTGTTGCGTGCCCTGTGCGCTTCCGCTCTGCATCAGTGGCGCTCCAAGACGGCTGAAACGTTGAACGGGCAGAAAACGGACCTAATGTACATGACGACAAAGCTGCTCGAGCTGATGGCATTGGCCCAGCTGTTGCCACCGCCACTGAGCTACCTGCACATCGTGTTGGAATACTTTGACGGACCTGAGGTACGATAACACACTTGTAACCGCTACGAAGTAAGTCTGAATTTTTTGTTCTAATTTTTTGTAGATCGCTTACGTGCTGAAGGAATGCGTGTGGAATTATATGAAAGATCACGTCCCATCGCCGGTACTGTTCGTGTGTGATCCGACCGGGTTTCATTGGCGTGATCCACTCACATCGAGACCTCCGGTACAGTACACGAATCCGTTGCGCAATACCATGCAAAAGAAGCTCACCAAAGTGGGCCATCTGTACTATCAGATGTTCGTGGGACCGGAACTCCGAAATCCTACCAACGATGGGAACCAGCAGCAGCAACAACAGTTACAGCAACCTATATTACAAGCCGTTATCGGTGGAATCGGTGATCAGGGTTTAAAGGCTGGACCTAGCGTGCCCTACGGAACAATCCCATTAGGACCGGGACAAGAACAGTTGTAAGCATGTAGTCTATTTGATCGTTTCAACTACAACACACAAAAACTACTTTCTCCAGAAACTGCAAAACAAATAATGTAAAATAATACCATTTAAAACTGAACAGCAAAACTTCGTGAATAATCTGCTTTAATCCATGTGTACCTGGGTTCGTTGGTTGTCTAAAATCATTTGCAAAAGCAACAGTACCTTACTTTCTCTGGAGATTGTTTTGACTGTCGGTTGTTGCGCTCTCAGGTGGGATTGCATCATGATTTGCATCTGCGCCAGTGTCTGCTGCGTATTGTACAGATTTGCCTCGAGTTCCTCGATGCGCTGCTCCCGATGACCAAGTTCGCCCAAAAGTTCACGTACCTGGTGCTCCAGCCTGTCAATGGTTTGCTGTTTGTAATTCGCTTCCAGTTCGACCTCACTTACCGAAGGGATAGTTTGCAATTGTTCCGTCGGTGGTTCGACCTTCGCGTCCAATGGTGCCTGCACCGAGGAGGATGTTGTTGCCTTTTTTTGTCTGTGCTTTTCGAGATATTTTGGAATGGTACCGAGGGGATGAATTTTTGATAGGCTTTTGCTGCTATCCAGCAGACCTGTCGATGGTTTTGAGCAATGGGTGTTGGATACGGTGCTCGGACGGATTGCAGTTGATTTTTTTACGGATTCTTTTCTCATTGCTCGCTGGAAATGGAAGAAACGTGTTGATTACAATATTTATACCGGATGTGTTTTCGATCGGGAAACATACGGTGGTGTTGGCTGGATTTTGGTTCCTTAAATCCATAGTTCTCGTAACAGGGTTTCTTTCTGCTGCCAATATGGTCGGATGAATTCGATTGTCTGAAATGATTTAAGCTGCATACCAAGGTTACTTGGATTTCGCCAAAAAAGTGTACATGATGAGTGTTCATCTAAAACACTGGAATGTTGGATGCGTTATGGCACTCTCCGCGGGAGTAGACTTTAATCGGCTGACGATCACGAGTGTCCAGCGTCGATCGGGAGAAAGATCGGGACCGAGATTCAAGATGTCACGGTACCGATCAAAATGTGTAAGATTGGGCAGCGAGATCAGATAGAAGAGTTAGAGAACAAAGATCTCTCGGGAAAGAACAGATAAACGAGCAGATGGTCCTACAATAGACGAATAAGAACTAAACATTATATCCTTTTAACCTTTCAGAACCTTTTAGTAACGAATCCACTAAACATGGTTTACACACCATTTGTCCAAAAATGCTATGCGAATTGTACAAAACGTTGCATATTAAATGACATGCAAAATACACGTGATAAGCTAGATTTTAAACTTCTATTTTACAATAATCATATCGAATCGTTTTGCAAATGTATCGATTGCTTCCTGCAGCCTTCGATTTTTATCCTCCAACGATCGCTTCTGATCTATCAGCAGTTGTAGTTGGCGTAGAATTGTTAGCTCTTCCGTTTCGCCATCGGCATGTTGTTCCGACCCTTCCATTGCTGGTTCCACGTGGTCCTTCATCATTTCCAACATCTTGCAGTGCACTAGCTTAATGCTGCTCAGCTTTGCATCACACCAACGTTCATGGGCGCCCAGTTCGGTGCAGACGTCCTTGAGGCTTTTAAGTTGGGCCGGGAAGTTAAAATCTTTCATCGGACGAATTTTGTTACTCTCGTTAGTGGCCATAGTATGTGTGGTACGTGCTGAAAGATAACAAATTTATAAAATATTCTGAAATTTGTTTGAAGGGAGGATTGCTCATTTACCTGCAGTGAAATGGATTGCATATAACTTACAATGCCTGCTGTGGATGTGATAGGTTTTTAACAGACATGAATCATTCCACAAATAATTTCCCTCGTTGAAATGCAGAGTTTTCGCGTACAACCGGCGAAAATCCAACTTCCAAGTCTGAGCTAATCTATTTCATATTGAACTGGAATGTTTCGAAATAGGTACGTAATCCTTCGCCGTTTCTAGATTTTTTTCAAAAGAAAACTCACTCAAAGCTTTTTTCAGTGATCCCATCCCAGTTTAAATGGAGAATAATCCAAAAATGTCTGCTGTTTTGCAACTTCAAATCGAAATCCCTAAAACGCATGTACATAAACATTTTTTGTTTGTTTTTTATTCATTTATTTATTCAACTCATATGATTTTTTTGTTGTTTTTATAATAAATTACAAAATTATATCTTCCTACCAGTATGTGGTTCGTTTGTTTTTGTCTTCTTAACGTTTGTTTGTTCTCTTGCTTAACAAACGGTTTGCTTCTTAATGAACGTTCATCGTGTTATCGCTTCCATTCACACTCTCTTTTCCTATCCTTCATTCTTAGCGAACTAAATTCAGAATGTGTTATTTTGCTACAAGCGATGCGATTTCTGTGTCTTTACAAAGTATTAATTGTTCCTTGTTTTTCATCTCTAACAGTGTACAGCTTTTGTATATTAAATTTTTGTTTTGTTTAACTTGCGAACACACGGTACGACGGAGTACCGTACAGTTTTTTAAGCGCTGGTGCTCCTCAGCTTACCATCGGGTAGGTGAAGCGCCAATAATCACATGCCGTGTGATTTCTACTATATGTTTGCGTTTTCTTTATGGCAAGGAAGACTGTTTGATGCAATGCGATGCGGCGCACGGTGCTACTAATGCCACTTTTAACGATTTCAAATGTTGTGTTTTGTTTTGTCAATCGACATTGAAACGATGCTGGCAATTTGTTTTCTTGCCACAAAATGGGTTTAATGAACTGACTAGGAAACTTATAACGCTCGTATCCTTTTACATTGAAACGAATGTGCTAAACACAGTACTGCGAGCGGGTTTAGCGATCGTTTGGCTATTCCTTTTTTTGTGACATTTACTATGCCAAGCATCGATCCTGCGTACTGCGTGTTGAAAATTGACTGCACACAACTCTATATACAAAATGACCTCAAATGACATCCGTGTGTATGTACAGTGTTCAATTGGGGTTCGGGTTTATCGTTTTGGTATGCTGTTGTTTTTGTTCAAACGACACCGGTTGGTGTGTGTATAACTTTAAATTAATTAGTGCCACACGATTGACGATACCGTTTTGGTTATGCTCACGTACAATCATCAATCTAGTGGAGTTTCACGTCTTTTTCTTATACATATAAACACACACGCGGAAACATATGCGAACGTTATGCCAGAAGCATATGCACCGGCTAAACACGATTGACTTTGGAAACAAACCGCAATGGTCATTATTATCTGAATACAACTGTAAGAATTTTGGGGAGTTTGGTTTATAAACAAAAAGTTCGACAATAGAGAAACACGCGTGTAAAACTAAGCTATTGTACAGCTGGGAACGTAAAATGAAACGCATTATTTGGAACAGATTTGTTTGGCAGCAAGAGATGAATGAAGTCCATCGACTCAAAGTCTCTATAAACCAACGAACCAACCATCTGTTTGGCAGCGGAAACCCGAATTAAACCGAGTATAAGTTACGCTACTAACAACTAACAAACCATAATGTGGTTCCGAGTACAGGTGAGAAAGTCTAGAAAAAACCATTTCTGGAATCTGTTCAAATAGAACTAGAGTGTGACGACATAGATTCATTCAGAACCTTTCGCACGATTTGCATTTTCTTCCATCTTTGATTCTGTTCCCGGTAACCCCTGTAAGAACGTGCACTGTAACCTATACTGATTGGAATCATCGTGATTCGGCCGTGCTACTCACACAACGTGGTACGGATACGCGAGTGCATACGAAACCTGAGTAAATAATTCCTTCGCATTGATTGCTATATGTTCCCTTCATGAATTTGCTGTCCCTTGCTCAGGAGCTGTGTCGTTGATGAAACGCCGTTTGTTTTAGCTTAGCACAAATAATAATAAAAAAACAATCACGGACAAAAAATGATCGGAGCAAGTCACCACTAAGTCAGTGTCTCTTCAAGACTGGCGGCAGTGGGGCCACTTGCGCCAGGATATACAAGAGACGGTTTTACGCGATCGTCGTTTGCTGCTGTTGCCCGTCGTTGCCGGACAGCTGCTACCGATCATGTGCCTGATACTTGGTTTCGGCGACAGCGAGAAGCTTCGCGATGGTCGTTTCTCTGCGGTGGAGCGACCGCTGCCACTGTTTTGCTGGTGATAGGCACGTCTCGTCGTTCCTGTTTCGCTACCGGGATCATCCGAATGAAACGATAGTGACTCCATCGCCGGTGCTGCTAGGTAGGTGCGATCGTACAGTCCATCTTCCGTGTAATGATCGTGCTGCTGGCGTGCCATTTCTAACCGTGCACCATAACAAAAGAGAACAACAAATGCAGAGAGCAAACACGGTCAGCAAACAATTGGTACGTGTAGGTGTGGTCATATATCGGCCATTTACCATTTACATCGTGCTCCGTGTAGTACGGCATTTCGCGATCTTTCTCGTAGTGGTGAGCTATCAGGTAAGGCAGCACGGTGGAACATCTATTCCAATCGCCTTTTAACGGTGGTATCGGTACGAGCGGGCACGTTGCATCCGGTGCAAATAGGAACCATCTGACGGAAATAAGGGTGTAAACGTTAATGTTAGGAAGCTATCGAACGGGGCAACACTTACTCATGGTGCCGTATCTGTTGCAGTGTGAACCGTTTCCGGGGATCCGCCTGCAATATGTTTACGAGCAAATCGGCCAGCCGGGGCTCTAACCATTCCGGCGGATTCCATTCACATTTACCTATGTTTTCTAACAATTTATAAATATTATCACCTTCGAACGGATACAATCCGGTAGTTATATTGTACCTGTAACAAAAGACGGCGTGACATTAGTTGGGACGTGTCGGGGGTTTCTCTTTTGGCTACTCACAGTGTAACGCCCGTGCTCCAGATATCAACTTTAAAACCTGAGAAAACCTCATGCCCATTCGCAATTTCCGGCGGTTGGAACGCTGGCGACCCTTGGCCAGTGGTACATTCATCCGTTGGGGCGAAAGGATCCAGTGCCTGTAAATGGGCGGACAAAAACAAAGCATTATAAACGCTCAATCTCGTCTTCCCCATTGCTGCCCCGCCTTTTCTGCTTACTTCCGCCACACCAAAGTCCGATATTTTCAACGTATGATCCAGCGTAAGCAGCAGATTGCCCGGTTTGATGTCTTTGTGTATGATTCCACGACCGTGCAGGTACTCCAGCCCGTCCAGCAGCTGGATGAAGTAGTCGTGCGCCTGGTGTATCGGTAGCCGCTTTTCCTGCACCGAGTCCAGCATCTCCTGCAGCCCACCGACGCAGTACTCCATGATGAGATACATCTTCTGCTTCTGCTCATTGTACAGCACATCCAGCAGTTCGATCACGTTACGGTGCTGCAGCTTTCGCAGCAGCTTGATCTCGCTCAGCACATTCTGTTCGCCATTTGGAATGCGTCGTAGCTTGCGCTTGGTTAGTATCTGTATACAGATGTAAAAAAAAACACGCGAAAATCATATTAGCGGTTCGGTTTCACTGTGACAGCGACCTTGAGCGAAGACATCGCGATCGCGGTGATCGGTCGCGTACGATACGTCTCGCTTGTCGGTGAGAAGCGACGATGTGCGAAAGTAAACAACATCCGGAAATCGCTTACCTTTACCGCGCGCCGACTGAGCGTTTCCGAATCGAGCACCTCCTTCACCTTACCGTAGCTCCCCTCGCCGAGCACGTCGCCCATTACGTACTTGCCGACCAGTTTACATTTTTTCTTCTTTTCCTGGTAAATGATGTCGGAGCTGTCCACCCGGTTAAATACGTTACCGGACGGGTCCAGGGTCTCGATCGGCAGATCCAACCGTTCCAGCTCGTCATCATCGTTGATCCATTCCACCACCGACTGGCTGTTGCACGTTTTGTACACATCCTCTAGATCATCGTCCAAGCTATCGGAAGGATGCAGCCGCGCCTCGGACGGTGGATCATCACAGGCAAAAGCAAACCGGTCCTGACCTTGCGGGTGGTCCGTTTGGTTGTCGTGTGCATTTACGCAGGATCCATTGTTGTTGTGGGATGCGTTCGTCGGTTTGCTACGGTGGCCACCATCGTTTGAGTACGGTATTTCCGTGGAAAGGCTGCTGTTCATTGCTTGCACCGTGTCAGTGAGAGTGACGGCTGTGAGATGAAGTAATGCCAGCAACCAAGGAAGGTTTCAATGTTTACTGTACGTGAAGGTGTCTGTGTTTGTATGTATGTTGTGTTGGAAGGCATGTACACAGGGGAAGGATGTTAGAAACGATTGCCCAACCAGTCACAGCCAATGCACGCGAAGCCAACCGAAAAGGGATCGGCCGTGCAATGGGGCGCGCAATCGAACGTTGGGAAAATCATCCAGAACGGGAAGGACTGCTAGGCCCTTACGTACACCCTCCGCTAACAAACAGATACACAACGGTGAGAGAATCTTCTACGCCCTGCCCGACGGTGGTGTAACAATCGCTTCGTAAGGGAATGTCCTTGCCGCGATGCTGGGTCACCACATATATGCACTTGCTTGCTAGCCACTCATATTCGGCCACGGTCTCCCCGTACGGGTTCTCGTTCCGGTACGCGTACTGAACGGAACCGAGGTTAAACGCTAGTAGTTTATCAGTTGCACCAGGTCCCGGACGCTACCAGCCAAAAGAGAAACAGTAAAACGTACAAATATAGGAAGTCTTTTGTTATTCTGTTTCCTTAAAAAAACGAATCGTAAACTAATTGACATATGATTTTTTTTGTTGGTTATGCTTGACAGCAGCAGTGCTAAAACAACACACACAAATGGCTGTGAAAAGGTAGGGAACTTTTGTCACGCTGAGAAATGAGCGAGGGTGTTGTAAACGAGTTTAAAATTGTGCGATTTCCCTTCAGGAACGGAATAATAGACGTTGGGACTATTCCGAGGTAATTTTGTAAAACCATTTGTTGTGTTTTACTATACAGAATTTTACGGAAAATAGTAGTTCATGAAACTCAATATGTTTGTATTTTAATGCGATGAAATTTTCCTCCATGTAGTTTGTTATATATTCTGTTCGGATGTTTTATTTATATTTTTTATTCCTTTCAGTGACGTGAGTAAAAGTTGAAAAAAATGTATCTGATTGAAGCATTCAGTGCATAATCTCACTTTTTTTTTGCTGTTATTAATATGTTGTTACATTTGTCTGTCTGTATGCCCGAAATAGACAAAAGCTGGTTTCCTTCCTTCCTTTGTTCGCTCGTAGAAACAGAAAGTGGCGGATGAAACCGAAATGTACGAGAAGGAAAATGAAAAGGGATTGGAGTTAGGAACACAGGGGCATCAATATAGTACGGTAACTTGGGGTTATCTAACGGCGGTCTTCAAGACCACGCCTGAAAAGCTAGGTCTTGAGCTCGTAGTGTGGTGATGTAGTGGTAATGTAAAGGTTCTGAATAGCAAATCTGATTAAGGATCCAGATAGAGTGGGCACAATGTGATCAACGTAAACTCTGGCCATTGGAGTTCAAATTACTCAGCGATACTACAGCAACGTTCTAAACAATAAACAAAATAGTGTTCTCATACATATAGGGTCAGAAAGTAAGGAGGTCTTCTGAAGAATGTTATCATATACAGTAAATTTCCGACTTACGCGGTTCTCGACATACGCGGATTCGGAGATACGCGGATTTTAAAATTTGACAGTTCTTGTTTTTTTTGTATGGACTTCAATTTGAAATTCATCAATTTCCAAACAATTCGTAAAAGAAGTTAATTGTTTTCATATCAAAAATTACTTTTCG
>KB663832.1:1424179-1440122 GCA_000349025.1 Anopheles minimus
GGTCGTGTGTGTGTGTGTGTGTGTGTGTGTGTGTGTGTGTGTGTGTGTGTGTGTGTGTGTGTGTGTGTAATCCGAAAATAATGTAAAATTCAAAGTTTTGTCCCATTTGTCAGCAATCGGAGGGAGATTTCGGTTGCTTGTTTTAAACCCGATTAGAGAGTAATCTCAAACTTCAATACAATCATACACAAAAGGGGGCACGGAAGGTTCCAGTTCGGTGGAATACTGAAAATCCCTCCATCAAGCTAGGGGAAAATCGAACACCGTGCAGCAAAACCGGCGAACGGATGGATTTATTAGCTTGTGTAGCTATTGTCCTAGTGACTACTCAACCACATGTGCAAACATGATTCGACGGTTCGTTGTGTTTAAATCAGCGTTCTTATTGCTGCATCACGCTGAGCGTTGACGTGCGATAAGGGATCAGTGTGGGCAGATTTAGTATTGTATAAGCAATTTGAAAAAGGTCCAAGGGTAGATGTTTTATTCACGTTTTGTGATAATCCACCAGGCATGGAATGGAAAATAAACCTTCCGCAGTAATATGAGCTATAATTTCGAATTTTCCTCTACTACTCCATTTGAAACTTTATTAAACATCTTTACGTAAAAAAACCATCATGTGTACGATGTTGAGAATCTATTTTACGCTGCCACGATTACGAACGATGCAGCAGGACAGCAAAGTATGCCGGTGACTTTTTGCCACTTCTGTCCGACAGCACACCGAGGTACACCGGTATGTCATAAATTATGCACCATTGTGCAACGATGTCACATAGCGTTATGAGCTAGCGCACGCCCGCTGACACGCCCGGGATGTTGCACCGGGATGGATTGTCCACCGTCAGCCACTTAAAATGACACACGAGCGAGATGATGTATGCTTTGTTAATCACAGGCAGGTATTATAATGTTTTGTAGTTGCTGCGACGCCTGCGGGTGCTTGGAATTTATCCATCAGTCCTACCCATGTCAGTTAGTAGCATTACGCAAAAGTGTTGCTACAGTGAGTGGAAAGAGAAAATATGATAAATGTTGTTTACATTGATTAACGTTACCGTCATTTATGTGTTTGATCGAAATGCATTAATTTAATTACATGTCGTTCTTTGGTTAACTCAAAAGAATATCCAAAGAAATTTTTTTTTTGTATGACGGCCTGGTTACATTTTAGGCTAAATTTTATCACTTAGCCTTGCTACGGGGGAAAGGTCTGGGTGGCATTTAGGTCCCGGTCTGTCGTGTGGAAGACTGACACCGATATCCACCGGACACGGATAATGTTGTTTAAAATAAAATATGTAAAACAATATGTTTAAATATATTATGTTTTTAAGTTTCAGAAGTTGCATATGAAACAAACTACATAGAACTACTATATTTAAAAAAAATCTCTCTTTTGCATAAATTATTTTCTCCACAGCACAGTGACTCTTGTTTTGCTCTTATACCACAACAAATATCAAGCTATCATTTTCAGAAGCAAAAATATTTGTGCTAGAACGCAGATCGTCCTTCTATAGACGAATCTGTTCGGTATTTCTTTTTTTAATGTCAATAGGTTTTTTCAACGAATAATATTGGGCCAAACCATTATGATTAACAAAATAGCAGCGCTTCATGCGTTTGTAGTTGTAAGTGGGGTTTCAAACATTTTTATCCGATTGATTGGTAATCAAGCTTAAAAAAACCATAAATATGGCTCATAATAAATACTAAATTCGAAGGTAGTTCGGTGTTCGAGGTGATAAATTCAAATCCCTTCCGAACCGTTTCCACGTAGTGAGGACTAACTATTCAAGTTTGTCGCACAAACGAAAGTTTGACTCCAATCAGCTTCACTTGATCTCAAGCCGTCTTTAAATATATCCAGCTTGACTCGTGTCAGCCTTAGTTAAAAAGCCGGATTAAGTCAAGCCAGTTTGAACTTACCCAGGTTATCTTGAACTCGATATAACTTGCCTTGAAAACGGCTTGAGTTCATGCTGTTTCGAGTCAAGCTGGCTTGAGTTTAGGTTTATCCGGCTCGAATCAAGTCTGCTTTTGCCAAATTGGTCTCAGTCTAAGCTAGCTCGAGTCTTGCAGGCTTGAATTCAAGTCAAGCTGGCTTTAGTTCGAGCTGTCGTTTGTACGACATACGTTCACACACGCTAGTCGTGTACTGGCATGATCAGTTTTTGTGCTGCCCATGGATGAAATGTGGCTACATTTCTAATTGCTTCTGAAAACCCTGTAATACAATCGTATAGCTGCGTTTCCACCGATTTTTAGATTATGGTATTATACATTGATATTATCATGCACCCAATCATCAGTCCCAAAAGATTGATGTCGTGCTTTAAAATTTAATTCAAATTGTAGCATGGCATTTATTAGAAATTTGATTACTTTTTTTGTGTGCCTTTCTTAAGCATTATGCCATCAAATGCATAACAAATCACCCGAACATAATGCAGCTGTTGTCCCGATCATGCTAGCGCTTGATACTATTAACGGTATATAACCGTAAAGCAACGCGATTAACTTTCGATTGAAATATGGGTTGATAGTTTTGCATAATTTATTCACTGGTACGAGCGGCATCACGAAATGGTGAAACATTGCACAAATATGTAGTGAGCAGAGTTATGCAGGGGGTTAAAAATGCTACACCCCCTTCCCACGTGCATCATACAATCTCGCATTCATTGTTCGGTGCGATCATTCGTCACTGTTTTTGGGAATGAGCAATCCTAACGGACCTTTTGTCAACGATAGAGTTGTATGTTTGTATATGGAACAATAGAAGGGTAGAATTAGATGAAGCTGAAGTGCCACAGACAGGTGAAAAGGCGAAACAAACCGTCGTAACAGTTACCGTAAGCGTAAGTTTCGTTTTCTTCTTATTGAAATTCCAGTTCGCTCGAACGATCGATAAGCATCCAATCGTTCGCGGTTCGTTGGGCACACGGGTGTACCAAGCATGAAATCGTTGTCGAAATATTATCCCTTCATTCAAAGATAACAATTTGGTAGGAGCATTCGATAGCACGAATGTATGCATGCAACCGGAGGAATATCCACACGAGCCAGGGCATGGCAAAACGAACAGAAGATATGAAAGATAAACATTCGCTGCATAACAATTTTCGATTGGAGCTTCCCAAGGGCGTCTCAGGAATTGGGAAATACAAATGTAAGATGATACCAGCAGATGAAGGATGGGTAAGCACATCGTGCTATCCACAACTATCAACTATCATGAAATGGGAAGGGTATTGAGAGATTGAACCACCCGTGCAAGTCGGATCTTTCATCGCTAGTCTAATGGGAGTTTGGTTTAGGAAGGCCGAATGGGATTAGTCTACCACATGTACAACCTGCTTAGTTTGTCTGGGTGAAACTATCATCGGGGTGATGGATGTGTTATCATTAGCTTACAATAAATTATACATATCTGATTGACAGATTTCGGTAAGACATAGTATGAAATGATAAGGTTTTGCTAAAGATAGATATAATGGTTTTTTTTGTCTGTGTGTACTGAAGCAACAAGTATGATTGCGTTCATTGTAGCTTGAACTCAGTGCTCGATCGTTTTTAAATCGGGTTAACGGTTGTACCAAGCCCAATCGAATAAAAGTTTCGGTTGTGAGTGGTGTTGGGCAATGAGCGGTTTAGAGCCTCATTTATTCTGTTCACTGATATAAGCAAGATCATGCACACGGATGGGAGTACCTCTTCACATAAATATAGTTTGAAACGAGTAGCAGTGGAGTGGTAACAGTAATATGCCGTCTCTTGTCAATCCCTTGCTCTGGATACATAAGTGTCTCAATTGCCAATGAGGAAAATAATTTTGAATAAATGTAATTGTAATTGTAGTAATTTTAATATCACAGTTAACAGGGGCGGTACGGTGGCCGAGGAGATAAGCGGCACCGGTCTCATACGGCAGGACCCGGGTTCAAATCCCATCTGGACCGTTCCCCCGTAGTGAGGACTGACTATCCAACTACTTGGTATCAATAAGTCTAGTAAGCCATAAATGGCAGGCATGACCGAGTAGGTCGTTAGGCCAAAAAAGAAGAAGAAGTGTAGTAATATACAGAGTGAACTCAAAACTAGGCCCCTCACCATGATGCTATTGAAGTTAGGCAACTCGCAAAACTACCCCATTCAAAAGAGTGTGTTACAAACGGGCGGATAACGATTGAGTCTCTTCCGGACAAGGTTTACTATTATGACTCACAAAAATGAGGAGTCTTGAAAAAAATCATGAGAATTAATACTAGGAATAGTTCGGAATTGGAATATAATATAAAACTATTGAAGAATACACACAAGAATCTGATCGTAATGTGACTATATCGTGTTACGGTTAGTTGGCTGGAACAAAGGGCCACGATAACGAAAGAAACGTGAAGAAGGGAACCGCAGATAATGACTCGTTACCAAAAGAGATCGGGATTTGGTATGTAAGCTATCCTGAAAGTCCAAGCCCAGGAATTGATTTCGAATGAAGTATGTGAGGTGATGATCTCTTCATCGATCCCAGACTCGTCTAAACACGGTTCTGATGAAACCTGATGATCTCTCGAGGCTATCCTTCCAAGTTGAGTAGCTTGAGCTCGAGGGAGGATGCGTGTGATCCAAGATAAAACGAAAACACCATTAACACAAGGCTTCTGCTCATAAAGGTATGGTAAAATATTTTACGCAGTCCGAAGTTTTGAATTCCTTATCCAAAGTTTGAAAACATTTAACGTTTGTAATCCAGCTGTTCGAATATAAACAAAAGCATTCAAGTCAGCGACAACACTAAAACGACTGTTTTTGTGATAGAATGCTTCGCAATTGTAATTTGGCCCAAATCAAGGAGTGTTACAAAAATGAACCAAACTTCAGGTACCTACGGCGAACTGAAATCGGTCGTATTGCTGCAAATATTTCACAGTGAACTCCCGAACCGGTGACGCTTACGTTTCCTCATCACGCACTCATCCTTAGTCGGCTCCACTCCTGCATTCGATGATATCGTATCGGTGGATGATTCGATTTTCACTTCCTCCAGCTTTCGGACGGTTCGATTTCCGTTTTAATTTCAGACCGTTTTGCACGCAGTCTCAATCCTTCAACTTTTTCCGCCAATCCCCTAAAAACGGAAGTGAAGCAGATAAAGCAAAATTTAATTAAACGGACACAAAAACCATCGGAGCAGTTACTACCGGTCGGCATTCATCCCGGCACGGATGTGTTTTTGATGTGGAGGTTTATTTTATATTCACAGTCTTTTCCATTGCGGTGGAGCTGCGTTGCACAGCCACCGGCCGGCACGTTTGGTCCACCGGCAGATGGGAGGCATTTTGGTGGAATTTTGTTTTATTTCGCGTCAGTCGTATATTTTCCAACCAGTGGCAAACTCCCCCGACCAGTGACAGATAACTACAGTCTGGTGAGATTTCATGCTTATGTGCTGGACGGCAAATGCTCTGAGGAATAATGAAAATGAAACCTTAAGTAAATATACACATTGCCGTACGAAATGAGCTTTTGGCCTCGGTGTATACTGGCATTGAGTTTTATGCTGTGCTAATATGCTGAGCATAATAACTTTAGTGTTCAAATAAATGTTGCACTTTTGCCATCATAATGTGGATTTTTTTTATTCGGTTCGCTATAAACATGTTAATGGAGACGCCTGGTTGTTTATAATGTTTTATTTAAGTGTACTGTATTGGCACAATTCTCTGATTTTTTTTTCGAATATGAATTTAAGAGTTATGTAACACGAAACTCATGGCGTGTTTCAAATAGATATAAATTGAAATATCAATTAGGTGAATCTGTTTTCGTATTCCATCAACTAAATGGAGACGCTTGGTCAGTCACGTGCCAGTACAAAATAATCGTAGCAGGCGATTATTGATTTTATACTCAATTGCTTTCTTGACTCTTCTCCGGTTTTCCCAAAAAATGGAGAGCAAATATGCGTAATCTTTACCGTTGGCGGAAAACAGCTCAACACCGGCCCATAAACAGCTGCGCCGGACAACAGTATACGACACAATAAAAACCAGTTTGCAAAAACAACCGTTCGTGGTACTGCTGAGCGATGGCAGAAAAATGTAATTAAGTGATGCATGCCAGTACCATTAATAATGGTGTTTTGATGTTGCTGCACGACAGCAACAATCTACGGGCGTTCTACAATCTATCGGTAAGATGTTTTGTTCTTTTAGTAACATTTTTGTTTGTTTGCGAGGAAGGTCTTACGCTTCCCACTGTCTTTCTGGCTGTAGTGGCTCTACATGAAGCATTCAATCAATGTGGAGCATCATACCCAAATATCAAGATCGACCTATAGTGGTGTAAAAGTTTGTTTCGAGCTTAACGGGAAGTTTTTCCGGAAAGGGCAACAAGCTGCATATGACAGTGTTACGCCCAGCTTCGGCAAACCGTCCTGCTTGTAACCCGCCAAAATCTTGTAAGCCCGCATCCCGCCACCACATCGATAGTGATTTATTATTATTGGTTTTCTCTTCGCACAGCCCGCGACCGAGGGACCGAATGTTTCATCCCCGTGTGCGATTGGTGTGCCGGGTACGTATAAACGTGTGTACGTGTGTGTAAGTGTGGAGATACTAACAGTACCGACATTCCATCTTATCGTTGTTCGATTTGTCAAAATCTTACGTCAGCAGCATCGTTTTGCTGCTCTTGCTTCATTTCCTTGCCGCGATGTGCCCGAATTGGTCGAGAAATATTTACCTTTTTCTTTGCTTTTCCTGCTTCCACATTCCTCTGGGGGTTAGGACACGTGGATTTATGTTCGGATCATCTCGCTTCGATTCGGCTTCAGAGGTTCGGTTGGCCATCTGTTTGGATAGAGATAATTTATCAGGTACGGATCAATAATAACGGAGCCTCATCCCGATCACGGCTTCGATCCGACACTAACAAGCACCTGTCGCCGTTGGTTACCTGACGCGTTCTGGGTCGTTGCGAAAAGCAAACCATACCGTACCGAAGTGTACCGACGCTCATAAGACTTCCTGGAAAGTCCAAGGATCCGGAACGGAATGTGATAAAACGTCCAATAAAAATGACAACACGCAACCGAATAGGAAAAGTCTTCTTCCGAGTTTTGAAGCATTGCTGATGGACGCCCGCAAATGTGCCATCGGCCAAAAGGAGCTGCTTGATTTGGTTGCCCTGTTTGTTCTGGTGAAGTTGTTTTATGATTTTGGTTCGGTTCATCCCTCGATTTCCGCGAATCAACTTGTTGCTTAAAGCTACTCCATAAGGCAGATTGAACAAAATTCATCCCATTGGGTGGCCAATGTTGAGCGGTGAAAAAAAAAAAATTAATTCCATCGACTGGTGTACATTAACCGTACGCGGTGCACCCAGCTGCACCCCAGGGTGGGAGATTATTTTGATTGATTTCCGTCCAGTGCTTTAAGGGGCTTGAGCAAAATTGAACAACAGAAGTCAGGGGTATAAAATGGGTGTGTGTTTTGGGGAAGCTCGTAGCTCGAGCCGAGTGTTCGATCGATTTTTGTGTGACACAGTTCCATTCAATTAATGGCAACACACAGCGCAGGGAGGCAGACGGGAAATGAAGTGCATTCGGAAAATGGTAAACATTCACGGAGCGTACAAAGAAAACTGCAGCAAAGCGAAGGCTCCATTGATAATATCCTGTCCAGACCGGAAGTGAAATGGGAATGCATATTCAGTGTGGATTTAAAGCCGATCAGTGGACCACTGATGCGGGAAACGATTTAAAATAATGCCGCTGGCTATAGCAGTACCATTTATCGATTAAATTATTTTTTTATTTCCGTTAAACCGTGCAGGGTGTGGCACTAATGTGTACGCTCGGCTTTTTCGTGATGGGGTGCGTATGCAATGCTATGTTTGATTTAAATTTAATTTATAACGATATTTTTAGGTTCTTGTGACAGCTAGTATGTACTTTTCCTTCTAACAAGTATACCATCTGAACAGAATTGGATTTCGGTTGGTTTTAGTGAAACTTGAACGTGATGGACAATATTTATCGATTAGTTGTTACGCACTACTTCCTACAGTTGCGCAGATACCTATGGCTGCGCGCTCATTACCATTATGCTGTATTTTTGGATAGATTGCTAATGAACTAATTCTTTGCGTTATTAGCATGGCTATTCATTTCTTGTGTTGAGTTCAAATTATATTAAATTTTATTTTAGATTAACGTCCTAAGGATAATGCTGCAAAAATATTTCGGAAACTGACCACACTGTTGGCATTACAATCAAACTGACGATTACGTACGCAAGCTTGACGTTGTTTTTAGTAAATACGTCCACGGAACGTATGGTTAAACGAGTTTATTTTGCAATGTTTACATCGACATGAAGAAATCATCGCTTCAAAAGAAAGGGAATTGACTCGAGAACACAAATGTATAGTGGAGAAGCACCATCAAGTACCTTTGTTTATCGATGGTTTTGGGATCGGCATTTGCTCATCGACGAATCTCGTGAAGGCCAAAATTAGCTGATTATGCTAGATCACTCTGTGATATATCGTGATCCCTGAGGATCAGTTCCCCCAGGATACATACAAAATTGCACGAACAGTTAGTAGTAAGAACAGAATGATTCACGACGAATTTCACGTAATTTGATAATTGTTCAAGGAATTATCGGCAGAATCCATGGGTTGCGCTGAATGAGATGTGTTGAAAAATGGTTTGATGGATTGGCAAAAAAAAAACAAAAAAGTTTAAGGAGAATATTTTGAAAACGGAAAAGCCATTTACAATGAGAAAACTTGGCCCTTGACATTTATTTCCGAAGTATAAATATCAGTCCTCTTAAATATTAGTTCTGTAATGCATATACGCAACATAATCTCCATTACTCCACAAAGTGTAGTTGCAATCATTACATTAAAGTAGTGGATTTACCATCAGAGCTAAAAAAGATGTCTGTGCTAGTACACTCGCAACCAATTGAAACAAAAGTTTTGCTGCTACCGTTCCAACCCATCGGTTCAGCAGTACGGCACAGAACGCATCCATCTAGCTGGGAAGTTTTAATAAAGAATCTAGCAATTTATCATTGTGCGATAAACGGGAAGAGTTTATTGTGTCATAAATTTTGAAACGGAGGCCTCGTTTTCATGGGCCCAGCCACTTGTTTGCCTTTGGCATTGCAAAAGTAATACATTTAAAGAGGGTTGTTATTTTGCGAGACGTAAACAGGCTCATTTGCGACAGTTCCGTCTGTGTGGGGGCCGACGCCCAACCCACCGTAGACGGCGTCGAAAAATTCCTAGGATGTTTCAGGCTACATCAAAAGGATCCCGTTTTGTTTGGGGGGGTTGATGGTGTGGCGGTAATGGTGGTAATAAAACTAACCATAAACACAGCTAATCGGTAAATGCGTTCGCACTTTACCCGGTTCAACGGGCCGGGTGGAACGTGTGGAATAAGCCTTGAACCACACCTCACGAAGCGTGGCAGCAGTGTTTTTGGAAAGATTTCATGTTGCAAATTTGCACCATAACCAAACTTTTCTCCTCGGTTGAAGTACCCAGGTTGGAGCATCATCATTAGAAAGTGTAAAATTGGGACTGTGGAAGATCTGTCATAAATCTCAATTTTATGTGACATGTACCACTCAAACCGCCGGACCGGAGTAGAAGCGCAGAATGAAATGGGCTGGTTGGGCGGGGAAAAAATACAATAGTATGTACGTCAAAATATGAAGCAAGTTGCTGTATATTCTCCTTAAGATCAACCTCAACTGGTACAGTTTCGGAAGGGGATGAAGTTGATGCGTCGCGTAAAGCTCAGGGCTCCTTCGTCAATTGAGTAGCTGACGACAAAGGAGCAAGACGAACACATCGTTTTGGAGCATAATTTTCTTCGCCTGGATGCTGTTATTGTAATGGATCATCGCAAGGGTGGCGACGTAATGGAATGTTGCCCTCGGTTCGATGCTTGCAGTCGGCACAAGCGTTGAATGTGGTACACCTCATAATACACACCGTAAAGCAACTGTGTCCGTCCGTGAACATGAACACCCATCGCTCAACCGTGCAGACCGCGTGTGCTTGCGGCAGTTATCAGTAGCCATTTTCCCAACGGTTTCGAACGGTTGGCTTTCTTCGGAGCTGTCTTTGTTCCCATGGCTCAATGGGGTTAACCTTCGCAAATGGCGATTTCGTGGAAAGTAAGCACCGAGAGATGATCCATTAACTGGTGATAAAATAATCGTTTCACTGTTTCATGTGTTTCCCGGACATGTGGCAGCAAAGGATAAAGGGAGCTCATAACGTCAGCAACCAAGTGGGAGCACACAAACGCATACGGTAGTAACAACTGGCAAAATAGAGAATGTGGATTTTCTGTAAAAAAGGCTATGCTGTGTGATGGGATATCTGTCTGTGTGTGTGTGTATGATGTACAAGTTGAAGCTTTTCTGATATTATTTATTCCTTAACAATAACTTAAAAACCAACGCAAAGTATGGAAAAATGCAAAATGACACTCTAAAAGAATAAAAAAAAAAACCGATATCATAAATATTGTGTTGATTACTGACAGTACAATAAGTTAATCGTGCTTATCCCTCGAATTGTCCATTAGCTGCTAATGAGTTGTATCCGCCGGACGGGGACCCAATGCGGATACAATGATCCACCATGTTTTATTATGCTCGCGGAGAAGTTTAATCCCGCTGTTAATTATGTGTTACATATCGCACTGTTTACACACGACACTCGTCCGTGTTGATGAAGGTTCATTACGGACGACACCAGTGCAATCATGGGGAAATCAATTTTAATGTTCGTTTTTCTGCTGCACATAATTGCGAGGTTTGATATGCGCGCTGCAATAGGGCAATGTAATTGAATTTGCAAAAATGTGCTACCGGTTGGTTTTAAGCGGTGTATAGTTAATTTGATTTATTTATATCGATTTAGGATCAACAGTACGATCAATGATTTAATGTTGCGCTGGTAAGAACATTACACACTATACTTTACGCGGAAGTAATGGTAAATCGCCAAATTGTTCATGATATTTATTGAATAAAATAATTTTAAACATCGTGAACTATTTCGCCTGTGTGTATGCAATGAATGCTACGAATGAAAAATCCATCTGTTATCGTTGAATGTTAGAATATAGTAGGTTTATCTAATAGAAAATATATTGGACAAATTAGAAAACGAAGATTTCAACGAGGTTTGGTGAGTGGAATCGTTTTGCTTATCGTTCTTTCATGCATTTTTCTTTATATTTTTAGTAAAGCAAAGTACATATAATCGTATATAATTTTTTATCGTTTTAAAAGTTAAATTACATAGCTTGTTTTGTGTGGATTTCATCTACAAATAATATGCAAAAAGTTATAGCATTTTTTATTTAACACGTTCATAACAAAATTTATGATAGTAATTTATTTAATGCTGTAAAACCAACGCACCCTACTAGCTGGTGCAAAATTCCTCTCGTCTAATTGCAGGGTAATATAGTTCAATGTTTATCGAAACCCGAAATTGCTCGTCACTCAAACTGGTTTAGTACCTTTTCACTGTACCGCCACATCAATTTACGCATTAAAAACTCATCATTGCCCTGCATACGGTCTAAGGCAGGCAACATAAAATATGCTAATTTAAACATCAACGCTCGCAATCCGATCGGTGTTGTCAACAAATCGATGGAGCAACCATAAACAGTTTTTGACACCCACTGGCAAATGAGATCGGGATTTAACACCCAGCGCCGACACTTCAGACGTAGCGTAGCGCCAACTGCAACACACCGAACGTCTTTATTTAACGATAATGGCGTGTGCCCTTCGTGGAGGTTCCCGCTGCTGCACAAACACGAAATGTACAAACACGAACAAGCCAACCAGACATCTGCTGTCTCAGCACATACACACGATGCGCATCCATCAAACACGAAAAACGGTCCACCCGAGGCTACTCATTGGTGACAATCTTCGACACACACACACACAAGCAAGAACAAACATTGGCAATTACCACCGGTCGGTGGCAATTAATGGGGTTAAGCCGTGAAAGATATACGATGCCGTTGTCGTGGATGTCTTCGTCTTCCCGAACATGGTTTGGGCGCGTCTGGTTGAATGTTGCTTGTGTCCTGGCACTTGTAATTGCCGCTCGCTCGAACTCTTGCATTGCTCATTGACAAATCCGTGTTGGAATCCATCAAACAGTGCTGGAAGCGCCTGTCCTAGATTCCGAATGTGTTGCCCGAGCAATGCGTGTCCTTGTTTCCATATGATCGATCGATCAGGTACGTGTATTTGCATTTGTTCCTTGTAGAGGTGTCTGGTTGATGGTTGACCGGTAGCTCAATAAGGACCGGCAGCCTCACCGGGTTGGAAAATTAATAACGTACTTTGACAGCCACAACATGCAAACAATGCAGTTGCTTCCCATCATTCTGAGGCCTTACAAACCAGCTGCCGATCTAAAGCGGAGCTGTTGATGAGCGGTGACACTTTTGAAGCATCTGGCAGGAAGTGTAGACATCTTCGTCTGCGTTGCCGGGCTATTGCAAACCTGTTCGGGGGCCCGGTAATTCACTCCATTGCTCGTTATCGTTATCTCGGGATAATTGAAACCATTAGAAAGCGACTCGCACTGCACTGGGTTGTGTAACCGATATGGTGTCTCTTATTTTACGAGCTTTTGTCCATCATTAGGGATATACCCCACCGTCGCCCACCGTAAGATGAAGGATGCCATGCCACAGTTCTAGCTGGTGAACATTCAATTCGATATCCAGTTCTCGTTTTATTAGACGCTTTACAGCCAATGTGGCCTTTGCCGCTTGAATACGATCGTTTGTTGTACCCATGGGCTTGGTTAAAGGGATGCGTTTGCGAACACAACCAGAACGTGTTCGCTGAAAGGAAGTTCAGTCCTATTCTCCCTATCCGTCCCACTGCTAGAACTATAGATTACCTCTAGTGGAAAGTGTTCGGGGTCGAACCCATTTTGACCCCGGAGGAGTCTATGTGAGTGCCTTCTTCGCAAGCACACCGAAACTGTCGTCTATTGTGCGTACTGTGTATGATGAAATTGACACAAAGGTCGCTCGCCTCGCCAATAGGGCCAATATTTTCAATGCCACTATGCCTGTCTGCGTGTGCACCGGACCTGGTCACGTTATCGTCGACTGAGCAACGGTGGCAGTGTCATTGTTGTATAGAGTGGTCTATCGGCTCGTAAACCACTCTCGAAGGGTATTATTTACGATTGAATTAATATCGCAACTGTTCGCCGCCGTGCTGGCACGTTTCTGTGCATTTATCGCGAGGAAAATTATGGAAAATATTGTACGGTATCCATGGTGCGGAAAATTGCATTACCGATTAGTATTGATTTGAATTTACGTGTGCATGTAAACTGGTTTTATGTGGGATTTTTGTTACGCCACGAGAAATTTCATGCAGCATTGAGTGCGCGAGATACAATTCCATCATACTAATTGCACTGAAATGTTAGAATGTAGTGGTTTTTTGTATAAAAGTAACAGTTATTTTGTAGTATCAGAGTAGTGATACAATGGTTATTATCAAACAAAAATGTACAATCGCTTTCCCACATTTTGTTTTATGCAAAACTAAACAACTACCCACAACAATAAATTCATTTAAAACTAAATTATAAGTGTTGGTCAGGTGGTCACACACAGCAGGACTGAGGATCAAATCCCAAGAAAAGTACGTAAATGAAGCTTAGTAGAGCTTGCAGTAGAAGGATAATAATAATTCTCAGGAAGTTTCAGTGACAACAATCAAAGGGAAGCTTTGATGATAGATGTTAACTGCGAACATTAGATGAAACGGTACTATGTAGTGAGTAGCAACATTGTAAAATGATTCTCCTGGGACCTGTTGCTAGCAACAGATTTTAATCAAGGCTTTATATTAATAGCAACCGACTGGTTACCTTCTTTCCTCGCCTTCCCTCCTTTAATTAAGCCGTTGCATACACACGTTCAAAAGTTTCGCATAAGACATTTATCGTGAAGAATCCGGAACTCTGTTTCCCCAACACGACGTTGTCCAAACCAATCAGCTGATCACCCTGAATGAACCAATGTTTCGGGACAAACTTCCGGTGGAACCCGAGGACATGGGGACATGCGCAGTGCGTTGTCCTGGAAATGGCAAGCTCAATTTTCTATCCTACTTGGGGTATTTTGAAGTTGCAAAACTGGAAGTGGTGCATCTCCCGTCTTGCCAGCCGCATGTGACTAACTCCTCACTCACTTTGCTAAATCGAACGACGTTGACTTGTTTGCGTGCCGAGCTACTGTACCAATATTTGCGTGCATGTGTGTCGGCTGGCAGCTGCATCGAAAGTTAACAACCAACGTCTTCAATGTTATCCTTTCGCGCCAAGGTCCAACGGCATGGCGTCCCGGATAGCAATTGCATGCACATGTGTGTGCTTCAATCGCCGCATCGAAACGGCTCACGGAACTGCAGTAGTGTCCTGTCATCACTAAAGTACAATGCTTCGGGGAATAAGCGACTTTCGTAGCTAGTTTGCTAGTGCCACCTTTGCCGCTTCATTTTTCCCCGTACGGGGCCTGCGGTAAACTTGGTCGAACTGTTCAGCTGGCCTCGTAATTGGATCTCGGAAGGGAAACTCAAATGCCTCTTTGCAAATTTCGGCAAGCATCAACAACTTTTCACCGTGATGTGATGGTTTTGATGAGAAAATTTAAGTTGGCAAACGGAATAGATTTTTATTTTCCTCTACTAATGGCACATCTGCTCGCTTCGGTTGCGGTTGGTTTGTTACAAACGAACGAATCCTCTTGATTACACTAGGTTAGATCTAATCTGTACAGCTAACATCAAGCGAAAACCGTCAAAGTTGTTTGGGTTAGCTATCTATTTTATGCAGACCTTTGTTCTGTATTTAACAGACTTCTATCTAAACGATGGACACGCTCTACATTTTCTATGAAAGCTAGAAACGCCTTTATAGAATCTATAAAGAATTACGTTGGTGATTTGTAGAAGGGCTTTAGTTAATGTTGTGGTTGGAGGATAGCATTAGAACTGAAAGGTAAAATCTACATAAAAAGGTACAGAAAAAGTATCTTATTTATATAATTTTACCAGTATATTTTTAATAGCATTTGAAACTTGTTCCATATTCTGCCTAGATTCACCTTAAGATGAATTTCCATTTGGGATTAATGCCAACAGGAGAAACATATTTTAAGAGGTAATTTAAAAAAAGGTAACTGAACAGAATATGATACATTTTATTAAAGATTTTAAAGCTTCCTTTTTAAACAAATTAAGATGACACTGAAAAAAGAATGCCTTAAGGCCTGATCGATATCGTTCTGGCTGCCGTCTCATACCCATTAATTTTATATTACTAAGGGATCATCCAACTATTACGCAATGCAGAAATTGATAGTTTTCGACAATCTCCCTCTTATTGGCATAAAATGTAAAACTACAGACACCCCGATCTTTGAATTACTTAACGGTTTGGTCGAACCCCTCCCATACATTAAAAATTTTAAATGAAGTTTACTCTATGAGCAGTTTCCTTACTTATTTACTCAAAATGGTGGTAAAATGAGATAAATGTAGATACATAGAATCCCTTCGTTGTTTACAAAGAAGCCGCCAACGTTGTCGCCTTCAAATATATTCTAAATATGATGCAAACTCTTTACTGGATAGCCTTTCGTCCGGAAGTTTGCTGTTAATGAGTGTCCTTGAGTACCGAACAGTTCGTTCAGTCTGATCTTCAATCACAGATCGGGGATATGGAATAGAAATTATCAGCGTAGGATTGATAAAGCTCTGCTAATGGGGTAGGATCCGAGACCCTGTAAAGGGTTACATAGGCTCTCCTACTCAACTCCCATTCCGTCACGTCC
>KB663832.1:1450049-1481608 GCA_000349025.1 Anopheles minimus
TAGACCGTGAGCGGTATCGAGGATTGTTGCAGCAGGCCAAGACCGCGAAGCGGTTGTAGCGCCTGATAAGTAAGTAAGTAAGGATTGATAAATCTTAATAAATAATTTGGTTAAAAATAGATATGAGAGAAATAGTATGATTTAAAATAATCAATCGTTACGTTACTTTAAAAAAATCCAACCCCACTTCCCCCTAAGTAAAAATTCCTAACGCTGTAGAAGACCCCTTTACCAACTACCAGCATTACGTAACAAGAGGATGGTTCATTAGAGACAATTATAGTGATTATTTAGAGTACTATAACCTTTATAAGGAACAAACATATCATCATCATTTTTGTGATAAATTCAGGAAGCCGCAAGAAGCTGTGGCAGGGCTAGGAACAGCTGCGTTCTTACCATAATTGATTGAAGAATGCATACCATACAAAAATGTGGTGTAAAGATAGATGATTTTAGGTCAACCACATTGCATTGTGATGCTGATTTGTGAGGGAAACTATTCAGTATGTAGCGTTTGAAAAAAACGTTTATTATACCCATCAACCGGTCTGCGAGTGACGGTACCTCATGCCAAAAGGGTTGTGGTGCTCAAAAGCCTCAAGTAAGGTAAAAGTGAATGCAGTTTGGTGGTAGTTTAATTTATAAGCGACCGTACTTCATGAACGCGTTCATGAAAACTGTAACCTTCTCTGTTGCCTACGGTATTCGTATGGTAAAGAGCGGGTGGCAGGTTTTTATGTGCCTACACTGCCAAAGTAACAAGTGACATGGTAAGAGTGCAACAAAAAATAACCCCGCCACGATAAGGCATACTTAAATGAAGAAACTTTTGCCGCAAGGTGATGGATATATACATTTTTTTAATGTTCATTCTTCAGTGAGCAGCGTTGGATGTGATCCCTGGAGTGGGTCATGAAGAAGCGAAATAAAATCACAACATGCCAACGTTGGAAACCCGTTATGGTCGACCCTCGGTAACTCGGCTGGCTTTTGGTATTCTCTGCCCGCCGAGGACAACGGTGGATGCTAAACCAGCACATTATTGGGGTAGTCTGTGGGATTGGCATTTCAGCAGGGAAGAAAAATGCACCTGCACCTACCTATCGATATGCTGCACCGAATTGAGTTGCATCGTGAAGTTGGCTGCACTTGAGTGCGCTTTACCTTGAAGTGCACTCCTTAGCCTTCAGCTGCGCGGTGGCAACTTTTTGCTCGATGACACTTTAAAAGTTCCCGATAAAATTAATATCAACGCTCGCAACGAGTCGCTGACGTTGGTTCAGACACCGTATGCTTGGGAAATATGAACGTAACAACAATCTCGTACCTTGCACGACGTAGCGGAACGTACAGTTGAGGATTGCTTTGGTTCATTATTTCCTTGCGAAGCAGTTAAGCTATGCGTGACCTGCTGCGAAACAGTCATTCAGTTACGGTCGTTTTACTCGACGCAAAGACCGAGCCTAGTTCGCGGTTTACTTCGAATGAAACCGTAATGCATCGAGCACTTTACCGGCTACTTCTAAATGTTTTTTTTTTTAAACCAACGAGGTTGGTGGTGGAAATACACAATACGAGTTAATATCTGCATTTGACCGGTGGTAGTTTTGTACTTTTAAACTCATTCATGGGTCGTACCTGATGCTGATGATCCGGAGATTTATTTTTCCATGCTTTTGTTGAGACGGACAGATGGTAAACGGGAAAAGTACAAAAATCGTGAAATCGTTGAAGCGTGTGAATTGGATGATAGTTTTACGAATCAAAATCATTTAAATCCATTTGGCATGGAATAAGGACATATTTCATTGTGCAAGCTTTGCATAGCAAATAATCCATGTTTACCCGATTAATTAAAGATGTACAACTTATACTTCTATGAATGCAATTTCAGCTTGGATTCTTGATAACATTTTTCAATTGTTTGACGTATATAACAATGGTTGTAAAATACCAATTGCAATAAAGTTATGTAAATTTTTTATTTCAATACTATGCAATTTCAGCTTGGATTCTTGATAACATTTGTCAATTGTTTGACGTATATAACAATGGTTGTAAAATACCAATTGCAATAAAGTCATTTAAATAATTTATTTCAATACTATGTTTCAACATAATTTTCTCGAAATTCTTAGAATCTTTTTTTTCTGACATGGCTCAGAATTCCGAAAGAAACCATGGACACTCATTGGATGGTAATAAAAAGGTAGCATTCGGTTGCCCGTACCAACCATAGGTTACTATAGATAGCTTTTACGGATTTGGTTTATTGAATGTGTCTACCACAAAAACACGGCAGCAAATCAATCAATTTTGAGCAGCATAGGACTTTTTAATTACTATACTTCAATCCCGGTACGAATTTCTGGCATTCCAGGACCCGGTACCGAAGCCCATATGGCTGGTCTGTAAAATTATAATGGCACGTCAATCCTTTCCATTTGAATTAATGTTTTCCCCCGGATTTCGGACATACTTTTTCGGTACAGTGCGGCTTGCTACAATCATTATAATTGATAAGCTCTCTCAGAATCGCTTAAAAGGGAATATACCATATGGAGGATATGTGTGAATACCTCTCGATACAAGCATACCCATTGGGCTGTATATCTTTTGCTAAATTTCTTTCGATCAATGCAGAACAGGTGGATGAGAACATGTGCTTCCACTGAAGGGTGTTAAACAGGAACATTTAATTATGAACATTTCAAAATGAATTTTGGGATTTAGTTCATTGGGCCTAATATCAATTCTTTCCTCGCTTTGCTTCCCTACTGCCCTTCTATTTCGCCATCTGAAATACTATTAGAGGAATAAATTAGGTCGTACCGTTTCGTTAGCAGATGTCGTCACTACTTCATTCAATATTTATCTGAAGTTTTATCATTGGGTAATTTAAAAGTTTTTTTTTTTATTTGGCCGATGAGTCTACAACATGTTGTTTCCATGTACTTCGAGAATGCCAAGATTTTGTTACCCAAAATTGAGTTTCTGCAAGTAGTTTTGATCAATCATTTTATGTGAAAGAAGAAAAGGGTTGTGTTAGTTTATTGTTGTTAAACTGTTGAACGAATTTACCGGAAATGGTTTATAGGGTCTGTAAGGTTTAAATTTTCATTCGAAGGCAAGATTTAGAATCCATTTACCATTTTTCAAAAGCAGTTGGAATAACGCAGAAGGGGGGAAATTCGAAAGCATATTAACCAAATCCAAGAGACTTCTGTAACGTCTCATGATTAGTATTCGATCCGAGGTGAGCCAATTTTAAGATAACAGCGGAGATCTACCCAAGGCAATTGATATATCCAAACTTTGCGAAAAATGATCGTGTTATCCCGAACATTGAAAATTATAGGAAGGGTATTACCATGAGTCCTACCGTACTGTGAAGACATTACCTCTCAGGATTATCATCTGTTCTCATTTATCAAATTTAGCCTGAGCGAATGACTTTTCCAAAATTATAAAAAATGAAAATGTGGCTGTATAACAAGATAATGAAGAACGGTGCTTGTTTTCTTTGTTAGCAATCGTGATTTACCTACGAGGCGGGGAAAAACTTGAAAAAAAAGCTCGTATAAAAGTGGCTAACGTCGACATGCTAATAATTCCAACCGCTACAATAATACACCGTTTACTATTTGGATAGTCTGCTTTAAAAAATCAAAAGCAAATTCTTGTTTTATTATATGTTTGCTCATTCAAAGGGTTTGTTTAAGCAGGAATATGATATTCGGTTAGTTCGGCAGAATTTCTTTCCGATCAATTCATTTCTCATTCGTCATGATAGGGTACTTGCTGGGGACATAAAAAATGGAAAACATTGTGGTATATACTTCATTGTGAAGGCATCGTTTTAATCTACTCTGGTCGTTACACCAAAGCACAAATGAGTATGGATGGGTGCCTGTATGTGTGTTTGCTTCCCAGTCTGGCCCATAAATCATTTCGTGTAACATCAAAAATTAATTAGCTTCATCAAATTCCCACTGCCGATAGAGGCTTATGTGTGTTTTCTTTGTGTTTTTGGTTCGAGTTAGCCCTTTTGGACTGATTTTTTTTGCTCCACAAGTTTTATCGTGATCGTGACACGGTCCAGCATCGGGGGTCTGCGACACCTAATGGCAATGAATGATGTAGGAAAATTTCCATAAGATTTAATTTCGAGCCGACCTTCCGTACCCATTTGTGGCTATAGCCCAGTTCCGCTGTATGCATGGTTTCTTTCAGTATGCCGGCGATGTGGGTGAGCTTGTGGGTGAAGGCTGTTGATATGCAAAAAGATTAGCCATTAAAACCATTAACACCGCATGTTGAGCTTATGGGGTTTACGTAGAGTGTTTTAGCATTATCAACCAACAGAAAAATATTAAAACGGGGAACAAAATCATTTGCATTACATGTATAAAAATATACATATATAAATAGCCTTTCAAATGTTGTAAATCTTATGTTTCTAGCGCAAGACAAGAGAATGTGAATGAATTTATGGGACCAACAGATAATCCACTCGAACGGCGTCCGCAACGGATCCTTCGCACATGTCTTAAGAAAGGGTACGCTGAACCGCATTAAGGTAGGATTACTCATTATCATGCAGATTGTACTACCCTTTGGTGATACGGTGAGTTGCAATCGACAGTTGTTCGTATGTGATATGCTTCCGTTCCGGGATACGTGCTAGATATGGCTGCTTAACGAAGAGCTAAAGCTACTTGCAATCGCTGGCTGTTTGTTGGACGTTTTTTCGACGCAACGCTTTCTGGCGGCTACTGGTTGAGAATTATTGATTTGTGACCTACAGGTGTAATGGCAAATGGGATAGTAAGGAAAATGCGGTTAAGGAACGATATTGCTCAACCGCCGAGCCGGAAGTGTGAAGGAACCGCCATCCCAAACGAAGCCACAAGTTGAACGACAGCACACTGACAGTGATTGATTGTGGGATGGACGTATGGGTTTTTAGATTTTTTAACGGTGGGGCAATGTTGTAAAGCCTTCTTTTTTACAGCTGGTTAGTAAAAAGCACGGCTTTATATTGCCAAATTTTGTTTCCAGTTTAGTTCGATACAACGCGTACCACAACTATATGGGCACGTTGCTATTTTATTAAAATTATATCGTGTTTTTGCTATTTTTTAAAATTATTAAGAGATAGATAAGAACATTATTCGTAGATTTGTGTAACATACAATGCAACATCTTTGCAAATTTATTTCATATTTTTGCGTCAATCATAACAAGTCAAATAGAAAAAAAATCTGTTTCTTTACTGTAATTATAAGGACACACCGGCATTTTTTTTAAACATCTCTATTAAATTATGTACTTAAAAATCGTTAGAAATTACTATGAATTATTCAATGATATTTTACATAAAAATGTATTTTTGATTTTTTTTTTATTGTAGACTTAACTTTAAATTGAGAATTTTAAACTTCTTTTTTGTTAACTACGTTTTTTACTAAAACAACAATCAAAATAAGGGTATTTTTTTATATTAAAATGTCCAAAATGAAAGCAGAAGCTTAATTTTCTTTAGAGAAGTAAGGCTTAAAAAAATTACATGAATGATGAAAAACGGGCAAAAAAATTCACTAACGTTTTTTAAACAGGACAAACATTTCTTTGCATAGTTAACGAATGTAATCATCATCTGCAATTTTTTTTCCTACAACTTAAGAGTAGCAGTTTTCATCGACTGTAGAAGATTAATATACTTAAATAAATTTAAACTATTTTGTTTAAAAAATAGTCTTTTCTATTTGTCTAATTTTTGTAACTACAATAATTTGAAAATAATGTCGTTCTGCGTAGTACAAATTAGTGAAACGTGGTAGGAGGTGGCTAGAATGTGGTGGTCTTTATTTGTTTTGTTAAAGCAATCTCTTTCATCACAGAACGTTCAACTAACTTTAGCGAAAGACTTTGCAACGGAATGTGCTGCACCGAAGTTAGCTTAGCGAAATGAAACGGAATCGGAACGAGTTATAATTTAGCATAATAGATCAACGAATGGGGCGAACTGTACCGATGCTGGTGGAAAATTTGTCTCACCCCGTATGCTCACTGCATACTGACGGGTCGGTGGTCGGTGCCTTTTCCTTGCATGCTGGTTGATTGAAAGTAGGTTAAATTTCATTAGCATAAAAACACGTGCAAGATTTAGTTGCGGAGCTGTGGGAGTGATCGGCGCGTTCCATAGGAAAAAGCAGACAACCCGATATACCGGGCTGCCATGGCACGATGGAAAAGGGGTAAGGTGTTCCTTTGCGGTGCGCTGACTAAATCGTAGATCTGAAAAGGGCAAACATGTAGCGGGAATTTGATACAGTTCATGGTTCGATTGCATTCTGCCGACAGCAAGCGGCCGTACACTGGGCCTAAGGTTTATGGAATCGAATGGATGGGTTTTATCGGTTTTCTCGAGCAAATCCTATTAGTATTCCATTTCCATCAATACGAACCTTACATTCTTCCTGATTGTGGTTGTGTGAATGTGTGTGTAGGGTGTACGTGTGTGTGTAAATGTGTGCACACCTGTCTGTGGGAATCGAATTGAACAAATCTGAAATTAAACCGTGGCATTTTCTTTAAAACATTCTTCTTGTGCCGTACACGTTTTTTTCCTTTTCTTGATTTCGTTTACGCTTTACAGCGTTTGTTTTTTTCGTTTTGGGTTTCTTTTCGCTTGGGTTTCCTAAAGAATGCTGTAGTTGACATTCAACAGCCACCGTTGGAGAATATAAAATGTGGCGGAAGTTCTGTGTTTTTTTTTTCGTCAGCCAGTTAGTCCCATCGTTCGGATTGGCTCAATGATGCTCGTGAATGAAATTACCTTTGGTTGAATAAGTAATGCAAAAAGCATTTTAACCGCGTGCTTTACGGTTCCAGCATCGAACGAACAGCAAGGATGGGATGTGAAAGATGCTTGTGATTGTTTTTGACCGTGCCAAAGTTTTATCGACGTCTTGTTGATCTCGCTTCGGATGAGTTTATGTCCAGTTTGGCAAATTGATGATTGCCTGAACAAGCAGTGATGGAGCTAGCTACAGTTACAATAATTCATTTTTGCTTAACATAGTTGGTAACTCTTTCTTGTTTCGATTGTTGGCAATGCGAAGTATTTGATTTTATTTTGTGTATTAAAATGTTTTTTTTTTATTTCTTATTAGAGTGGCCCGGTGGAGTATATTTACATAACACTGTGTAATTTAAACAGATTGTTTATATATCAATATTAAAATAATTATAATAATAAATTTGGTGACGATCTCTCTGAAAATAACCCGGATATTAACAACATCAACATCGAAAAAAAAGATTGTAGAAATAATAGTTCTACTGCGTTCGACGTAATCGGTCTGGTGAGGCATTTTAATTTGACCATGTCGTTGATTGCTTCCCACCTTGATTTTTGTGGTAAGAATTATTCTGAAATGAGTAGACTGGAAAGCGAATAAAACAGAGTGATGAGTTTGTGTTGCAAGTATTTATAGTGTTTTGCTGCCATCTACTAACAACAATAATATATTTGATTGAATTTAAATTTTAAAATTTTTTAATTTTTATTTTTTTTTTCTTGTATGGTTACTGTAATCATAATCTCGATAAAGAATAATATGATGATTTTTGTTATTCTTGTGTTGACAGTGTCATTTCGTCGCCAAGTTATTATGATTGAGATTCGAAAGCAATTTTCTAACTATGAAATAAAATTCTTAAAAGTGTCAAAGTTGTTCCTGTCCAACATTGGATTTCGTACTTTTCAATACGCCATTTAAGCATTCGAATAATTGCTCACCAAAAGTTGCACCACACTACATTTCCATCTATTTTCATTGAAATGAGTTTTTTTTCAGTACCTAATAATTCATTTCCGCTATACAAATCATTTCGTAGGAAATGGTTGTATACGAATTTTAAAAAGAATTGGTTTTACACGTGGTGAAGAGAAGTTCAATGCAAAATAAAGAAGATTAGATTTCATGGAACGATGTAGTAATTATTTTAGAACAGTTTTTTACACGATGTTGCAATGCTTCATCCACTAGTTATGTACTATCTCCACTTTGCCTTGATTATTCAAAAATGATGACTGGCATGTATGTGTGCGTTATAATTGCGGAAAACCGAAGCAAAGTGAACAGAAGCGCAGTGTCGTTACAGTGCGAGCAGAGTGAAATTAGAAATTAAATATTCAACAGTCAAACGGTTCCACTTCATTATGCATGATGCAATTGCAAAGTCATCGACATCGAGTGTCCGCATCGCTGTCTAGACGTTTGTGTAGACAAAGTTTTTATGAGCGCACCGTTAACGAGACCGGCAGGGAAACTGATTGAAAGTTGCTGTTTTAAGCCGTGTGATTGACAGGTGATTAGATGCAATTTTCACATTTGTTCGTTTACATTTGAATCGTAATTGGAAAGCGAGCAAATCGCTGAGTTTGCTTAGAATGGGAATGCAGTAATTATGTAATGTTCATGACTAAAGTTCATGACTAAAGCATTTTATTCAAAATTTGGTTTAAATGTATAACAAAAAAATTAATTCGGTAGAGAACAACTCACGAAACAAGCTTAACTAAGTATTTGTTTTCATGGTTTTTAGTGATTTTATGCGTTGAAAACATGGGAATTTTCAATTGAAATATGTTGTAATACTCAAAATGCATGCAATGGTGCAATCCATAAAAAAATTCTGAGGTATTGACTGATTCTGGATAACTTTTGATTTTACATGGTTTGTTGTAATGTTATTATAGTATGTGGATGGAATAGACCACGTGGCAAAGTTGTTTTCTCAAGCAACGCAAGCTATCGCTTCTAAGAAGGATTGCTCACTCGTTAAGTTCCGGTTTGGGCATTCCAGATACGGTTTATCAAAAGTATAGGATGTCCAGAAATGGCAGGCCGGCAAGAGAAGAAGAAATAAATTTTCTTCATATGTATGTTTGTGTTTAAATTTGTTGGTAGTTGATTTCAAGTGTACATTTTTTCGTGTGAATACATTTGTTCCAACAAGGGTGTATTGCTATTGTTATATCTAAGCTTTTCGTATAAATTATAATTATTGTGAACTAATGTGCCTTGAAAATGCCCTAATCTCCCATAGAAAATACTAGTTTGTAGCCATTTTGTTGCTTGTTCCCAAAGCGGAAAATATCCTATTTGATGCATCACATAGGCAATAGAATTTGCTCTAGAATGGACTCTCCATATAAAGTGCAGACTATTCGTTGACGTGATAAAAAGTTGTTACCTGATTAAGTTGTTCAATGCCAACCATGCACTATTTGGTAGTTGATTTCAAAGTGAAACTTATAGATATAGTAACTTTCCACATTTTTTCAAAATATGTGTTATTCTATTGCAGTAGCGTCGGAAACGTTTTCAGGAGTAACAACTATCAACAAGTTGAACAATTGTTTAAAACTTAATTAAAAATTTAAAAAAAAATAAAATAAAATAAATTAAAACATTATTTTAAAGTTGTAATAAGCGAAGCGAGATATTGTTAAATGGGCTTTAAAATCCGCATGTTACATCGCAAGCCGTCAGTGAGTCATTGGGATTTCGTCCATTGTACTTACGTCGATGATAATTGGTAGTTAATCTCGAGAGAAATTCATAAAGAATGATTGAAAATTACATTGAAAAATGATATTTTACCATCTGCAAAAATGTGAAGCATTTCATAACGTTAGATATAGCAGCTGCTAATAGAAGCTAATAAGATCGATCGTGATACAACCTTCACAGCACATTGATATTTCTTCGGAAAAGTACTGTGCGCTTGTCTTTCTTCGTTTTGTTTCTTCACAACAAAAACAAAGCGTACAAAGTACAACAAAGCTGGCAGGCCAAAACCGGCATTTACAAAACATGCAAATTTTCCAATTTACAAATTTTCTCCCTTTTTTGTGCCGTTGGAACGCAGCACAACGGGCATAGTGTGAATGTGCAAACGTAGTGTTGGCTGGCGGCAAATGGCTCAGGGTTAACAAAACTTCTGAACGGTCCAGGTGTACGGCCGAACGGTCCAGGTGTGCAGTTGAGGGCAGTGTTGGTAAAGCAGGTACAAATGCACGTTCCGCCCGTACAAGGGCTTTTGCAATTTTTTGCTTGTATTATGAAGAAAAAACTAAATTTTTGACTGCATCGTGTATCTAGCATCTCGTTTACGTAGGTCGAGCAAAACGGGGGGTTTGAGGACATCCGTTGTCTCGCTCACATGGCTGGGATGCCGAATCTCCAAACAATATGCATAACACAAGATTTGGCAGGCTTTATCTTTATGTCTTCTCGTTGGTTGTTTGGGTTTTCTTTTATTTGCCAAAGTGTAGGAATTGTTGGCGTTGCTGTGGAGCTTTTATTTCGTTTTGCTCGGCGTTTGCTTTGCATATCGTCTTTTGAATCGCTGAAGCTTTCGACCTACTTTGGAGCCCGTTTTGGGTTGGGTACGGGCGAATGGTTTCTGCGTTTTGTAGCTTCACATTCGCATGCATTTGCACTTTGAAGTAGTTTGGTGGATTTTTGTTTTCTCGTACCCCACCGACCGATACTGCTTCGTAGTGGAGCGTTGTAACGCTGCGAACAGATCTTTGGATTTTGTACTAGGATTTGACGCCCTGGGCGTTTGTGAGGTGTTGGTAGAATTTTATTCCACCAAATAGCGTTTTCCATCTATCTGGCTTATTGCATTGCGGCACGAACGTATATGGGACATCAAAAAGTTGAACCATTGCGGGGTTTGCCTTGGTGCTGGTGATACGGCCGTATCCCTCCACTCTCTTCGATCGTAAGCATATCGTTGGTGGTCCTTGGTGCTTCCCATAAATCTGTTAAACATGAAGAAAAAGACAAGCCCTAATCTAAATATTGCTCGTAGCATCGCCGTTCAAAGCATCATCGCTTTTTTCTATTTCTTGCTACAAAACGCCGCCGTTCGAACATTTTAAATGTTCCGGATTGTTCATTCAGCTTGATTCACTAACACTCCACGAAGGGATGGTTGTCCATATATTCTGTAGCGATTTTCTGGGGCAGAGAGGAGAAACTCGTCGTCTGAGCTAAAGATCGCAAGCGACCACTTTTTTCACGAATGCCTCCAGGCGACAAAACGGAATATCGAATGCATTCTTAAACCTCATACTACCCGCACCGCATATAGCAAGCTGGCCAATGAAGCATGGAATTTAAAAGTGTAACCGGGTGGTAGAAAGAAAGGAGGAGAGAAAGAATGTGAGAAAAATAAAACAAGGAATAGACCAATCGCCTAGCGTGATAGAGCGAATACTCCAAAGACAACCTTTTCCAACTAGAGCGTGTTTGGTTTGGTTCTCGTAAAAAAGAAGAAGAAAAAATCGACACCGCTTTCATGCTAATCGAAAAAGGCTATAAATATCGAACAAATCCTGTCTATACCTTGGGTGTACCTTCGCACATCCTTATCGGATACTTGAGTACCCGTGTCGTAGGGTGTTTCGGGGACGCCTCATTGCCCGCGTAAGCTCATCATGCTGATAGTGGAGGGCGACAAAGGGATAAAACGGATTTAGTTGATGTGTGTGTGTGTGTACAATCATTTGTAGGGGGAAAATGCACATCTAAACCACAGTACGACACCAGATCCTGCCACACTAGAATGCCACACTGGAACCCGATCAACCGTTGCACCAGCAATGTCGAGTGCTAAAGAGCACAGATACAATCTATTCAAATCATCGCACGCGGCCTCAGGCTGAGAAGGTAATGGCAAAGGCCAACGTGCACTGGTGGGGAAAAAAATAACACCAATACCTCGAAGCTAACGAGCTAAGCTGATGCAGCAATGGTTCGATTTACTTTTCCTCTGCACGCTTCACATTTGTCGTACATTTGTGTGTTTCGCGATTTTTTCCTTCGCACTGTGCTTGATAATGTCACAGAGCTCAGAGGGAGAGGTTTCATGATTTTTTTATCTAACATTTTGCCATTTTTCTTTTAAATCAAAACATATGAAAAGAGTTAAATTAAAACAATAATGTTTAATTCATCAGTGAACAAGCAGGAGGATTAGAAAAATGCGCTAGAAAAGGTTTTTGCTGATTTGGTTCATACTTAGTTTATTTATATTTTTTTCATGCTGTATAGTGGGAAGAAGCTTGAATGAATGTTGCTCCCATAAACGTTGAAATAAAAAAGTAATTAAGCTGTGACATTTTCACAAAACTGCAGTCACAAAATAATAATCTATAAGCTTTCGTAGATGTTTTGTATAAAACTAATGGAGACGCCTGGTGCTTTAAACAAATGGCATTCATGTATATGTTAAATCAAGAAACATTTTTCCTCTTCAAGCAATTTTCAAGCAATATTCATAATATGTTTACATAGACATAAACTTTTGATTATCAATAAATTGTCGTAAAGATGTTAGTTATTTAATAGATAGTTATCAAATATGCTAACCACAAACGCACACAATTATGACAATGAATGAAACCCTATTTATTGCTATCATTTCATGTTTCATTATCTGTTTGGGTTTAAGTAAAAGCAATAATCTTTATTTGATTCCCAACCAACACCTTTTCAGCAGTTCAATCATATCAGCACATCGACCACAGTATGAAATTATCAATTTCTTTTAAACTAGCAGTGATATAGCATGTCAAGTCATTGTTAGAGAGTTATCAAACCTTAACTCTATTATTCTATTTATTTATTTTGGTTCCATATTTTTCTTTTACTGAATATCCGTTAAGGACAACAGTCTTATGGATCAGAAGTGCAATAATATTTGACATCAGCTGCATATATAATCACTAATCGAGTTTAGCGTAATTATATGCTTTAGCATAGTTTCGTCTCATACGTTAACTCTACAGGATACAACAAAAATCAAATTCTTTTCCACATCCACGCGTTGAATGAACTTGTATTTACACCTTTCGCTTGCCATTCTGGTACGTATACGGTAGCCGTATAGTGTGAGGATGTACGAAGATTGAGATATCGAGGAATAATATAAAATCGTGTGAGAGTTAGTAGTTTGGATTGGAATTCGATTTCCATGGGATTCCTTGACGTTATTGAACACTCTGCACATGGAGCTAACGTTGGCCTTTTGCTTCGTACTGTGCATTGCTGAACCTTGCATTTACAACAGCTTACAGAAGAATGCACCATGTGCTGTGCTGCTCGTGTATGAAGAAATATGAGCCTTTTGCGAACGGGAAGGACACTCGTGGCGCTCGTGATTAGGTTATGACGATATTTTTCTTGGACGTACCCGTTGGAAGCAGTACGCTGGTTGAGCAAGCAAGGACCTGGGCAGAGTTCATGTCACCATACCACAACTGTGTATGCAACTTTACCCGAAAGGTGCCCGGTCGCCACGCTCCATGTCTCGCTGGCTTCCCATTGCGGTAAACGCTTTAATCCAATTTTGTTTTTAATGAAAGTGTACAACGCTTTGTGGACGATGTCTCTTCGGGGTGTTCTGTCCCTTTGCTGGCCTTTACGAGCTGCAAGCGGACTGTGTCATGGAATTTTCACAGCAAGAAACTAGCGTGCCATACCAGAGGCTCTTTTTGTGCGAGGTTAGATGCAAGAACAAATAATTTCTCATCCAAACTGGCGGTCAACCGAACAGTTGACGTGCTGATGATGGTGCTGATATTGAAGATGATGGTGACAATGGTGGTATTGGGGTTTAATGTACAGTTTATGGACGATACTGAAAGCCAAACCGCAAAGAAAAACATGGCATTTGAAGGTGGCCTTAAAGAGTCACACATTCATTGTGATGATTGCACTGCAGTGGTCTGTATGGTTGGTGTATATTTATGTATAATTTCAAGTAAATATATTTCACTTTGTATCTGTTTAAGAAAATTGTTTCAAACAGTGCGAACTTGTTAATATTGTTTTGATTCAAAAAATACAATTTGTTACAAGGTACCAGGCGCCTCCATTTAACGCAACATACTTCGATCACTAAACGTATTGCCCATTTGCTATTGTCTTTCATCGAATTTGCTTTATTGGAATAGTTTCTTTCCACCATCCATCGTTATAGTAGTGGACTGAATAAATACAATTAATTTAATTACCCGTACACCAGCTCTTCATTTTTCCCAGTGTTCTATTTGCTACACAACATCCGATAAGATATCATCAAATTTATTGATATTCATTATTTTTACTTCTTGAATCATTTATATAGTTAATTCAGTTCCTCATATTATTCAGACAGCATCATGACGTAAGCAACGGCGAAATATTATTGCAGTTTAACATGACGCATATACATTTCTAACAACACTTACCAAATTAGGTAAACGAAATGGATTCAAAATAACTTACTGCGCATCTCCTGCAGTTTTGTACACAACACTGATAGTAAATGCAAAGTGGAAGGATTTTCAACCCAAACCAAAAGTAACAATTGAGCGCATAATTTTATCGAAAAAACGTGACGTTTAACGTCGAAACTGGCGTTCTGTTGTCAAGACGTGCAGTGAAAGTGACAAACATTGCGTTTCAACATTATGTTTTCGCTTCGTCAAAAAAAAAAACCTGGCACGGAAAGGAAAAATTAATTATCACGCAAGAAAGTTTTCACCCCCTAACAGTGAGGATTAGAGGGCGCAGGTGGATGTTCAAGTGGTATGGATTAACGTCGTTTACGAAGAAGAGACAGTTGAATGTGAACGTGCAAAGTCAACACACTGTTTGTTCTGTTGAATAAATAATAGTGGAAAAACTGTCAGACATGTAAACAGTGTTCCAAGCGATACTCCAACATAGAAAGTTGGAGGTGTTTTTTGTAATTAGCTGTGAACATCCTGTGACTTTCCCGTATTCTTTTCGACATGCATGCGTAGTGAATGGTTAAGATTTTTGGGTTTGGCTTATTCAGTTTTACGGGTTTAATCATTCTTCGTCAATAATCATCTTCAATATAGCGGAGAGCCATCCTATGTGAGTTTATTAAATAATGTTGCAAATACAAAACTAATTCAATAATTTAACATTTTGTTTTCTTGATAACAAATCAGACAGTCAGACATATATTGAAAAAAAAAGAAAACATTGTATATGGGTAGAAGTGTGAAGTAAATAGCGAAGCGGCTCTGTGGCCAGGTCAATAACGGTGCGGATCTTCTTCATAAACTATTTTTTTTTCAACCATTTGACATCGATAGCGTTTCCATAAAAAATGTACAAACAAAATAAATGTAGAATTTTGAAAAATGAAAGTTTTAAACATGGACCTGGCATTTTTGTTTTTTTATTTATAATATTATTCGGTGATAGCTCCACGATCGGCACACTTATTATAGAATATTGATGAAATTGCATTATATCGTTTTTAATATTATTCTTTTGCGATGGCACTTGAACGTAGGAAATATTAGTTTGAAGTTCCTTTTGCGAATTGTGTATGTATGTCATACCACTTAACTCGTGAAACACACACTGCAAATCGGAGAACTACAATATTTATCTATCCCTCTCCATAATGGAGACGCCTGGTAGCGCGTGACAATCAGACAAAACATTAGCCTAAATCAAATTGTTTCATGAAACGTGTAATCTGTTAGGACAGCGAACCCTACTGCCATACGCCTTCACAGGCTGAATGAAACGTCTTCACGCAGTCCGTACGAACGGCTCACCCTTCCACTCTGGTATATTGTACTGTTTATCCGTAAGGCCTGAAAGCGGTTTGTTCGCCCGATAACTACGGTTCGTTCATCATGCTTACGGCAGAAATAAACCACTGGGCGAATGGAATGAAAATGTTGATGACGACGAATTCATCACAAGTTTCGCTCTGATATGCGGAAAGATAAAAGAGGCATGCCGTGAAATAATTTCGCTTCTTGCCCGCTCGTCACGGTCAGGGATGAATGGCATGGTTTGAATATTGTGAATATGCTACTGGGTCTAATATAAATCTGAACAAGCCGTGCAGGTGGATATTAGAAAAGGAAGAAAGATCAGCGAGGGGAGGTTTAAGAGATTTGTAAGAGCATACAGTTTCGTAGGTCAGAAATTGGAATGATTCCTGCAAATTGCTTCCACTTTTTTCCGAAACTAATTTATTTTAATCATCTTGAGCGTTGAAGAGGTGTAAGCTGTTTCACCGTCTTAACAACATATTGATGTGTTCATTGGAATTTGGAGAGATAGATCCCATCTAGTAGTATAAATTTGTCTAACAGAACATGATAAATATTCCACATCTTACCTCATGCACATATCACGAAGCAAGGCGAATGAGAGGCGATGATAACATCGGCCATGGCATGCATTTTTAAAAACGCCTTTTCTTCATCTTTTTTACGTGGTGTTCATTTTTTCTCATTTTGACAATGCAAGGCATGCTTTTGGCTAGGTACGAAGACACAGCAAATACTTGCGGCGGGAAATACACACAAGAATAAAAATGTCAACTCGGCATGATTGTCGATAAAAATGCGACGCTCCAATGAAGCCAACCGTGAGTTGGCCGGGTACGCTATCTATTTTTTGTCGATGTTGTTGTAGGTTTTCTTCGCAGTCGTCGGTGCCAGCACGAGCTGTAGAGAGATGTCAGATTGGGCCCGGTTGAGGCGAATGATAAACGGGAACCACAAAACGGTGCAATGCGTGTCTGCAATTCCGGCGCGTAATGCTTCCAAAATGCACAGCGAGACCGAGGCTGATGAGGCGACCGTGCATGGGTATGCAATTTGTAGCCACCGAAAACCCGACCGACAACGTCGACGACTAGGACGATGACATCAGACGCTAGTTACATGAGGTCGTATCAGGGTGCATAGCGCAGCATCGCAATAGGCAGCATCCATTTGCTGCGAATTGCCAGGAAAAAATGGGGACAAAAACGAGTTCGCACTCGTTAAAGCAATTGAGCTGAAAAAGAAAACGGGGAAAAAAATCCTGCGATGTTCCAGTGGCTCGGTGGCACACATGCACATGTCGCAGAATATGTAAGCGCGCGGAACAGGAGCGAAGAAAACAGGGAATATAAATTTTCATTGCGAGAATGATAAATAAGGAAAAATTCTGTAAAGTGTGCAGTTTTAATTGCGAATGCTTTTGCTCCCGGTTGGTTTTAGCGAAGCCCGAGCGTTCGAGACTGTAGAAGGGCACCGTAGATGGCACTTAGGCGCGATAAATTTGTCGCCACAATTTGCAGTGCTGCACCGTGCACGCCGATGCTTACGAGACACTCGCGATTCCTTTGCTCGTGCGACGGCAAAACTGATCCGTAAGCAGTAACGGACACACGGCCATTATTAAGTGGTGTACCCGGTGAGCCATACAACTTGACAGTTTGTTTTTTTTTCAAACCTGGTTTTCGCCACTGCTAGCGATGCATTTGTGAGTTTTTTGATACAGCACGGTTAGAAAGAATGCGAAACAAAAAAAAACAATAAAACCATCCCATGTCTAGAGGATTGTGTCGCGCTGTCCGGAAGTTTGAGGAAGATTACTACAACAGCCCAGCCAGCCTGGTTGTGCGGTGTGGTTGTTTTTTTCTTGCATAAAGCTTCTGCCTTTTTTGTGTTTGCTGTTCAGTTGTTTTCCAAAGCACTTGAGTTTCTGCACCATTCTATGCCGTGTTGATTGGCACCCAAGAACCGAAGGGACGGAGAGAGAATCGTGAAGAAGAAAAGTGTTCAAATAGCAGGATTAGCATGAAGCTGGTACCGTGCATAAGTACATCGTGTCCGCTGCATGAAGAGCCATGCTCATCGTAAAGTCCCGGATTGGTGCTTATCGTCCTTCAGCGAAGCGCGATCAATTGGGTTCATTAGATCTGCACTTGTTTTAAGAAAATGTTACCCAATTAAAATGCTGCATGCTGGAAGAAGATAGGTATATTTCCTTCCAAAATGTTGCATTTATTATGTTTTCTTATCTTATCTTGCAGAAAAAGGATGATTTTTTTAACATTAATTGTATACATTACAAAAACTGCAACACATGTTGTCGTATTTTTTCAATTTTCATTTACACCTGTTAGATAACTTGTCTTCATGCTATGCCAGTTCATTTGAAGTTTTAAAGGCAAACTTTGAAACTTTGAATAGCTTAATGTTTAACCAAATGTTTGATTTCTTGTGCAGGAATAGTTTTAAAAATAAAATAAATTGTAAATTTTATGAAAAATTGCCTATAATACACTCTACTTTTCATTATAATAGTAAAATCAAATATTCTTACTACCGTACTGTACATTGCCATTGCATTTGTGAAAAAATGCAAAAGAGAGCAATAAAGAATAGGATAAATTAGAAACAAAACCAAATACGTCAGTTGCGTCATTTAAATAATCAATATTAGCAAAATCCCTGTGGCGTCTATACCAGATAATTATGTACAAAGGAAATAAACAAAACGTTTTGCTGCCAAGCGATGATTAAATGTGAATACATTTTCGATCAACTATTACAACAACCGTTGTCAATGTAAATCCAAAAGTCATCGCTCAGTGGCAGGAAGACTTTTGAAAAGTTCGGCGTACAACACTGAATTACCGCATGCAATAACAACCCCAAATGGGACCGCACACACGGGACCGTAGTGCAAAAGCGGGTTCGGTTTATTGATTCATAATTTGCACTTCATTAAACCGAATAGCTTCATTTCTGGGTATGCAAATTTTGCTCACCACCAAATGCAGACCGATCGATTATGACGCTTCACCATTCGTGATGGTAATCAAATGTCGCAAAATCAGTGCCCGATCAACTGTGATCGGGATGGTTGGTAGGGATATAATTAATTTTCCCACGCGTACATCCTCAATCCCTTTCACTCACTCTCTTTCTCTCTCTCTCTCTCGCTCTCTCTGGCGTAACACTTTGTGCACGCTGGTCCAGTTTGATTACTTTGGAGCGATAATAGAATGTTTGGCTGGGCGAAGGGAAAGTTATCCATTTCAAGTTCTTCATTCTCCAGCAATGGTCGGCACGACGAAATGGTCGGATAAAGGTTCCGGATGTGAAATTACGCGCAACCGAGTGGAAATGAAAGCGTAACGAGAGCCAGCACGGTGGAGACGATAATCGAATATCATTTTTATTTATTCTCACGATCGAATCCCAACCACGGCTTAGATTGAATCCTTCGGAGAGTTGATAGTATTGATTCGCCGAAAGCACGCCGAAGCGAAAGCTGAATTTTGCTTCATTGTATTCCTTCCGAGTGGGTTCCTTTTGCAAGTGTACACCAGCCTGACCTTAAGACGGTTTTGAGGGTCTAGCCGACAGTGGGTTGGAGTTAAATTCGATGCTGTTTTTCCTGTTTCGGCGCCAAAATTGATGCCGGCCGGTATTTCACGGCTCCTGGCAAGAAATTCGGGCCCGCCAAAGATGCGTTGGCGTTGGTGCCTCTTGATGGAGCTTTAATACTATTCCACCCACGGAATCGAACCATTGGAGAGCGCCAAAGAGCAGGAAAGGTAACGGGAGGTTTTACTTTCCGTTCGTGTACCGCTTTGGCGGCAAAAAGGTGATGGAGATAAGTCGTGGAAAAAGCAACTGCTCGCGTCAATTGGCGATAGAAGGTACCGAAAATAGCTGACCAAAGCAATCAGCCTCGTTTATTTGATTCGTCAACCGCCCCAAGGCGTCCGTTCGAAGGGGTCTACTGCCGTCTAGCTGTACGTGTTGGGTCTAATGCGGAAGGATTAGTATCTTTCCGTTTGCAATGAACGCAGACGGCTGTGAATGATGATACTTACAGCTTTTATTGATTTTCTGCTCTGGATTTTCCATAGCATCCGTAATGATACAATGAAGAAGTGATAAATTGATGTAATTTAGAGAACAATTCTAGTCACAAGAGAAAATTAATTGCAAACCGAATAGGAGACAACAGATTTGAACATTTAGTTAACTTATAATACTAAATATTGCTGATTTACACTCACACAGAAGTAGTATAATTGCCTTTCTTTTGTATTCAGAAGACCGGCCGAGCCGTATATCTTAAATTTAATATCTATCGTTTGAACAAACCTAATTAAAACTATGCGGACGGAAGTAAAAACCTTCCGCCATTATTGAACACATTTTAATATTGAAAAAAAAACATAGAATGCAATCTGTTTCGGACTTGTTAGGAGTGCTTCTGTAGCTGTTTTCAACGAGGACTGCCTAGCCGACATGAGATGTGGGATCAATTTTGCAAAATATTTTTCGAAAATGCTGTAACATTGTTTTCCGAAAAATATACTGTCTTATTTTAAAACTGGGCTTTTAACATTTGCCAATTTTTCGCTTTGCTTATCAATTTCTTGCACTAATTGTAGGTGTCACATCTTTAACACTAAGACATCTTTTGAAAGTTTATTAGAAATGCCTCAAGTCATAAAAAATGCAATGAATACATGGGATATCAAAAATATTAAAAAGCTAAATATTTAAAAAATCTTCCCCGGAAAATCTGCATGACAGAGAGCAAAACAATATTCTAAAAAACATGTATTCGTAGAATTCTGTTAAGCACTGCAGTACTCTTCTACGAGAGATCGTTAATATCTTACATATCAGAAGGAAACAGTTCCTTTATTTTCAAGTAAACTAACTTTGAGATATCAAAATCCAAAACTAGATCATATAATGCCAAAATGACAGTTGGCAGATGTGACTCGAAATAACGTTTATTCCTTCGATTCTTAAAGCAAAGCGTCTAACGAACCTATTTGTGTTCGATGCCATTGGTACAAATTGTACGCTCAAATGTTACTTGTTTTTTGAGTAATTCCTAAAATTCGAAAACCATAACACCAAAAATAATTGTTCAGTAGAATTTAAAGCACAAGCACACGAGAAAGTCTAATTTCGTGGCATACCGGTAAGTAAATCATCACTCAAACTAGAACTGTTATTTGAATGTTCTACCGAAAGAAAAGTTTGTTGACCGTTTTGTTTAGCCGAAATCTTCGGAACCACCATTTAGCAACTTCTTCTGGAAAAGTTCTGCTAAGTATTTGCTGTAGTGTGTTTTAAAATTTCAAGAAAATGTGTTAATTATTTCCACACCGAAGCGATTCGCCATACTCGTTCGAGCCGCTTCGCGCTTTCAATCAAGTGAAATGGGATTTAATTTTTGATACCTTCACTTCAACTCGTTTGCTATGGCGTCTGATATTCTCAAAAACCGGTGAACGGGTTTTTGCGTCAGGCCGAAAACGACAAGCTGTCTTAATTTGCATAGAAAAAGAACCAAGAACGATTTATAGCCATTTCGGTTATGCTCTTGAATGATTCTGATGTTCTACTATAGGTATGAATTATTCCCTTTCTAAGAACATTCCCGAAGTACAGCTTGCTTCTTGATGTAGTTTGGTTTTCTGTTCGAACCGTTTTTAGTTCATTTTTTACTTTGACTTTCTATGTCGAAATTTGTGCACTGCATCAATATGATTTATTGAAATAGTCGAATTTCTCCCGAATGCACTAGCCATACAGCTGCTCAATCAATTTCTTGTAATTGGATTTGAATGCGCTTACCATTTTATGGCACGAATGGAATTCATAGGAATATAGTGCATTTGAAATTTCATTTCGAATTATGTAAAAAATCATTCCACCTCAAAGAACGGTACCGATCCTTTAATACGATGTTGTGTAATCTAAAGCATAGTTTCACCAAGCTAAAGTATCCAAATAGCAACTACCTAAAATCACAAAACTTGTCATTAGCTAGTTAAATAGCAAGAATAAATTGGGCAGTATCATCATGAAGAGAAATTACTACACTGCAAGAGCAAAAATGAAAAATAAAAACACAGTCAGTACCAATGTTCGTGTTCCGTTTGTTATTTCAATTGCATTAACGAAATGCGCTCGCCCAGCGGCAAAGCGCTCCGACGTACTGGACGACGGCAATTCAGTTTGTTAATTTGCAAAATCAAACCCCTACCATCTGTACCACTCATTTCCATGCGATGCTGGTGAAAGTTTCGGTTCGCATTTACACCACAATATACTGTACCGTCTTGGCGGTGGCTTGGATGATGCACCCATTCCCCGTACCTGGTGCACCCGATTTGTCGAGTTCAACGGCCGCTTTAGCCACCACACGGAGGGACGATAATTTGCATATTAATTGGATTTTTTACGACTGTTTTTGGGCAAGAAAAAGTTCTTTTGCTGATGATCCAGCGTTTACATCGTTTTTTGGTTTGTCGTTCGTAAGCGAGTCCGTTAGTTTAAATGATTTGATTTGCACCGGCTAGCACCGAAAAGTCGTGTCGCTTCGTCTTAAACGTAAACAAACACAAAAAATCCCCAACATTATACCGACGGTATATCTTGCCTTCATCGTTTGTAAAGTCGGACGTTATGAAAATCCTCACGGGGACTGCTACAGGACTGGAAATACAAGAAGCCTGAAGCAAAAGATGCATACACATATATATTGAAACACATAAACCCACGCTATAAGTGTTAATAAAATGTGCCAAAGCATCAGTATCGATACAAATCAATAATGATCTCTGTTCGCGCCTGACAGATGATGGTCTTGGGAGCTACGGAAAGAAAAGCAAAATGTCAACAAGCAACAAGATTTCATTTCGATCACCGTATAGAAGGTTTTCATTTTAGTCGGGTCGATGCATTTGCATTTATGTACCCTTCCCAGGTTTATTCGCTGCTGTGGCGTTATGCGAAAACCATGTGACCCCTTCGGTTATATCGAAGGGAGAGTTTACGGATTGTAGCTCAAAGTGAAGTCAAACTATATCGCGTAAATCGATTTCCCAACGGACGGATGTATGCATCTGATAACCGTGTCGTCAACATGTAAGTTATAGCTCTTGAGTTGGTTTGTTTCTAGAAACTTGATGTTATTAAATTCTTTCGTCCGCTATTTGTATCTGTTTTTACAGGCCCATTTACAGGGGAAAGTGTATAATTTTGAACTATTTATATGGTTAAAATTATTTGCAATTTCTGTTTTATCTTCTCAATGACTTAACGACCTATTAATCCATGCAGTTCATGTAATGAATTACTAAACTTATTGATACCACGTAGTTGGATAGTCAGTTCTACGTACGGGAAAATGGTTCGGAAGGGGATTGATTCCCGGTCCTGTCTGTCCAGTCCTTATTTACTACTTATGATTTGTATTTATTCATAAGTAGAGTAATTTTAGTTTATTATGTACGGCACTAGAATCTCGAGAGGTTTTGGCCTGCCATTTCTTCCTTCCGTGACTCGTACAATTTAGAAATAAGTATAAGGTTACCCCTCGACATTTGAGTTACTTACCGCATATTGCCCTGATATTTTTTTAATTTGTTTTTTAAAGTATGCGTAAGGGATTTCTCTTAACCCCAAGCATGAGTTGTTGTCTAATTCGTTACAAATATATGGTGATTTTTAGTGCATGGCCTTCGGAAATAAGTATAAGGACACTAATTATATTGTTCCACAATAATCACAACTTTGACATTTTTTCTTAGCCAAACAATATTTTCATACGTTTTCATACTAGTGGGAGCAGTTTTACTCTTCATTTCCAGTATTTATGTCATACAGATTGATGATTGGAAATCCTGGTACGAGTCGCTTCAAGTAACGTACGCTAGAAATGGCAAGACGAAACCTCTCGAAAGGGGTTAAAGGGAGCTTTAGGCATATTTTAAGTTCAACATCTTTAAAACTTAAACTCAGCACGATAGTAAATCCTGCGTATCGTGGTACGGTCCAGATTCTGAACCGGTCCTGTCAGGCTTTGGTGGGCTGACCATGTCATGCGAATAATATTGGACAACCAAGTGTGTAAAGCCGTTTAAGGCTGTGCATATGGGATAGATCCACAAACGCGATAATGGTTTGGCAGGCAGGTACGTCCGTTGAGCTGTAAGGGGACATCTGCAGCGATGTTTACGAAGGTAAAACGTGAAATTTAATTACTTCGATAATGAATCAATTCATTTTTTTGCTTTACTTTGTTCAAACAAAAATTTATCCAAGCCAATTCATGTTGCCAGTATGTTTGCAATCAATGCTACGACTTGTTGCACAATTTGTGCTGTCTAACGTCTCACTAAAGCTTAACTATCCGCTACAAAACGTATTAAAATTAATGGCGGAAACATATCACTAGGTTTCGGTGTAAAGGCTTGCGAAAAAAAGCAGTTTAATTTCCTTTCAAACTATCTGATGCCGATTCTGTAGATAATCAGACAACATTTATATGAAACTGGTCGTGGCATCGGAGAAGCCATATGACATAATTAAATGGGGTTAGGAATTGACGTCATACGAATAAAACGGCTAATGCATGTATGTGTACCTGTTGTGATAAGCTTGATAAACTCCATGTTCATTTTCCTTATTCTGTTAACAGTACAGACCAGTGTAACTGTATTTCGAAATGTACTGAACGGTTTTGCTTACCGAGAAAAGCACAAACAATATTATTTTTCAAAATGTTTCGGTTATGGAAATAAGCAAAGTTTCCGTCTATCCGTCTAAAGCAAGTCTATCCGTTGATGAATGAAAAAGACGTATTTAGTTAATGGAATCAATCCTTTTTCTATGAAAAATTAATTTATTTTTTCAACCATCTGGCAGCACACCCGAACAACTGAAAAGGTCTAAAAAGTTCCAGTTACAGTGTTGTTCTTAATATGGTATCCCCTTTCGCAAACCTCAAGATGTGGGCTGGAGTTTATTCGTTTGTTTCGATTCGAAAAATATAACTATTCCGATAAAAGGGTTATGTTGCATCCATACAAAAGGTAGAGCCAGCAGTGAATTCCTAGAATTCGGAAGCATGCTGCGGAGCGGCAACGGATCGGTCGCTCACTGCGTAAAATACCCCATTTGTGATTGCGATACCGATTTGCTTCGGGATTAAGGCTATTGTAAGCTAATGGTTCACCTTCAGCCCTGCATCGGGTTCGTCCATTTTCCCGACCCGTTCCATACGTCAGGGCGTCTGACCACGACCGTACCTCGGGTTAGAGATGTACGTACTTTACATGGAACGTTGTTTCAGTTACGTAGGCAAAAGTGAATTGTACATGCTTCACACGTTTGAGATGGACGGAACGAATATGTGTACGTATGGATGTGTGTTTGTGCATTTTTGCCGAGCTCAAGTTCTACCTCGACTTTCGTGCAAGTAGACGTACGTTCATGTGGACGGATCGCTTCAAGGACGGCCTCAAGGATGCTGTTGATTGGGAACACATTTTCATAAAGTACACGAAGCCTAAAGCCCGGCACCGGGTGTGTTTGTGATGGCGTACAGTGAACCATCTTCGAAGGGTACGGTGAGATGGTTTAGCTGGAACATGCTCTGTTTGGCCGGACCGGCCGGTAGGTCAGCACGGTGAATGGACACGAATGGGGCTAGTATTGTCAAAGAAATTGGAACATTATTACATCGTTGTCCGGGCAATGAACACTGTTGGGCATCGGGAAGCGATTTCTTCCACTACATTCCAGCCAACCCTTACTGCAGCGGGTTGACCAGTACTCAGTAAAAGAAATGTGTCATGTCGTACGAGGAACTCCCTTTCGCTCCCTCTTCCTGTCACTACCTAATCCTTGTTCCCTTTCGAATATCGGTATACTGTCACGTTTCTAACTGGACCGAACCCCCACTAGATCAACTCGGTGTGCAAAACTCGGCGCAGGAACGGCAGCAACTGTTTACTTTTGGTACAACATTGACAACATTATGGCTAGTTTTGGTTGCAGGCCAGCAAACAAACGAATACGACCAGTGTCCATTCGCCGTTGCCCGATTCCTATAGCACGGTTCTGTCACTGGGCTGTGTACATTCGGCACGCTAAGCAGAGACCATATATTGATTCGGCCCTGGTACGGAGCATCTTCAAAAGCTTCAGACCCATCTGTTGGCCTGCGGCCGAAACCAAGACGTTCAGACCGTAGGCGATAAAATGGACCGCCGATTTATGCAACCAAGTGCCACTGTGTGCATCTGGACCATGCTGCCGGATCGTCTTATCGGCCAGACATATTTATTGCTTCATGCACAGGAACGATACGGAACTACGGGCGTCTGTGTGCAGGAACGAACGGACCGTATCGGTTACCCGTAAGAGGATTTACTTTATGAATCCAATGTGGTACCTTTTCCGATGAATTGGATCTTGTTTCCGCAGGGTGAGCAGAAGCAGCAAGCAGCTGGGGCTTATGCTTAGGTTCAGAGTCTTTAACCAAATTGGTTACAAGGTTTTTGTAGGCATGCATATGCGGTCTAAAGTCAGCGTTGCATGGGCCAGGTGTTGTTGTGCTGTGCAGTGTCTTTAGTTGTCTTTATATCAGTAAGCAATGATCTTAAGATCTAATTTGTTACCTGGTGGCAATACTTAAGCTACTAACAATTCATAGTAAAGTGCCGTAATGAGTGTTCAAAACAGTGAATTAGTCCCATTGCTTTGTTTGAGGTGTCTTTGGTGTAAAGCGTCGCTTATGAAAAAATCCGTAATCAAAGAAAATATTTCGATTCTAAATTTATCAAGATGTTATAAAGCGGCTATGCTCCTCAACGCCTTCGAATATTCAGTTTGCTATAGAACATCAACTTTGCTGTTTTATACAAGGCTCTCCGTGAAAGCGATGTAATTCGCGGATCGTTCTTCTCCTTCAATTATAGTCATCCTGATCTGCGCCATAGCGTAGTCGAGAGACTAATCTTGTGAGAACGCTTTTCGCCTGTATGTCTTCCCAAGCATATCACTGGACGGATCAGACTTTTGTACACAGAGTATTTTGTTTGGGAGGTGCCTTTCCTGATCTCTCGAGACATGTCGTTGTTGGTTGTTTCGTGTGACTAGGCACACTTCTTGGTCACTGACGCTTAGAGATCTCCCATATCTGAGGCTTACCCAAAGCAGCATGTACTTCGATCGTATAAAGCTCGAGTATGAAGTTAACCAGAATTTTTTATTTTTATGACTAGTGATCCAACAGTCAGTTCTAATAACGAGAGTTCATTACTTGCGTGACTTTGATGTACCGCAGAATGACATGCATGAAGAATGCCTGGTTATGATAATGATAGAATTAAAAAATAGTAAGGAAATCAAAGAAATAAAATAATTAAGTTATAAGTAGTTATAAAAAGTAGTTATAATTAGAACGAGCCAGAAACAAACATCGGTACCATGTTGACAAAAAATATTTTAACAGGTACTTCATGTAGGTGGTTAATTTATAAATAAAATCAAAACAACTCTGTTGAAGGGCTTTGAATGTTTTCTGAGAACATTGTTCGTAGATTTTATTGACAGAAATATACTGAACCGTAAATATTCAATAAAACTTACCGATTATATATAACTTACCGAAATTCAGTGTAAATGGGAGCTTGTAATAAAAACTTTCAGTCGTCAAACATGAACTGCAGCACTAATGTAAATGTAAAGTAAATGCGACAACTGGTGCTATGTGTCTAGTAATTCCACAATTTAGTTTCGCGAAACGATCAAAGTGTGCAAAGGCACAATTATTCCTGGTCAATAAATAGCTATAAATGAGCTGCTAATGGAGGTGATTTCGATTGTGCAATCGAAGTTATGTGATTAATAGCGTGTGAATTAGGTTGAACTTCCCGGCGGTACGCTATCGATCGGGCACATCCGACCGTCCGGCCTTTCGTCCATCATCGTCCATCATTATCTGCCGATTTCCTAGCGGAAATGGGCGTCACTGACAGCGCGACTGTCTGCTCATCTGCCGGTGATAGTTATGCAAATATCGGACTAATGTGGAAAGAAGCTTCGGTAGAATGTAACCCACAACTGTCCCGCTGTCCGGAGCAGAGAATGCGTTCCCGGATTGATGGACACCTGGCGATGTGAGAATCGGTGTGATATCTTGCACCGGTCTTCTGGCTTGGGCAGCGGGATGATTAATGATCTTGTGGACTTGTGGTGCGAAGATAAATGCGGGACGAGATAGAGAACGAACGTGCAGTCGGGAGAGTGCTACACTGTCCTGCATGATGTAGATAACTGTGCTAGTATGGGTATGTAGGCAGTAAATCAATCGGAGGAATTCATCGCCAGGACGTTAGGTGTCGACAAGTGACACAGAGAAGATGAAGATGTCGGATGACGTGATTCACGGCTGCCCTTGACAGCTTGCAACGTATGTTCCACTCTGGTGACCCAGTTGGGAAAGTTTACTTCCTTTCTTCTTGGTGCATTTTATATGTGTGAGTTGGGCATTGGATGTGTCAACGTGCACCGCATATCATACCAAAGCACACCATTATCCAGTGAGGCTTTGTACAATCTTTCACGATTAAAAATACTCTAAAACATTCAGTAGCAAAGAATAAAAAAAACGATAATCGCTACAGAACAAGGTAAAAGTTTGAAACTTCCCCAATGGAACTTTTGTCCGGACGCTTTTCTCTAGAATTATACACTCTTTCTTTGGTTTTCATTCAACCATCCTTTCCTTTCTTCTTTTCTTCCTCTCTCACTCACTCTCTCATTGTCCACTCAAGCCATCTTGAAACCACAAAGATCAGAACCGGTCTTGAGGACATCGAACAACCACCCGGTAGTACAAGGCAATACGTCGGGAAAGTTTCGCCCCTGTCCTATGTCAAATAGGCGTGTTTCCTTCTTCCACCTAGCCCGAAGTATGCCCCAGATGTTCCACAGTTTTCCAGCTTCTTTTGTTCTGGAACGCCAAACGTGGCTTGAAGCGGAAATGAAAACAATGTGAAAAGCGAAAACCTTCACCTTGCTTGCTGGTCGCAGTTCGACTTTGTGCACTGCTTGGTTTGTAGAACCGTTTCGTTTCCTTCGCTTCAAATTGGTCATGAGTTTGGTTGAACGACCCAATGATTCGGCCTACCACGGTGCGTGAAACTTGAGCTGAAGTATTCATTTCTGTGGCATAATAACCAACATTCTTAAGGTTGCTTTCTCTCGATCGAAAGAATCGGGTCGAGGTAGACAAATGCTGACAAGTTTAAAAATATGATACAATTCCAGTGGTTAATTCGTTAACTTTTTGTTAATAATACCGCTTATTTCATACTCATCATACCAGCGAATAGGCATGGCGATCAAGATCTTACAATGTATTATTGATGAATTCAAGTATTATGGAATTGGAATGGTCGGATTCTACTATGACATAGATATCATCCTTATCAGATTTACAGGCGATTTTCAATGTTGTTAGATGGTTGTGTGTTGAACACACACAGTTCGTGTGGGCAACGTGGCAAATTTAATCGTTCGGCGAAGTGAAAGTTGCAGTACAGCTCGTTGTGGTCGTTGGTTTTCAAGGTGACACGCGCGAACCACACTCTGTAATTGAATTGCCTTTAAAATTGGAGATCATAAGTTTTTGTAATGGCATACTGTTTCTACTGGAAGATATTCATAGATGGTTTTAGGAGTATTAATTTGTCATTTGTAATTTATTAATATAAGTCATCTGGTTAGCGTAAACCTTCATAACAATTCTAGTAACATTGAGTAGTAGTAGGACATGCATTTTAATATGTAGGTGTACAGTTATGTTATAGTTAATGGGTTCGCTATTTTGCACTCCACATTGATTTGAAAGGTTTCTGCTAGTGTTTCCTGAGTTGAATTTCTTGCTATGACTTAATGTTAATGTAGGAAAAACACCTTAACCTAGCGATGGAAATAGTAGTTCTCTACAGTTATTTAACTAGTTCTTTAATTATGCGGCTCTCGCTACGGTTGTATCGCATAGCGGTTGTATCTGGTTCGATATAATTGATTACTTTTGTTTATAAATTTATCTTTTTTGACCATACTTGTAATTCTATGCAGTTCATTAGTGCTAAACCATGATGGCACAATTATAATCATTTTCAATATCTTGTTTTGTACAACCTGTAGTTTCTTGTGGGGTGTGTGTGCGCCAGCTATTCCATGAAGGAGATGAATTCTGAATGTCAAACGTTTTTTCAAGCACCACTCCTAGATATTTTAATTTTGTCCTTCCATGGGATACCTCCTCCATTTATTTTTAATTCGCTTTGAGGTAATATTCTTAAACTCGTGTTTCTCGTGAAATAAATTGCTTCGGATTTGTTGCAGTTTGTTTAGAGTTTCCATTTGCGACAGGACTTTTCGTAAACCTTTAGAGCTTTGTTCAATGGACTTAGAACTGATTTGGCCGTTTTAGCAGCTGTTGTGTTTGCGAAATCATCTGCATACAGATAATTTGTGCACCTTGTTGCATTGCGAATGTCTGATACATAGATGTTAAAGAGAATTGGTGATAGGATACTTCCCTGTGGCACTCCAGCTACAGGCTCATATTGATCTGATTTAATATGATCAATGGCAATAGATGTTGCTTCTATTGCATAGAAACGATTTAGTTATTATTATGAGGAAGGTTGGAAACTTGAAACTTGATTAATTTGAAAAGTAATCCTTGGTGCCAATGCATCAAATCAAATGCAATCAAATGCTTTTTCGTTGTCAACCAAAACAAGGCCTGTTGATTTTCTCTCTGATCTGTTCTCTAGAATAAAATTTTTTAGTCTATGAATTTGATGTGTTGTTGATCTAGCGGGCTGGAAACCGAATTGGGAGTCTTGAATTATGGAGTTGGCATCTATATGATTGCGAATATGAATGGCAATAATTTTTTCGAGTAGTTTTCCCAAGCAACTTAGTAGATATTTAGGTCTATAATTTTCTGGATTAGAGTGATCTTTTCCTGGTTTTGGAATAGCTATTATTTTAAATATTTTCCATTTAGCTGGGAAATAACCAATTTAGATACAACTGTTGAAAATCAGATTGAGATAAATAATTGCTTTCATAGGCAGATGTTTGATTACCTTATTGTTAATTTCGTCTTTATTCTTAAGATTTCGAATAAGTTGAAATAGAGTTTTAGTTTTAATGAAATGCTATGGAATATTTGAATGAGATTGATTGGGCGAAAAGTATTTCTTATTTGTTGTTATTACTTTTCTTTCTAAGGGGCTTATATTGAGGTGAGTTATACGATGAGAATTTTGAAAATGGTCTTCGATGATGCAGTAACTAATTGTTGGTTTCCAAGAGAAAAAGTTGGGATGGTTTTTTGTTTGTTGCTAATTATGTTCACAAAATGGTTAAGTCTTTTGTTGTTGTTATGTTGCCTATTAACACTAGCTAAAGCAGTGGACCATGTAGAGTTAGGTACATATGATAGGTTTGCTTCTATTTCTTTTTTAAGGCAATAGTAAGTGTCTTATAGTAAAGGTTTAATCTATGTCTTTGCCATTTTTTCCTATATCTGTTTCAAAGTTTAATTAGCTGTTTTATATCGTATGGAATTCTTCTTATTCTTCTTGGTTGGCCTGCCCTATCGGGCACGCCTAATAGACATGGCCTGGTCTCCAATCCGTTTCCAGGAAACTCGATCCAGGGCTGCAATCCTCCATCCATGGCCGCATCCGATCTCCCTCAGATTGGACTCCACTTGATCCAGCCATCGAGCTCGCTGTGCTCCTCTACGTATCGTGCCGAACGGGTCGCTGACGAGCACCTT
>KB663832.1:1483051-1568286 GCA_000349025.1 Anopheles minimus
TTCTGCCGGGTCTCACGCAGGAGCATTCGGGATCGCGCTGCGTTCTTCTCGGATAGTGCACTCCTGCACTCACCATCAAACCTTTCCCTGTTCATGCGCGTGTTAGTAATGTGGTGGAATTCGCGTGTTTCCAGCCAAGGATTGGTGTTGATGTTGGTAATGGTGGATATTTGCTACGGTCAACTCGGTCGGACTTGAGCTTATGCTCGGGTACTTTATCGTCCCCTATCGAAGGACTCGCATTAAGGGGACATTTGGAAGAGCTGTGTTCTTTTGCACATTTGTTGCATCTTGAGATGCGGTTACAATTATTTGCACCATGACCATACCAGTGACATCGCTTGCATTGCATCGCACTGGATTTTTTGGAGTAGTAGCTCCACGTAACAACACAGTGGTCTAGAGCGGGTATTGTCCTGAGCAGTTGCATGGATATTGATCCTGCTCGAAAGTGAATACGGCTTGATCGTCATAACGTTTTTGTTTTATGGACATCTTTTTAACACATGTCGGTTCTAGGTTTTCGTCGAGCAAGATTTGCCTCACTTCCTCGGTGGGTAGATCATGTAAGCCGTGCAGAACGATCTTCGTAGTTTTGTCTTCCTCTAATTGGTGTGTGTGATACGCAATGTTTTTTTTTATTGCAAATGCTTCACTTCTTTATGAAAGTCATTTGTGTTAGTCAGTTGTACGTTGGTACCGTTATTCGTTTGTTTTGTAGTTTAACGCACTACACCTACTGCAATCACGCACTTGTGTACGAAATGTGCCGAGGAAATTTCAACCACTACTGGAGGCACTTTGTTTGTATTTGTCGCACTAATGGTATTATCAGTGTTATTTTTTTCGGAGCACTACCCTGGACTTGGGAGATATCGTCTTCACAGTCACTTAGTAACGCGAACCCGTTTTCTGAGCAGTCTGATCGATTGTTCGAATCGTCTGATGCGTCTGTGTGCATATTATGCGGTGTAAGTCTGGGTCTCTTGCCCCTAGGTCTTCCTCTCCCCACAATCCTGGTAGCAGGATCTGGACCTACGTACGAATTTTGTTTGTTTGTGAGTGTCGTTTTTTGTTGTTGTTTTGCTAGAGCTTCGATAATCACGTCTGCTCTCAACCAGGTCTGGACTGCGATTGTTAGTAACATTGAAAACACAATCGTTTGGTCTACCTTCACTAAACAACTAAAAACTAAACTAAACTGCGTAGAAAGGTGCCAAGGTTGCTTCAACTAAGATTGAATACGACAATATTCCCTAAGTTGTGCAGTCGTTTATCGTTCGTTGTGTAGTCGTTTGATTATAGGATCGTTTGATAAAAAAAACTCTACATTCCATGTTACTCAGTGCATTGCCCTACCAGGTTCTTGAATGTTTTATTTTTCGAGTATAGACGGGGCGTCAATTAAAGCGCTGGTGAGATTATGTAAAAATACACACTGTGCCGTCCTATGCTCTTTCTCCTATGCTCTAAAGGTTCTAGCCCAAATAAAAGACACCTGACACGATATGATGGACAACGAACGATACAATAAGGTATGTGGAACCTAAGTACAGGCGTCTCGAGCCTGTCAATTGAATATTGTTGTGATGGAGTCCATATAAATTCTAAACTAGGACGAACCATAGCACAGTAAATAGGCTCAATGCTATGTGGATCTTTAAGGTCATAAATTCAATGTAGTCTTGAAAAGTTGACCTGCTCGAATCAAGTTGAAATTTTCGACTTTGCACTTGTCTTCGAGTGCTTCTTCTTCTTATTTTCTTTGGAGTAACGACATACTCGGTCATGCCTGCTATTTCTGGCTTACTAGACTTATTGACACCACGTAGTTCAACTGTCAGTTCTCACTACTCATTCATTACGAATGCAATGTTCTATTCATTCGTGCACTATTTTTCAGCATATACTATCCATACCGTTCTTCTAATGTTATACAAACGGTTTCGGTACCGATAGACACCAACAAAATTATTGGTTCAAATACTCGAATGTGACTTTTCACTTGGTCGGTTTATATGCTTTCAAGTCTCTGTTGCTTTTCTCGAGAGAAAGCACCAGGATCGGATGGCATAGAAATCACAACAAACCAACCGGGCGATTCCACCCGGGGTAAGCAAGGCGCGGTGAACTCTGTACTTGACACACCGTTACACATAATTAGATCTCGTCTGCACTGTATGTTCCGTGTGTGTCTCTTGTTCCACATGTTGCCCTACTTCCCTGTTCGTTCCCATGCTCAGCAAAATGTTATCAGATTTCAGCATTATCCATGACGACGATCCACAAGGCTTTGGGTCAGACATCAGACGCGTAAAACCTTGTGCAATCTAATCCATCCCAGCAGTTAGCGAATGCTTATCCTTCTTTTTTTCCTTTCTCACCACGTACTGCCTCATTTACATCTTTCCTTTTGAATCCCAACATCCTTTCGTTTCCAAACTCCTCCCCATGGAGAGCCGTAATCTGGATAGATGGAGATCAAGACGTCAGTGTTTTTTTTCACCCTTCCTGGTGCTTCATTTCGGTAGCTTCTGCCAGCTGTCAACTGCACTGTCACTGGCGCTTAACAGAGAGAAATTTACCACTTTCTACTGGTTTGCTTGCCTGCTCTCTATGTGGACGCGGTTGTGCGTATGTAGCTGCCTTTGAAGCTGCCAAAATCCTATCCCCAATATGCTCATGGTGGTGAGCCTGTTCGCGCTTTTAATCTCATCCTCCGATCGTCTAGGCAACGGGCGACGGCGTCGGTTGGCGTTAAATTTAATTACACCACATTTATGGCGGAATTTACGGCTTTGCGAACGTGGAAAGCTGTTGCTTGGGTGCAGTCCACAAAGAGAAAAAAAAAACATCGGTAGTCTTTTTCGAGAACGGAGGCTTACCTCCAACAGTTCGGGGTCCTGCGTGAATGATGATGATTGTTGTTTTCACGAGACTACATCAAACGGAAAACAAGGAGCGTCACAGAGACCGTCGTCACATCCGGGAGAGGTGGGGTGAAAATTCCTTCCCTAGTGCCGGTAAATATACACGGCCCGAATCATTTTCTAAGTGGTTTAACCATTTCACATTCATTTGCTTGATATGTAACAAACAACAAAACAAAAAACGCATTTTTTCCGGACGTTCGCTTTCAACGATCAAAAAACATTTAGCAAAGGTCGTAAATAAAAGCAAATGAAAAATAAAGCTTTACCGAAATTGATTAAGCGCTTCAGTTTAATCTTTCTCGTTGATACGTTGTTGGCATAATTCCAATACGATTAAATTCGTTCACGCAGATATTCCAGCATTGTTCCTCTTAATCTCTGCCCACTCCGAGATGAACCATGTTGGAATTTGATGTTCGGCAATCTTTTTACAACATTTGCACGTACCCTGGGCGAAGGATGCGAACGTTCATCATATGCGTGTTGAGTAAAATCTATGGAAACACTGGAAAGGATAAGAACGGTGCAATGTAAACTAGCACGGGTCTAACTAGCAGAACTAGTGCCTAACAGCTCCCCCGATGGTCATCGAGAACACATTATGCTCTCGTCGGTATCAAAAAATCCTTTCTCCGTACAGTCCGGGCACCACTAGTTGGGTGATGTCTGGGGTAAAGTTTCGTGTGCGAAACAACGGAAAATTTGAATGGGACAATGACCAACCGACTGACCCGGGACAATTACATCAATGTATATGCTGGACCCAAAACACGTACACCAGACGCACGTGCCCACATTCGAGTGTATCTTAACCCCGGATCATGTCCTTACGATGCCACCAACAAAACCGATCCCTTACTGAGTGGAGTGATTGGTAGCCAGGGTCACCGAGGTACGCACGGTGGCAAACCACCCTGTTGTGTTGTGAGCAACGAGCAACGTAGAAGTTTTAATGGATTTGCGTTCACCCAAGAGTGTCGTTCATTGTCGGTTTAATATCAGCCCTTATCTCGATTAGATAAACGCGCACACAAACACACGCAACACACAAGTGTTCACCCTTGGCCGTAGATTGGATGAGCGAAAGATTTTAATCGATTCCATAAAACTATGCCATCCTCTGCCTCTGGAAGGTGCCGATGATCGTGATACCGATGGTTTCGGTGTCAAATGTGCTAAAAATTGATTCATCGGTCTCGAGCGCGCTCATGTTCGTGCCACAAGATGACAAGGGGTGACGTTTTAATCCGTGGGAAGTAAATTTGATCCCCCTTAAGGGAAGGATATATTTATGGCGATGGTTGCGGGCGTTCTCTGTCTCGTGTAGGTGGATGGTTGTAAATGCAAATTTATTGTTCATTATACGCTCCTCGGTATTATGTTGTGAAACTTGTACCTTTCGTTTGAAGATGTTTTGAACAATTTTTAACACTTTTACATTTATGTGATTGTTTTAAAGTTTTAAAGGGGTACGCGTTGAGTGATTGATTGTTTTGTTGAATAATTTGTACACAATACCTGCTAATGAGTATCAATTCGCTGGGACGGGTGTAATTACAAACACACCATGTGCACCGGTATGGAAGCTTCCCTTTGCTGTTCCAGCTCATATTCTACCTAGCTGGAAACATGCTGTATCAAACTTGATACAACCAAGTTTTGTCAACCTCCCATGCAGTTTTGTGCTAGCATTACCACAATCCTAATAATCCCATAAATGACACTATTTTCGGTCTTTCGGTGCTGGTTCCATTAGCCGGGCATTACGGTGCTGCTTGTCGTGTGGTTATGTAGTACATCGGTTTTGTGGACGGAGTGTTCGGAGCGCTGGGTGGTCGGTACAGCACAAGCAGCGGGGTTTAGCAAGGTTTAGTCATTTTTTGGTTTGCGCTTCAATTAAAAGCGATCTGCATAATGGTTTAGTAAGCTGTCGGCTTACCAGAATCTTCCGCCTGCCTGCAGCGGTGATGGGTGGCTGGCTCTTGTTCGATTCGTCGGTCGGTCGGTTAGTTTGGATGGTTGCGTGAAATGATTAAGTTTCGATGGCGCACTAATGTACGCAAATGTGTGCTAGCAAGCAAAAGATCTTCATCGTGGTGCTTCAATTGTGGAGCGAAACAAACATGTAAAACATGATGGTATAATGGAGCGTAGTAAAAGACGAATGCAGAGCGAGCGGTGGAGTGAGTGTAAGAAAAAAAGCAGCTCTATCGTATGTATGAAAATTTAGTGGTGAAAAGAATAGCTCAAATTTTATGTTACTCCAAACAAGGTTGCATAAACAGTGGTTTGGTCTGAAAAATCCCTTCTTTCTCGGAATATCTTAAAGAATCGTCCGTTGTGTATGGCCTTGGGTTTTGGTGCGGCTCACGATGACCTCGAAATGGACGCTTTACATGCTGTAGCTACTTAAAATAAACATACATAATGCAGCCGGAATAATTACCGTGCACGAACGCGCCCCACCAGTGCAGCTTTTGGGGCGGGTCTAAACATGCCAGTGAAAGTGTTTCGTCGAACAATGCTGTGCTCACAAAGCTAACGCGTAGTGCAGTGAGGAAAGTGGACGCAAAAAACAAGCATTTTTCAAATGGACTTAGCAACTGCCCGGTTATGATAGCCGGCATGACCGAGGACTACATCCTTCGTTGAATGCTTTTAGTGTATGCATTTTTTATGATTTTTTCAAGCGAAACAGGAGGAGGTGGGATGGAAAAAAGGTCTTTTTTCCACTATACTATAATGTATGGTTGCTAGCAGGCTTATGTGTTTCGAATCAATAACATGTTGGCAAGCTCTAACTATGTTGTATTTTAAGAATTTTATCAAGAAAGACAAGAAGAAAGGAAACATTCAATCTGGTTTAGGTTCATATTTTCAAGGGTTACCTTTCGAGTGTAGGAAAATCAAGCAAAGCCAGAAAACGAATATAAACTTATGTAGTGCTTCTTTAGAAAGGTGCAAACAAGATGAGAAATTACAAGAGTTTTGTGAGAGTTTAATTTAGTTTTCGTGCGTAACTAGCTGCTTTAAATGTATCAATAGATGATTTACATCTGGTTCGATGAAATAAAATGTTATAAGTTTCACTGATTTTGATATCACACTGCCATGTTTGATAAATACCCGTGCTTGTATTACTGCTCTGTTTCTCTTCGATCAGGAAACTCCTCACTACGGGGGAAACGATACGGAGTTCCAGTCCTGCCCGTGTAAAGACGGGCGGTGTTATCGCTACTACCAACGGATCATCCCCTGTAGCGAGATGATAACAAAGTGTAAGTTGGCCGATGTAAAATGTGTTTTTGACATAATTGTCTAGTACCATATTAATATAACATTCTTTTTGCTGTGTTGCGCTAAATGCGTCTAATATTTATTGCCAAATTATTTTATAACTTTCAATGCCCCTTTTAAAATAACCGTTCCTTATAATGAGGATATACGAATTACGAATTCAATTACTACTTTTTTTTCAAGTACTGTTCGACGTTATTTCTCTTTCGAAGACTCGAGATGGTATTCCTTTAGATTTTTCGAGTAAGTAACAATTAGTAACTATGAGATTTTTTTATGAATTTTCTTAATTATGTAACGGTTAATTAGTGTTTTAATACAACTGCAGTATTTTGAATGATTTGAAACAATGGCGATTATCCCTAAACGTTTTCGTTACTTGTCATTATAAATTGCCAAGATTACTATAATAATAAGTGCACTTGTTATACAACATTCAGTGACCAGTGTTAATAAAAGTATTTGGTTATTCAAACAAACAAACAAAATCTTTCTAAAACACCATCCTTTGGTCAATGCTATTTCAAGTAGTGTTGTTGGAACTATACTATTAAAGTGAACGATCCAAAAATGGTAAACTTACAATGCACTGACCGGTAGTGTTTGTGAGCCAATCCCGCCATGGAACATTGCACGCAAATGCACCATTTGGCGGTATCCATAGCCGATGTTACTGTTTCGTTTCCCATCTGGCGGGAGAAGCAGGGTGCATACAATTGAGCAAATTTCTACTTAGTGAGCTCATGCTAATTGTTCCCGGAACGATCAATACGGTTACATTAGTTGCTGCCAGCTGCAATTAACTTCCGACTACACTTCGTGTCATTCGATGCAACGTGTGTAATGCCAGTTTGCACCGAAGCGCTTATGTGTAAGAGCAGTAATAGTTCGGTTACACAACGATAGAAATGACATGTTTTGAAATATTTTAATTCTTAACATGATGGAATACCAAATATCATTATAAACCACCGGAAATAAAAACATGAAAGAGTTTTACGATGTTGCGTGAAAGATGCTTTCAATTACAGACACACAGCGATAATCGCCGAGGAATGACCGTGAAATGATAATGTTGCATGGATTCCGAATCTCATGAATATCCCTTCGCAACGATAAACGAACGTGTCTCCTTCTTTTTCAATTTACTAAAACCAACCAAACCCATCCCCCTGTAGGCACGTGTTTTTCGCACACACTCACACACAAACACAAACGAACGTCAGGCATAGACCGGATATGGCCTTCGGGAGTTTTGCGCTCGAGTAGAAACCTTTTTCTGTTTGCATTTGCTTTGTCCTCGCGGTGCAGCCGACCGAGAAAGTATAAGTCGTGGGGAAATAAATGAGGGTATTGAACGGAAATTGACCGTGAACTCGTACGTTTGGTTGACCGTTGCGTTTTGTAGCTTATCATTTTGCAGCAGTCGTGGTTGCAGTACGCGAGAACATTCTCCGCGTCGGGGATGTGGCAACGAATAGCACAACGATCACTAGGCGCGCACACTCCAAAGGGCCATGATATGCATATCATTTGAATAAATAAGTCATTAGCAGCAGACGTGTCGTCCTGTGCTCTGTTTTGTGCACGTGTGGAAATGGGGACTCGGAAGCGTCTAATAATGTTCCCGTGACGCTGTTGTCTTTGTTAGCTATCGGAGAGTCCGTGGTTCGAGTGGCAGGCTAAAGTTGTTCAGGGAACAATAATAGTGGCGTTGATGTCCGTTCATTCATCCAAACAAGTGCTTTAGGCGGAGGCATAAAGCAATGTCAGGGGGTTTGGGGAGTTCCATCCAATATCCAACCCTTTCACTTCATTTTCTACCTTTGTCTGTAAGCTTGTTTTGAGCAATATCAATTCAATAGAAAATGAAGTATTATATCTGTTTGTTTTATTGGATACATTAAAAATATGTGACAATACGTTGAAATACGATTTATCTAGAATGAAATCCATAAACTACTATTTTTTTCAGGCATAATAACCATTACAACATAATGAAATAGCGTTGAATGAAAAATTAAGTTGAATTCAAAGAGATATGCTGGATAAAAAAAAAACTCTTTATGTTATGTATTCAGCGCGGATACACAGCGGCCATGGGAGGTTGAGATGGCCAGCGCAGTCTGTTGCCCGTCGATGAGGTAGTAATGCACCTCGGGAGTACTTGATCCTTTTTTAAATGGCGGCTTTGCGCTTATGTAAGTCCTATAAGGAAAATATAATTTTATTCTTGCATTAGGTGTGGTCCACAAATTACGTAACGCTAAAATTGGGATTTTTCGATCCCCCCTCCCCCTATCGTAAAAAAACGTAACGCTAGAAGAAACCCCCTCTCAAATATTACGTAACGCAAGACCGACCTCCCCCCTCAACGATTTTTTTTAACAAATCGAAAAGAAACGCAAATTATAAGATATGAAATTGCCTGTAAATACAGATAACAAGGAAACCTGGCCGAGAAGTGTAGTTTTAAATGAACAAACAAGTGATTCAACCTATAAAGGATTTAAAGTTATTAACAGATTGATAATAGGGGCGGTCCAGTGGCCGAGGAGATAACGGCGCTGCTCTCGCACGGCAGGACCAGAATTCAAATTCCATCCGGACCGTTCCCCTGTAGTGAGGACTGACTATCCAACTACGAGGTATCAATAAGTCTAGTAAGCCAGAAGTGGCAGGCATGACCGAGTAGGTCGTTTCGCCAAAGAAGAAGAAGAACCAATTGATAAATGCATCGTTTTTGCAAGACTTAATGTGATTTGTAGACGAGCTCTATGAGTTGTACGATGTTCTCACTATCGTGCATTATACTGACCTGACTACGGAAACTTTCTCTTCTTCTGTTTTACTTGCCAGCTTGAGAATGTCTGCATATCATGGTCTAATCGCCAAATCGATTTCAAGAAACTCGGGAAAAGGCGGCGTCTCCAGGCTGCATTTTTTTGTGTGAAATTATTGAAATATGTAATTCTTTTTGATTTACTATCAAGGCTGATTCTATTGAATAGGCTGTTTTCATATTCAAAATTTGCATCTTCCGACTGCATCCGATCCCCCGCAGATTGAACTCCACTTGGTCCAGCCTTCGAGCTCGTTGTGCTCCTCTACGCTTCCGGCCGAACAGCTCAACTAGCTCGTGGTTCATTCTCCTTCTCCTCACGCCATGTTCGCACACACCAGCAAACATAGTCCTTAGCACTCGCAGTTCGAAGATGGCGAACTCATTTCCGTTCTCCGTCAACATATTCCAGGACTTGTGTCCATCTCCGGATCTCAGGAGTTTGTAAAGCCCATAGTAGGCATGATTCGCCTGAACAAAATGCGTCTTTGAATTTCGCTGGTTATTTTGAAGTCCAACTCTGCTTCTCAGTCGAGGACAATCACGGTCGGAGCCTGCGACAAACAGCTACTTATCGCATTGATCCTCAAACCAATCCTATCGGTCTAGCATCGGGAACACCTTAGTCACATCGGCGCAGATGTTTGTCCGAGATCGGGTAAAAATCGTGCCCCAGATGTCGGAGCCCGCGCGACACCTTCCAGAGCAATGTTAAATAGCGAACAGGAGAACCTGTCCTCTTGCCTCAGCCCCCGGTGAGATTCGAACGATTCCGACAACCTGTTCGGCACTTCTGTAGGATCTGCCGTAGAGTGAAGATTTGGTCGGTGGCCACACCGAGTACATGCATGCTCCAATGAAACCAGCTTGATAGCTCCCATCGAAACATTTGACAATAGGCGCAAGTCTGCAGAAGGGTATTCGGGACACATCAACTTGCTTCATTAGATCTATGTTGAGCCTCGGGGTAGGCTGATGGCGCATTCTATTGACTGCGCAGAGTTTCTGGCGTAACTTAACCATCACCAGGAAATGGTCTGAGTCGACGTTTACTACTCTGTAGGTCCGTATGTTGATAATATTCGAGGAGTGCCTTCCATCAAGGCGTTTCAAGGCTTATCAGGTGGTGCCCTTTATCGTTCGTCAGCTGGTTGGCGTTGAAACTTCCTATCGTTGGTTTAAATTTTTCCTCCTGTCCGACCTGAGTTTTAAATTTCCCATAGAAAATATTGCAAGAAATTCGAAGAAAATTAATCAGACCGAACTGTAGGTCGTAAACGTTCACGAAACAGAACTGAATTGCTCAAATCTTCAGCAGATGCAAAGTATATAGAACACGGTTGGCGGTCAGCACCCTAGCGCATATCTCAACATCTATGTTATAGTCAGTGCTGACCTGTGACCTTACTTAGATGTAATTTTGGACAACTTGAAAAATGCGATTACCTACCTGTACGACACCCTGCGCTGGTCTGGTTTAATGACAGTCTGGTTTTTACAAAGTAACTAATTAAAAATTATAGATAAATGTTAAATTCATACATTGAGAATTTAGTTGTTTCTTTCCTTTTATTTAATTATTTTTTAAATTTTTGACTACACATCCTTTGAAAGAATAAACATTAAAATTTTAAAGCGCTATTGAAATGTACTGAACGAACCACCGGCGTGCAGTAGCTTCAAACTAGATCCAATCCTTTTTTCAATGCAATAACCGATAGATCATTTAATGTGCGCCTCAAGCATCAGCAAAAGTGGTATAAAATTGACACATGGACATAACAATTTGTGGACGATCTGCGTAACATGGACGCCGAATCAGCTGCTACCAAATGTGGTAGGTAGATGGTACAGTTTTTTGAATCAGCAAATCGCAATGGGTGAGCATAGTTGCTGTTAAATTTGTTTTTACGCACCATTCCCAATCGTGAAAGAGTTCTTGGCTCATTCTTTTTTGCTAAACCATAAAACCAGTTCATACGCATCACGCTTGAATAGATCGGGTGTTTGAGAGTTTATATTTCCTTTCCCCGGTGTATAAACGAGGTAGCTTAGTGAAGTGACACAGCACTACAGAATCATGGTGGTAGTAGTGTATCGAAAGGTTGTACGAGTGCTTCCTATTCGGGTAGGTATGTTGAATGCTTCGAAGGTTGATGTGTTCAAGTATGGTGTTTTGAATGAAAACGTTGTATTTATTTTTAAAGTTACTACAAACTGTGTATCGGAAAGCGCTCACAACAGGAAGAAGGGAAATATTGTTGCTGCCTTGATTTTTTTTTTTCTTCCATTAGAAAGCGATGAATTTCGAAGCACAATTTGAAACTCTATCCAAGCGTTGGCTGAACGTGTACCGACGATGCTCTATTTCCATCACGTACTGCCACCATGCATAAGTAATATCAAATTCATAAATTGTATCTCAACCAAACCATTCGGGAGAGCTTTTCGGAGTTTGTGAAGCGCGCACAAAACTGTCGATCGGCGCATAGGTAATGCTTCGCTGCAAATTTCGCGTACGAACGTTGTGTTCACAATCGTGTGCTGTGTGGGTATGCGATCTTCATGCTCATATCCACAGGTGCTTCACTATCCCATGCGAACGGGGTTTTAAGGATATCCGCCGTGTACCATTTATTTTCACGCGAAATATCTACGCAAACAGGAAGACGTTGGCACTCATTATCGACAAGCTAGCTGTAGGGTACGGAGCGCTAAGTTCACGGTGTCGCTGTATAGATGTTGACGAATATTCACCAGCCCCATCTCAACCAAACCGATCCGGTACGAGCCTATATCTAATAATACACCGCTAGCGTCAGATAGCAAAGGTACATCGTAATTAGGAAGCAAGGGTATCGTCAGCGAAGGTGACGGGGCACATCCGTTTTAAAGCATCCTGTCACGGAGGGAGTTGAATGGCGGAAAATGATGGCTGTGCTATTTATCATTTTAATGGGCTCCCCCGTGAGGGTGGTACACTCCGCATGTACTTCCCGTTGGGCCCACATTCCGCTACAGCGAAACCGCAACCGCACCCACTGCAACCCTGCTGAGGACATTTGAGTGTGGGTGAACTCGTGCATGTGTGTGTGAGTGTGTGTGTGTTTTTGGTGCGATGGAAAACTCATCTTTTTGCGCTCATTTCAACATGATCGGTGATGGGCGATGAAATGCACACGGTGGCCCACTGGTACTTCTCCCGCTTCGAAACCGGTTGACCGTAAAATCGTAAAGCCGCGGTTCCGCACACACATAATCCCATCTAATCGGGCACGGTAATACAGTCCCGTTCGGCACATCAGCGAATTTTCCACCTGGCTAGCGAATGGCAGGCCCGACGGGTGGAAAAAGAAGATGCGCACCGTAATGGTGTACACCGGTCGCGTTATCGCGTGTTTTGTCGCGCTGCCCATGATGGCCCATAGCCTGGTTTACGGTGGCTACGGCCATCAACCATTACCATAACATTAGGTTAAATGATTTAATGACTGTGTGGCAATACGATTATCCACCGTATCGAGCAGCGATGGTGTTCGAAGACGTATCACATTGAGGTAGTTTTGGGAATTGTATTTTTTATAGTACAACTCTATAGTAAACGATTTCGTTTAGAGTGTTTACATTAACATAAACGTGGAACCTCTAAAACTTGCCTAACGGGTGAGTTTCTTGGTATCGAAACGTTAGCATAATAGTTCCAAGTATAAGAACTACACATAAAAGCACGAGTAGATGTTGATTGGACAAATTGTTAAGAATTGACCCTGTTATGAAATGTAAGCTTTTCGTTTTAGAGTGATTTTTTTCGATTTTATTGAACGATGGAATGGAATGGTTAAAGTTGTGTCATTAATGAAATTTACAATTTAATCTATGGTTTGTTTTAGTTTGTACGTCTACAATGTTTTTTTTCCCAAATAAACAGTTTACTATCAATTAAACCAAACCAGAATATGATTGAATTATACATTCTTCCTGTGCTTTTATAAAAAAAATATATTCACATTTCTTAACAGAACTTAATTCGATCATTTCTAATAATGTGTTAAGTAAATATCATTTATTAGGGCGGTCAGGTGGCTCCTGTCTTAACACGGCAGGACAGGGAATCGAATCCTATCCGGACTGTTCCCTGTAGTGAGGACTGACTATACTACTACCGTGATAATTAATAAATCTAGCAAGAACTGAAAACACAAAACTGTAATGTTATTTTCTTATAGATACATTTGAATTGTATATACATTCATCAAGTTCAGTAGAAAACTGTAATGAACTAGTCCCAAATAGGCGGTACAGTACCTATAGCTTTAAATAGATATATCAGTCACGAAAAAATCAGTACGAATGTTCAAATATGTTTTAGTACAGCTAAATTCCATAAAAACGTTGCGCAGCAAATAGAGGAATAAAACGGACATTAAAGAAACGGCCCGAGTCTCACTTGGGCAAAACAGTACAATAGCCATCTGCTTGTACGAGTGAGACACGGAAAAAACTATCAAGTGGTTAAATTAGCAATTCATTACAATACTACATGATGTAATGTCATACTACATAGTCTGTCATTACACAGGAACAGGAAACAGGAAACTAAATAAATTACAATATTTTCAATTATTGATCTGGGTTACAAACTAAAATTTTTCTAAAATCACTGGAAAATGCATGAAATTCAACACTATCACTACACATAACATGAGTCACAAGCGAGCGGTACAAGTGGATCTAAATTCTCATTCCCATTAAAAAATGTATGGGAAACAGGTTGGAGAACTTCTGAGTATGAAATGAAAATAATAGGAAAAAACATATTTCTAATTTTCAACAATTTAATCATCAATTCACTATGGAGAAGAATTATATGTTCAAAAGATACGAGAAAATAATTGTTAGCTGCCAGAATTCAGTATAAATTCATGCATAAGTTTAAAAATGTAAACCTTTCCCGAGTATCTGCTTGTTGAGTTAAAGTTACACATAATTGATTTAGAACTAGTTCAAATATTTTGAAAACAAAATATACTTTATACCATTATAACTAACGTATTTAATCTGTTCGTTCTTTGACCCACTAGCTCTGTGGGCCAGTACAATTTTATTTATCAAGAAGGCTTGTACAATAAATGATGTTGTTTTTCTTTAAATAAGAAAAGCAAATGGAATTCACGCGATAAATATGTCAATTTACATGGGTAGATGCAATACCTGCGAAAAAGCTTTCTTCAATTCAGTTTAAACTTGATAAATGTAAAGGAATGTAATTGAATTTCCCAGTTACAAGCTCATAACGGACGCACTCCTTTATTTTCGCATTCAACCTGAGCGATTCAGGTACATAACGTGGTGATCCTCTGTGCCGCATTGGACTTCTTGGTCCCAAGAGGTGAACCAGAGGTGACCAGCACCTTTCATTCCTCGCATTACACAGACCGTGTCGTGTAACAAAATTGTTGATGTGAAAGCACCGGATTGGAGAAGGTCGATTCGCATGCGTGACACTGGCATGTCACTCTCCTCCTCGTCCGGTGTACAATAGATACACAACCATACACACTTACAATCGACACTTGATCCGTGTGTGCTGCTCGTGCGCTTCGTGTGTATACTTTGAAGTCGTGTTATCAGCGTGAAAAGCGACTCTCCCGCTTGGTTGGACAGGTTGCAATCAGCAGTTCACCGTCGAGCCCTATCTTCTGTACGCTTTGTGTCCGTTTCGTACGGTTTCGACCAGCCTCAAGCTAAATATCTGCCATTGTACTACAGGATCGGTTTGCCTGCGACTTCCGGGCACATTATTGAGAGTGCGAGGTCATGATCACGGGGGTCAGGTTGATGTTCTGATGCCTGATTGTGGGGAAGCCGATAGCTTTCTAGTAAAAATCCCGCTACCACCCTCTCGAAGACGAGGACCGGCGTTCGCTGTCTCGGTTCACCCTCCCGTGATGGCACAATTTGTTGTGGTATCATTGCTTATCAGGTAACAATTTGCACCTTCCGATACGATGTCCTGAAAGCGGTTGTGGCGACACGGTATGTACGAGCCACCAGGCGTCTCCATTACAGCGGTCAACGGTGAAGTTTCGATGGGAGAAATAATTTTTGCGTCCCTTTTCGCACTGTGCACGTAAGCGAACAGGCTTACCTTTGCTTCATTTGTTCCCTTTATACTGTGGAATGTTTTTTTCCCCTTTTATTTGATCTTTACGGTCTAGCGAACGCTTATTGCAGACGGGTTGTTGTTGTTCCGCTCTTATCATGCTTCCTGACGTTTGATTTCATTTGAAAGAAATAAAATAAACGGAGCTCGTTTCTACGCTCGGTAGGAAAGCAAGAAAAAAACACAGCAGGAAAGCACAAAACGATGTAATGGTGGCAAGCAGTCAGGATGGGAGCAAAAATTAGGATTCCACAAAAAATGTGGCAACAGTAAACAGCACGCTCTATTGCCATATCCAACATACGCGGACCCTTAGGTGGGGGAGGGGGGAAGGAAGTGAAACGTTATGATTTGATGTATGACCATGCCTCAGGATGTCAGCGTGGTACCGCTTCGAAATGGAATGTTTGAATTCGCCACTCTTGCGTTACATCTTTCTGTTCACCTCTCGGCACAGGGTTTTATCGAAGTGGACGGGAAAGCAAACTAAAACTCCATCAGGTTCGGAGGATTATTTTGCTACTACCGTTCATTTCTTTTGGATCTCTCATATCCTGCGATGCTTCTGGACAGCTCCCGTTTCTTCTTCTTCTAGAAGCGTTTGATCAGTTTCGCCCGGTCGTAGTGCCCAGCATCGTGCTCATAAAAATTCTGCCCCAGCCTCCGAGGATGGAGAAAAAATAAATGATAACGGTAAAACCACCAATCTAACCACCGAAAGCGTGTCGCGTGGGTTGCCAACCGTCATCCGTTTCACCGTTTCCCACCAGCCTACAAGCCTGGTTGGTTCATCATTTTCCACCCGCTTCCCTTTTCGCCACCCTGCCGACAGGACGACCATGTGGCGCCGAAGCGACCCCCGTCCGACAAACAACATGGCCTTGCCTTTGCTGTGTCGTTGGGAGCGACTGTTTGATGGTTTTTTATTTGCCCTCCCGTCAAAACCACCCAACCCGCACCCACTTATGGCCAGCCGCACATCATACTTGGCGTCGCCCATTCATCTTCTTGCGGGTGTTCTCTCCGCCATTTGGTTACTTTATGAGTGGAGCGGGTTCCTTTTTTTTCTCACTACGTTGTGCTGCATTTTTGTGGAAGCTTTGCTCACATGCCTGTGCGTTCAGGGTTGAGAAGCATGGACAAGTCTCTGCGATGAGTGACATGCGATTTTATTTCGAAGTTCTTTACAACTAACCGTAGAGCCGGAACCGTATAGAGACGAAGCAAGTGTTGGCATGTGGTGATGCTGGTGCACGCCTTTGCACTTTACACTACTCGCACCTTGAATAGACGTTGTATATCCAGTGTTGGTGCACGCGTTTCTGGGTTTGCGCGTTTTACTGGTCGTTGAATGTTTGCCCGGCAAGCGATGTGATTAACATCGAACATTGGCGGACGCGTATAATGATGCAGGAATTTTATCGTTAGTTGCACTTAAAAGTAGTTGAAAAAAGCGGTGGTGTGATGGTATCTTCAATCTGTTTAGCTTGCTCGTGGTACACAGCTTTTTTGTAGTACAGTCCGTAACATAACTGTCAGGGCATTAGTTTTATCAGAATAACTGGAATTGTCGAAGTGATTGGTAAGAATTATTGTTGTGAAATGCGATCACAACACGAGTTTGTTTAATCGAGCGGTAGAACCCTACAACAGTACCGCTGTTGTAGGGCAAAGATAGGATTGTTGTTTGATTATTTTATAGAGCAACGATAGGATGATGGAGTGACAGTGCCCACCATGATTGTAACAGCGGTTGAGATGGCGACGAGGACGAGAACATGATAAATAGGGCCGAATGATGCGCATTCGGCATCTTAGAACACGAGCCGCCTAAAATAAAGAGTAATTTTGTGAATCATCAAAGAGATCTACAAAGCATTTTAAGCGCGTTCGAATCATTCACAACAATTATATTTTACAAAGTTGTTGGGAATAAACATAAATTTTATTATTTTTTTATTAGTTGCTACGCTCGCTATTACTTATATTTAAGTTGGGTAGAAAATCGCTCCATGTAATATAATTATAAAGCTACTTACTCAAAATCGTTGTTTCTGATGCAAATCTGCAATATAAAAATGAATTAGCTGAATTGTTAATTTTTTTAACAAATATCGCATAATAATCCAATTGGGTGTAGTGGAATTTGGTGTGTTTGGACCGCTAGTGTGTCCAGATAGGTGAGCCGATGTACCATACCGTTTCGAATTTTATCACAACTCATTATCCACAATGTTCGGAGTTTGTACAACAAACCGTATGCCACACTCTTACTTTCAACGTATTTTTCGAATTTTTGCGTGGATTTATTTCGGTTCACTTTAACGATCTGACATTTTTACATTCTCCCTGTAACATTGGAACCTGTACGTGGATGTGTTGCACACACATCCATAACGAGCAAAAAATCCGCTAGTCATATTAAAACAAATCTAAGCATGAGGTGGGGATAACCGCCCAAAAGAATGGAAACAGAACAAGAAACAAAAACACATAAATGAAACAGCAACACAGCACAGAACCAGGAAGAGGATAAACCACCCAAAAGAATGGAAACAGCATGGAAAAAAATAAAACAAATAAATGAAACAGCAACACAGCACAGAACCACAATATGAGTTGATCTGGTTGCTGGGTCCGCTGTTAAAATTCGCACATTCCAAACCATTACATTCTGTAAACCCACATCAACCGACATCATCGACGGAGTGCGGTTTGAGTGCTGAGTTTATTACTCAAAATGATTGTTGACAGCAAACATGTACAAACACACATGCATGCCCGGACAAACGCCATCACACTGGAAGCACTTCAACTGGCTACGATCACTTCACTTGCGCGATGCTTTATTTACGATGATGTGTGTTAAATCACGTTCAGCGTACGAGCATGTTTTTACTGCCTTCCTGTTTTGGCTATGAACGTTCCAGCCCTCCACTAAAACTGCAGAGTGCAAAATGAGTCGACCGTGTTGGGGACATGACGGGGTCTCAGATAAGAAATCGTTGCGATGCTGTTCCACCGCACTTCGGGCGCTGGTGGATGTGAAATGAAATGCTTCCAGTCGAAGTTGAAGCGTACGAGCGCAGGATCTGCACCCGGTGCGCGGTGACGGCTCGGATGGGATCAGGAGTTGCCTTTCATTAGTCAAATTCCGCATATTTTGATGAAACATATTTTTCATGATTTATGACGGGAGAATCTCGAGCGGAGAGCTTCATCCCGCCGGGCGCTTTACCGCTTTACATTCCGGACTCGTGTGTCGTGGGGTGGGGGAGGTGGATTTAAAACTGATTTTGACAAGCTTTGGCGGTTGTTGGGGACTGTTCAGGGAATTTTCACACCCGTAGCAAACACTCCGTTCCGGCAAAAGGTGTGAACTCCTGAACAGATTCACGCAATAGTCAACCAGTTAGTGTCCTGTCTATTTTCCTGGTGGTGTTGGCTGTTGCTCATAGTGTGGGATTTTGGATAAAAAAGCTACAGAATATATCCCCTTATGCACACGACGCGTTCTACTCTTTTGCAGATAATTAATCTTCAATCTATTTTCTTAATGAAACTTCGTTTCCCTTCGGCATCGTCGTTGGCATCCGGATGTGCGTCGTTAGAAAAACTTTTCCGAAGCGTCCTGTACATTGTATCCTTGGCTATCCGTGTATTCTCATTCTGCTATCCAATAGAGTGAGTTGAATTCAGGCGTAAGTTTTTTACTTTAATAACACCGCACACTCGAGCATGGTCGAGCCGTTGTGATAGTTGCTAGTTGACCATTCCCATTCATTCGGTGCAGTTCGTCATGATTTGCTGCCATTTGTACTATTTCTTAAAGGGATTTCTTTGACTTTGAACGGTTCTGCCGAGAAGTTTTCTTTCTTTCCATACATAATGCTGCTGGCAAAGCACGTCCTTCTGGTGAGCAAGTTTTTGGGTAGTTTCTCTTTGCATTTCTAATTGTACCGAACGATAATGGGTTCGGTTGTCATGAAATGTGGTACGGAAGTTTTAGCTTAAGGCAACTAAACATTCCCGAACTTCAAGAATATAGCTCGCTAGCGCGTTAGGCATGATTTGTGCTTTCCGTTCTACTCTCCGAGGAAAACATAATTAATGCACAAATGAAGATCCAGTCGTTTGTATTTCAATCAGTGACTTCAGGCAGTGCTACAAGTAATCCATAAAGCTCCAATGGGAATAGTTTATCATCCGCTAGAAGAAAATGGAATAGCTTGAAGAGATTTGTTTTGGATAATTGTTTTACGCTACTTAAGGCGGCTAAATCGTGAATGAAAGTTATGTTTCGTTGTTTAGTGTCCTGGGATCAAATTTAATGTCTTGAAGACTTGCCAGGTTATAGACATATCAATATGTCGTCCAAGGGGCGTTTGCTTTTCCTGTATACATTTAATGTTAGTGAATTAATATTTATCTATAAGTGTGTTTTTTTTTCTAAAGTCATCAATCGGCTCGTTTCTTGCTGAGGCATACTTGTAGTCTTCTCTATAGAATACCTCCTAGCTCATGGAGTACTTTAATGAACGTTACATACAGGTGGCAAAGTTTTCACCTTGAAAATATTATAGAGCACCTGAGGTTCTGTTTAGCTTCGAAAGATCGTTTATAGTTCAATAGATCACTGGGTAGTTTCTAACTGCAGTATCACGATAAATTATTCACCGAACAGACGGAAAAGCTCTTAATTCCCTCCGTTCCAGACTAAAGTGACGCAATTACGCCAAGTGGAGTTTGTCCATCGTTAAGCTACGGAGAGCAGACCGGTCGGACGATTGTGCGAGGACCACAACAACAACAATACACGTGTGCGCTGTAGACGTACGACAGCTGACACAGATTCAATCCCATTTCGGAAAAGCAGAATGCGTTCGTTTTGCTTTAAATTCATGCGTCGCTCAAAGCATTTCAAAGCGTTTTGTCAAATGGGACGGTGCAGGGCAGAGGGAAGAGGTTCCTTCCGGTGGGAATCCGAATGGGGACGGATCCAACCTACGGCAAGGAAATTGGTGCACCATTCATCAGTGTTCGATGGTACGTGGTGTGCTATAAAATATGAAAGACGATCCATCGAACTGATGGATGGGCTAAGGCTTATGTGTGCTTTAAATACAGCCCGCATCTTTGCCCATATGGTAAAACTGTCGCACACAACCATATTCCCATCCCCGTAGATTTGCCATGTGTAATTGAATCTTCAAAAGTTTCTGGCCCTGCTTCGTTTGGTAAAGCCAAAGTGGCAAACTGCAGCATGGCGCTGGGTATCCACCGAGATGTGGCACTGTCAGTTGCACACTCTGTTTGGCTGCTCGTTGGTTGTATACGGGGCCAAAACGTGAATGTTATTCGAAATCGTCTTTGGACACCGCAGGTTCCCCACCGTAGTTGGGGACAATGTTTTATACGCGGTCAATAGGAGAAGAAAATGCTAAAAAAGATAATTGAAGAATAAAAGTAACTTTCTCACGAAAACGTTATTTCGATGAGGAAGATAGCATGTTTTACTTACATGGTGTAAAATTAGTGTAATAAAAGATAATTGTTTTATCTCATGCTAAATTCTATAATCTTAAATTCGGTTTCTGAATATGTAAGTTATCAGAATTGTGAAAAATATATTTGAAACTTAACATTATTATTTAAAACGTTTCAACAAAATTTGCACAAAATTGAGAGAAGTTGTACTTTTATAATTGTTTTCAATTAATGATTGACATGAAAAAATTGTGAATCTTTAATGCAATTCATCTTGGGTTGAAGACATTTCCTTCTCCGTACCGTGAAAGGGCACCATATCCCGGGTGTACTTGGTTGTGTAGTTGAAAATAGTTCCGTCATCCAAGTGCATTTTCTATTTCGAGTTAGGGTTTGATCGCACTCATTCATATTACGATCCATTCGTAAACTCATTCATCATACAAGCGAGATACAACATATAAGACAAACATAGAAGAGGAAAAAGAAGAAAGTCCGGCAAAATTCCAAGATCACCCTCATGTTGGCTATATATGAGCCCCCCTGGAGATCTCGAACTGGAGGAGGATGCTTTGAACAAAGAGGATCCTGCATCCTCGTATTCCATGCAGGACCGTAAAAGATAATCCAGGCCATGGAAGCTGACGCCACTGCCACATACCTACGTGTGAACCTGCCTTATATAGGGCAACTGATGTGTGCGCAATGCGAAATGGTTAGATCTAAGTCTAGACATCACTGGAATGAACGCCTGATCTCCAGAAATGCCAGAGGACCAGGGCTTCAAGGAAAAACTTGAGGAGTGATCGAGTACAAAAACTCCCGAGTTCATCAGAGCCCCTTAGACTCTGCTTACGTGCCACGGCAATGAAGGACACTAAAGTGCTGATGAGATAGGAGGGTGCTCAGGAGGTCACATGATGAAGTATTAACATAATGATGTATAAATACATATCAATCCCACTATATCTTTTTTTCATATTGCACATTCCATCCTCGGAATATCACAAACCAACGGCAGGCTGGATGAAGTTTGGCTTGAAAAATCCACAAGGTTTATGAATTCATGGGTGGTAGTATCTTTTACATTATTGATTTTGTATTTGAGCATTGCATAAAATATCCTATAACATTCCAAGGTGCTTCGGCTAAGATCAGGAAGTTATAGTATCACTGCCGTGAGGAAGCTTTACATTCAACGTGTATAGCTAGATATACGCAAGAAGCAATTTTTCGTTCTTTTCATAACATTCACTCCTTAAAAAATTTGCACGGCCATGAACAGCCGGTAAAGACATCGCAGCAAAACTACGACGCATCGTGTGAGTGACTTCTGTTACGTTTATTGACTTTTATCTTTAGTCGAAACTTTTCCCCCGCACGGCCCGGGCACACAATCGTTCCAAGGACAGATTGTGTGACGTACCCGCAGGGAGGCACAATTTTCCCTGAACAAAAGTTTGGAATTTGCCAACGGGGAACAAAATGTCAGCCCCTTGGGCCGGAGAGCTTCAACCGGCAGCTAGTACTTGCGTCGGTGCGCAGTGCCGGTTGGACGTCAGTTGCGTAAGGACCGATTGATCGATGGTACCGTTTTCACAACACGGCCAGGACACTGTCGTGAAATAATGGTCGACGCGACGTCCACTGAATGAAGATATATTCCTGCTAATTAATCGTCAAAGTTTAACCGGTGGTGGAATTTATTTTTCCCCGCTGCTGCTTGTGTTGGGGTATGTTGGAAAAGCGGTGGGAATGACGGAATCTTGGCATTCAAGCGGAGTGGTCAACTTTTGATGGCAAACCGTCTACCGACTCATATTTACTGCTCACGTTGGAACGAACGATTTTGGCTGAAGAAATTGATTTCAGCTCGCGTTTATTATGCGTCCGGTGTAAAGTTGCGATGAAAGTAATAGTCCCACGATTGTCATTAAATAGCGCAATATGGGCACGTGTCTGGAAATTTCGCACACAGTCAATGCAGAGCGAAACGTTCCATTGTTGCAAAGCGTTAGTATTGGCAAATCGCCAACAGTTTATCGTTAATCATCAAACAAAAATCCCACGCGCCAAACAGTACGGTTCAATTAAAAGTTTCCGGCTCGCCTGGTCGGAAGTCTTGGCCCGTGGCTCGTTTCTAAGCTGAGATCGGACCGATTTCCCAACCGCTGGATTTCGTTTGCTTGTGAGCGATATTTCTTTTGTTTAAAATGAGCAACACGTTCATAAAGCTAATCAAGTATTTTATTGAACAACTTTCTCACAACTGACGAAGTTTGGGGGGTGTGCTGAGAAATTGCAGCCTGCCTTCTTGTTGTGCTCGTTCCTTCCTGTATGTATTTCCCACCTCCCGTACGCTTTCTTTGATATCCCTCCCTGCCCTCGAACCGAACAAGATGTTATTTGCTGAAGCAACGCTACTGTTTTACACCACCTTCAGTGGGATAAAGTTTTGCCTTCGTGTGGTATGGCGCATGCCAACGCACATCGCAGCCCTGCCCGACCTTACGGAGCTTAACCACGGAGTGCTGCTTGTTGCCGCATACGCAGGCATACACGCTAGCCGAAAAGCCAACATCCCGATGTCGATGATCGATGACAAGATTACACTTCCTATCGCTTGCTACCTATACATCCTATCAGCTTACCATAAAACGGATCGAGAAAACCCGTACCATATAGATGAAAGGCCAAACAAAAAATGAGTGATTGTGAAAAGGAGAAGGAAATCATCGGGCCACAACAAAGGCACCGGATAACATCCATAATCAGATGCTGACGACACGTGGGATCGTTTTTAGCGTAACCGGAGGAACTTTTGTTTCGCTCACCGGCGGCTTTAACGTGGTTCGTATGTGAGGTTTATTCAGCATCGTCTTCAATATTATTTGTTTTGTTGATCCAACGTCTGTTTCTTTAATGGAATTGGATGAAATGCTTCGAACACAAAACAAATGATGAACATGTTTCGGTTCAACGAGAAAAGTTTCTCAGAAAATCGTCATGAAACGGAATCGTTAATCTGGTGACGGATTATGGTGGAGTACGTCGAGTGCGATCATCAATTGAGTTTAGATTATTAAAGTACATTATTGACTTGTACGCAATGGAGCTTTTTCCTTTTTATAAGAAATAATTTAACTTAGTAGTTGTTTTGCATAGTAAGAAACCAGTTATACAGATTGAGTAGCCCGTAAACTTTTATCGATGATTTTCAATTTAGACCAGTTGTTACCTTATATGTACTGTTAAGCTGGTTTTACGCTCATATGTCTTCTTCTTGGTTTTGTCAGTTTTTGGGATATTTTTGGCATACCTGTAGAGTCACTATGATAAGCTTCAATCGTCCGAATAGGACGACTTTAACACAAGTTGGACTAGAAGCGATTCAAATCCTTTGGGGGCTTCAAGCCGAATAAAAGATGGTACCTTTCCATTACTTACCGGACAAAAAAAAAGCTGGTAAAGGTGTACAAAGTAAATGATTTTTGGGCCCCATTAATATGCAGAAAAATTGCACTTATAAGTAGCACAAAAATAATTAATATATTTAGGCTTACCTTACTACCCTTGGCAATTTAGACGACTTAAAAAAAGTTACTGGCTCGATCGTTTGGTGTCATTCTCATGAAATTACTATCTCTATGTATTTATATCTCAATGCACTGTTGTCTTTTGATGGTTACATTTTATTGTGCCTTGAAAATTTCGATCTTCTGCATGTATATCGCCCCTGCTTACATTAGGACGTTCGTTGGGACCACTATATATATTGATTGTCTAGTAACAAAATTAATGAATTAAATGGTGATTAATTTTTGGCGGATTTAATTTGGGGCGGTCCGATGGCCGAGGAGATAAGCGGCGCCGATCTCATACGGCAGGACAGGGGTTCAAATCCCATCTGGACCGTTCCCCCGTAGTGAGGGCTGACTATCCAACTACGTGGTATCAATTAGTCTCGTAAGCCAGAAAATGGCAGGCATGACCCAGTAGGTCGTTAGGCCAAAGAAGAAGAAGAAGAAGAAGAAGAAGAAGGTGATTAATTTTATTAAAGATTGTAGATAAAATCCAACCATATGATGATCATACATTTGAAGTCATCTAAAACTTCAACCACCTTGAGTCAAATGTTAGCACGGACAATAACATTGATGTAGAGATACGCGCTAGGATGCAGGTCGCCAACCGGTCTCTCTGAAGAACCTCGCTACGAAAACCTCACTATTGTGCAACGAATTAGACTCGCCGGCACCCCGGGAGAGCTGGTCATGTCATGAGAATGGCACCGAACTACGAAGATCGTCCTTTTAGACCGTCCACATGCACATCGGAGGCGTGCTAGGCCCAAACAGTGGTAGATAAATAGAGTGGTTTAAAGAGCTATTAAAGCATGCCAAGTTCGCGTATCGGCTGAAGCGCCGGTAAAGTAGGTTAGATAAAATCCATAGTTTATATAATATAATGATAATCACTATAATGCTACAAAAAAGTTTTAAAAAGGATCGCTTGGTAAAAAAAACAACATTAAAATGAATTATTAAACTAGCAAAATTTCAAAACGTTTGACTCCAATTAATAGGTAAAAAAATAAATAGCTAGAAAAAAAATTATTTTGTACAGTACTAGAAAATTCTGTAGAGGACATCTGATAAAATATGGAAGTCAATCGGTAAACAGGGGTTAAGGAATTTCTGGGTAATAAGTGTTTTTGTGTTTGAGCTTCAAGAAATTGAAATACAAACCTGAATTATTGAATATTTCGCCATAAACATATAGTTTAAAAAAACATGATTGACATTTTCACAATTATTATTGAGCTAATATCAATATGCTTCCAGAGCACATAAATTGTTATTGCACATTTCCCCATGAGCATTTGTCGGAAATTGGTTTCGGTTCCGATACCGTTTGTCTTGCTAATCCGTACGGTTAAAGTGGCTTTAAATACAAAATGCCACCCTACCCAATTAACTATTTTTCGCCCTTTCCTGTGTCTGTACAACCTCCTCCCACCCCCCATGTTTCGTGTCCATCAAGTACGGCAAAAGGGACAAAATAGCACTGAGCCAATCTAGAAACCTTGCAGCTGCACTAAAGCCATGGTTGTATTTTTGTACGCAGGCACGGCTAAGGATGAAACCGGAAGGACATAAATTTCATTTCACTTCATTTAATTGACTATAAATGTCACATACCGAAAAGTAATACATCGCCCTAAGGTGGTTACGCTAGACGTTTTTTTGCCTCTTCCACTCTTTGTTGCCAATCGCGTACGGGTGCTACGAGTATATCCCGCTGTGGCTCCTATCCTGGGTCTCTAGCGATCATTCCCCCATAGCTCATACGGTAATTGTTCTTTCTAGCGAGCTTCACTTTCCCGACAGCAGCTCAGCCTTGGAATCCGGCAGCGCCGTAACGTGCCCTCGGACGATAGGAAGGCTACGGGATGGAGGTAATTATTTTCCACCATCCGGAGCTTCCCGTCGATATTCGCTTGATTAAGAAGGAGTCTTGAGCTTCTTTTATAATGTTGTTTCCATCTTCGCGCACTGCATCCGATGTCATCCGGCGAAATAATGTACGAGTGATCAAAAGCTTGAGGCTGAGGCGGAACCGGAAAATTACACCAGCACACCACGTGATTTGACTCGTAATCAAACATTGGAATTAGTTCGATCGGGAAAGGATTTTGCCTTTTGTTTGGTTGCAATTGAAGTTTCGCCCCGCCCTGGAAACCAACGGTCGGGAACGTGAGTGTGGACGGAAAAATAACAACCCACGGTCAAAACTATTATTATTAGTTGCTTCAAAGACGCCCGGTACAATGCAAAGGATAATGACGGACCATGAATCGAACCGACGTTGGTCAGCACGAACCAGAATCTATTGTCCTGTGGTTGGAAGGCGGAACAACAAAAAAATGCTATTTACAACTTGTTCGGTTCAGTTTTCTTTCCGAGCTCATTTATTTAGCTCGAACGAAACATCAAACGTGGTCAGAAGAAAATGGGGATAAAAACAGTTTCCGCATGGAATTTCAAAGCGATATAAAGATTTTTTTATAGTATTCGATGAGGTTTCGTAATATTCATCGGTTTGATGTAGATTGCATACAAATTTTAATTTTCTTCGCTCACTACGAAAGTATCCCGGAACTCGTGAGTAGAAATTCGACGAATTTGTGCTACGATTTAAATACAGGACACTTCAAACAACTGGTTCCGCCGTCAAGCCATACTCCCCATTAAGCATGATGATAGCGCAAGTACGAGGAAATGGAAGGAAAACATATAAAAAACTACAATTGCAATTTCTTTTTTTTGCCGTCCGCTCGGCAGCGCACGAAAAAAAAACAGTCATCACAAGGCAAAATCACCGCTGTTGCGAGCTACGTTCAACATCTTGCTCCGTTACCAGCTCACTGCACTCACTGGCTTAAAGATTACGATGATTTTACAACACGCTGCCATCCGGGAAGCTGGCTCACCCTTAAGGCACAGACAATTCCTTACCGTTAGCACTGCATTAGCAGAAAGTTTGGCCGGTGCAGCGTACACCGAACGTCCACACAGACTGGTGGACGACCAGACCGGTGATTCCTGGAAGCGGAATAAAAAGCAGCTCTGGGCATGGACATTCCCGGGTGGGAGCGATTGGCCGGATGAAATCGGTCATGCAAATGCTCTGACTAGAGAATTGTTGGATGGATTTACCGCGCACCGCCGGTTCGTCGTCCCGCTGTCAAATAATTAAATTTATCGCTGAAAATGCTGCGGGCGTATGCAACGCTGGCAAAACTTACGGAAAGCGGTACCGTCTGTGCGTTGAATTAAACAGCGTTTGCAGCATTTAAGCGTCGACGATGGTTGCAAGCTGTTATGTTTTACCCGAAAGTCAGGTTCGCTTTATCGAAAACCAGTGGTAATAGCAGCTGGTTGCTATGTATGCTGTTCATGTTTGGGATAAGGATGATTAATGTGTTCTAATGAGTAGAGTTAGATTAAAATTGTTCGTTTTTTGGAATTTTGTGTACAAGTACAGGAATACCCAAAAAGAAACTATACAGTTTGTAGTTGAACAAACTGATAGGTCTCTTAATTAAGCCAGTTAACGCCAAAACCTTATCAAAGATTGATCAAAATATATATCTCAGCATTTGGTTTAGGAATTCCATGGTTGGAAATTGGTAGAAAAGGACCCACATATGTATATGTCTCCCGAGTTTTCTGTTGAACACATTTTAGAGACTGATGAATCGTAAATCGTCAGTCAATTCATATCTTTTAGTGCTCTTTTGAACGATATAGTTCTTGCTTTATTTTCTAACAACAATTAACAACTTCACAAATAATGCCCACACGCTGCTAACTGTAACACCATATCAACAGAGGGGGATTAAGCTGTGGGTGGACTAAGCGATCGACAGGGGATTCACTTTACAAATTATGACAAAGCAAAGACCGTGCTTATAAAAATGGCAACAGCAGAACCTAGAGAAAACTTCAATAATCGAACCAGTAATAATGAAAGCAAAAACCAGCTCAAACTCACTGGAAAGGGCTCCATCACAGCAGTAATATAAAAATGCTGCAGTCTTAGGTATACAACTCCCTCTCCCTCCACTTGTCTGCTAAACGTTGTCCATGGGTCTGTCGAAGTTCTGAGAGGGCCACAAAGATGTAAGGGGGGCCTCGAAGATAGAAGACGTTTGCACCCTCCTCATTAGGTCCCAGGCTGTTGATTGCAAAGCATATGAGTATAACATAAAAAAATGATAGGAAAAATAAACAGATTCATGATACTATATACAATTAAGTACTTATCGAGAACAATTTCTGACTCACGTCTTATTTTTAATTATTTTAACTGAAAACTGGCATTAAAATGTAAATCATTAGAATTGTATCCTTATAGTTTTGTTTGCTTGTTTGTTATTTATTTAAAGTTATCCGCCTTGCGGCTCAACGGCACAATGCAATACGGTCAGGCCTTTTTTTACGATTAAAAAAAACTGACGAACACAATGGATTATATCGCGTTAATTGCTAGTTGAGATAGACAATTAGCTAGAGAGATGTTGGAATCGATAAGTAATGCATGGTTGTTGAAAGTCTTCATCGCACTAAGAAAAGGACCATTTTGACCGAACGAAGTACAACGGATCAGTATGAACAGAGAAGGGCGGTAAAGTAGATGACGAGAGGGCACATCCGAGACCTAACAGTGCTACGTTGAGCTTCCAGAGCATATTGTAACTAATTGTAATCAGCTAATTGGTATTCAGCTAATTAAAACAAATCTCATGCAAAATGAACGACCCGACCTCCATCAAGATGTTGTGCTGTTCTCTTGTGTGGTCTTTAGAGGTGTATGCATCTGTGGTACTGTGGCCATCGGCTGCTCGCACCTGGTACCGTGGCCTGGTGCACCTGGAATCAATTCATCGTAAACTCTCCCGATTTGCGCTGCAATTTTGAAGTGTGCTGCAGGATTAAGCCGGACGCATTGCGCTACTTGGCTTCGAATCACTGGTGCAGCGCTACTGTAAGTCACGCAGACTTTTTGTCGCAGGACTTCTCGACAATCGGATCGACTCGGCGCTCCTTTGTCGACTGTGTCTATACGTTTCATCGAGATCGCTCCGTGTCAGTTCTTATTTAACGGAGGAAGTAGGACGTTACTTAACGTGGGAGCACTCGCTTTGACCTTAGGTATTATCGAAATACTCTTTGCTCCTGGCCGTCCACTCACTTCCCGTTGAATTCAATAACACTATAAACAAATTAAACAAATTAACAAATTAACAAAATAAAGTTTTAAAGAGGATAATAGAGAAGGTTCGTTGGTATGTTATTTTATAGAGACTTTGAGTCAATGGACGTCTTTTGTTTCTTGGAAAATAGCGATGGAGCATTAATGTTGTTTAGCATGTGAGATCGGTAGTTTTTGTTAAACAATCCCCATGAGGACATTGGAATATCGAATGTAAGTATCAATACCCATTCGAATTGTTCGAACATATTCGATCGTGAATATCATCAATAGGGACACTTGTTGTATGGTAGAGCCGTAAAAGTGTATTTTGAGAATAGCTTGATTAGCGCATTGGGGTACTCGAAACATAAGTGCACGCAGAGTTCCAGACCGTTAGACACACACTATAAGGAATAAGAGTCAAAGTATGCTTGAACATTTATCATTTGTTGAAGAAATATAACCCAAGAGATTAATTATGATCTTTTCGATCACAATATTTAAAATTCAAAATTAATCAATCTGAATTCTGTATTCAGAATTTTTGAAAAACTGCTTTTTGCTGACCAGACACTTTTTAGCCCTTATGCTGTGGAAAAAATATATAAAAAACGATCTTTTCGAAAATGCCCATTTAATACCTTCCCCAAAGGCCGCTCGTTTCCATTCACATAATTCACTGCAGGAAAGGATCAGTCGTTATATTTTATTTAAATTCACTCACACAAACTGTCATCATCTTTTGATATCTGGTATTTTACTCGTTAATAAATTTATCTTTTAATCACTATATCACTATTCTTTCGATGCCGAACATTCGGCACACAGTACAGCTTTTAACACTGCTGAAGCGATTATTGGCTTGTCCACTCAGCCCAAGGGTTTCACGGTGCCCGGCACAATCAGCAGGGTGAAAATGTGCGACAAGTTCGAATATAGTGCTGCACATCGGCACCACCCATAATCCAGCGCCAGTGGTGTCTTAAAGCTCGTAATGCAACATTGTGCGGGCAAACGTGTTGGATCCGACCCCGGTTGCTCTGACCCGAACCCCTGGTGGGCAATCGAAACACTCGGACCAATTCGGACGAACCGGTCAGTGCACACAATTAATTTAATCCTCCGCGGACTGTTCCCGCGAAACTGTTGCTTTTTCGGAGCAACAGAAGCGAAACAGCTTCCCCGTATCGGAGCAGTGCATTTATCAACGCCGTGGCCGTAGCCAGTGCAGCAGCTTTCCAGTGAATTAATCGAAAAGTGCAAAGCAGTTCCATGGTGCTGTAAAACGTGTACGGCATTTGGTTTGCGAACGGTTGCCAAGGCTTATGCGACCAGTTTACGTGCCCGCCCGTACATCGGTTGGTGAAGCTTCGTGGGTGGGCGGGGATGCATCTTCATCCTATTTTCTCGTTCCATTCGGATGCGTTAGTGGTCGGCGGTAAGTTACCATCGTAGCGTTGTTGTCTTACACTGCCTGTGAGCGCCATTTCGTCCCATTGCTATTGTTTCTTCGGCGTGTATGTGCTTCGGTGGCCGGTTTCCTTATCTGGGGCGAACCATAGCGGAAGGAGTTATTTTATTTCACATTTTAATTGCTTTCTGTAGTTCAAATGGAGGTGAAAAGCCGGAAACAGTAATAGCAATTAAAATATCGTGTGCTTTGGTCGGTTTTTGCTATACCATTTTTTGCCAATGAGATTTTTTGGTAAAAACTTTCCAGCAACAAATGGCGAAAACGCGCTACATTCTTTTAGTCACGTCGAACAAGGGTTATGGTGGGTCAAGTTGTCGAGTGCGTTTACCGATTTTCAAATTTAAATGCAATCTCATCAACATTGTTCTCGAGGTATTCGATTCCTAGAATATTTACGGATGTTTATAGCAATATTTGCATACATGGCTAGCATTGGGCAAATATTGTCTAGCGTAGAACACAAACGATCGTCGTCTGCAATTGCAATGAGCTGAATAGTCGGTTAGGTGGTAGTATTCAGTGCCAAATGAAAAGCTGAGTTACAGCTTTCTTTATCCCTATTGAAGCTTGCATCTATAAGAAATTGAAAAAGTGTACGATATGTATTAAAAATGAGAATTGAACGTAATTATCATGTATCAGTTGATGATGTTAGATCTAGTATGGGAGAAAAAAATATATAAAAATTTATAATAAGGACAATAACATCAAGAACATAAAACACAAAACTGGCAGGCAACTCTAAAACAGCCGTTTTTTTCATAAGGTTATTAGGTTATTTATTAACTCATGGGGCAAATTGGATTATTCAAAGTGTTTTCCATTATTTTCTACTACTTTTTTCCACCTTTCGGGTAAATCCCGGATTCCTTTTCGGAAAAAACGACACTTCTTTGGACCCAATCCATGAATCCAACCAATTTTGGATATGCTCATAAGAGGAGAACTCCTGGTCAGCCAATCCATGTGCCATCGATCGGAACAGATGGTAATCCGATGGTGCCAGATCCGGTGAATATGGCGGGTGCGGTAAAACATCCCATTTGAGGGTATTAATGTAGTTTTTTACAGGTTGCGCAACATGAGGCCGAGCTGGTCCCACCAAATACTCAGCATAACTTTCGAGCTATGGATGTTCGGCCGAGGTGTTGATGTTGGGGTATGACCGGGGAATCCCCATGATTTTTTGCGCTTAGGATTGCTGAAGAAAATCCATTTCTCGTCTCCCGTCACGATTCTGTGCAGGAACCCCTTTCGGTTGTGCCGCTCGACCAGCGATTCGCAGATGGAGAGTCTGCGTTCAATATCGCGCGGCTTCAACTCGTGTGGTATCCATCGGCCCTCCTTCTGGATCATGCCTAACGCGTTCAACCGTGATGAAATGGCCTTCCCCTCATTCCCCATCTTGATTTATGACGTTTATAAACGTCAAAATAGCGCCACAGTCCACAGTGGCCCCATCTATTTCAAAATGGCCGTTTTTTTCAAGAATACCTAATAATAATAAAATTACACAAAAACCCTACCATAATAAAACACAAAAAAAACAACATCAAGGAAACTAAGGCGAAAAGGTACACATAGAGAGCAACAGAGACAGATCAGAAAAAAAGGAAAACGAAAACTGGACAATACGAACGCTGAGAAAGTAATCCACAGACCAACACAGAAAACAGTCAAAGATCAAAAGACATGGACACTAGTTTCCTCTCTTTCACACTTGAGGTGGTAAATCTCTAATTGTGAACTGTCATAGTAGAAAGCCATTACAAAATAAGAAGAAGACCATGATCTAGTCGAGGAGTAACTAATTGTTTTTTAGTTATTTATCCTGAAAACTGTTTTGAAAGTCATTACGCCTTAAAAAAAATAATGCAATACAATATTTTAAAATAGCTTTATTTTCAAGTATTTTCGTTGTAAACTAGTAAATGTCCTGGACCACAGTTTGAAATTCACTATTCAGATTATTTACTTTTTTTTAAATGCGATTTTGTGACGCGAAAGCAAAATTAAGCAATGAAACAATTGTTAGTTTTCCCATTCCAGGTTAGGGTTCCCCCCAAGCAAAATGAAAACAATTGTTAGTTTTCCCATTTATAACAACGCGCACAACAAACATGTAAACGTTCCCGGCAACTTTTATCGTGCACCTTCTGCTAACCACAAACGATCCTGTAAATGCTGTACCATTATTTCCGTTGATAGGTGGCGCCGCTGATGATGGTAAGCATATTTCCGGTAAACCCTGCACCGGAAGCTTCTGGGATCGGTAATGAGCATTCGCGTCGGTACGGCTGTGTGTTCCTTTTTCGTGCGGTCCTGTATCGAGCCGTAGCAACAGCGACCGGCAGAAATGCATCGTCGATGTCCGGATATGGCGTAGTAACGAACGCATTTAATCGGCTGCCGCCGGGGTGTCTTTTCCCGGCAGCCAGACATCGTTTCAAGAGCATGATTCCGTGCCTGAGGAATTGCAATGAACATATCGCCTGATTGGAATGTAAAATGGCACCTAAAAACAGTGGAAATGAATGCACCCGAGTGCACTGGAATGATTTCCGCAGAGGAAATAGTGGGTACGAAGGGATGGTGATACGGAGGAGAGGGGGCGGAAATATTGGTCCATTTATCGATAACGGGACCGTGTTAATCGTGTCGCGCTTGGTGCGCCCGCCCGGCTGCACCGTAAGCATTGGTCGGTTTGATTGTGTTTATTAATTGAATCACATAATGCAACGGTCGGAATCGCATTGTGAGAGTTATTGTGCGAGCCTGATTAGGTCCATTTCGGGCCAGTTACGGTCAGGTGTGCGCAGCATACGCTATGCTGCATTAAGCGATCGTTGCTCATCTGAAATGAATAGTTATCAACGTGTGGGCGCTGTGGCCGGCAAATGGGACAGTTGCATGTGTTCTGGTTTCCTCCGTGGATGATACAGTGCTACGATTATTGATCGTGTGCGAAAAGCTGGTCGATTTTATCACTTACCATCTAATTTAATGCAATATGCTAACAGCCCTAGGTTCATTTCCATTAAAAATCTGATAAGCTGTATGGTAGGATGAGCAAATGGTACTTTTTCAGAATATGACAGTATATTTTTCTATGGCGTTTGGATGATATAAACACAAATCTCAATTATGAAAATAAAAAATTTACAACACGATTTTTCCATAACTTTTATGCTTTTATTTATCCAAACCGTCATTTACTACACTAATAATAAAAAATAAGATTGAAATTAATACATGAAGAAAAAGGGAAAAGAAATGTATCGGCGTAGTGAAATAGTCACAATGAAAATATGTAACAAAAGCATAATCAAACCAGCCCTAAGGCATCTGCGTCGTACTAATTACAAGCAATATTACGGAGTCTATCTCGTCGTTTTGTGTTTTAATGAGCATTGTTTTTATTTTCCCCCTTTTTTAGCAGTAACTAGGCAACGGGCGATCTGATGGCAGAGGTGATAGTGGTGCCGGTCTTCACACGGCAGGATCAGAGCTTAAATCCCATTCGGACCGTTCTCCCGTAGTGAAGACTGACTATTCAACAACGTGGAATAGGTTGTTATGCCAAGCAACAGGCATAGTTTTCAAACGGCATCCAATTGAGTATTATTTGTCTGGTGGTAATTCTTTTGTCCTCATATTTCAATACTTCTTTATAAATGTTGTACAGCCAAACATAAATGATAAACACTAGTGTGGTACTACTGCTTGCCAGATGAGAATATTTTGCAAGAGCGTGTCATGAGATGCTCTTTTGTTTGCTATCGAATGATTGCCTGCATAGCCTCAAGCACATTGCACAACGCCGTTCATTAGGACGCTGATTACCAACAGCATTTAGAAGGCACTATTATTAGTCTGCTTGAATGCGAATGCATTATTACACCCTTACCAATATTAGCATACTGCCAGATGTCACAATTTCTATGCCATTTTGTTACAAGCCATCTACTGTGGAGAGCACGCATTGGTATGAGAGAAAACTAAATGAGAAATCCAGTAGCAACTACGCACAAAAGAAGCATAACCCACTCATATTTCGGCCAGCACTACTGTCCTGACACAGAATCACTGCCGGGGTAGGAACACGCAGGAGAAAAAGCTACTTGCCATATCGCAGCTGAAAGTTGCATCACCATACAAAACGTTCATGAATGACGAGCTAATTATTTTTATGCCTCCGAACGAGTGTCCCGAGGCTTTGCTGGCGTGTGAGTAGATTGTGCGATGTTGGCTGATCGTGATACTGTGGAAGAGTCGTTCGCTGAACCATAGAAAGGAATCAAAAAAAGCCATTTCTGACTAAGAGAGATTTTTTTTTTTTTTTTTTTGTATGACGGCCTGGCCGTATTAGACTTAGTTTACCACGTAGCAGGATAGTCAATCACTGCTACGGGGGAGCTGTCCGGATGGGATTTTGGTCCCGGTCTGTCGTGTGAGAGAGCAGCGCCGATACCACTACCCCACCGGGCCGCCCCTGACTAAGAGAGATGTCATGTGGGAAATATCATTCGTGAGAAAATAATTAACGAAGAAAGACAGACAGAGAGAGTGAGAGAAAAGGGACAGAGAGATCTGTAAAATAGTATGTGAAATATGTTACAGCTTAAGGTTTACGTTTGTTTTTAATTTCTTTATTCTTTATGAATATTTAATTTCTTTTTTACTGCGTGCTATTGCAGTCTTCATATATCTTAGGCTAGTTACCCTTAATATTTTGCTTAAGTTAAATTGGCTATTCAAACATACTCAGTGCGTTTCATGAATAAGTTTCTTTTCAACATACTCGTTTATCGTTTAGCTTCAAAGCTTATTTGCTGGAATTGGATGTACTTACAGGAACAGTACTCTATACACATCACTTATTTTGTTTCCTTCATCAGAATTTTGCCATAAATCCATAAACGTTGTAAAAGTGAGGTTAGGATTTATCTGGTTTCCTAATCGTATTTTCTTGCAACCTCAATTTAACCGTTTAAAAGTCTTTAATATCGAAATTTTCTTTGAGTTTAATTCCATCGCGATTTTTTAACGAAATTCTAGTCCTATCCTTCGGTATATTAGATGAATAGCGAATAATAAATAATCCCATGGAATATAGATCACATATAAATTACAAAAACATTTTCATTATCAAAATTATTATTATGCCTCACACTGTCTGTAAGAAATACCATCAGGCTTGACAACAAAAACGGTACCAGTCATTACGAAAGCTTTGGTTATAGTGTTTAGGGTGCCCTAAGCCAACATCCGTCATCCGCGTTCGCCCTATTGGGAACGGATATTCCCCCAACGCGATGGGTTTGATTTTCTTGCTGACACGGAAACAGGATACTCGTTGTATCCTGGTGTCGTGGAAGAAAATCTGGAGTGGGAGAAAAATCAACATTTTGAGTGATCGATTGGCCACCGGTCGGAGGCTGACAGCAATGATCTGTGCGCTGTGTCAAGCAAAAGAGTATGGAGGATGAAAAAAGGAACATAAACGAAATTTCATCTCGCTAAACTTCAGTTCGATGCCTTCCTCCAACATTGATTCTCGTCGCCGAAAAAAAGGATATTTATGTTGCCGCCAGTTATGGATAATTGATTTGATTCTTGTCGGAACACACCGATAATGCAGGCGCTTTAGTTTATGGAGTGAACGGGAAAGGAGAAGTGTAGGGAAGAAGAAGAAAAATTCGACCCAACCTGACAGACGGATGACGGACATTCTGTTGTGATTTTCCTAGTAGCTTTTTTGACAGCGTCCTTTTTCGTGGGACGCTTTCTATAAAGTCATTCCGTCCCTGTTTTGCTTTTTTCCCCTTCCCATAACACTTTACGACGCGGACCGCGATCAGGTGAAGGTTTCTTTTTTTGTCATGAAACAAGTGTTTTGTACGTTGCTTTTGTTAACAATATATTTTTAAGGAAAAAAGAGACCGATGCATTTACATGCCTTGTTGGTTGGGTGACACATACACACACAAACAACCGGGCCACCCATCCACCCACACACGAACAAGCACCAAACAGGGAATGTGCCCTCAATAAACTTATGCTCATTAAAACTTTCTACTGACAGCTTTCGAGACCTACATCATCATCATCATCATTCGGTTAGCAGCTTTTCTCGCGGCAACACAGAGCAGAGGATGGAGAACAATCGAATGCACACACTTCAACACAAACGTTTCTCCAGGAAAATATCTCCAAGAGCCGACTTTGATGATTTCGATGCTGCCAAAAATTCGTCTGCTTACCTCTACCCAAATCAAACATTTTAACAACCTACGGCACGCTTATGAAAGCCAAAATGGTCGTCCTTGAGTCCCAAGTCCAGGATGATCGAACCAATTTTCGATGCTTTTTAATTCCTTTTGTGCCCCCGCATAGCGGGATTCAATCACTTGCGGTACTCGACCGTAATAAAGCGAATGAGACGCGAATGAGGTGAAAGAGCAGAACCAGGGCAAGGAAGGGAAGGGCCACCATAGCCGGAAGCACTGAATATTTTGACGGCTTTGGTTCTGATTTCGTACGGATTTAAGATAAAGTTGGTGGTGGGTCCATGAAATGCGAAGCGCCCTATTTATCCTTCCTGAACATGTCCGCCATGTTGGACTCCAATTGTCGGATGATAGACGGTACCTGTCCGTACCGCTACGAACGCCACACTCACTCAGCAGGCCAGCCGCGTACAGGCGGCCATATAGAATGTCATAAAGATGTGAATATTCACGCGAAAAATGTCCGTTTCGGGTAGTGCTTCACTTCAGGTGGTGCAAAAGCTGTTCCGAGTCTACGCGCCACGGAAACATACGGATGGCATCACAGGACACAGGGCACAGTGGATCTAAAGGACGAGGTAAAAAGTACGGTTCGATAAAATTCAAATTCATAACACACTATCCGTGTTGGTTCCGTGGGCCGATTTTGGCTCAAGTCAAACCCGGGCGATATATTCTGATTTTGCATTCCGATCAGCGTTGCTCCATCACGGGCACTTTGCATTTACTTCCCATTTCGGGAAGCTTCTGGTATCCGGGCTTGGGAGGGCTTTTGCTGACGCCCACAGCGACGGGCCTATTGGGTAACGGTCACATTTGGTTGCAACTCGTGAACGTGATCGATTTCTCTTGAAATGTTCCACGAGGCACACATTTGTATGGAAAAATGTAGCAGAGAAGCAGTGATAGGTTGGGAATGCATTTACGGGTTTAGGTAACTCATGCGGGAGCCACAATTGCCTAGGAAAAGAATGATTTGCTAATAAATCATTTTAATACATAGCGGAGACCCGCTGTATGTGTGTGTTTGGTGTTATTGTAAATTAATCAAAATCAATTTTTAATAATCGTCATAAATATGTGAACTCCAATCCGTTTTGCCGAACGATAAAATAAACTATAATAATTAGGTATAAATAAACAGAATAGGTGAAAAGTTAAATAAACAGAGCATGGAGGTAAACATTCATGTTAATTGAATGTGAAACTACACTACACTTTTTGTTAACATGTGGAAACTTAACATGGAAAAAAGGGAATTATTATAATCGTTAATGTTTTTTTGTATGACGGCTAGGTCGTATTAGATTTATTTTAACACGCAACCGGGATGAACAGCCTCGACGGGGGAACGGTCCGAATGGGATTTTGGTCTTAGGAAGTCGTGTGTAAGACCCGCTCCGATACCACTATTATTCCCAGGAAAAATGTACATAGCTAAACAATATTTACATTAAATTATACATTCTTCTTCTTGGGTTAATTGTCTGTTTGATCATGCCGGCTATATTTATTTATTTCTTTTACCACTCGCAACGCCTACTAGCTAATATTAGTGTAATAACTTCCAATTTTTTCAATATTAAAAATAATTTTTAATGAGCCTATTAAAACTTCACATATTCTATGGCATTTTAACGGATAAGACTTATTTCTTGCACCTTTACTTTTACTCACCAAGACCGTATAGCACGCCTGGCCATGTTAGAAAAATCTTACTTCTAAACTTAATATAGAATGCAATTCACCTTGGTTTGGAAAAATATCCTTCTCCAAACTATGAAAGGGCACCTTATCCCGCATGAACTCTGCTGATAAAAAAAAAACAAACAAACTTAATTAGGTTGAAAATAAATCCGTTTTACTCATCGATCCGGAGACAAGGTTAGGATAGGATTTCCGTCCGGATAGGTTCCTTCTTGTAAAAACCGAGGCATCAGAAGTAAAAGTGGATGTAAACACTAAATACGCTAAAATAGTACGTAGTAGTATTAGTAGCAGTAAAAATATATTTGGAGAATACTAAACAAATTAATTACGTATAAGTGTTGATGTGTTGAGGATAGAGCAGGTCACGAAAGCCAGAAATGGTATGACCAAGACCTCTCAAGGTTGTAGGGCCATAGAAGAAGAAGAAGATGCTGGGTTAGTTTGTTATTCTTGTATATATTGTATTTTTTTCTTAGTAGTTATAGCAACTACTAACTAAAATTATTTTCAAGTATTTGCTTACAGTCTTGTTAATTTAAATGATTTTTTTAAAATTATAGGCTAAGTTACCTCATAGTTTCGTGTTATTTTCTATCGTTTTATTTCACCTCTGGCCAAAACCCCGCATAAGTGCTCTACGTATTTTAAACGATCTGGCGAATGCCGACGGACAATTCATGATAAACTGGACTCATTTAATCTGATGCTTATTGCTAGCATTCCGTTCACTTACAATTTCCTAATGCCATTCATAACAACCTTTTTTACACATTCCAAATATTTTTGCGAAACAAAATAAAGCTAAGCCACGGCTTAGCTTCATAAGAATTTGCGATGCAGCACACTGACAGTTCCACTGGGTTCGTTCGACGAATTCAAATCAACTTTGCGTTCGTGCAGTGACAAGCAGATTTTCGAAGTTCGGTACCCTGACAGGGAGGGATAATGATGTTTATAAGATAAGTAAAATACAAATGAAAAATACAACAACATGCGCCCTCACGGTGTGCTCCCAATCCAAAGTCATTCTTCCCTCGAAACCAGTGTGAACTATTGGCGGATAGACGAAGGAGAATTGTTCAGACAGAGCGCTTTTGTCTCTAGCCTAGGGCGGAAGGCAAACAATCAATTTCATGATTGATTTAAAGCATCATTGTCGCATGAGATAGGCGTACTGTTTTTAGGGCGCATACATTCAGCATCCTGATTTTCTCTTCCCGTCTTACTCATATCAATACAGTCAGCTAATGTAACGAGCGACAGGATCGTTACGGGGCAATGTTAGAAATACATTTTTGTTACCAATATGTTAAAGTATTAACTAAGCTTTCTATTAGCAAGTATATAAGCGATGGAAATGTTTGTCATATTTTACAAAGTAACATATCTTTTTTCTATGGAGAAACTATGAGAGAGAAAAACAGAACGAAAATAAATAAACAAATGATACAACGAAAACGAATGTATGCAACGTTCCGACAAGCAATATAAGTTCAGCTCCATCGGGTACACCCTGCAAGCGACAGACCTTTTTTTATTCTTTAATTACTTCAGCTGTCCTTCGGAGTTGTTCCGCTTTTATTGCAGGAGTCTGTTTTTTCTCTCAATCTTTTTTTTTGTTGCTTATAGCATATGTCCTACAAGCATGTAGCCCCGCCACTTGACGCCACCATACCTATCGGTGGAACGTTCTCGGCAGAGATAATATCGATGACCGATTTTAATTAATTGGAGACGTGGTCCTTCCATCCTTCCCTGGTGAACGTGGTGGATTAAGGGATGAATGTTGACGAATGTTGAATGTTGCGCACTGAATTCGACAGATTCGTGGAATTGTGTCAGTTTATATTTTCCCTGCTTCCTCGTTTAGTGTGGAGTGTTTCCTTATCATACCAGCAGAGTGAAATCGAATCAGCAAACGATGGTAATGCAGAATGGTGTTGAAAAATCTCATTTGTGAAGACTTTTCTTTTTCGGGTTTCGTAGTTTTCGCAAACTCTCATAGCTAATGCAGTGCCACACGGTGGAAAATCGTAAAGTTTAGTGTCTCGCGGCAGAATGCAGCATTACTCATCTAGATCAGAGATGTCAAACATGCGGCTCGCGACACCTTTGAGACAAAACAAAAACCACTGTGCCTATTGCACGCGATTCGCATTGTTCGAACGCTTAAGAAAAATACAGTGATTCGTTTCCCTGCTGCTGAGGGAGAATTCTAACAAATATTTGGGCTTATTCTCACCTTAATATCACTCTATTTATAGAACCAGAACAACAAATAATGCACTCAATTTGTCCACTTTAGAAGATTGCCTCAAACCAACGTCTCCAACATCCATTCCGTGGTCTTTAACATCTCACAAGAATCACCGGGGCGGCCCGATGGGGTAGTGGTATGGACGCAGCTCTTTCACAAGACAGATCGGGACCAAAATCCCATCCGGACCGCTCCCCCGTAGCAGTGATTGACTATCCTGCTACGCGGTAAAATTAGTCTAATACGGCCAGGCCGTTATACAAGACAAAAAATCACAATGATCTTAATCCCGTAAACTTGCCAACTTGAATTCTGGAAATAGCAGCACAGCACATTTGGTAATATATCCGTCTACTCGACTTATTGAATTGTACAATTTGTTCTATTTTACATGCTCCATGAAACGTTACACGTGGGTTGATAAAATATGCATCAAAAACGAACTTTTTGCAAATGGATGGTAAAACAAAACGGTCCTGCCGTATGAGACCGGCGCCGTTATCTCCTTGGCCACCAAATCAATCGCCATTTGGGCCGTTACGCAGGACTGACTATTCTGTTGCAGATAAATGTATGTTACGGAAACCAGAAATGGAAGAAGAATAACAAGAAGGTACAACAAACCGGAAAATAGAAACTGTAGTAAACCGACCTTCGCTTTATTTCTTTTAATTATTTATAATTTCACAAAATTATATTGATCCCTGCCAACCTGCAGCGCTTGCTCCAGTTGCCGGTACTTTAGTCATAGATGACACACATATGTTTGTTGACATTTTCTTTAATTCCACAATAACCTTTTTACCAATTGATCTGTGATTTTGGACAAGAAGTAGTCCTTTGTAAAAAAAGATGACAAATTTCGAGAGGTGTAAAATAAAAAATATAAATTTTGCTGGTCACTTCTAGTCCCGATGAAAAGAACCTTGTCTTCCTTCTTCCGTTTGTGCTAGTGTTAACTTATCCAGTCGCTTGAAAAGATCGGATGGCCAAAACTAGGCTTTCGCTAGTTGCTGTAGGTACTGTGAATTAGATGATAGTTGAAATTTGATAGCGTGTAGTCTACTCATATAGCATGAAAATGGATCATTACAAATAGGTAGCCGGGTTACAGCATTAAAATTTGAGCATTTTGTCGCTTTTTTCATGGGCACATTAATAGGTTGAATGAAATCTAACAGGTAGTTTTCTAAGTATAATTTATGACACTGGTAACAGTAATGTTGATGATTCTTTATAATCCTGTATTAACTGTTTTAGTTAAAAAAAAATGAGTTGTATCAATGTTGGCTCGCAAACCAAACGTGTTAAGACATTTGGCCTGCATGGTCAATCGAGTTTGACATCACTGATGTAGATGTAAGTTTCTCTACCAAAACATAGCCCAAAACCATTCACAAACCGAGCGCATTGAGTGAAGTAGTGGTCTGACGAAAGTAAATACTGTTCAAATACTTGAAATGTTCTCAATTTCATGCACAAACGCAATTTAATTGGTTTTTGAAGCACATATTACATTTTCCTGGAAAAGCCCGTAAATCATTGTAAAATATAAAACCATAAATTACATGAAGTAATCAAGCAGGTTCAAAGTAAATACCATAAACTGTAACTAAAGTGTAAACTAAGGTAATAGTATTTTGTATAACGTTGAAACGCCGATTATCCGTGTTCATCGGGACACGAGCTTTGTCGGATAAGCGGAAAAAAGGGTAATGAGTAAATTGGAATATCAACACAAAAATAGTGTATAATGTATGGTAGGAGGCGTTGTGTTCAAGTGCAACCTTGTGGTTTGTTGTAGAAAAATTAATCTGTCATTTTGGAGGGAACTTGAGCAATTAAAATCATTTACCAATGTACCATCTATTACATCAACCTTGCATACAATTGGCCAAATCGGCTTTGTAATTGTTATTTATCAGCTGCACGGATAATCCGAAACACGATTTTTTTTGTTCCGATAATCTTTAAAATTGAATAGTTGGAATAGTTGCAATGAATGACTTCTGTAAATATACTGGACTGAAATTCCTGACTATGGTCCGAGGTATAACTCGAGAATTTTAATAGTAAAGTAAATAATTTCATAGAAATAAATTATTCTTTGACAACGATTTCATTTAGCTTTTTTATGTCACGGTGAAGGATTTGTATTGTAACGCGTTCTTGTAGCAGCATTTTTGCTAAAAAAATCTATTTATTATGCAATTTATCACACCTAATTATGGAGATTCCTAAAACATTCATTTCAATAACTGGCAACGAAATGCGTTCCTGACTGTACGTCACGTAAGCAAAAAGAGAGAGAGAGAGAGAGATAAAGAAAACGATGCGAAATGAGAGAACAGATAACAGCTGCTTGGTAGCAAAATACATAGGAGTTTTGTCAGCTGGGAACTAGGTTTTACAAATTTTATAGGCCGAAGTTCTCCGAGCATTGGACTATGGGATAAATAAAAGTTCATACAGTGGAATTTGAATTTAACCAACTAGCCATATTTTTTCAAAGAATCTGCTGCATAACAATATAATGTATTGAAAATGGTGATTTGAAAAAGATAGAAATGTATTATAAAATTTGTTTTTGAATTATTTTGATTTCTTGTAAAGATTTCATACGAAGTTATATTACTTGGCCGAATGTTTATGATTGAGTTTTCGAGATGTGGATTAGCAAATTATTAAAACAAGATTTTGAGACCTCCAGATTTGAGGCTCTTTATAATTTACATTAGAGGAAAAATTTGTCCAAAATTTACTTAATGTGCGCACGCTAGCCGAACGCAACACGAAACTCTCTCCGAAGACGCCCTACGCTCTGTGTCTCTTTTACGCTCGTCATTTACCTCTGTTGCTTTCGCTCGCGCGTACGCGGTTCGCTCTGCTGCTGGAATTTCGTACCTCAATTTCCATTCCAGCAGCGTCACGTACGGACGTGTTATCGCGCGTCGCGTATTCTACGTATTTTACGTACGCGCATTTCTCGCGGCTAGCAACACCGTGCATCATCGTGAACGGAGAGCGAAAGCTTACTTACCGACAGGAGTGCCGATAAAAGTGTGGCAGAAAACAAAAGAATTTAAACGCGTACGTAAATCACAAGCACCGTATTAAAACCGGGAGTGCACAAAATTGTCCTTTCCTTGTCCTTACCAGACGGAGCGAGCCAAAAATAAGTGCGTTGGCCGGTGAAGGTATAGTGCAAAGGGTGCATAGGGGAACGGTGTTACAAGCTTACCGAATATCTCGCTTTGCGGTGAAGCATTTCGGGTGTAGGCTTTTAGTGTGCGTTTGCATGGGTGTATGTGTGTTGGTGGGTGGATTTAGTTTATAGCAGAAAAGTTACGCTTTCGTTCGCCGGCATAGCTGCGTGATGAAGTTGAAAGAGTTTTTGTAGATTGCGGATGGTGAAAGGATCCAGCCCTAAGGCTTAAAATGGGGGTAGAATGAAGAAAACATGTTAGTAAAATCCCGTTCAATTTTGTGCCTTCCAGTTGAACCTATCGCAGAAGCATAGAGCATAAAATCGTTTCTGAAACAAACGCCGTTATTAGGTAGGCTCTGCTCGCGAAGTTGAAAGAAAAAAAAACATCATAATAATACAGTACGGGATAGAGAGCCCAAATAGTGCTGTGTCTCTTTTCCTCTTTCACATCGATGTACAAAGATGCTTTCTTCTTAGTTTGTGCCGACAACGTCTTTGCTTTGAAATGGAACGGGTTTACCGCGCGAAGTGCGTGCATGTGTATGTGTGTGTGTGTGTGCATATGTGCTTTGTTTATATGAAGCTCACATATTAGTTAGCCTACTTTGTCTTCCCGTTGATTTTGTGGCCTATGCGCTTTTACACTACGATCAGGTTCAAGTGTGCTTGAGACGGCAAGAAAACAAGCGAAAATAATAACAAGAGCAGTAGAAACAACCGAACGAAAAAAAATGCACACGCACACAAAACAGAAACAGAACGCGCCTCGAGTAGGGAACAGTAATAAAAGGCAGGCAGAAAAATTGGTGCACAAAACACGGGTGGAGTGAGAGTGTAAGATGATATCGAGCAAGAGTGATCTTGCTTTGGCGCACAGCAGTAAACATGCAGCGTCAAGCAAAGCGAACGAAAACGCATTCAAGAGGATAGAACACGACCAAACGTGCACCGTGGTGTGTTAAATTTGTTTGAAATAAGCGTACATGTGTGTGAGTGACTGTGTGTACGTTTGTTATCTTTTTATTTCAACCTTTACCGGTACACTTGACACGAGATAAGCAAAAGGTTAATTCCATCGCATTTGGATTCGCGTTATGAAAGAAAAGGTGCTCAAGCAACGCAAGCAAGATCGTTCGAGCAGCGTTCGGTAGCGATTCGAGCACTGTGTGCTTCGATAGTTCATTACGGGAGGCTGTTACGGCGAGAAAACCAGTTCTTAAAAGGCACAGCGCTTGATCTTCTCCCGCGAAGGAACACAGTGTGCGTAGACGAGCACCACCACTAACACCAGCGCCGGGGTCCCGATCGTCGACACAACAACGCGCTGCCCTGTGGCTTGAGAACTGGTTTCATTTCATTTCACGATCGAACTCGATCTGCTTGGAAGGCGATTTGAGCAAGCTGCATTTTCATCGAACGGGAAATCGGCAACGGCGGTACGTCCTGGTGGATACAGTGTGATAAAATAGTGGCGCGTGTCCCATCAGCACCTACTAACGTGGGTCAGGGTGATCAACAACGTGAATGTGGTGGTGTGTGAAATTGCATCGAACAATTCCGCCTCATTGGAGTTGTTATTTTTACGTGGTAAACGTTCGTTGATTTTTTATCCGTACGCTCTCTGTTGCTTTCATTCTCTTCCGGCGAGTGTTACATGTTCAGGCTAAACCGATTCATCCAGCAGTGCACCAATGCATTCGCATGCATGAGTGTATCCGCTGCACCACGGTTCAATGAAAACAAAATCTGTACCGCGTTTGTAAAGGTGACGATCGATGGTGTGTTTGTGCGATTGATTGAGAAGTTTTGGGCGAATAGCTACCGGTGCAGATGTGCTCTGGTGCAGCTTAACACATGGTTATTAATTTCATGTTTTTTCTTAATTGCGTTCCCGTAGCTACAATGCAAATGAGGTGAATTGTTCAAGTGGAAAAAGGCTTAAAAATTGTAAAACTACTCATCACATCAACGGAAAAATCAAATATGGAATGTACCAAGTGAGCACAGCTGTGAATGAGTGTGGAAAAATAGAAATAAAACCAAGTTACACGTATAAACACGCATTGAAAATTCGCGTATTCGCACAAGTGTAGCGGTGCAGTGTACGATCAAGTGTATTGCAACGATTGAATCTGTTTGGAGAAAAAAAAACAACAACTGCAAAAAACGGTCCACCATTCCGGAGGAATTACGCCACCGTTTTGTTGTTGCCACTTGTCCGCAGTGTATGAATTAAGCGTCCGCCACAGCAAGGTGAGTAAGTCAAGTGCCCGTAGACTGGAAAGGGTTAATTAATGGACAATTTATTGAAAGAACATTCGCGTGTGCGCGTATTGTTGTGCGGATTGGGGTTAAGGTAAGGGAGTTGGATCAAGTTACCCCGGCAAAGCGCATACACCGCTCAACCGCATTTTCTTCGTGTGTTGGTACACGTTTTTAAAGCATCTTTGTGCTTGTGTATGGGTGCGATCCGCGCGATCATTCCAGCATCCAACTCTCTTGTTTAGTGTAGCGTTGACCCAACAAAAACGCGAAAGATAAAACAATAAAATAAAACAAACACGTAACAGTTTCGATTACAAACTTTACGTCAGTGAGTTGGTTGTTCTATAGTGAAATTTATTTGTTTCACGGGTGATTGGGTTTGTTTACTTCTCACGCTCGCTACTCACTCGATGGCGTTCTCACCATTCACCGTCATTTCGCGTTCGCGTTGGTTGCGGTTTCGCTGAGTCAGCGAACTACCATTCCGAACCTTTTTCGTCTGCAACGCGTCCGACAGCACCTTTTTTGGTGGTGGATGCGCTGGAACAACTACACGCACAGCGGACTACATAGTGGAACATTCACATTTTGCACAACAGGTTCGCCGAAATGGGTTCTTTCTTCCAAGCGCAATGAAAGATGCATGTATGCGAACGAGCGCGATCATACTGTACATTGCGCGATTGTATGTTTGTTTGTGTGTGTGTGTGTGTGGTTGAGCATAACTCGCCCTCAGAATAACACACGCGAACGCTAGAAATCTGGAACTGGGAGTTTGTTGCTGTAATCTTCGTTTTCTTTTGTTACCGTTCTGTATGGTTTCGAACAATGTTCCTATTCCGGTGAGTGGGATGCTGCGATCAGGAACGTTCGATGATGCCTCGGTACCGGTTGCCATCATGCCTATTCCCACCGCTCTGACCGCTCTGGCAGTGGATGATGTTTGTAAACAGACGCTGCGGAGGAGTATACCGACTCTCGGCTCACTTGGCCACAAAAGTCAGCGCTGAAACTTCTTCAGATGCATTGCCCGTGTGTGTGCGCTTGTGTGGATCATGTTGACTTTCAAGTCATGATTGGTTAGTGGCCGCGCACCACGCACGGAACGATTCCTTTCCAACGCGGCAACGGTGATGCGTTCGTAAAAGGAAGAACACTAAGCCCCAGGGCCCATCACCATTGTCGTTGTTTGATTTCTTCGCTGCACCGATGAGAAGTGCGCATCGATGTTGTTTCTCTTCAGCGATAGCTATTTTTATCTCCCTTCCGTGTGGCTAGACCGCTGCAGGAGAGTGCAGCAACATTGTGCAGTTGTTTGCCTTTACAACTTCCCGAGGTGCTTCCATTGCGCCACTTGATATAAAAAGGGTTGAATGCAAGCTCAAGCATCACTATGCGCCTTCTAGCGGAAGCGTAAGGCTCCGTATCGAAGAAGCACTTTTTGCATACGGTACCGTTCTGGACGGATGCAAATGTTGCAGTTTTCGTAGGGAAATATCGTGCAAACAGCGAGAATGCGCATACCAGAGTTCAACATGCCGTTCAAACAACGGGGGTTTATTTGAGCGAATGAAGGCTTCGAGATTTCCATCTTGCCTGAGCAGTGCCTCATTGTGGTGGTAACACAATGCGTTTGAAAAAGAAACAGGCGTGTTGAAATTGCATTAACTATTGAATGTGTACCGTTTTTTCTTCTATTGACTAAGTTTAATTGCATCTTCTAACGACCTCTTGCTTACGGTGTGACGCGCCGCAATTGAGCTTATCGGTTGAATAGGCAAATAATCACAAACTTAAATTAGATGCGGTGTAAATCATATGGAAGAGATGACGAGTGGGATGTAAATGGTGCTTTGAGATCGCTTTACAAGAAGCCACTGACGAGTGTTTGTTGCTTGATTATTGAGTGACAAATGCAGGAATGAGCAAAAATTAATAATAAACACAAAGCGAATGTTGTGCCGGGATGTGTAATGGAGTTTGTTTTTTTCAAAATAATACGCTTGAAGCACCACAATTGATTAAACGAAAATATTAGTAAGCCGGGAATTTTCTGGTGCGGTTCTGTGAGGTTATGATGAAGAAACCAATGATAAAAAATGTTGATAAAAAAATAAAAACAAACAAACAACCGTTCTGCCCACAAGGCTTAGCAACAAAACGATCCAAAAGGGAAGCGTCACACAGCGGACAGCACAAAACATCAACATAAACAAAACTTATGACAAGTAGCTAAAGATAGCAGAAAGCCCACAGCCAGAAGCGTGATTGACACATTTTTCCTAGAAAATAATGAAACCGATTGATCGCACGGATTTAAGGAAGCTCGCGTTTTCGTGATTCATAAAAATGGGGTACATTTTTCTTCGACCACTGTGCGTGTAACGAACGACGTTTTATCACACGCACACACACACGCGTTCATTCCATTCCTTTGGAGTTCGTTCGTTGTGGGTGGTGGAGCAGGAAACAACAAAACATCCCCCACCCCTCCATATTAGCCCCCAAACTCTCGCGCAGTAAATGGGCTTGCACGGAAAAGTGGTTTTCGTTTGCGAGTGACGACATATCCGTTTAAGTGCTCTGGGGGTTTCCTGTCCACAAGGCAAGAGGGAAGAGTTGGGACACGTGAAAATGGTTGGTTCTTGACAAACCGGTTAGCTTGCCGCCCAACATTAGCTAGTGCGTGGGCGCTGATTCACCATTAACTTGCTATATGATCCATTTTTATCCATTTGAGCGTTTTTTGTTTAAGGTTTCGTGATAGAGGAATTTCAACGAACGTCTGCCCATCCACCTCCCGTACCCTTAAAGGAAATCCTTACCTAGAGATCCTTCTTTGCCGGAGTACTCGAATTTGTAACGCTTTTTTTTATTGACGTCGTTGCGGCTCATAAAGCAGCATGACTTTTTATAGACCCTGTCAAAAGCGCCCTTTTACTCGCACGCGAACAGCAACAGGATGAAAGGTGGGTGAAAAAAAGGAAGAAATACTGTAGTTTGGAGGAAAAGCAAACTATAATAGTCAATTGGCAGTAGTGCTTCAACGGAGCTGTATCCCAAAACGAAAAGCCCACCGGGTGAGGAAAACAAATCGTTCGAATTGTTGCACACACGGGCTGGGAAAAAGGACGACACCGGCGCTGATATAGTGGGACACAACTTCCCAATGTCCGCTTATTCTCCACCCACAAGAGTTTCTTGCTGTCGGGCGGAAATTGGTTTCCGACTTCACGTATCGCCGTCTTCACTGGGTGCTTCATAGTTAAAGCGCAAATGATAGGCTCCATCCGACTCCTGCCCCGAAGGAAGCCTTATTCGTGGGTGTCTGTTGGGCAGAGATCGATTTTTGTTTTTTGGGAGGGAAAAACTAACCTCACTTCATGCATGAATGCCATTAGTCACTGGCGTGTCCGGCAGCCGGAGCATTTATGTTTGCTCGAAGTTACCATTGACCGGCGTGAGAAGCGTACGAACGCTTCCGACGGCCAGACTCGTCTCTAATGGTGCTCTGTATGTGTGGTACGTGCTCTTTAGAAGGGGGGAGGCTTGATACTGGTCCGTGATCTATGGCGAAATCACGAACCTTTTGAGGGTAATAAATTAAGTTCGAGATTCGAACCCGAGACCTCTTCGGTCCTGTTGCCCGGAGATGCACTGTCGAAGGAAAGTCGTGCTTTATATTCTTCCGATCGGACCTTTCGCAAATCTCGCACCGGGATAGTGCAAGCTCTCAACAGAATCAGTGAGACTATTGAAATGCTGATTCGATCGAAATGTTACCCGTGGGGGAATATTCGTATCACACACACTGGTGACTTGAAAGTGAAACCAGTATCGCCCACTGCCGGAATAAACGTTGGTTTGGGTGTTGTGTCCTTCTGTGGGGGGCTTTTTTTGGGTTACGGAAAAGGAGTTCGACGTCCTTGCGGTTTTGCCAATGAATGGATAGCCGTACGGATGGAGCATCTTTGGGTATCTTTCAACGTGTATCCCCAACTCTGCATCGAGCAGGATTTATGCATGCATGAAAACGTGACTTCTAAGTGAAAGTGTGGTATATGCGAGCCGGTTCTCATTGAAAACCGATAGCCTTGTCTTGTGGGTAAATGTTGTTGTTGCACAAACTCCACCAGTGATACGTTGTCTGTTCGCTCTCTGCTACCCAAGAACGAACGGTTGCTGTCACGATCTTCTTCAACGGTCGATTTAGTGCTTCGAGTTCTGGGCTTTACCTCGAAACTCGAATAAGCAATTCGTTGTTGTCATAAATAAATTTTATTTATGTTTCGATTTGTAGATTCATTTGCGGTGCTTTCCACACACAACCCTTCACAAGGCACTCTTCCAGTATTTTGTTGTTGTTCGAAAGCTTCCTTCATTCGTGATAGTATCGTAAAACTAAAAACGGTAGATGAATTTTTAGGTTCTCGGCTGTTGATTCCACCACTGTTTTCGGGGAGTTTTGTGTCGCCCTGGGTTCCACTAGATTACCGCGCCCCAACGAGAGACCCCTTTTTTATTTTGGCGTTTCGATTTAGTTTCGAAAGTGGTTCTTTTTTGTTTTGGTTGGTTTGGCGGACTTTTTTGCGTGTGTTTCGTTACGAGTGCCGCCCATGGTAAGGTTTATTGGCGGTAGTTAATCATTTTTATTCCCGAAAGCAATCCATTAACGTGATTCTTAATCGAGCGCAACCATTTTATGGCTGTAGACGGTGGCGGCGCTGGCTCCACCGGCAATGTGATCCGAATTCGTAAACGGATCCGGGATCTTCTGCCACGGTTCGGTAGACATTGACGGTTCGGGTGTCGGAGACAAGCATACTTTTCGTATTTTATACCCGGGCACGGTTGGTCGCTAGAAGCTCGTGTAATAATACTTTATTTTAATGTAAAATCACCAGGCCAGTGTAGGGAAAAACAATGGCAGCGCGTGTACTTAAAAGTAGTCGACAACAATCTCTCGTCTAAGGGCTGATCCTTCGGGCACGATAGTCCGGGTGCTGTTTTGGTTCTGCACGGTGCTGTAGAGGGGGTGTTGACCACTCAACGAGCCGTTCAAAAGGGATATCATTTATACGTGTGTGCGAGGTTTGCTCTACTGCTTGGAGCATTCAATTTTACCGCATCGATCTCCGGTGCCTAATGAAGCTTATCGCTATCGGGTGTTTTGAAGTACCCTCAACCGCTCGAATCTCAGCCAGGATGTGCGAGTTGAGTTTTTAAGATTAATCTACCTACTTTGCATCACACCCTGGCATGGGTGTGAATACAATGTGTGCGACTCAACACTGTACCACTGTGTACAGTTTCGTGTTACGGGGTGGAGTGGGGAATCTACTTTTCGGGCAAGATAGTGCTCGCCAGGATCCTTGTCGTTTAATGAGGGTTGACCCATTTGCAGTGGATATAAAAATCAAATCATGCCCGATCACGGGTATCGTTTTGGTCGGTTTCTCTTGACTATGTCGCCAGGCAAACGCTGTACACCCCCGTAATGCTTTCATGCTGTAGGTGCTCGAAACATAAGGCCGGTGGGTGTCGAATTAAGCCTACAATTTTCTCAGTTTATCGCACCAAATACAGCCATCGAGCCGGATCGTGTAGTATTCAATATAAAATTAAGGATAAGAGTCCTTTGATAGGCGTTGGAGTGGATTGAATCTGTGTGTGCCTGTGTTTGGGTGTTTTGATTAGGCTTTTAATAGTGTCGTTTGCTGTCGCTTGTAGAGTGAAACTGGAAATAGATAACATGATTTCATACATTCAACACATGCCACTTCTCACGTTACGGAGATAAGCAATCTTCTAGTGCGGTTCGTTCGCTCCTATCGATGTGCCCCCGAGAACTTTCTTCTTCTACGGTGGCTTTGTATGTTCTTCCATGTTTGATTGTCTTGATAATGAATTTCATACACCAGAACTGTACATAGTAGCTCCCGAATCCCAATCCTCCCAACCCCCTCAAATAGATATTGGACCCATCGACCACAGCAGTCTCATCTCCGTAACAACGTTCTTTATCTTGATCTCTTTGTTTTGTACGCCGCCCAAAGACAGCAGGGTTCTATGAAGGTTGCATCCTGTACCCGAACCATAAGTGAGGATCTGCTTTGTTTGCTTTCAATCAGCACACAACACATACGGTGCGGTAGGGCGCCTAGCGTTGCACAAAACAATGCACCAAACATTGCTGCAATTTTTAGCCCCATTCCTGCAATGGAACGTTGGTACATTTCAGCATTCTTTCGCTTTTATTGGAAGTCTTCCGTCCCTTATTCCCACCATCCAACTACACCATTTGCTTCTGGCATTGCTTTCACGATGGGTCAAGAAATGATTCGAGTACGTGAGACGACCGGGGCCTGCGTCGTTGTAAACGGGGTGGACTCGTACTGGAGGTTTGGTTTTGTTTTCCCCTTTCTCCAAATGCTAGCAACAACAAAAACAAAAAAAAAAAACAGATCCGGCTCGACAGAATATAGAACCCGGATCTTCAGTAAAATCCGCCTTTAATTTCATATTCTCGTGCTACATCCGAACGTGCTTGAGACGGAGAAGATCCACCATTGTGCCACGGCAGAGGGCAGCTTTAGGTATTAATGCTTGCGATAAAAAAAAAGAAAGAATCGTACTCGAGCATAAAGATCACGACAGGGGAGGATTATTTTGCTGAGTTGTTCATTGTGCAAACAAGCCCATAGCGCACTCTGCATCATTAGTCATCTAGTCTTTCCTGTCCCATGGTTTGAGTTCTGCTTGCACGCTGCTCTGTGTGTGCGTGTGTCTGAGGGTGTTTGCAATCATGTGGATGACTTCGAGTTGTCTTTATGATGATAACCAGGGTGAAGTAGCGTGTAGACGAGCCTGTTCCTGCTTAGCTTGGAAGCGCAAACGCCTGCTGGCCGTGTTTGTTTGAATTATTTCGATTTCCGTAACACAATGATGGCCGGCCAAGAGCGGCTAACCATCTGGGTAGCGCTACTATCAGCAGTCGAGTGATGCTTTCCTGCATCAATTCATCATTTTCACTAATGCTTTACATTAATCGACTCAATTTCAAGGTATGCAGTTGCCCTATCAATACCGCTGTGTACTCTTTTATCATAATTTCCACTCTCCAAGCGGATGGGCTCACATTGAGAGGTTTTGCGACCCTCAGGGAGACATAGTAAAATGCAGAATAAGCTCAAAAAGAACGAAGAAAAAGATGGAAAGTTTTCGTAATGCGTTCGTCCTTGGCACCGCACCCTACCGTGGTACTGCCCGCCCCTGCCTAGATGGTGCTACCATTTGTCAAATGAACCCCGACGGTTGCGGCATTCTTTTCTTTGCCGGTAGAGAATTAAAAATTCAAAATTCAATTTCTTACTGCGCGAACGTGCGACACCGTACCGACACCAAACCCGTGGTGCTTTTTATCCCTGGGTATCGGTTTTTGTGTATTCGAATGGCATTTTTTTGTTTTGCTTGTCCTTCGTTTCGGTTGTTTTTTTGTTTCTCTCTCGGTCTTCTAGGTCAGATAACACTTTTTTTCCTCCCTGTACGATGGTTAAACGTAGCGTCGCTGAAAGTAGTGAATTTTTGTTTTGGAGCAAATTGTCGCCTGAAGCGTGTGCAGTTTTTGGTCACAACATTAAAGAATATCGCCGTTTGCTGCTGTGTTTCCTGCTAGAAGTTGACGAGTTGATGGTGCCGGTAGCAAATTTGAGCCAGAGTTTTCCATTTTCCGGGGTGTTTTTCTGTTTGCTACTTTTCTGATGAGCTACAAAATTTCTGCTTCTCAACTGGTTTCTTGTTCGAAGGCAGGGGGTTGAGGTTAAATTTTGCAATTTGCCAGCTGAGATGGTTGCTATTTCCGGTGCGACTTTTCCGTTGCCCGCGTTCGTTAGGGTTTGCTACGGAGACAAAAGTTTTTTCCCCCACGAATCTGGTTATAGTCACACACTTACATCCTAGCGCACGAAAAGTCTTGTTCGGACAAAAGCTACGAGGAGATAATTTTTGACACCCAAACAATCGAATCTTCCGAAAAACTCATGTTTGGGTTGTGACGGTAGAAGGGGTTTGGAGATTTTGGGGATGTTTTTCGGCATGTCGCACCCACGTCATAGACATCCCTCGATTTTTAGAGACAGTAAACTCATTATCACACCCTAGCAAAGGGATCTCAGGGGCATGAGAGCGCTCGTCCAATTGAGTCAGCGTTTTTGCCATAGCGTTGGACGAGCGTTTTGGGCGATTCTGCTCGTTGCTCGCGTCGAAACGCCCAGCCAAGGCGCACTTCACCGCATGCCCGGATGATCCCGGTCAAATTATGGAAGGCAGCTGTTTCGGATCGGATAGCAGCGGCTTTCGCTATCGAAAGCGTTTTGAAAAGGATAAGGGTGGCTCAACTGGCCGTCTGTTGCCGCCATCCCATGCCTTGGGATGCGTTTCTCTCTTTTCCGCTTTTATTATCGGAACGAGCAGCTGAACCAATGGTCGTAGAAATTGGTGGAAAATGGTTTCGTTTGAAATGCAGAACCGTGGAGAGAGCAATTCCACAATTCTTGCTCTCATGCTTTGTGTCTCGTACTTTTTTCCGTTCAAATGCTTTCAAGGTTGTGCGTTCAACTTCGGAGGGGAATGCAACGATCAGTGTGTAGAGTAGATTACGGCAGGCAACTGATAGAAGTAATTTTTAGGCCCCTTCACTCTGTTAGTGAGAGCGATCCGGGGGAACAATTTGTTTGTATGCATTCCTCATGATGCGTCAGCTGCAATTCGGTACGGATGCACTTCTGTACCTATTCCCGATTGGAAAGGGAACAGGGTCGGTCTATTCCTTCCGTTTATTATCCCATCGATTGTGATGTCCCATATTTGTTGCTTATCGATTAGCTGTTTTCCCTTTGTGTATCGCTTGTTTTTTGTATTTCATGTTGTTTTAACACGGGCTTTGAAGGTAAAGTTGTGTGCAGACGGCACCGGTTTATTACGGGATGAGTGAAATGTATAACCACAGCACATATGTACGTTTGGATAGCTTTTATCATACACGATGCATCATGCCATTATGGTTGCCACCGTTCTGGCCGTTGCGTGATAAGAAATGACTTCAGCTTGCGTCGCAGCTGAACTGATCGTGTTATTGATGTTCTAAAACGGTCGCTTATCAGTATGGTTTTAATGATAACTCCATTGCTTGACACAGTGCCAAACAGAGTCGAATAGCACGATAGACCACACAAATTACATTTTCATACCCCACCCAATGTGTGTGCAGGCCAGCTGCATTTGCGCAAAAAGTGACTAAGCTGCACAAACACGCCTGTTTGATCGTTTTGAATCGATGTTGCGGGCTGGCATATCGATTTGTTTGCTGATGCGAAGCATAGAGCAAAAAGCAGAGAACGCTAACGCTAGTTTTTTTCAAACGCGCTGCAAATTATCCATCCGTACTCATGCTTCCGCGTCTGGTTTCAGCTGTTCCGGGATGGAAATGAAAATCGACACGTTTGCTATTACGGCTTTCACGGTGGTTGCTGGTCGCGTGGATCAACACGCTTACGGGAACGTCCGAAGGGAAGGTCTTCCCGTAATGGGACGAATATGCTAGGGATTGAAGGGTGCGTAGCTTAATGGCAACGCTTGATTGCACTTCCGGGAAGGTGTCTTGATGTTGCTATCCCCTCCTAACTCTTGACCAAGTTTTAAAAGGAAGCGAGTATCGAGAACCGTTCTGTGTTTATGTGTGTGCGCCGGAAGTAAGGCGATAATCGGTGTATCGAGCATACCGAAGCACGCCTCTTGTGCGTTAACACACCTTGAAAGGCTCGCCAAACGGGTAACCAAGGAATTAACCTTTTCTTGTGAAGGGTTCCAACCAAACCATAGTCTGGAGCACGGGTAGTTACTATTACTGTGGTTTTTGTTTGTAATTTTTAATTAGATTATGCATGATTGATAGCCCTCGGCTGCACTTTACAGGGTTGTGGCTGATATGGTGTAAACGAGGCCAATTTTTTTACAATGCTCTTTAGATCACTAGTTTAAGCGATTGAAAGGCATAAAAAATGATTCAACAGGGTAAATTGTTGCGATGGATAATCGAGAATTTTGCTAATGTTGATGGTTCGCCTTTCTGCATCTTTCCTATTTTTTATGATTCTTGAAAATGATGAACTTATCAGACTGCACGAGAAATAAATATAACACAGAAAAGCGATAAAATATCATGTGGTACTATAGTCTTAAGAGGTTGTAGTCTTGTCATTTCTGGTTTCCTTGAATTGTCTTTACACACAGCACGATAGTCAGTTTAGAGCATTTTGGAACGGTTTTGATGGGATTTTGAACCGGTCCTTTCGTGTGGAAGACCGGTACCATCTACTTCATCTTATGTTTTAAAAATACCAAAATGTATACATAACTTCATTTACTTACTAATTCAAATTATTGTCGAAATTTCTGAAGAACTCTTAAATGCGTGATTATGTTCCTCGGTATCTCAATATAACACGATTACTGTCTATTTGATTTCTACTGAAAGCAGAGATTTCTGACAATTTCAATAAACTATTTCCGGCGTTTGTACCAACTCTCATCGTATTTCCAAATCGTTTATCAGTTTCCAACATTGGGGTGGATCATACCTTAAGTTAGACAGTTATCGCTTAGGATTAGGCTTATCCGATATTAGTTTTCCATGCAACTCCCACCCAAGCGAAGGAAGCATGTTGCTTCATTAATGAAATCTTCGATCAGCTCCTCGACAAACGTAGGTAAAATAAAGAAAAAAAAACTATTGTTGCATGAAGTTTACATTGAAAATCTTACTGCAACCGTTTCTTATTACAGTATATTGTTTAACGAGTTGATATTCGATTGTTTGACAGATGGCGTGTTGAGATTGAGTTTTTTTTAATTTAAAAGGTTGTTATATTGGTTTTACTTGCCAGATAACTTTGCACGAGTAATAATAATAATAATAATAATAATAATAGTAATAACTTAGAGTATCATAAAGATACAGGATAGCGTTGTTGACACTTGAATCTGAAAGTTCTAATGGGCTACGTAAAATGACGAATGAAATCTTCAATATGCCATACAGATAAACGATTGTTTTCAATAGTTTTCCCGAAAATTTTATTGCGATACGCTACTTTTCGGGTTTCTAGATACAAAAAGTGTCAGTTGACACTTGAAAGGTCTTCTAGCGTTTGAACATTACACATACGACATGGCCTCACATAAGTGGCAAGGAATCTTTTTTCTGCTCGTATCAACTTCTATCGTGTAGTTTAAGTTGTATTCCATGGAAGTTGGGAACCGTTTTCGTGTCAGTTTGCTTGCCAAATCTAAGAAATGCCGATGTTTAGTGAGAACCTAAGAGCTTCTCAAAAGAGCGAGTCTTTTTAACGAATGATGTATCATGTTTATCCCATAGAATAAATACTGCGTGCCAAAATGAGGTTTTCTTTTTCTCGCAAGAAGGACCAGTATGAAGATCTTGTTAGAATGAGTTCTAGGGAATCTTGATGAAGAAACTTCAAGAGTAGCATGTACTCTGCGCTATTTCATCATGGCAGAAGTTTGATGCTTTTGATATGTTTAAATTCCTTATAATTGATTCATTGGACACCAGAAAAAAAGGTTCTTTATAGCTCAATATAGGCGCGTGAGCAAAACAAGAACAATCCATCAACGGACTCGTTGGTGCGTGAGGGCATAACGTCTTCTTCAATAAGCAGAATCAATCCAAATGGTTTGCAAAACAGAAAAAATACCCCGAAACGTGCTTGGAAGCAGTGATTTCATTGACAAAGAAGATTAAGAACAGAGGCGCTACGTTGGAAAGCGTTCAATTTGCAGTACTCTTGAGAATTCCATCCGCAGCTAATCTCTAACCCTTCGCAAAAGTTGCTCATTTACGTTACCGTCGTTTGGTGCGCCCATTTTCGTTGGTTACGCATCCATCGTTCGAGCGCGGCCTGAACAGTGCTGTGTTTTCGGTGGCTTGAAATGGGACCTCATTTGTTTGCATTTCCCTAACAAAAAAACGTTGTAAGAGCAACGACGTCATTCAATCAACTACGCCGGCCAAGAGTGGCCCATTGTTGGACGGACCGGGCTACAATGCGGGCAACGGATGGGTGGTGTTATGACGAACGAATTAGACGTTGCTTTGCCATCTTTAATGAACGGTGACGGGAATGGCTTACGGCAGAAGCAGCGTGTAACCGGAACGAGGCATGTTCGAGCATGCCCGGAGAAACTCAATCCGTCAGCCAAGCAGTAAGTCATGCGAAGAGTCACTTAATGTCGATGAGCCAGGTTTCGGTAACGGTTGGCTGGTTAATTTCGAGCATCATGTGAAGCAGCTTGTGGCGCAGTGACGGATACACCCGGTCCGTGTAATGATGGCTACCTGTGAATGATGGCAGAAGGTTACTACTTGCAACAAGGCACGAAGAATGTAGCAGTCTTTCCAAACAACTTGCACCGAATACCGGAAGATCGACGTTCAGAGCTATGTACCGAAGAACAGATCTATGCCAATCAAGCGAAAGTTCCTTTTTAATTAAAATGGCAGAACTATGCTGTTTATTCCACTGAATGAGTTTATGCTACTCGGAACTATGCTGAGAAATAGTTTGGTTGGCTATTCTCCTGTTTTGTCTATATTTCCCTTCATCGGATAATAGGAAAATAAAATGACATGGAACTAGGTTACAGATAGTGTAGAACATTTCACGCGAAACTAGTTAAACCTGTGGGTCTTCAGTGGTAAAATTGGCATACGTCCGTCACGCGACGAACACCGCCATAGGCTCACGACGATGATCGACAGGCCATGGCATCCCGTTTTGAAACGTAATCCCCGCCATGCCAAACCCCGCCGAACACGATTTCCGGTCTCTACAAGCGAAGTTATAGGCGACCGTCCGACCAGTTGATTGGCACGCGATCCGGTACGACCGTCGGTTAGAAGAACCGACTAAACATGAAGAAATCGATTCAATATTGACTTACTTGTCCTCCGAAGCACGCTTCGGTAGTGTGTGAGTCGATGGTTTGATTCCATAGGACATACATCTTGGCCCGCACTTATATCGTCCGCTGGTGAGGTTGTGACGGTGGTATGATCTGATTTTTCATTTTCTCACCCGATTGCTTTTTGATTGAAACCGGAATCCTGGCAAACTGCAACTGGCTGATCCACCGGTGGGAGTACACAATGACATGTACACCTCGAATACTACGTATTGTCTCGAGTTGTCAACGCAATGCCTGACGTTGTACAGGCCTAGTAGAACAGGCGGTTGAATCTGTGTGGTCTACTTGTTGCCTTGTCAATCTAGCGTGCGACCATCCATGCAACACTTGAGCATATTGTTTTTTATTGCACTGAGAACTACAAAGCTTTTCGAAAAATTAGATGAAACCAATTACACAGATAATCCTATTCATTTCTGGAAAACTCCATTGGGTACAATTTCATCTTGCTAGGGGCAATAGCAATAACTTAACAACACTCTGCAAAACCCGCTCTATGGGGGTCTGTGATTGTATTTCAGACGGAAACAAACAAATGGAAAATGTTTTTATTCCCGTTGTGACTACGTTTATCTTGGTAAAACAAATCTTCCATGATACATGAATTGAGCTGTCAAAAGATTCTATTTCTTTTACGCGATTCGGCATTTTCATACCGATTGAGTTGTTTCCGGTTCCGAATTCTAGATTCCAATCCTTTTCAACCGTTTTTCTGCTCTTTCCGATCTCCCCCGTCCATAACCCGATCGATATCGAGACAGCTCGCTTTGATGTTTTTCCTCACTTTGCCACGTTTCGCTCAATTGAAATTTCAAAACAAAAAAAAAGAATCCTCCCAACCACAACTGGATACGTTTGGGCGCAAATCTCACGCGTCTGTTCGCGCGGCATAATTTGCGCGACGCGAATATGCATCGAATCATTTGCCAAAACAGTGTCTTCATTTCGGCACAACGTCACAAAAGCTGTGCCATCGTTCGTTAATCAAGAAAATTTATTTTATCTACGTGTCGCCCGAGACATGCCAAACGGTTTGCGGCCGGCGTTGTGTGGGGTGGTCTGACGGAACGGGAAGCGTGTGTTTTTATGGAGCGGGATTTTCAAGACTATTGGGCTGGGCGATGTTTGTGAATCTCCGTTTTTGTGCGTTGTCACGTATGTTTCCGGAACGAGCTGAAAGCTTTTTGTTTTGAAGAAAGTAGACTTAACGAACATGTACAGTCGCAATAAGTGGATCCTTTTTATGGAACTACCGTTGAATGAAAGGAAAGAGGAGATTTAAAGTTTGTCGGTTTTTGTTTGATTAGAGACGGAGGAGGTGGGTTGCAAACTATAACGCCTGGTGCTGATAATTCAGTTTACCAATAAGTCATCCCAAGCCAAATTGTTTTCATTCGTATTCATTTGACAGTGAAGCAAACACCGCTGTACATGTTTCTCTCCGAGGAAAACATTCTTCTTGCAAAGGAATTTCAGAGGTATGAAAACAAGCTTGCCACAGCAGTGGTCGGCAAGCTTCCCAGCGCATCAAACACTCAAGTTGTTCTTAAAACTGCGTTTACGGCCTGTAGGGAAAATATGGCACAGAAATGCAGTATTATTATTTATAATTATTGTGTTTTTAATGTTGGGGTTAGAACATACGTCATGTGTTTATTTGTAAAAACGGTTAGTAGGTGATAAATACAGTGTGCAATTTTCTTATCTCATACTGTACGATCAAAACTAACTGTGCAGACAATACGGATATATCAAACGATTTCAACATTCGATTGTAAGAATTTGTAAGTCTTTTGTAGATCCAACAGGTTCGCATAAAGCGGTCCCAAAGTGGAAGAGTTTCAAGAACACTAATGAAAACATGAACATTTGAGCTCGTGGCATGTGGCGTTTCTACAAATTGTCATTTGAATTAGTTGTGCCGAGCTGATTGTGAACTTATACTCCTAAGCCATCCTACAACAATGTTTAACGTAACGCTTTATAACGTTTTACATTTCATCATTCGTACTTTTTTTTCATGAAATGGTCAATTATTTATAAACTTGTTGAATGTTCTCCAGGAATTCAAAGCTATGTTTCTATAGCCTAACATTGTGGGTTATCGATGACAAACATTTTATATAACAAAATAAAGACCAAAATCAACATTATTACACGAGTATCATATTTAACTCCACAATTACTAAATTCACAATGTGTCCCATATGAACCGTTCATCCTAGAGGCGATAAACTCATATTCGGGCCAATAATAAATTTTGTTTGAATTCTACCAAGAAGCAATTAAAGAGAAGGCTTTATATATCTTGTAGTATATTACGTGTTTTTTAATATGTCACACACTCAAGATATCCGGAAGAGTGCGGATTCTTGGCATTTTGTCTTATAGCAACATTATCTTATCTAGAAAATTCTTTCTTATACGTCACACGCTTGAGATAACCGAAGGAATACGGATTTTTGGCACTGTTTCACTGTTTACGATAACTTAAACCAAGTGTTCAGTTGTTCCGAACTACATTTTGTAGCTCAAAAAAAATATTCAGCAAGTATGAATACGATGAACAGATTTCGACTAATATGTCAAATAACCGCCTGGAACTCGTGAGCTACGTTTTGCCGACCACTGAAACTACAGGAATATACCTTTATGCAAGTCCAAAACTATAGAACAAAAAACCCTTAAAAGAAGAGGTATTCTAAACTCACCATGATTTTTTCAGCACGTTGAAGAAAAAACATGGTTTCGCTAAACAAAAGCACACGACAACAACGAAACCTCGCTTGAAGGTCTGGAGCACAGAATTTTCCGAACCAATCTTGCGTGAATTTTCCGCTCTGCCCTATTTTTTGTGTTTTGTTTGAAACCATGCTGAAGAAAAAAAAACTTTTACCAGTTACCCCTGAAATATACACACTGAGTAAATTCGTGCCTCACATGCGCGTATAACCGCAACCGCGTACCCTGGTTCAAATGTTTTGATAGCGCAGCTTAAGTGTCCATTGTTGAGTGCAAACAATCCGTGCATTTTGTTGTGTCCTGGGTGTGGAAAACCGTTCACCGTTCTGTGGTATTAAAGCTTCGTTTCTTTCTCTGTTCCTTTTCTTTCACAGGAAGCGGATTGCATACACTGATATCTGTTGGTACCCACTCAACCAGTTGGTTTCCGAGACGGACCTTCGTTCATCAGACGGTTGACGTGAAAGGATGTACTTCTTAGCGTAGAAATAGCTTACGGCGCCGATCTTGCCTCCTTCCCGCAGAAGTGTGGCCAACAGCGATACCAACAAATTGGTGGTGGAAAAATGTCATTTCGTTTCCGTTCTCTCAAGTGCGTTTAAATTTTCCGTGTCGTTTTTTTTTTGCTACCGAAAAAAGTGCGTTTGTGCCGGTGGTGTTTAGTGGCCTATTTGTCCCCCTGAGAAGAAAACATACTGCCACCGGTATGTGAAATTGGTGATAGTTTTCATGTGTTCTTCCTCTCCGCTAGCCAACTAGTGCGACTGGTGGGAAAACAGCCGAGCGGTAAAACGAATCGTGCACGTGGGCATGCGTAAAGTGTGTGTTTCAGTGCGTGTGTGATGTATGAAGCGAAGTGATTTATTCATTGCCCGGAAGGTGAATGTGTCCTCGGTTATAGGTGATTTTTTTTCCACGGTTAGGTTATATTTTCCCGTTTCGTGTTTTTCGTTTCGCGTTGGCATTATTGTGCCAATAGAATCGCACATATAGATTTGTGGCGAAGCATTTTTACACTGGTGACACCAGCGGTGGTGTGAAGCAGTCGAAGATTGAGACGTGGCACGTCTATGTTTTCCAGTGTGTGCCTGTATTTGTATTGTTCGTTGGATCCAGGGTGCACGTAAGCTGCAACGGTACGGGAAAAGCGTGTTTAAGTGGTAAAAGAAAAAAAGGTGAAAAGTTATTGGATTATGTATCAATCACGTTTGGCTGCAAAGGCAGTGGAAAAGTGAAGTGTTTGTACAAGGTGTTTTATTTCCTATTGCCGGCGCTATTGGAGCAAAACTCAAAGAGTCCGTTACAGTTTGCACAGGATGAGTGAGGCAGTAAGCAAAAATATCGGAGTGTGATTGTTTACTTGTGGCTGAAACTTGGATTCTGTCGGAAATAGACGAAGCTGTTCTGGTGAATCTGCGGCACCAAGAGAAGTTAGCTGAAAGGTAAGAAAATCGCTTTGTTTTAAGTAAATATTAGTTAACAAGCAAAAACCTGACAAAAGGGCCAATGATGGTTAAAGTTAGAAAGCTCAAGATTTTAGACAACTTTCATCAAACATTTGAGCAAATATTGAGCGTTTAATTGAAATTAGTTTATAACTTGGTAAATAATTCGTTTAGGTTCGGCTAGAATCAATTCATACACTTTTATATTGAACGACCGTAGCGAAGTAATTCGTTGAAAATATTCCAATATAACGTTTATTTAAAACCTTCTTTTTCTACATTAATCTAAAATTTCAAAAAATCTTTTTGAAACGATCGTTCATGTAAAGCTTGCTTGTTTTTGTTCCTGAGTGGCAAATATTAGTTAACCTCGTCAAACAATTTTTATTGAATTGGCTTATCAAGACTATTATTTCAAAGGTTTATGTTTTGAAGTTTGTCGAACAGATTTGGACATTGGACTAAACTTAAGCGCCTAAGCTTACGTTCCAGTTTGTTTGGATCGCTACCAATTTCTGAGATGTTAAACCTAAGTTACAAAAAAATACTGACATGCTAGACATATAATTACCGCGTAGTTAGTCCCAGACAGACCGCGTCCAACCACGGCAGACAGTCCGGATTGATACTAATGATATCATAAATCCAATGAATTTTTATAACAATAATTGTCATAGATAATACACGAATATTTGAACAGTGTTTTCAAGTAATAAACAAGAAATCAGTTCTATGCAAAAGTTGGATTTCTATTCCTTCTACTGCATCGTCTAAAATTATCTGAAAACATATCTAAATGTTCGGTGTTTGAATATTGATAATCAAACCACATTGTCGATCGCCAACACATATATCACATAAAGTGAGACAATTCTGGTGGATTGTTTTTTTGCTTCCCCATTTTAATTTGATGAAGTAACATGATACGGATAGTGCGGTTCGATACCATGACCACGTACAAGACCCTACGCATTCGTGCTCCGGGATGAACAAAAATGTGTCAGACGTCGATCTACCCCGAGCATCAAACACAACTACCATAAAAAGCAATAATTGAATTATTGATGAGAAATCGTACGCCCCTTAAGCATGGCCGCGCTACCGCACTGTCCTGCAACCTTCCAGGTGTCCTTATTCTCACATTCCCGAACCGTAAGGATCGAAAATGATCGAGGTCAAAACTCTAAATGTGAAATGATTCCATCCCCTATTGCCCACTTGGCCATCGTCATCATCGTTGACGACGGGGTTCGACCGTTCGTAAGGTTTTTTTTGCGTTCCGGCGGGCACGTTTTGATTCGCCGATTATTGAAAGTGGACCAAGCACAACAGCGTGGGAGCATATGCTTTCTTTTTGGAACCTTTGCAAACTGCAAAAGGTGTGTATCACACTTCAAGGTCCGTTGTTAGCAAGGGACGATAAGAGGTTGGGCTGGACCGAAGGCAAACAGGCACAACATTCGCTGCTCGGTCGGCTGTTGGCAATGGTCCGGGCGGGTTTCGTTCCCTTCGTAAGTGTGTTGTTTGATTGGTTAGACCCAAAGTTTGAAGTTATTAATATTTATGACAACTAGGTGTTTGCCAGCGTGCCAGTAGATTTAGCCCAAAAACCTCGTGCTAGACCGTGGAGTGGTACAATTTAGGCCCAGGTTTATCTTCATTCTGCGTCCTTTCCTGTACCCATTGCATGTCACTGTTAGATCCTACGTGAGGCTGAGTACGGTGAAAGAGAAATAAAGTAGGGTGTTGTTTTGGGTGGCCGTAAATTGAGTTGAGAAAAGTATCTGGCGCTGTGGCAATCGTTCCGAAATATGGTGTGAATTATTTGATACCTTGGTTCGTTTGATTGACATTTTCTTATCCGTGTTTCGGAGGTGTGAGACTTCCATTTGTGCCCAGAACATAGCTTGGATGTTGTTGCATTAAAATGGTTTCATTCAAGCTGGACGTAAAATTAGAACATTAATTTAGCTTTAATTTAGAGGAAGATATACAATAGAATGCTTCATCATCTAACAACCCAGCACTATATGCGATCAATTTCGACTTTTCTGATTGAATAGTCACGTTACGTTCACTGCTCTTCAGCTTCAATGATTAATGTAATTGATGGCTGTCTTATTGTTTTTTCTTCTTTTGCGTCCTGTTTGGTGCAGGGCGATAAAACTTTTCGACAGATAAAGTAACAGCGAGTAAAGCTCGTCTCTCTTTGGCCCTCTCAGCAGTCTCTCCACATCCAATGGTGTAACTTTTGATTTATGCTGACGGCTGTAACCGGTTGCATGCTGGTTTTGGGGCTTCGGGAACAACTTTGCTGACCATATTAAGTGTTTCCGATCGTTTCGCTCCAATTCGGCTCGGCGGACGCAACGGCAGGATACCTCTGTCACTTCTGTATTTTTGGTGTTGTTTTATTGGATTAACATAAATGTGGTCGAATTCCGAAAAGACCGAAAAGAAAATCCAACTACTAGGACTTTCGGTGAAGGAGCCGGAGTTTAGTGAAGTTCAGGAAAGATTGTATAATTTCTGGTTAATAACCATTCGTATGTTAACGAAAGCAGCAGTTCTATTGATTTTTGAAGTGAAGAATTTTGTTGCGTACATTGCTTAAGAATTAAAGAATGATTATTGAACAGATGGCAATCATGCTTATTTTTAGAGTGTTTGCGATGTTTTATAAAGTTATTGTGATGTACTTTATGTAAGAATTGTTTTTGCATATTGTGACCGAAGCTTTACTCAAAAGCGGTAATTTTGACAACGCTGAATACAGAAAAGATTAAAAAATTACTCCTTAACTCTGAATAAATTTATAGTTTTAATTCTACTTTAGCTCAAGGGCAGTTCTAATCAATATCTTACTAATGATAAAAACTGGAAGTAACAAAAACATTATAAAAATAGAAAACATCTCATAGTGACCACAGTAAGCATTACAATCAATACAAAAAAATGCGTCATTCTTCATTCGTTCTTCACACCTCGGGAACCTAACGACATTCTCTCTTCAGTACAGAATAAATTTGTCTTCATTTCCGAAGCATCGATTCTTGTCGATTGGTTGGTTTTCCTTTTCTTTGTTCGTAGTTCATCAACAGGCACATTTTCGTCGTCATTCCAATGCCGTTAACCTGCCCAACTCCGCACTTCCGTCGACAAAACCAACGTTCGCACTGTTTCGGTAGCGTAAACTCCGAAAAACGAGTAAACAGTGAGTGAGCTAGGAATAAAAAAAGAAAACAGAAACCTCCCCTTCGAAACCTTTTCACCCCGTTAGTGCACATCGCGTGAGATGTAATTCTGACTCGCTGACGGAGGTGTACGTACGACGTAGTGCGATCAGTGGAGACGCGGATGACGAATCGTTCGAATGGTAAATGAATTTTTATGCCAACTTCGCTCATTCCGTATTCCCTGTTTAGTGGGCCTTGCGGTGGTGTACAGGGCGGTGCCCTCAATGTGACGAAAGGGCACTGTAGTGGCCCTGAGACGTTATTCAATTGATTTGAACTTTCTGATCTGTGGACGGTTCGTGACATCTTGTTGAAGAATACGTTTTTTTGCTGGTTGTATATTCAATTGCTTCTCTCTTTCTCGCCGGTTCTAAAGTGCTGGCCGCTATAGTGATACGATCTCTGCTTAACGTTCAAGTGTAGTCAGTGGGAGCCACCTTTTTTTCACTCGATATGCTTCGGCCGGTCGACAAAACGAAACTTCTTCTCGAGCATTCCCACCCGCCCTGAAGGGAAGCACTCAAATTTAGAGTAAAAAATAAATAAAAGAATGCAAGCCGACGTTAAGTTGTTTGCCTCACATCGCGCACAAGTGCAAAGAAGGAAAACATCTTACAGCAAACAGCCACACCGGGGCAAGATTGACTCGTAAAAATTCGCTAAACATGCCAAAATGAAATTCACGAGCCAACCGAACCGATTTTACGTTCGGTGTTTGTTCGCCTTATTCGGTTGTTTTATTTTTTTAATTTTTTTTTTCGTTCTGTTGCATTGTTCCACATTTCATCTCACTCTGCTACAACGAATTGTTGATCTCGATGGTGCTTCCCATTTTTCGGTGACCTCTCAGTAGAAGGAAAAGCCCAATCGTTTGCGCTACGTTTTAGATCTTAAACAGAGTAAAACGTATTATTCTAAACACACTCGAACACAGTGGCTCCGTGTGGTTTGGCGCAGCGCATGGAATTTTGCATGCTAAGATATGCTGCCGGTTTGTGGACACCAACTGTCGACCGGAACGGCCGGCGAGCGAGCGGCTCCCTAATTTATATGCTTTTTGGACATTTTTGTGTTGTGAATTTTTTTTGTTCCGCCCTTTCCCGAGAGAATCATAAACGATGAGTCATTTTAATGAGAAAAGTTCTAACTGCTGGTGGTATCTCGAGTGCAACGCATTTTTGTGGGGATGGAGTAAGAAAAATATTTCATGCAAATTTGTTTGCGATGCCTAAAACGGGAGGAGAATACACCACCCGTACCATCTCCCTCGGTTCGAGTGCGAATAATCTGAGCGAATTAGCATTAGCTTCGGCCCGCGGCAGAACTTTTCCCGTTTAAATGTGAACATTGTTAAATTTCTTCCTGTCGAAGAATGTGTTATCGATCGGATCGACGAATCGCTCGCACCGCGCAAAATGGTCGCCGTCCCAATCGTGCCCTCGACCATTAAGTCTTTCTGCAAAGTTGTTTCTTTAGTGTGAGTATGGCGTCTTTTTAAATTTCAAATCGTGACACTAGCAACGCTTGGCCGCTTGACTAGCTGCAAAAGTGTTTTCATTCTATCGGTCCGCGAAGCTGTAGGTTCTGAGCTGGAACAATCTTAACGGCCCATCTTGACCTCAAATCGATGACTCACGATTCGCAACAATAGCCGTACAGTGTGCGGTGCGCGTGTACATCTTTCGTTCCAAAGCGCGAACAGTTTGTTCTATCAGCAGCAAAAAGTGAGGAAAACGACCTCTGCACAATAAAATCCAACAAAAACGAAGTAAACTCTAGCTCCATATACCATCAATCGTTTGCGATGAACGTCAGTTAGCTGCACATGTTTTTCTCTCTGTTTCTTCATACCTTTGCATAGGGCAGTGGTCGTCAAACTACAACTCATGAACGGTGTGCGACACATAAACTTTTTCGAAAACTAAAGATTTTAAGGAAATCCATTGCTATAGACTGTCTCGGTTACCTGAGGTGTTCCATAATATAATTATCTTCTTCTTTGGCGTAACGATCTACCCCGGTCATGCCCGCCATTTCTGGCTTACTAGAATGACTTATTGATACCATGTAGTAGTTGAATTTGACTAATTCTATCTTTAATTTATGTGTATTTTTATAAAAATTGATTTTTTTGCTTCAAGACGTTTGCCGACCACTGACCATGAGAATTCTAATGAACAGTGGAATAAATATATACAGATACTCTCTTCCTGTACTACTACTCATTATAATAGTCTAGTGTCTTATCAATTTCTATTTATAATCTAATAAAGATGCTTCGTTGGAATGTTCTAGGATGTAAAGTAATAGTTCGTTCGAATTGTTTATAGTTACTTTGTTAAATAGTACTCTAAACAATACTAATTATTATGATAGTAATAAGTTTATTACTTCAAGTATACCACCAATTAGTCTGTCAGCTTAACAGAAAATTCGAACAGAAATTCTTTGGACAAAACTACATCTCCGTACTTGACACACTGTGCGACGAGTGCGCTAGTCAGACCAACGGACCAAGTGATTTCATCGCAGTCGATCAAGCTTGTGATTCTTTGTAGATGGGATCGATTATGCTTGTTGGAGCACTTTGACCGTGCACGGAAGTCTCGCAATAGCCGAGACGACCGACTTTTTCAGATTTATGTACATCGAAGAAGCATCCCGAAGCACTTTGTTCCACTTTGTCATCCAGCAAGTGCTAGAACATGCTGCTGTATGCTGCTTTCTTTTTTTTATCGCTACTACTAATAACGATGACGAACGTAGTGAACGAAAACGGTGGAATAGCTTTGACATAGCTGTAGAAGGTGGGAAAAAATTGGTCACATATTCACATCGAGAATCGTGCATGAATTGAGCTGCGAAAGTTGTACGCATCGATGAGTTTGATTGTGCTGACCCAACTTTTTCAGGTTTTTATGTACCGGGCGCTCTGATCGCGATGGCAATAGCAAAAAAAGCAGAGCTGAATGATAAGCGACTGTTTTGTTTGAGCATGATAAAATACCATGCTGATAAGCGCAAATCCTGACACACAGGGAGCGTCAAATATGGTTCCTCGATCGACAAATAGAAGCAACCATTTCCGGGCCGCGTGGTTTTGGTGGGTTGCTCCAGGTTTGGGAATTCATTTGTTCTCCGCCATTCCTGCTTTTTTACCACCGTGCTGTATTTTGTGCTTGCACAGGAAGAATTATTTCTCATTGCTGTCTATAGGTTTCGGAAAGAGGAAGAGAGAGAGAGAGAGAGGGACAATAAAATGGAAAGAAGAGATGGTGGTGGATGTGTTTATTTTAATATGAATGAGGGTATGTGCGGGGCAAAAATAGCATAAAGATATTGTTTGTTGAGCAAACATTGGCAAAACCCCGGGAAAAGTAAGGCTCATGATGCTTCACTGTTTGTTGGTATACTGTCTCATTGAAGCATTCACGTGAGAAACATCTGAACGGTGTGGGTAATCTGCTGCAGTGTATCTGTACCGTGCAGAAAAAGGTGAGTTCTAGCATACGCTAGCATTTCCTTTTTCTTTCCTTTTTGTTTGCGCAATATCAAACGAAAGGTACGAAACCGTAAACATACAATCAGTCGTTTCACTCCTCACAATACTCGATAGTGTATGGATTGCTAAGCGAGTATATATGTAACCGCAAACCAATCGTGACCAATTTTAAACAAATATTTCAATAGGTTCGGTAGTATCTTTTTTAGTAATTTACAACTGAGTTTTGCTTGCTGACAGAACATTCGAATTCTAGCTAGCAATCGCTACACGTGTTTGAAAGTTCTGAGAATAATAATTTTCTGACCATCATTTCAAAAGGGTTAACAATTCTGAATTGTTTCTCTCTTAGTTCCTTTTTACCACTAATTTCCTTCTTTTTGTGAAAGTTTCTCATTTCATGTAAAGCTAGATAATGCATGTGTCTTGTTTTAATCTGTTGTGTTTTTTGGGATTTCTTACTGATGGATGTCTTTTTTATATATGCTTTTTGTTTAATTCTTATTCTTTTCCATGTTTCATTTTCATTTGATTTCTAGTTATCAAATTTTGCACTTAGTTATCAATACTTATCTGCTCTTAAATCGGAAAATGTCGGTGAAGTTTGTCGTTTATGGTTGCATAAGCAAGGGAATAGAAATGCGGACATCGAATAATTTTTGTGATGAGGAATATTTACTCACTTGTTAATGATAGCGGTAGAGCGCAAAGGAGAGTGATTATTTAAGGCTACTTATATTTGTTGTTTTTGATTGAGTGCCCCTGGTGCTCACATTTTCCATGTACCAAAACCTATCCTCAAGCTAACAAAACTGAACGAAGCCTATCTCCTTCGATCAGTTTGTTATCGCTACGCAAACAGCAAGTATCTGGCGTTAGGAACTTTATGATATCGAAGAAATAAGTATTTTATCTTGTCAGTTTCAATAATGGATTAATTTTTTTATTTACTATGGTTCATACTTCATTAGTGCTTTAACGGTTTATAAAATTAACCTTTGAACCATCAAGTTAACCAAATATTAGATTTGAGATTAAATTATTCTATAATTATGGCAAATGCGTTGAATCTTTCACGTTCAAAGCGCTTACCGTCATAACCACAGGCATTGAGTCATTAACTTCTTCGAAATTGCATCACGAGTGTTGTACTCTGCTGCACCGCTGCCGGGTGGTGGTGGATGCAAAACACTATCCGGCTGGCTTGCCGATGGTTAATTAGTACTGTACGATATTGGAAACCGCTAACCATGTCGAGGGCGCAAAGTATGCACGAACGCAAGCACCGCGTCAGTGGCACATTTCACCTCGTAACGCGGGCAGCCACTCTGCGGTGGGGGCTTTGATTGGCAGGACTTGCAAGCACGATAAGTATAAGTTTCCAAGTAAAGGGTACATGCACCCCGCATACCGTCTTCCACTGTGGCGGCGGGGGGTTTTTTTTATCGGCGTATGAGTTTGTAACCAGTCAATGTTCCACGGCACTCCTTGCACGCCACTGGCCACCAGCATTCCGGCAAAGTTTTGAAGCGACGTTGAGCGCAATGTTAAAAAATGTCGTAAAACCCTACCTACCGCTCTCCGAGGGCGTTAGCATGCGATCAGCTTCATTACGGGAGCACCCCATGCTTTTGCACGCCGGGTCTGGAGTCGGTTATACGATATCTTGTGCGAAACGGGTCTCTTAAATTATCTCAAATTACTCGATGATATCATCACCATCGTCGTCGTCGTCGTTGTCGTTTTCGTCGTGTAAGGACGGAGTGTGTTGACAGAAGAAACGCAGAGAGGGGGACAGTTTGGCTACTCGATGCAAATTGGCTTATATCACGTGACATCTGATCCACCAGCATAAGCGCTATCTTATGACCGTGGTGGTGTGCACCGTCCGTGGACACCACCACTTCATTTAGTTCTTAATAATTAGCAAACTCTCTTCTGTGACCGCTTGCGCCCTTCTCGTGCTCACTATCGATGTGTCTGCAGACGATGACATTTTGCCGTCAGAAGTCGTGAGTGTGAAGGCGAACAATACTTGCTCCAGTAAGTTATGGTACGATGTTCTTCGCTCTAGCTAGTAAAGCCAATCTGTATCTATCTACTTTCGTGATAGAAGGAGCTATAAGGGATTGATCACTGCTGCTGGAAAAGATAGATAACCTCGAGTTGTGGCCGAAAGTGTTTTAATTCAATATTCCCTGCTACCCAGGATCTAGTGAAGTGAATGGTAATTTTTCAAATTTTCAGAAGCCAATTTTCAATCTTCCCCGACTTGATGGACTAAATAAACCGTGAACGTGTATGATCCTTTTCGGCGCGAGGAGAGGTTTGAAGTAATTAGCCGCACTTCCAAATTTATCTTGCACGTCCCGTACAACGGCACGAAGCAGCAGCCGTAAGGAAAAGTTTTCCATACCGAGCGAAAGGATTATCGGCGTGATGTTTTCTTTCGGTTGCGATGGTACTCATACACGGTGTCGGTAGCATTTCGAAAGCATCGCCCGAATATTGATTAACTATTCAACCTTGGCCGTAAGCGGCATAGCACGGAACCGCTGTTGATTTGTTGAAACTGTTTTTCAGTCTAAAATAGTATAGCGAGAGACAAGGCGGAAAGTTACCGGAACTGTCAACCGTGCAAGTGTCTCGTGGGCGAACTTTTCCCATTCTATGCTTGCATGTATGTTGGCAGAGTGTTGATGTGTGCATGTACAACTTCGCTGCTGTTAATCATGTCATCAGTTCGTCTTCGCTTTGCGAATGGCATTACGGCTGGAGGATGTAGCGTGATGATGTTGGCAGTCAGCTAGAAGGATGTCGTCGTTGTTGTCGCCGTGTTACGTGACAGAAACATTATCTCCTACCAAGAACAAACAACACTGAGCGAAAACCGTCAATTTGTTCCTCATTGTTGGAGGGTGAGACCCGCTGCAGGAGGGATCCTGCCTGTTCCTACACTCAATTAAAGGAACACGAAACGGAGACCTTACTGGGTTTTTTTTTCTGTGGGTGAAGAAATTAGAAACTTTCGTGCCCGTGGTGTATAAATGGCTTTGGTAACCGAGTGCTACCAGCGCTACCATTAGTTCAAGCGTCGGCCAAATGTAAAAATAGCACATGATGGAAAAATGTAGCCGAGAGATTAAAAAATTAGCAAAAACAATCAAGTGTGTTTTGTGGGCTGCCCTCGGAATTGTTTTAAGGGCTCGATTAGGGCCACCTATTAGGTTTCATTTGAAATGAATTTTTAAACTGGTGCCAATGTTTGCCCGATGACTCACACCCCAAACCCCTTCGTATGTCCGGGCTGGAAGAATGCCGACGAAAATTTATGTGACGGGTTATCGGGTAGCCGGGGAGTAATAGTTCGGATGGGGCGGGCCATAACCAGAGCAAGAGGATCTACGTCTGGAACGGTTCTGTAGATACTTTTGTGCTTCCATTTTTTGTGTTGGTTCTCTTGGATGCTCCAAATTTGGGAATATAATAACGTGTTCGGCTCCTGTCGGGAGTATGGTTGGCACTTTCCCCTGCTATTCTTTCAGCCGTAACGCAACGAGCCTCCCATTTGAAGCCTTCGACATGCATGAGTACGTACTGAGCAAGAAAAAAAAGGATCGGGAAAGGAACGAAAAGGTCAGACTTTTTCGGCTTGAGCTGCCGGATAGGAATATACAAAATCAATAATAATGGGGCAATAGCCTAAGGCTTCACAATCCTCACAATGGGATGCGCATTGTGTACAAAAGAAGGCAAAAACCGATCCAATAAGACTTTTATTATTGAACCGGACCGCATGGTAAAGACGTTTCGAGTTTAGAAGTTTTCTTCCGAAAGTATGTTTATGTTTCTTCTAATAGTTTTTTTGAACATGGGAATACAATAGTTTTGATAAGAACAATTTTGTTAAACTTTCATATTCTTTACGAATAGATCATAAATTCGTATAACGTTGGTAAATCAAAATTGGGATAAGTTATGTTTATTTGAAAACGATGACCAAATATTAAGTTCGAGTAATTCCACTGTGCTGCTAAAGTAATCCTCGCTGAGATTTGAAAACCGGCGATAGCAAGAAGTCCATTTTTACCATTGAACTTAACCCAAAAATTTGCTTCCCTCACTACCAACCCCATCACAACGCCTGGAATGGTTGAAAAACGGCTGTGGAATTTAATTAAAATCAATGCCGACCTTTATCACTGAGTGGCAGGCAAAGGCCCCCGGGACGATCGTGTATCTTCGTTTGCTTCGAAAGCATATTTAATGAACCGCTTGCGAATGGTTTCACCAATCCCGGAGTGAACGTTCCCGTGACGAGCCAAACGCGTTACACAAACGAACTGAGACATCGAACCGTATTTCGAATTATTATTAAAACATCCCGTGCGCACTTCATTTGTCTGGCGTGTTGAGTGTTGTTTCTTTATTCTTAGCTGAATTACTGATCCCGGCGGGAAATGTCTTTCCTGTGTTTGTCCGGCTTCTCGTTCAACTTTCCTCACCAAACCAGACGATGGAAGATGATGAATCGAAGTGTGAACTCGTCAGCTCGTGTATAAATACCCAACCTTTTGGGGGGATGCGGTGAAAGACCAAAAACAGCTGGACTACTTCGGTCGGCTACTTTGGATAGCAGCGACACTAAAACCAAGACAAAAAAAGTAACGGTCTTGCCAAGGAAAACTCCCCCGGGGAAGCGTCAATAACAAAGGCAACGGGTGGGCAGAAATAGAAGTGATGATTTATGATTTCACTTCTACCTTTTTTTTTAACCTCTTATACCACCTCTGGTTGTGCCCACATCAGCACCACCATCATGGGCCCATCTTTCTGTTTCCGGGGCTAAAGCCAAAGTTCATCAAGTATGGCCGGGTACGATGGGATAGGAGGATGGCTTACACCCTCCAAACCCACCGTTTGGTTGGAGGCCAAATAATCATTAACGTAATGCGCTGCTGGGGTAATTTTCATCAAGCTCTCCGCGGTTTTGATCGAGGGCCAAACAATCGATTTCGTTCTGCGAATGTAAAAGAACTGCCTGTCCTGGGTAATAAAAGAGGATGAAGAAAAGATGGTAGGTTTTTCATTGTTGTTTCAGTTGACCGTACGAAGACGGAAAAGCGAAGGTCGTAGCGGTCAGAATATCTAGCATACACTCGCTGAGTAATGTACACCGTTTTTCACACCTTCGCAATGAACACGCGAACTCTGCCGCACAGTAGTGGGCTGTTAAGGTTCGGTATGAGTTGGGAAAATTGAACGTTACGTCCCCTTTCTGAATAAACAATAGTTATGTGGTGTGTTACCCGTTGTAAGCCGCAAGAAAGTGTCTTCCTTTTATTTTATTTACACACTAGAGAACGTACGGAGTGCGAATCGGGCGCCTTCGATTTGTTATGAAGTCCGGTATGAAAGGTATGCAGGTTGATCCTTTTTTCTTACGCCTCAGCCATAAATTAAGCTTATAGCGGAGTGCTGTATAGAAGGTGTAACATTCTTTTTTTTTTAGTTGTTTCGGTCTGGTTACCCATAATCCCGAAATACCGAAACGAACCGTCGCACGAATAACGCGAGATGCCGTGAAAGCCGACACTCAGGCAACTGGGCACGCCAAGTTTACCGATCGGGTTGGGTTAGCGAAACGTACGTTAGCGTGGAAAATTATGAGCTGTGTTTTAACCCGCGACCGAGCTCGTGATTGAAGGTTATCGCTCTCCTGATAATGATCTGGCGGAAAAGATGAGTATGGGAAAATGGAATGGAAAAGGAAAATGTTTGCCAACTGCGCGAACCAGTCGTACCTTATCGATTCCACCGTTCACCAATGAGTTATTGTTGAAATTGGAACGCTAGAATATTTTACCGCTCGTTCGTTGGAAGCTAGCGCCTCATGCAACGACGATATGAACGATTTCATTATTAGACTATTTTTAACATTGAAGTGTATTTTCATTTGAGATTAATCTGCCGGTATTGTTTTATTTTGGCAAAACAGTGGCATAATCTACTTAGTTTAGAAGCTTTTTGGATTGTTTGAGAATATAAATGAAAATATGTCTCTAGAAACACCGAATGATTTCAACTCGATTAAACTAAATCTGAAAACATGAGGAATCATAGACGAAGGGAAACCTCATAGTGATGCTACTCAAACAGTGATTAGTGTTCAAAGCTATATCTGGAAACGCCAGTAACCCGGAATAAGGCATAACATTCAAGCCAGAATGTGGAATCGAATGATTCGTAAAACAAATGTTTTGATTAATTAATGTATGGTAGTACGTGGAACGATTTAATAGTGAAGTTATTGTTAGTAGTTCCCCTAACGCGAGATGGCAGATTAAATAGTAAAGGCTATGTTAATTGTCAAGCCCTTTGATCTAGTTTCCGGGTAACAGATTGGCAACCATGCCATGTCTCTCAGATGTGCTTGTTTGAAGAGCCCAATCTATAAGAAGAAACTGTTTAAATTGTGTTTGTATTACCATTCCAAACCATTGTTCGTTTTACATAAAATTTACATCCTCCTGAAATTACTTATTACTCATTGAAATAAACTCATAAACTTTGTTTGCAAAAAAAACTGAATAACCACTACATCTTCAATCAAATCAAAAATCCCAAATAAACGAGCTAAGCTCTATATATCGACCAGTCATCTTGGTTATATGAATAAGTTTTATTTAATTTGTATAGATTTTGATTACTTTATTTGTATATTGTTTGCAGTATTCCAATCATGGTGTGTCTGAAAATATTAAAGTCTTTCCTTGAACTTTTTTTTAATTCATTATCATTAAACCGTAGCGTGTTGTTAAAGCGACCCGGTTGTATGCGATTACATTTCGATCCGCTTGCGTGCTGCTCAGAACAAATGCGGTTTTGAATACTTTCTACTATGCGCAATGAACCGACATACCGAGAGTTCCGTTTGATGTTACCCGGTACTACTCATTACCCATTTTGATCTCGTTTTTGTCGAAAAATGATTCAAACAAAGTGAGCATGCCGCTAGACAGCTGGTAGTGCTGGTCAACTCAGTGATAAATTCATGCTGCAGTGATGATGTGTTGTGGTGTGTCGAAATTGCATTTCTGCCATACTCTGCTAAGAGTGTACCAGTATTGTCAAAGGTTTGGATGTACAGAGGTTTTTGATAACCACTATACTAGTTCTATTTCTTCGAGGTTTTACGTCTAGCCGGACGAAGGAACACGAGCATGCTTTGTATTGTTCGCCCGTAGTTCGCTTGCAAATCAAGAGATGGGTCTTTCAAATCAGCGTTTCGGGCTTTCACGCAGAGTTTAAGAGGATGTAAGACCATGCAGATAGAATTTGTCATCCTCAGATTATATGCAATATGTTTGGTGCTGCATTGGTTTGGGCATGACATGTGGAGCGCTCCATGTGGTTGACTCGACAATCTCAGAACAGGAAATTGATAAGCTCCGCTGAAACGCAGTCATTTGCTGAGGTGCAGTTTACTGACGGTTCGCACAAAATCTCTCCCATGAAGTTGCTCGAAATATCTCTAGGACACTTAGGGCTAGAATTGTCAAATTAACACAACAAGCCATCCCATACCGCTTACAGGCGCATTCATGCATCAAAGCGATACGTTTAATTATCGTCTCGTCATGCTATTTTGCTCTATTTTTAGTGCCCTCGCAAGGGCAGTACCATGCACCGTCGAGTAATTATAGCCAATACAACTGCACGCGTGCATTCACGAGCAGGGTAGCATATTCATGGTTAATAAGCCACCATTCCCAATCCACCGGCGACGGCCAACAAAAGGGAGAGACGATGGGAAGGCAGATAAGATAACTCGAAGCGCCCGTGGAACCTAGCCTGGGGTGAATCTTCAACTTGGATCTTGCGGCTGGGGTTGTTTTATTAACGTGTAGATACACCGCACTCGAGGGGTGTTGCCCCCGGGAAGATGGATTGCCAGCACAAGCGTACGTACGAACCAAACCGTTCAAGCAAAGAATGTTGTGAGGTTTGGTCGAATTCTTTCGGTCCGTCACCGCATCTACATTAACTTGCAGTTGGGCTTCGCAAGTATGTCGGGCCCTGTCGAGTTCGTACCGAAAATTGGACTGCTTCAAATTCCACGACCTTCTCCCGGTGCGGTATGTAGCGTAGTGGTGCCGAGCGCCAGCACTGTATGTTGTGCAGCGCATACTCGATTCCATAAATTTTAACCACGCCAGCGTCCATGGTCCGTAGTGCACCGGTGTGCCACATATTCTGGTGTGCATCGCAGATACATTCCGTGCGTCTAGTGATGCACCACTGGAAACATGCTACATAAGTCACCGCACTTCATGCAACCCACCCGAGTAAACCGCTGTATGCCGCATCTGAATCGAGTGTTTTCTTCGAGCCGAAACGAGTTCTTTGGCACTCGTCATCGACCTCTCGGGCCGCGTGCAGGCAGCCAGACAGGCAGGCCAAATAAATAGTGCACGGTTTGGGATGGCAGCCTGACCTTTAACGTTCCATCGCAGTGCATAAACTTCAGAGAATGTATAAAAGGGTGTTGCGTGCGGGAGCGGTGAGGCAGCCTGAAAAAACTCATCCCGGAGCAGTGGGAAAATCCGTCACATTCCCGTTGTCAGGCTCGGTTCAACGCCGATTCTAGCACGGTTCTTAGAAAGCGTGACCCCACGCTTGCTGAGCGAGTGGTTCGTATGAGTTTAAGCAGCTGTAAACAGCGACAATGAAAAGTAAATGTCTCGTCTTAACCTTCTTTTTGGAGTACACTTTTTTTCTCTTTCTCCCTCCTCACAACAATTGTTCCTATCGTCGCTGGTGTGCATCTAAAACGCATGGTTGGTGACATTTTCTGATTCACGTGTTTTTTTTTCTCTCTCCCCGCATTCATCCACTTCAAAGGCTGGTTTGGAGGTGTTTTTCATTTCTTCTTCTCACGAAGAAAAACCACTTGATGTGCATCAAATGTGAATGAACAACGAATGAAAATGTTTCTAAAGTGCTTTCTTCTAATTGGGTAGATGCCTCGAGTGCGTTAGCGGGTGAGATTCTTCGAAGTACATTGTGCGCCGCACCAGAGATGCTAAACAAGTGTGTGAGCAATGGCAGCCGAAGCCATTACAATGGGGAAATGTGTCACGAGTGTCACAGCGCTTGCCTGTTGAAAATGATGGTTTAAAGTGTGTGATATTAGATAAAGCTGAAGTTATGGGAAATTTATTTCAAGACTTGAGCTCTTTTGAAGTGCACAGATATCTAGGGAATAATTAGTGAATCGTTTGGATAGTTTGTGATAGGAAGCCTGTATTAGGTTATCTTTATAGAACTAATGATATGTGCAAGAATATTTACGTTTTTTTTTTATCTCATGAATAGAGTTTACAAAGGGTAGGTTTTTCCAAAAGTTTAAATATGTAATTGCAATGTCGTGCAATACAGTTTTGGCATCAATCCGTTTTGTTTGCTATAAAATTAACTTCAGATGTTAAATTGTTGCAATAACAATAACATGTTCTAGAGAAAATTATCCATGCCCCTGCAGTCATCGAACTCCATCACTAAAAGCCGTGGACCTAAACGCCAGCCATGAAAGCTAATGCACCAAGCGACAGATTTGTAAGCTTAAAGTTTACACGTGCATTAATGGAATTACTCTTCGCCGATGTGGTTGATGGTAGATAAGGCTATGCAGTACACCCGGCGGGCGAAAGTTCAATAAACCACCCCAGATAGACTATGGCAAACATTCGAATGGAATCTCGAGCCAGCCAGCAAGCAATAATGGTGGCCGGAACACTATCGCCGGCGCGATACAGTTCAGAACACATGAAGGAAGTCTTTGAAAGCATGGTTCCCGCTTAAGATAGCGTATGTGCGCCTTACGGGGTTTTGGGTAGAATCGTAAAGTAAACATCAAAACCACCTTCTTGTGTCTAGCCTGGCATCGTGGCCAGTGTTTAGTGAGAGCGTGCGTGTATTGATGCAACACAAGGTGCATGTAAGAATTATGATCAGCAAACCAGCCCCAACCCAGCGAACACTTGAGAAATGGGATTGTTTTTGTTGGTCTAGACCGCGACTCCGTGCCACTGCTATGAATGTGTGGGTTCTGAAAGTGATGGGACTTGGATTTTAAGCTCGCCGGATTGGCTCGCCAGTAAACAAATAGCTTACGATCACTTCTACCCACTGGCACCAACTGATAAGGAATGGGAGGTAAATCTATCTTAACGTTCTTTCGGTTACCGTATGGTCGTATTTCGTATCAAACTGGCTGGCTTTATTGTATTACAAGGCTATGCGCGGACGTTGGAATAGGCGGGAGGTGATGTATATTCGAATACCTTGTCGGATGACTCATGCCAGAGGTGTTTCAAACCAGTGCTATTTGGTTTTCGAATAAAGCTCATCAAAATGGGAGCAACAAAATGCCACTGACGAGGAATGTGTAAGGATAAATGCCATCACCGTACGCCAATGCCAAAACACTCTTCCAAACGTCGCTCACGGGTGAAAGTTGAAAGCAATTATTGAAATTCGATTATCACTTTCCCGGATCGCTTTTCAGTCGAACGCGTCGCGAACGATCGCAATGTTTTGCCGTTGACTAAGCTTTTCTTCGCGCGTTGTTTATTATTTTTTAATCTTCTCCTTACATCCTTACATCTCTGCGGAAATCGTTTGTATTTATTTTCCTAGACGGTGATGTTAAGATTTGGATTTTTTTTTTCGGCACCATAACATCGCTCCATGCTTGAAGGATGGATGGAGTGGATGTTCCATCCTGGTCTTTTCAACCCACGAGTCAACCCTCGGTTTGAGATTTTTTGGCCTACTATTTTTTCTATTATTTTTTTTGAAGATATAGCATACAGGATACAAATGCTACGATAGCTGAAAACATGAAATTCGTAGAACTGTCTGTCTTTTCAAAGCTACCACAATTCATCGTGCGGTCAAAGCGGAAACGGTGTTCCGGATGCAAACCCTGAACGTTCGGGTGTGTAGTGGCATGTTCCGATGAAAATGTTCCTGAGTGATTGATTTTTCTTTTCACTTATATCTTGTTTTTTTCTCTTCTTCTAAATCTATTGTGCTCTCACTCCTGGCCAAAAATTGCGACCGAGTCGAGCTGTTTACTTTCATCTCGTTTTCATCTCAATTCGAGCTTGTCGCAGCTCAAGCATATTATCCATTTCTTTCGGTATAATGATTTTCTTGCTTCTGTTTTCGTTTGCCCGAATGGTGCTGTCAGGCGAAATGGGTGGTTTTCTGTGATATAGATTTTCATTGAATTGTTAAGCAAAAATAAAAACATCAAAATGAAGCGAAAACGCAAAAAAAACATAAAGATAAAGCAATCGTTCCATTGATGGATCGGGTATGCCCACCGGCAGTGGAAAAATGAAAAAGGAAAATAATGGAAAATTCAACTGAACCGACCAGCAGTATACAAAAGGAGCGGTATCCTTACTACAGCTTCGATAACGGGCGGCGAAACACAATCAGTGTAAAGCGTTCTACTTCCCAATCATCAAAAGGCTAAGAACTGCTCAAACCGTTCGATTACAGGCAAATGTTGGTGTGAGTAGATAAAATGAAAATAATAATAAAAATACCGAGCGAATCTTAAGGCAAGTATAATCGATCCATTTAAGAGGATGTTTCGGTTTTCCCCGGAGCAGGTGTAACGATCTGCTTTAGCAACACTCCACTTCCGGGTTTCCGTTTGCGTGGGATCAACCGTTCAAGCGTATAAGCGCGGGATATTATATTCGGGATGGTTCCCTCAAGGTTTTTTTTTTATCAATTTACAGTTTTTTTCGTTAGAACTCCGCTGGTCGTTGGTCTTTTCACCATCTTTAAGGCGGATGTTTTCTTTCGCAGTTGTTTAGAGTTGTTGTGTCTCCCTTTTTCTTTCTTTCTCCTTTTTTATCTGTTTGCCATCAGTTTCTGTTGATGTCGCCTTTGATAAAACGCTGCGACGGGCATGGTTGGATAAGATTGCTTATCAATTTATCTTGCTGTGATTTGCGTATTTTTTGCCGTTGCTTTTAGTACCATGCTGGAAACGTGACCCATGCTGTTGGATCGTTTGATAAATGGAGCTTTAGGCCATTAACAAATCGTTGCAGGGGTATATTTCTTGTTCGGTTCAGTTTATTTTAAAAGGAATGCTGGTTAAATTACATTTCTTTTTTCGGTGAGACATTTCTCACCTGACAGATGGTTTCGATGGCGGTGTAATGTTTGATCGATTTGTTGTGAAAGTTTGATTTATTTCCCATCCATTTCAGTGCAACATTCCAGCGCATCGTTTCGCAGGATATTAAATCATCATTGGAGTGTAATTGGGCTCCTATTTGGATAGCATTCGGTACGGCCGTACGTGACATGATTGAATTGTAGCGGGTTTCCAATTTCTGTTCACCTGCTGCTGCCGGGGGTGGAAATAAAAGGGCGCCCTACTGGAATTCGCAAACATTGCCGTAGCGGATGGAATACGACCGCATGCATTATTAATATCGACGGATCAGTCGGTGTTGTCGTAAAAATGCAACGTTACCAATTAAACTGGCTAAATATTTGCTTTCATGGTGCTAATTGATGGTTGCAACCAGCAGCCCGGAATGTCGATTAACGTACGGCAGGGCAAAAGGAAAAGACGGCCATAACAACAATCCCGACCCGTATGCAGAAAGGTCAGCAAATTAAATACCGCAATTGCTGCATGCCCGAACCAGATGTCGACCGAGATGATGCCTTTCATCTGTCACATGTCATGTAAACAGGGCAGGGAAAATGGTGACGGAAAATGCCATCCTAGCAATGTGATATGTGATCTACGGATGACGTTTAAATTGTGTACTGCAAAAATTTACCGTGCGATTCGGATCGGATTGATTAACGAAATTAATGAAGTGAGGGTGGTTACCGCCATCCCTTTCACCATTGCAGAACCATTGTGCAGCATGCAGGGGAGATCAAAACGGGGCTTTCACCTATTGACACCGTTTGAAAACAAATTAAAGAACAATAATCGAATCGGGTGCTTGTAGACGCCATAAAACAATGTGTGATTTGTTCTCGTTTAAAAATAAAGTGTCGCATTTAAAATATTCAACCGCTTCCGATTTCGTGGGATGATAAAAAGCAGGTTCGTATACGACCCATACAAACGAGGATAGGGCGTTTAAAATGTGAAACGCTTTAATCTATTAAAAAATCGTTTAATTAAAGCCGTGAGAAGCAAAGCAGAATGAGCATAAAGTGATTCGACAATATTGTCCACTACCACTACATAGCCGCTTTTTTTTGTTCTGTCTCCATTTTTATTCCCGCTAAGCTCATTCATTATATTTATTTGGAGTCTGTAGCGATGGTGGAGTTCGATGCATACTGACGCGAACCCGGCTAGCAGTTGCAATGAATTTTCATTAGTGTCATCACGGTCGTGCATATTCCAAGTGACCGGGGGCACCGTTATTGATGCAACCCTCAGTGTCTTGCTGCAGTGGGAACTATTTGTCGTGCGGTTTGCGGGTGCGCTGGGTGCGTGAGGACACCGATTGGAGTTTGATTAAAATGGCATTGAATGTCCGCTGGATTATAAAAAATACGTCGATCTCATTGGTGCATCCATTCCGTTGTATGCACGCTTGAGATTTCATGTGAACAATGAACAAGTGATGGTATAATGGGTTTCTGCTAGATGTTTTTTTAAATGCAGAGTATTTTATTTTTCTATTTTTTTTAATTTCAAATAATTTAATATTAGTATAAGAGGTGCTTTAGAACGAAATGAATTTATTAAGTTTTTTTAATGTGGTTTTTACCGTTATTCATAGATTGCGTTGGTGATTTGAATGTGTCGTCATTAATATTGTATGGTCGTCTCAATGTTATCGTAAAATAATGTTTGCACGATCTAGCAGACTGAGTATTGTGAAATACACAATATTCTTTTCTTGAATTTTATTGTTACCTAATCAAGGTCTATGATGACCATCCAGAGCAGTTGATTAAATTTTGATTAGATAGAATTGAGAAAATAAATTCTGAAGGGGTGAAGAAGTATTCTCTACATCGCTTTCAATGTTGATTTACCGTACATTAAATGCGTTTGTTTTCATAATCGTGATGTACATCTAAAAAATATTCCCTATATTTGGCTTGGTGAGGAGCAACAGCTTACCGTGGAGCAAGTAGTCGCATCTGTGAAGCGCCGTTTAGCCACCGATGATGTGTTAGCGTTCTGTTTGCTGAAAAGGGGAACTAGGGTGGATTCCATGAGATGGCTAGCCTTCAAGGTGAGAGTCCCTGCGAGCCTTCGGAGCAAGGCTCTCACACCATCTACCTGGCCCGTTGGCGTTGGTGTACGTGAGTTCTTGCAGTCCTCACGTAATGATCGTCGCTTTTCATCATCACCTCACGCTATCGGCCGCTACATCCCAGAACGCACACCACGCACCACTAGTCAACGCATATCCGCACTTACACCAGTATCCACTAGCCGCCGCTTCACAACACGTAAACCCGATCAGCACTCCGCAACACACACTCCTAAGCCTTCAGCTT
>KB663832.1:1571902-1603363 GCA_000349025.1 Anopheles minimus
TGTGATCGTTTTGAACCAAACTTGACACGCTCTAGCTTTTTAAATTGTTTGCGTTCTGTGCGGCCCTCAATGTAAAATGTAAAACTGTACTGCGTGTTATTTCAAATGTAAAATAATTCTTCAAGGGGGCCACTAACGGTCTGTTGAATTTAATAAATAATAATAATAATAATAATAATAATAAATCAAGTTGATTAAGCAACTCTGAACAGGAGGACTTTCAGAGAGAATTAGATTGTAATTTCCTCAAACAAACGGTTAACATGAATGGTTTATGACTCATATCAATTATTATCAAATTATTGAAGCAATGTGGCCTAGGCATTCTATTTGAGTAAAAATATCCAAATAATTGCTTTTACATTAGAATTACAAATGAAAATTTCTAGAATGTCTTGTGAAATGTTTGACTTTTCCTAAATTTTTAAAATGAATAATTTAAAAAACGAAGATTAAATAGGATTATTTAATCCTATTTTTAATAATTACTTTAAATTATATTTTTTTGCTTTTGTTTCTCTGAAAAAAAAATGCTCCAATATTGTCAAATAAGCTCGAGAAAGAGTTTGTTTCGGTTATTTTCGAGCATTTACTCGAATCTAATTATTGGATTTTTGCCAGTATTTAAATTGCCAATTCATTGGAAAAGCTAAAGCCTGTGGCTAATTTTTTTCCACCTTTTGGTATGTACAGTTAGCAGAATTATAATTTAAATAATTTTTCAAATTTAATATAAATCTTTGTCATCAATAATGCCTTGGCAATACATTCGTTAAAAAAATTACATTTATATGGCTTCCTACCTTCCGAAAGGGCAATTCAATATTTAAATAACCATATTATTTGTTGCATATACAGCCCCAATTGGAAATGGAAGATTGAATGGGATGTATATTGTCCTCTCCAAATATTTGCCTCACAGAACCTAATCTACATTCGAACGAATCGAAGGCAGATTAGTCATGATAAACAATAACCACCCTTCCAGAACAACGGGTTTGGTACAGAAACTTCCAATTAGTAAGATATGGCAAATATGGCGAGTTCCAAATAGGTGATACTGCATAGGTAAATAAACAAAATACAAAATACAAACAAAATCCCTACTGTTATTTTATTTCAGCATTTGATTTGGTACGCCAGAAAACTCGTACTTTTCGATGCACTTGCTGAAAAATGCTCGGTCACGCGGAATATTGTAATTGATTATTTTTTTACCGTACTCGGTGCGAACAATTTGCAACATTGCAGGGAGAAATTTGTTTCCCATATTCCTCATTCGATTTTGTTGCATTTTAGGTGCGCTGGAGTAATGTTTACTTACGCAATTGTTACGCTGTAATGTCTGCGTATGGGTGCGCTCACGTTCTGCCCATGTTTACAACCGTAGCTCGAATAATAAAAGAAGGAAAATGCATCGCTATCAAAATGTTGGCGCTGTGGATTTATTCCCCTACCAAAATCTATATTTTAGTGTACGTTTTCAATTAGTGACGGCAAATTTTGAGCCTATAATCGATCCAGTTCGGTTTCGAATAGTGGCACCGAAGCTAACGGAGTTAACGAAACACAACAACAAAAAATGGAACATAAATACGGTGCCTGGGGCAGAAAAATACGTAAAGCAGATGACGACAGGTAAACAAATGATTTTTCCACCATCTACAACATTCCCCCCTGGATAAGGTATCACAGTTGGTGGTACGGGAACACTGCGAGTCGTATTTTACCTTTTGCTGCCCGACTGAACAACAGCGTAATAGTGGTGGCATGCATTTCCGGGGCAAGGTTTATGGGGGTTTTTCCCCCAGCAGGATTGGATATTACCGGGTTAACCTTCCAGTTCAATCCCGTTACGAAGCCGGGTTTGCTTTGGGGTTTGAGCGCAATGTTTGGTTTGGAAAGTGAAAAAAAAAAAATGCAAATCCATCCGAAGAAAATATAGGAGAACTTTTTTTTGTGTTTTGTTGTCTGTTTGTATCCGGTCCGGTGCAGGTTTGCGTGGTGGCTACGCCCCTTCCAGTGACAGTACTACTGAATGTTAGGGTGGGAAAAGACGTAAATAATGGAGTAATTCGATCCTATAGAAAGAGGAAATTTCGAAGCTTTTTTATGATGCTACTCTCTACTAATTCTTCACCGATCCTATTTGCTTCTGGTATTGAAGGTTTAACTTTGCCGTGCTCTCCCGTTTGGGAACGATGTTGTATTCTAGCATGAGAACAATTTTTCGTAACAATTTTTGCAAACATTGAAATCTACCTCATGGTGGAATCTTTGTTTTTGTTGGTAACTATAATATTTCTTCTTCTTCTATGGCACTACAACCTCCAGAGGTCTTAAGGCCGGCCATTTCTGATTTCTGTGACTTGAATTTACCCGTAACAGGATACCCCCTGCGTACACGGGTACGGTCCGGATGAGATTTGATCCACAGTCCTGCCGTATGAGACCGGCGCCGCTATCTCCTCGGCCTCCGAGCCACTCAATTGCTGGATAGGATTGTTGTGTAACATTACCGTGATTTTGAATCTGTGAACATCTACACAACCCATGCATTCCAATTCAGATTTTTGTGGAAATTTATTCCAATATGTGGTTTCGCAAGTTATAAACTGAAATAAACCAACAGTAATGGATTGAAGAAAGGGATCATCCACTTCGTTTATTATTGTTTCGCGCACATATTAATATCATCATTGTAATATATTTTTTTCTCTTTCCAGATCGTCATCCTTCCCGTTTATTCGACATTCACTTGGAGAGGGACACAAGCATAAAAGGTACGGATCGCCATTGTTTTCAGAGTCATAAACAAAATTAGAAAAAATGTTAGTAGGTAGTGCCATTTCTCTAATATGTTGCTCCCCGGGTGAAGGAATTCAATTCCATTTTGTGTATTACATTCGGCGCCAGTTAGCCACTGCTTCCCTTTCCACCATGTTTTTAACACCTGTGATCCAGTTCGCGCACTGAAAAAAAAAAAACAACATGGAAACGAAAGTGATTTGAAAGGATCACGACAAGGCGGCAAACAATCCTAAGCTTACAAAGCACAAAAGCACACATCTTCAAATCGATTTTCGCTCCCCCCGTCGCAACCACTCTCTACTCGAGCTGTTTGGGAGTGGAAAAAGGATGTTGTTCTACAGATCGGTACCAGGACATGCCGTTTATCGAAAATCAATTTCATCTTAAATCCATACCATCCCTCCCAATCAATCGGCTCCCAGCATCCGTGGGGGCAGTTTGTAGGTAAGGAGGCCATATACACCACCTGCCATTGGTGGGCGGTATTTTCACGTGGTTGAGCTTTTCTTCTCCTTCTTTCTATCGTCTTTTTTTTCTCAATCGAGAGTCCACGACCACGTGAAAAGAAGGATGAGACACATTTTTCCGGCTCCACGCTTATACGGTGTTCCATTCTCCAGTGTGCCCTGTATTTGTCTGTGCTCTACAGGGACAACGGGATCTTCTGTCCGGGTGATTTGAGTATGAGGAAAATAAGAAATAAACAACAACAACAAAAATGTAAATCGCCTTCCATTCGCTGGTAAAAATGGCCTCAATTCGCCTAACACCGATTTAGGGACGAATCTCTCGCTGGTGGGGAGCCGTCTTTCCGTAGTGATTCGATCACAGTGACACGAACTCGATTGTGTCGTGGACGTTAGGTTCAATCCTGTCGCTTTTCTGCCCGACAGTGAAAGCCGCTCTCGAGAGGATTTGTGCGAAAAATCTTTCGGATGACTACGGTTGAGAAATGAATCGGAACACATCATCCTTCTTGCGTTTTTTTTTCGCTTCTCGTTCATCTCCCTTCCTGGGGCCGAGATTCATTCACCGAATACAGAACATCCACCTCCCCACCTTGCCAGACCGGCGGAGTCGACGTCGTTTTGAAGGCCTCAAAAAAAGGGAGAAGAAATTGTGAAATGGACGACAAATTCCCTCATCTCTACCATATTCAACAACACGACAAATCTTGGTACGAGCGCCGTAGCAAACTTAGACTCGCTGTTAATGCTATCGACATTTTCGTTACTTTCCTTCTTCGTCCTTGACGATCGTTCTGGGAAACTCTCCGGCTTGTCTGTGAACAAACCTGGCGAATCACTAGTTTGGTTCGATAAAAATTTGGACCACACAGCAGAAAGCATTCGGGGGGAACATGTACTACCGCCTCCGTTTGTAGGAAAGCCTTTCTGCGAGATTGACGCGTTTTTGTTCAGTGAGAAAACACTGACAGCTGATGACAGCTGCCGGTATGAAGACGTGGTCTGGTGGGAAGTAGAATAAAAAAGAAGGAAAAGAGACAGCCAGAGAGAGAGAGAGAGAGAGAGAGAGAGAGAGAGAGAGAGAGAGAGAGAAAGAGTGGGAAGGAACGGTAGGAAACTGAGAAAACTGGGTTTCGTGCAGGATGGTAGATTAATCCGGCACATTCAATTTGCCTTCGAGTTGTTGCTGCTGACTTCTTGTGAGGTTTTTTTTCTTTCTTCTCCAAAGGATTTGCTTAGTTTCTTAGCGCAGCGCACTTCAATCTTAATTTTATTATTTATTTTTATCTTTCCATGCCTCTGACAGGGCTCTTGTTATCTCTCAGCTTTTTCTTTTCATTCCCTTGTTATGTTTCAGTGCAAAGACGCCAAACTGCGGGAAATGGGAGGAAACAGTAAATTGAACGCAAAATCGATTCATTCATACCGATAAATGTTTGCCGAAGCAATGACTGATTGACTGGGGATTGTGTGTGTTTGGTTTTTGTTTGTTTGTTTGTTTGTTCTACCTCCGTAAAGCACTTGGAAGGAATGCTTTCGTCTGCTGATTTTTTCCATTGTTTGCCCACTCCGTAAAGTTTCGATTGTGTGGCCATCTGCCTTGCTCTGAGAGTTTCTTCACTCACTGCAACATTAAGCGTTTGGGTAAATGTTGCCAAAAAATACCGCCTAGTCGTTGGATTTATTTTACTGCCAGCTTTGTTGCCTTTTTTGTAGTGCTTTTTTTACTCTATCGAGAGATCTGACGCCTCTTCGTCTCGAAATGTTGTAGAGTGAGTGAAAATAATGAATTAGATTTGCGTCCCACTGGCGCCATAAGCAAAATGTCCTGTTGGGAGGGAAGATGTAAGATGTCCGGTGTAAGGAACTAACGTTAACAAGCTACAATTAATTACTTTTTCGATCAATATGCCTCATTGCAATTAATGTGGTTCTTCGGTGTCAAATTATAAGGCGTAATGTTGTTCAAGGTTTCTATTTGATTGGAAAGTATTCAGATTTTCTGCAATGTAATAACAGATATTATCCTAAAATATATTGTTCCAATTATAACAGTCATTCAAAATGGAAATCAGATATTTTTGTGGAAAATTATATGTTCCAAAATATTGTCAAATTAATAATCAATTTTTATTATCACTATCATAAAATCCCCAGTAGCTCACAATCGATGCAATGTTATGTAGAATTACACCAATTTCTTTGAAGCACGATCAACATTTTAATGGTGGTTAGAGGTCCCAAATGAGCGGGCAAAACTAACGTTACGGCGATAGGTTTTTGCTCATAAACATGGCATGCATTTTCCATGAAGCTGTTCACCATGCGGTGTCGTAAACGGTTCAACCTGCAATTCATAAAACTTTACACAAACATATCCCATTACCGCCCAGCACAGGTGGGACAGAAGAAGCTTTTCACCGCAAGCGTTGCGTTCTGCACTTTCTCCGTGGCTTTTTATTAATACGGATAGAAATAGCTATAATTATAATTTACGATGCGCCAGGCACAACGAGACCGAAAACTTCGGAAATCGTCCACAGGTCCGTGATCCACGGCCCGTTTGGATGAAAGGGAGATCGGAAAGAAGATCGGGCGGGTGGTAAATTAATAAATGATTTTTCCACGTTGACGGCTCGTGTCTGCTGGCGGCGTTGGAAACACCGCATTCGATGGGTTAGCTTATTCGGTAGCTAAAGTCACTAGACCGCCCCGTCACTACCAGCCAACTGCTGCCGTGCGATGGCCGAGCCTTCGAACCAGTGTTCGATAGCAGTGGTGCTGCGCGTGTGGCAATGACGGAAAGAGCGCGAGCTTGTTTTGTCAATAGTTTCAGCGTGTTTCGGTGATTAAATCGTGTTTGTGTAACTTTCCGCAGGCGGGTGTGTGTGTGTGCCCCATTCAGTGGCCATGCTGTTTTGGCCAACTTCTTTGCACCATCTTGGGTGTAGATGCCGAAAGGAAAATAAAGTACGAATCCAATAGAGCGAGAGCGAAAAGCCAACAGTGTCTACCATGTTACACGCAACGGTTTGTTTAAAATCACCGTCGAAGCTTAAAAGATTGTGGACGGAATTTTGTTGCCTTCTGTAGCATGGGTGGCTTGTTGTTATTTGTAGTAGATTTTCCAACCAGGCCAGGTACCATTGTCGTGCGTGTGTGTGTGTGTGCTGACAGTGCAGCCCCGTTGTGTGAGTGGCTTTTGCTGGCTGCTCGTTGGCTCGTCGTATATTATCTCAACGGGGCGCGCCAACCTGCGGGACGTTTATTTTTCCCTTTTATTCGAGCTCTCGCAAGGCCTTTCGCGTGTCATCGGCGTCAAAATGAAACTACGGCCATCTTATCATGCAGAAAAGAAATTTCAAATCCAATCAAAAAGTTCTACACGAGACTGGAACTCTCGTGTCTCTCTAAACTCTTTCTGGGTGGAGAAAGCGGGATAAAGATGGTAATGATTAGGTTTTCTTTCCTTTCTTTATTTTATTAAACAACTTTGAAGGAGAAAAATACAAAAAATGGATAAACTGGATTGAAGATTAAATAACAAGAAAAATAAGACACGTATACAGTAATGGTTTTTTGGTTTCAAGTGAACCCAAACATGTAGGAAAAAGAGATTGAACAAACACATTTTCAGTGGGATATTTCTGCTAGAGAGAGTAAACCCTATTGTTTTCGAGTAAGTTAATTTCTTGATTACTTTGAACATCCCGACAAACGAAATTGGCATGATGTGATGATCCACGAGGAGATGGTTGATGGGTGATTGCTATCCGAAGCACAAGATCCGTCTTACTATAGCTATTGCTGGTTTGAATGAATTTATTTCGGTAAATTATGCAGTGAAGCAATTTAAAACTATTTGATAAAAATAACTAAAGAATGTTCGTACAGCTTAATATGAAAGCTGCACTTATTTGAGCTTTCTGTGCTGTGTTAATTTAAACAGGACACAAGCGACTGATGAGCGTATGATAATCGGGAAAATAAGTCATCAGTCACAGCCACGGGGCTCTGGTATGTGAGACGGACGTGAACCGTTGTCTACCGGTATCCCAGCATGTCTCTGTGATGTCATTTTTCGCTACGTTTCCCTACTACAAAGAAATCCATTTTCTACCACCTTCAAAAATGAAAGGAAGCAACATGAGCACTCGTGTCAACACCTTTTCCCCCGGTACAATTTAGGTCTCCGGTTACATCGCCCAGAATCGCCGATGTATAAAAATAAAGTCATGCTTGGGTCGTTAATTTTCTCGACGCTCCTTCCGGAATTTACGGTCAATTTATGGTTTGCTAGGCTTTATGGGAAAGCGCGGTTGCTTTGGGTCATAGGTGCCACCGGGGAAACGGCCGGAAAGTCGCGATCCAGTAGAGGCACAGTCCGTAGCCGTGGTGCTATTTTTTGTCCACGTAGCTAGGACGGGATACGGCAAAACCAATAGACACAACGGAAGCACTTCAACGGTGGAGCTGGATGAATTCCAGGTGAGGGAAGAGATTTCGAAAGCAAACCCGTAGGTGTTCATGTTATCAGCAATAACAAAACTGGTTATCTAGAAACATGATGGAGGCGCCAAAGAAGAGACAATCTTGACAGAGGGCAACCGACGGAAATGTAGTCGACACGCGCGTACGTCAGCAATAAACCGTCTCCGGATGCCTTTATATTATCCTTCCGGACGCGTGCTGTAGGAGGACATGCTGTAGGTGGTTGTGTTTATTTATTTTCTGTACGCCATTTTATTTTGCCCGTATTGTTGGTGCCACAGTATAGAGACATATAGCGCCAATGTCAAAGGTTTAACGCACCGATAGCTGGGGATTGATTACTGGGCACTGAAGCACTTTGTTGTGAGCAAAAGTAATGGCTAAACCCGTCCGGCGATGGAGACGTTCGGAGATGACAGAAGAATTTTGTAGCCAACGCTTACGAGCCTGGCAGGTGCGTGCCTGTTAGACGAGCGGCGTCGTTCGATGTGCGGAAATGCCTGAAGCATTTTGGACGATTAGGTTCCATCAGTTAGGTTTAATATTTTTTCGATAAAAACCGATGGTAGGAGGTTGGTTGTAAGCACACGTGTTCTATAACTGTCCTCCACCTCCATCAGGTGGATGCTCTTATGTACACTTATTGATGGGAGGGTGTTTGATTGCGGAGGTAATTTTCTGGGTAAAACCTCCTAATCGCAACTAATCTACGAACATGGCGTTTCTACCGTGTCCGGATGGATGGGTGTTTGTGGGTTTCTCTCGATACGAGCGTTTATAGTGGCATGGTCGTGCCCGCAGGCTACATTTAGCCTCACGTCAAGAAATGTGAACAGACAACGAAATTGGAATCGATGTGTGAGTTTATCTATGTTGACACAGTTGTGACATGTTGCCCAGAGGTGCACACTGATAAGAATGCACTCGATTCAATTCGGTTCGATTGCGCTAGAGTGTAGAGTGTAGTACGATTCGTATCTTTTTATTATATCGGTCATTGGACGACGTGGTACTATTGCTCAATTCAACTTTTCCATTTACAATGTGATTAGATTGTGCTAAGGGATAGTGATGAAATTAAATGAGCAAGCTGTCAATTTTTTAACGATCGACAGATTAGAATGTTTTCCGTTCACTTAGTTGTTTCCAAGATGTCATCAGCAATGACGCACCTTCTATGACTTTTTCCGGGAAGTCCAGGATGTCCACGTATGTCGACTAATAGTCGAGGTTCCAATAGATCAGAGCGAAAATGAGAACAACTGGCATAAAACATTATTTTTATTTTAATATCGTAAAAAAAGCTTTTTACCTTATAATTTTTTTATGTTGTAAGCTCCATGGTGACTTTGCCTTCAACCCCAGTGATGAACAAACATTTCATTTCTTTTGCTCCATCTTTTTCTTTCGCATTGTTTGTGGTGTTTACAAACGTATTTCGTTAATATGCGTGTTTTGTTTATGTTTCTATGTTTACCATGTAGTCACATTCGAAATGCTTGTGCCAGCGTCAAACACATTTTGTGATAAATAGTTTAGGTATAATTCGCTCAATTGTATGACATAATCGTGCATTAGCTTAAAAGCATTAGAATGTCGATCATGGTTTTTTTTTCTTCTCTAATTATCGAATCACGTATCGAGCAAACCAATTCACTGCTTCGGAACTGATTTATTTACCCAGATTCAAACAAATCTACACACTTATTTCCTGTATCCCTGTGGCTAGACATGTTTACCACCGTGGATGCGTATTTATGTTACTTTACTGTTGTTTGTAATGTCATCTACCCATCCTGTTCCATCAATACACACAAGCCAAGCTCTGCACTGTACCGGTGGGCAGTACGGTACCCCACGCTACAGCATTTCGCGATAAATCATGACCACCAACTCGTTCGTACGAGAAATCCACTAGTAAACGTTAATTTCCGAGCTTTCTTCATATTTTATGCTAACGTCCAGCGAATGGTCAAACATAGCGAATGGTTGTGCGTCGGTGGGTGGAGGCGAAAGGCACCGCGGTATCAACAAAGTTACACACCGGACACTGGACGTTAAAGCAAAATGCAATCTGTGTGGCAAAAGCAGCAGCAATGCAGTGGTGATGATGATGGTGATGGAATAAGAAGCACGAAACACATCATTCAGAAATTCTAATTTCAACTAGAAACTGCTCGGCTACAGGGAAAAAAACGAACTTACACACTCTACCCGCTTGAGAATGCTGCACATTCGGGTGTGCATATATGCATGAGTGAATAAATAAAAGCTGTTGCCCGGGTCGTGTGTTCCGAGTGTTTCCTGCACCAATGCAAACCTATTCAACCGGACAGTTTTGCCAGAAATCGAGCATCACAACGCAGGGATTGTGCGCCGGGCTGGGAGAGGGAGGTTCGGTAAGCAAGGATAATTTATTATGCTCCACTTTAAGCCACATCCAACGCCACGAAGCGAACGGTTGAAACTAACCACAAAAGGCTGAACCAACCCTTACCAACTGTGTGTGAGTGAATGGGTTGTAGCACCAGTGAAAGGAATAAGGATGCAGTGGGCTGCACGTTTGCTACACGCCGTGTTGATTGCATGCATAAATTGAATATTACTACCACCGGAAGGGCCTTTTTCTTCGCCAGTTCCTCCTTTTTTTGTTGTTGCTGGTGCTGGGTGCTGCAAGTTAGTACCTTTTATATGTATGTGTGTGTGTTGTAAAGCAGCTTTATTTCCCGTTTTTCTGATCTGCTTCTTGAGTGAATATTTCTTCCAAGTAGCTTTACCCACTCAGAAGTACCCTCGTTAGGGCGCGAGCGACAGTAGCATTCGAAAAATGGATGGCAATGCATTCGTCTTCCGGAGACCCCCGGAAGTGTGGAACCGTTTTCCCAGCATATCCTTTGCACCACTTCATCATGGACTTTTTTCCGACTGTGTCTCGTAATTTCATCATTTCTTCGTGTGATGTCACCGGTGTAATCCCTCGATGGGAGAAGATTGAATGAAGTGTTGCTGAAGACTACTTTCCTTATACGCTTGCCATTGTTTCGATCTCGAAGCTATTTTGTTTCGTGTGTTAGATATGGTCACACACAAATGTACATTCGAGCTCAAATAGACGAAAAACCTTGCCTTTGGACGTACATCGGCTCACACACGGACCCAACTTGATGGAGCGCACAGGGGGAAAGGCACGAATGGAAAAACTTTTCGCCCTGTGGGTGCCGCAATGCAGTAGAAAATGTTTGCCACCAAGCATTACTGCCGTTCCGGGCCGGTGCTCGTTAAGGGGCGAGTTTATCAACCGTGGTACTTCCAGGGCCAGTTCGGACTCTAAGGGCGGATAGAACCGATGCCGAACGCTAGTGTTGGGCAGAGATCTTGCAAACGCTGTCGTCAGCAGCGAAATATTTGCTAGATGGCGGAAGGCTAACGTCCAGCACAGTGGTATGTACTTTCGGTAGGTGTAACAAACGATTGTATCCAATCGTGCATGTCGGATGTACTTGCTGTACTTCTGATTATCGCACCTTCTCCTTCATCACCGTACGTTCCAACTCACCAAATGGCGGAAATGGCGTAAGCATAGTTTCGAGTGAGAGCTTATCAATCGTTTGTTTTACAGTAGCTACTTTCTCGGTTCCTGAAGGATAACCTCATCCTCACGTTGGGCTCTAGCGTTTTTCCCGCTGGTGATAATTCCATTTAGCTGAGTGTAGGTGCCTTTGCGTTCAATTTTAATTCCTAACACTCTCCTACACCGTTCGATTCGACTTCTATTAGGGAACCGCTTCGAGCAGTTAGCAGTACGCTGCTTCATCAGCTGTTCGATTCATGATCATAAGATTCTGGCGCACTCCTGTGTAATCTTGAAGGGGCCCTGTAGGTTATTCACTGTTGCACCGGCATCGTTACCGTGTGCGGGTGACCAGCATGAGTGCTCGCACCGGTGCAGAAAGTAATGGGCTCCACGCTGCCCTGCTACCGAAGGTGATTTATGAGTAGCATCCGTAGCCATGATGCCCCGCGGAGTGGATTGCAAAGCGGAAACCGAACCGAACGCCAGCTACAGCGTCCGATTGGCTTGGTATGGGGAGTTTGTTGACTTTCGGTCGGCCGCATACCGATGGATGTACGAAGATGGAAGCTCTATTTGACCGCTGGCAAGTAGTTCGGTACCGTTCTACATAGTGATGGGAATTTGGCACAGGTGTACCGTAAAGAAGCTACAGACGTAACAGTTGCTTTTGGTTATAGAAGTTGGAACGTGGCATGATTGTGGAATGCTGCAGGTGTTGTTAGATGGCTAAACAAGGCTAGTGTGTTTTTGTGAGAAAATTAAGTAGAGGATGGATGTTTAAAAACAACTCTATTAGTTTTAAAACATGAGATAATGGTAAAAATGAATAAACAAATCTGTTTGTTTCTTTTGAATGGGCATATATGAATGAAATATATAAATAGATTGGATTGAAAATATTGGGCAAACCATATAGCTTCGATCTAAAGTTTTGTAACTTACCATAAACGCTTTTGTTGTCTAGTGAAACCAACAACACACAATATCGTTCAATAATATGACCTTTACAACCACCGAAGGCATACACGCATTAGTGCACCACTTGACGCTATTCTGACATACCTCGGTACCGCAAACATGCAAGGCGTTGATATTTTGCACTAGCATTCAATTACATTGCATCGATATCTCTTTTTCTACATCCTAAGATACTGGAATCCGATGTAGTTAGCAAATCAATACAGCTATAAGGTACCCATTGTGGTTTACGGTCATCATTTGCGGTTCGTTACGGCAATGAAACGTAGAGGAATGCATATTTTGATGAATAACGTTGCAGTTGATGTTTATAAAATTGAATTGCACTGATTGCAAAGATGAATACAGATACTTTGCGAATGTTAGTGCTGACAAATATATACTAAATTCGATGAAATCATAGGTTAATCAATTATTTATTTCAAATTGATCAAATTCATAGGATGTAATTCAACTGTTATTTGTTACAACTGTTAACTGTAATTCAACTGTCAAAATTAACTGCTATGCGTACCTGCACCTAATTCGTAACATAGATAATATAAATAATTTTCTATGGAAAAAATTGTGAACCATGGGGGATTTCAACCCCATGATTCCAAATCGAACATCAAAAGGCATAGACCTACAGCATTCCTAAAAAAATAAACGCATACCTTAATGACCGAAACTTGTACGTGTTCTCCAAATCCCAGAGCAGTGTTTGTCCATTCTCGGAATAGGTAAACAAAAACCTATTCCGACAGCGAAAAGTACGCACCAACTAATTTTGTGCATAAAAAATTGAAACTACGCTGGCTGGTGGTGGACAGATTAGTCGCAAGTACCGAAAATTACCTCCGGACGGGCCTTTTAGCGGTGATGGTGGTCCTAGCCCAAAAGCGCTACTGCATTCCCATTGATGTTGGTGTGTGCAGTGCGTGACAGGCTGTGGCGAACTTCCATTAACGGCATTGATGCGTTCTGGTACCATTTACCACCGGCAGCATTGCCTTGTTGGGGCAGCTTGTTGAGGTTTGTTTGGGGTTGCATTTGTTGTTGTTGTTGCTGTTGCACCGATTAGAATTCGGCTGGTTCGCGAAGGTAAAATCTAATAGCCCTTCGGAAGGTGTTGACCACCTACAGAATGTATTCGATACGATGCGATGTTTCAGTGCTGGGTTGCATGTAGACGCTTGGTTTTATGTTTAGCCGTATTCTATTAACCCTTCAATGTACGTACAAAGGTAGACTATTCATTAAAAGAGAAAAATAGAAACTTTATCTAGCAATACACAAATCGTGCGGAACTCGTGAATTTTAAATAATCTCTTTAAGCACTATTAAGCTTAACGCCCCATTTTCGAATACTTTATTCTTCAATTTGCTCTACCTAGTAAGAGTTAGTGCATTGCAGCACCGCATATGTGAATCACCCGGGTGGCCTTCAGCGGTACACATGCAACGACCGTTTATGTTTACTGGCAATTGCATTACCACAAGCTTTTTGTTTTGTTTTGTTTGTTGCTCACGCGCGCTCGTCACTACGCACTGTTTACTTCATTGGCCTTCACTGGCGTCGTGGCCTGTACCTGACCGCGTACTACACAACTGCATTCGACAATGCACGCTGCTTGTGCATGTTTGCGTAAGTGTGTGAGTGTGTGTGTGTGCGTGCGCAACACCGTACCTGTCGCATGTTGGGTCGTATCTGCAGTATTAATGCGATAAAACGCACCGCGCTTCAGCCACGATGCAACCGATATTCCATCTCCATCTTCCTATGGTGCGTTTTTTTTTAATCCCATTTGTATTATACACCGTTGTTATGGTGTGGGGATATTGAGAGAAAATATTTTTCCCATCAACCGGTGAAAAATGTGTGCCTTGCAGAGGAAAAAGAACTCAAGCGATGGAGCGCGTGGCATAACAGATTACGATTTATCCTTCGATTTATGTGTCAAGGCTATAATCTATGACTCACATTTATGGAAGGTATTTATTTTTCTTTGGATTGCATCGTTAGCACTCGGCTTCATCGGCATGGTTTGATGAAATAAAATTTCCAGTGACATGTATTTTAGCTTTATTGTGTGAGCTACTGCATTAAAAAATAAGTATAATGGCTTGAAAGGGATTGGTGGAATTAGAGTCGATATTTTCGATACAGAATAGGCAAACGTCCTTTGCACATTTCTAGAAAGAACCGAGTTATTTTGGCTATTGTTGTAAACAAGCGATGTTTACACCGACCGCTGCTGTCACTGTCGGACATTACGTCGAACCTCGTATTTACGAAGTTGTCGGAAGAAAGCTTCGCGATCGGGTGAACTGAGAACCGCGGTGAGTGAAGAACTAGGACGAAGAAAAAAGGTTGATAAAAAGGCCGAACAACGCGTGAGCGAAATTATTACCGCTAGAAAACGTGAACCAATGAGGCAAACAAATTTTTAGGTTCGCTCCAGTAAAATAGCGTTCCCAATTCATTCTAGACTTCTTTTTGCGTTTTCTACAGCTATTCATATGGAAGACTAGTTCAGCTAATTTTTCGAATCTTAATTATTATCAAAAAATCCAAATGTTTTACCTCTAATTTTCCCACATCTTAACCCCATTAATTTTATGTGTGATTGAAAAAAATCGCACTTCCAGTAATTTTAAAGTCCAGTTAATGAATAACATCGAAATAGTTTTGACGCTTGTCCCAGGGAGACTGTAGCATCAACCTGTGCAATGTTCCGAGTTCCGATCATTTTCGATACTAACAGTGGTTATTTGGCATGAATCTCGTTTTTTTCGTATTTTATGTCGGCCTGGCCGTATTAAACTTATTTTACAACTTATAAGGATAGTCAGTCCATGCTACCGGGAAGGGTTCCGGATGAGGTTTTGGTCCCGGTCTGTAAGTGTGAGAGACCAGCGCCGATGACACAATACTATCGGGCCGCCACAGAATGAATCTTATTGGTAGTAGTTTAATTTACTTTGCCTGTATTTTAATTCATTGAATTGAGTAGATACAAAGAAAGGTTTTTTTTCTTACGAAACTGTCAAATTTATCCCGAACATCCTGTACTGTTTTACAACGATCAAGGGCACATTCTGCAATATTCAGTTAATCTGTAGTATAACAATCCGCTTACCAAGCGAAAAAAGGGCTCTTTTTTTGGCACGATGTAAACTTTCGCCTAACCCCAAAAGAGTTGCAATCTCGTAAGCAGCGCTACAGTTTTTGCGTGCATGTGTACGGTGGAACACGTCGTTGGGGACCGACGTACGACATTGCTAAAAACATAGCTTTATTGAAGCTTTGTCCACCTTTCCGCATGCGCCACCATTGCCATGTAGTGTACGCATCGTAAGAAGATTACTGCTACATCACAAACGTTCGAGTGTTGCATTTTATCATTTTCTTCCTCTAAATTGCGCATCGGTATCGGCACGTTGGCGATGAAAAATGAAACAAAAGGAACCACCGTGGATCCGTACCCGTACGTAAATGTGTTTGGTTTTGAAATACATATCGCGCCCGGTTTGAAATAGGTGGGCAGAGATGAAGATAGCTAACTGTTTCTAGCTACTATTTTTCTTCTTCATACGTTCAATGTGACTCCGCAATTCGATATAAAACGTGCTTCAATGTTTTCGCGTGCGGACTACCGAACGCACGCCGACACGTGGAGAGCGTGTCAAACCGCGGGTAAATCTAAACAATATGTTGCATAATCTCTCGCAGCGTTGCGGATAGTACACCCGCGAGTCCCTGCTCGTACTCCGAAGCGTGGGTCCCGTTTCGGTAGGTCTATAACCCTTCCGGGCCTGGAGTAGGTGGATAGGATACACTCTCGAAGCAAGGAGGCGGTGGTATATATGGAGTGTTGGTTATATTTTATGGCTTCACTGCTTCCACTTTAGTGCGGTTGGTGTGGACGTGGAAAAGCGTATACTGATGGAAAATGGTTTCCATTCCGTTGCAGCTTACTAGAAACTTGCGGAGTCGCATGTGGAAGTAAGAAAAAAAAATAAAACATTACAAAAGGATGCAAAACCTCCCAAATGAACGTTGGGTGCAACGGAAAAAGCGAATCTTGGAACACCATCCTCCGGCTGGGAGGTGGTGGGAAATGATATTATTATTATGTTTTTCCACTCTCCCAACTTCGTTCGCTCGTTCTGTGCTGTGTGGCGTTACGCCGTGTACAAACAGCGCCAAACTTCCTGCATGATGTCCGTGCGGTACCACGACGGTTATGTTGTATGCAAAAATATGCCAGCAGTGAATCCGCCGTGCCACATGGTAGGAAAATGGCCCCCGTTGGCACAGCACACAGCACTCTGCACAGTGCATATTACAGTGTGTAGAGTACGGGCGGATCGCGAAAGCGCCGGCTTGGTGAGGATGTTCCTAGAGTGCCATAATCGTTATCGGGATAAAATAATTTCTATCTTAGTTGTTTTGGGTGTTGTGTCTGGATTTTCCGTGCGTGTGTGAGTGTGTGTGCTGAAAATACACTCGTAAAAGGGTTCGTGGCGAGCGTGTTGTGAGTTGTTGATATCTTTGGGAGATCACGAATGGATTTTCCGGAATGGGCTTAAGGGATATTCCCCGGACTCGTATGTGTGTATGTTTGCGCCTCGGGGTACGGGGTGTGCCTTTGTGTTTGTTATTTTGGCACGGGTGCAAGAAAAATTCAATTTTCCTGATGGCTTCCCCGATGGTAACTTTGGCAAATAATTGATGGGTTTGTGTTGGATGCATATTTTGTGTGATTATCAGAATAGCAAAATAAACAACATTTGTCTAGTGGATGTGTGTATGTTTTATTTTGTGTTTGCGTGTGGCTTTCTTTTCTTTACTTATTAGTGCAATGGTTTGTTCGGAAAGCTGACAGCCTGAAGCGAACAGTATGGGTAAACCTCATAGTAAAAATTGGCTCGCATTTGCATTGCTTTCCGATCATTCTGAAAGCTTTAAAACATTTTTTTAAATAAAACGGATGTTTGTTTGCTGTTTTTTTTTGTTTTCGTTTATGACGGCCTGGCCGTATTAGACTAATTTTATCACATAGTAGGATATTCTATCACTGCTACGGGGGAGCGGTCCGGATGGGATTTTGGTACCGGTCTGTCGTGTGAGAGAGCAACGCCGATACCATTACCGCACAGGGCCGCCTCTATATTTTTGTTGTTATAGAACATATAACTCTTCCGTACAGGTAGTGGTGGAAGAAGTCCCGAGAAAAAGGAGCGGTTTGATTGAAAGGAGTGCATTCGCTCCAACATATTTTTAAACCTGTCTAGTTGGAACGATATTTGGAGCGATCGTTCGTAGAAGCGATTTTGAGTGATCGTTCATAGGAACTTATGGACGATATTTAAAATTTGTTTATAGGAGCGAAAAATGAGAACCGATTTTCAAGGAAAGTGACAGCAAATTTGTGTCAAATTTCTCAGGTCTTATTTTGCGTTCAAAATCATTTAACGATTGTGACCCTTGTTATAACCATTTGCGACGAGAACGTAAAAGCATACTCATTAAGATAAAGAATAAAATGTAAAGAATAAAATGTAGGCATGCTGACTATTGTCGGCAAATGTTAGCAAAAAGATAGTATTTAATGTAAAGTTGAAACGTTTTTAAAATGAAAACTTTTCAGAAGATGGTGGTGAAATGTTTCGGCAATATTCGGCGTAGTAGTAGCAAAATTGGAAGCAAATTGTAATTGGCCGAATTTTTCGTTTCGAAGCCCGAAAATCAATTGCATCTACAAACGGGTTTTCCTCGATTTTCTCTAAGAATGTTCTATAATTCTTTACCATGTTCAATATCTGTGTTCAACTACTGAAAATTGGCTCAAAAATAGTATCCCAGTGTAAAATTTGGCTAATACAAACATGAAAAAAATACATTGTAAAATGAATTAAACGAAAAAAAGTATCAGCTTACAACGATTTAGAATTTCTACACGTCGTTTATTGCAATTCTGGATTGGAACCGTTCGTTTATAATTTCCCATCATTTCGAAAAATTTGAAATATAAGTTAAATTTGAAACAATCATATGAAACTTAAAGCTATCATTCAACGGGAAAAAATACAATTTGAATTTTCATAATAGGAATAGTTTTGTTTCTTAATGCTTAAAACTTGACTTGAGTAGATCTCTTTTTTAAAAACGATTTTTTCCCAGCACAAATGTTTACTGACCTGTATTAAGTCACTTGCGTGTGTTTATTGTTTTACTACGTGCTGGATAATCGCTTAGAATGCTAGTTTTCTCAAGCAAATAATAATTAAAAACGATTCACTCTGTTTAACTACCAATTAATGATTCCGTCTACTACCAATTAATTTACGCTCGTTTGCCAGTTTGGTCGATTAAGCGGCGTAATTGGCTTCACCACCGACGCATTTAGTGTACCGGCGTTAACTTCCGTGTTGACATACACACGAAATGTCGTTCCTGTTTCCGTTTCTTCCCAAACAGTGGTTTGAGCGGAAGGTTCGTGATGAGGGAGCGGGTTGATATGTTTGTTGACTGTCTCCATCGTCAGCACATCATAAATATTCCCATACCGATGCATTCTTCAGGCATCCACTCCACATACGCTGCCTGCGACGCCGTGTAGACCGGGGAATGAAATGTAAATTGAAACTGTCGCTTGTGGCAGAGCATATATGTCTTCCCTTTCTTTGCTTGCCGGGTGGTATACTTCACGATACGGCACTAACGAGACAGACAATACAGTTTGGTGCTGCACTGGAATGCAATGAGCTGGAAGTGCATTGTGGTGTGGTTATGTAGCGTGCGGGATATGTACACTTGAGGTGACATAATCATCCGGTAGGCGTATCAACGGGATTAAGATGTTAAAATATCTTCCATATCCATGTATCCTGCAATACGGACAAGGCAGGCAAGGAATGAAGCAGCGCGCGGGAAGTTAAGTGAAATGTGTAATGCACTCTTCGCTTCCGAGAAACTGTATGCGGGAGTGCAGTGATTTTCTACCGCCCTGCGTTGGAGGCCCAAATTCTTCGGTTGATTTTAATTACGATGCAAACATCTTCGCATTTGCATCATCTACAAGGTTATTATTTCCGCATTCGTTTTCTCCGGAATGATTAAAACATGATTCGGAAGGGGAAATCATTACAGTTGCAAATAATAGCTGCTCGGTAGTGGAACAAACCAACATCTTCTTGCTAGGTTTGCAGGAACTTGTTGCAGTTCAAATAAACATGTTGTGCAAAGACGACCCACAATTTATCCCCGATGTACATGAGGCCGGAAAGCAAGCTACTAAGAAAAACGTAAACGAGAAGCGTTCCGAACTCATTACATTCTCCTACACACGCAACTTCGACGTGAAAGGATGACGTGTACACTGGGGATGACGAATGCAACGAAACCAATTAAAAAACGGAGTTTACGGAGCAAACTAAACAGCACAACAAAGAACAAGTAACATCGAAATAGGAAAAACAACCATCAACGTCATAAAGAAAAAAAAAACTGGACTCTAATGGCAATCCCACGCAAGGTACTGGGCTTCGTAAATAAGGCTGCTTTGTAAATCCCGTAAATGAACCGGTGAATAATGGAACTGTGTTGCAAATGGATTCCGCTCCGAACGGATACCATGCCGGCGTACTTAGGAGAGCATACGAAGTTCTAAGAACCAAGCTGTCGCTTTTTGGAGCCATTGAAAGCTATTCCACCGGTAACAGCAGGACGTTGGGATGTGTGTGAGTTGCCCGAATAGGTGAAGGCAGGTTGTCCGTTTTCCCCTTCGTCTGCGGGCGAACGAAAGCGATTGCTGGAAGCGTTTGTTACACATTCCCGGTATGCGGAAGATGCTTTGAAATGATGCACTAATTGAAGGAGTGCTTGTAGCGTAACGTAAGCACTAGAATATGAAGCTCTAAAACAGTGGTCACCGTTCTATTCATCGAACGCGTGCATTCTCCATTGCTAGGTAATGGTCAGTGATCTGGTAGGCACGTGGGAGACGACCGGAGACGATCGTTTACGGTTGGTCCGAGTTTGTTTGGCTTTAAATTCCGGTGCATAAATCGTTACGAGTGCTCTAATCACAGCGCGCTACTCCCACTGTACCAGAAGTTGGGATTATTTTCCCTTCGGCTTGGGACTTTGATTCAGATAAACAAACGCTTAGATGTGCTGTTTTGTGAGGTTGTCTCTTGCCTCGGCGTATATCAACATACTGGTCCGGAACGGAACCGCCACCAAGTCACACCCGTCTTAGTGGCTGCAAATGGACTGTCCTGCTAGAGTGTAGTAGCTTTCGGGTTTATTTATTTATGGAATTAGGCTTAAAGATTATATTTCCATTATTCACGGCGCTGGGGCCATCTTTCTTTGGCAAATGGTTCGCTTCGAAGTATTCGTTTTCTGAATATTGTACCGCACCCTTGGGATTTACACCGTTCCTTGCCAGACCAATCTCTGTTGATTTGATGTGTGCCATTGGGTATGCAATATTTATGAACACTTCATTTTAATCAAGCTACCCTATTGAGCCAAAAATACCAATTAAAAGGAAAATATACAAACAGCAAGATTCATCAGCGCAGCGAGGATATGTTTTTTTTTTCGTTTTGCTGTTGCCAAAGCAAAACCACATCATGACAGTACAGTGATTACGCTTCCACTAGAGTGCGTTCAATAATTCTACCGTAAATAATGCACTTAAAAGGGGATGCACATCGGTCATGGTGAGCAATAAATCTTTCGAATACGAGCGCAACAGGACCATTAATTAGGCGTGCACCAGTGTTTGGTTTTGGTTCGCTTTGTCTGGCACCAAGCTGCGGAGAAAGCGGAGGACGGAGGGACTTAAAAATAAACCAACCCTTTTGCAGGATCGCAATGCAACAAAACAGACAGAACGGTGAGAAAATAGGAAGCATCGATTTTCTACAGTAATTATCGAACCAATTAAGGCATTTGGGCATGTGTGTAACAAACCGCTCATGATTTGTGTGCGATATTGGGAATCGTTTGTTGCCGCGGAATTTTGATATGTGATGTGAAAGGGCTTTAAATGTGTGTGATGGAAATAGTTGATGCTTTCGAAACAATGGCATCAGAGTGCTTAATTTTTGTTTATATTTTGTACGTGAAAGTGTTACTGCAGGTTTAGATGGAAGGACAATAAAACAAGCGTTTCTAATGCGCTTCAATGAATAAAGGATATTTTTAATATACTTTTTTTAAGTTAAAATCGTTATATGTATCGAATTCGAATCCTGTCCGGATAGTTTTCCCATTGCAAAAACCTATTCTGTTTCTGATAAATTTAGGTCATGGCAGTCAGAAACGGCAGGCCAATCCTTCTTAAAGTTGTAGTTTAAGTTTCGCAGTAAAGTTGTAGTAGTAAGTTTCGTAGCATGAAATTATTTCGTTATACCCCCTGTTGCGAACGCAACTTGTCGGCTCCTCGACAACCACGAATTCGAACCGTTTTTATAACACGTACAATCTCTTTATTTGTCGCTTGAAAGCTACAAATTATCGTTTCACGAGTTTTCACGAGTTTAAAAAAACGCGGTCTTTCTATCGCGGGTTAGTGATTTAAAAAGAGAACGAGCTGGCCCTAAACGCGTCCTTATATCGCCTTATTTCCGCGATGGCCGTTGGGTCGACCAGTGTCATTGCCCTTATTTTATCTTCGAAAACGCTTTCGAATATCAACTTGACAGCCAAGATCACTAAAGGTGTTTACCTATGCTGCTGTCAAACTTGTTTTGGTCCTGCTATAACTATTATTCCACGCGGTTCGTCGGCACGGTTACGCAGTAACACCCCCTATAAATTAGGGCACTTTTGCTTGTTTGCACCTTTTTGGATTTCCTATGAGCAAAAGCGTTTCAGTCGCGAAAAAAGTAACCTTCTACAAGAGCAACCTGAAATAGAACCACGCTGTGTGTTTTACAGCTCTACACTGGAAAAACTGCTTGAAATAAAAACAAAATAATAACTTCACTGGTTTGGGCAGGATTTTCTGTAATTTTTCAGATCGCTTCGTTAAGGATTAAACATTTTAAATCTCGTTTTTTTTTGTACTTGAAATACATAGTACTCATAGGTTAATCTCAGAGGTAAAAGAGATTAACTCTTAAAGATTTCGCAACGTATGCAGAATTACTCATATTCTATTCAAAAATGATTCTAACTATGAACAGAAGCAGGTCCTTCGTTATGGTACGTTTTCCCCTTTTGCTATGGAACGTTTTACCCATTTTTTATAGTGCATTTACCTCAGATTATGCAATCAGACAAACATCCATCTAAAATGTGTTTAGGAAATGGTAGATTATTGTTTTCTTTTAGCATAAATGACTAAAGATCTTTTAAATGTTACTAGCTTGAACTTTGAAGTACTAAGTTAATTGATAAAATCATCTATCACTATCAACTTCAATGTTCAATGAATAATGTGCCCTTACATGGCTTGGAGAAGAAAATGTCTTCAAACCAATGTGAATTGCATTATAAATAAAGTTTAACTTTATGTTTATAATTGGAAGCAATACAGCCTGGCCGTCGCTAAAAAAATCAGTTTTCTTCAAGTGGTGAGTATTACCACATGTTCCTTTATTAGCACCTTTGACATGAAATTTAAAATTCAATTGCAAAATTATTGACATTCACCGCTTCTTAAATTTTTTTTTAAAGAATTCGTTTTAAATAACCGATTCAATGTTGCATTGCTTCTATGCCATTGCAGTAAGAATATGATCAACTAATAATAGGGCATGGATTTTACACTTCTCAAAAAACACTCAATCTAAGCTCGACAATTTTTCCGCCAGCCATTCAACAAGCCAATTTTGAAAGCTCCTTAAAACACCACAGTTAAACAGATGTTGTAAAGAAGATGTTTCCTTCTAGCATTGTCCACACCGCAAGGATCGATACCGTATCGCAGAAATGTGTGTTGCTTCGTAACGCCAGCTAAGGACATATCTTAAGATGGTTTTATTTTTTCTCTTTTCCGCTCAAGAGCAATCTTCCATGGCTGGGTCTAGCAGTGAACCGACCAGGGTGTGCTGCGTCCGGGGGAGAGGACGGATAAGGGTTGTAAAAATTTTATATCCTTCCACTCGAACTAACCACCGAACGAAACCGGGAAGGGATTTGCTGATGATTCTTTATGGATTCGACTCCGTTCCGTCTGTGGCGCACACAATCCCGGCTCCCACCAGACGGACGATCGTCCTCCATCCGTGTTAAGGGCTTGTAAAACACAGCTTAGCACATCTGCAAACGATCTGCTCACAGCCGGAGTTCTGGGGCGTTGTCCCTCTCCGGTTGTCTCCGGATCCGCTTTTGGTGTTTTCTTTCCTGTGGGTTTCTTGTGGGTGAAACAGAAACACGGTGTGGGCGACTGGCCGGGAATCAACAATGAGATCATCATGCGTTGTTTTATGACATGTCCCCGAACCCTGGTTTCGCTTCGTTCGGAACAAATCTCACGTAACAGTGAACCCCCCCGGTAGTGACCCTTTGCCGATGGAGGTTTTTTGTGTGTGTGTACTAGATGATGCATTCCTGAATTACGGCACACCGGAATCGCGCTGCATATGCGTGTGTGTGTGTGCGTGTGTGATTCGGTTGGTTCTTTTCTTCAAATCTCATTATTATCTTGTAAATCCTTTTACCATCCCAGCACGACCATTTACGAAGGGTTTGTTTCTAAGAAACGGCCTAGAAGAAAAATGTTCCACCAATCCTGCGGAACAAAACAACCCGAACAAGCAAAAGGCAACAACAAAATCGCATCCAATCCAAGTCGCATCAGTCTTTCCCCCTTTACTCTGCACAGGACATATCGAACCGGGCCGACCCGAGTGGGGGGGGAGCACATAAAATTTAATGAGAAAATAAATAAATCCAGCCGGAAAGGATGCAACGTACGCTTAGAAACGCTTCGGTTGGGAAAAGATGTCACAGGCGCGCGGTGACGTGTGGCCGTAAATTTTGATCAAGTTACGTGCGCGGTAGGTAATGCTGACTGGGGGGACCGGATATGGATTCATATGAAGCTTTCCGCCATCCCGAATCCCTTCCCCGTACATGCAAACCATTATTATAGCGGACTGCTGAAAGGAGTGAGAGATAACAAGAGATAACGATCGTTACTTTCGAGATGGCAAAATTTATGCTTCATAATAAGCTATGCTTTACACGCACACTCGCACGTTCCGTTCGACCGAATGCCGCTAACGGGAACAATCGTTACACGATGCTCCGTTTCATTCGTTTCCTTTGATTCCAAAGCTTTTTACCATTATTCCTTTTCGGTTTTTCATTTCCACAATCACCCACCCAAACGCCTCCTGAACAGCTGCAAATCAAGGAAGAAAGCGCCTGTCGGGAAAGAAATTTATGTCATCATTCGCAACGTTCTGTAAGCATGCCAGGACAAACGTTTGTGAAACTACGATTCGATTTGTACAATAACTAGAGCGGCCTTGTCGTGTATGGCCGCCACGGGTGGCCGAACGGTGACAAAGCCGGCAGGCTTCATAAAATTGGCCCACTCTTGATTGTTGGCGATCCATCAACACCATAATGCAGTGCATTACATTTATCCTTCCCTTTCGATCTTAATCTTACGCAGCACGTCGCAAAACACCAGCCGTTCGCATGGTGTTACTGTTTGGGGGGAAAACTTTGACGAAGTTGTTAATAGTTTGCAAAGTAGTATATTGATTTTTCTCCGCTCGTTGCAAGAAATAATCGGAGGGACTAATTGTTAATTAGGCTATAGCCATTTATTAAGGAGAAAACTCAATCATAGGGTTTGGGCTTAATCCTGCTAGGTTCGAATCCTTCGTTTCTGTCCAATTAGGAAAATGTCTCTGTACGAATTAAACGGTTTTTCGGAAAAGGCTCATTTTAACGAAGTGAAATTAGAATATTATGCACTTTGTTACAAAATTTCTCAAATGGTTAATTAAATGATAGTCCTTACGAGTTTTATTCGAAGCACTATGCGTCTAAGAATGTGAGTTAAACACGTTATTTTGTTTTATCGCTATAAAATACTATAACATATTTACAAACGCAATCAACATACAAAATGTCTTACATAAAGCATTAAAAATATAAACTCGGCAAAAATGACAAAACACATGAATTGTGTCGAAGTATAATTTTATAGCACAAGGACGGACACGCTGCACACGCTCTTAAATTAATTTTAAGTACATGAGAATAACATTAGGAGAGAAAAATTTCAAATGCTTCATTGCCATGTATTGCGAATAGTTTTAACACCACTTTGAAATATTCCTAACAATCCATGTTTTATTAGTTTATCATAAAACTTGTCTTAGCTTAAAATATTCATTACATTTGTTTGAAATTTACAAATAGCTGAAATAAAAGTAAAATATAAACAATCGATTTTCGAATCGAATCGATCGAAGAGAGTGCCAAATGGCATCCGAGTTATTCAAATTTCTCTGGAACATATTATTCAAGTAACTCGAGAAATCGTGCTGTGTATAGACGAGCTTTCAAGATCCTTAACCGAGATGTAGCTAAGCAATGTTCGCCAGATTTTTCGATTGAACTTTGAGGCAAAAATCAAACTCATTTATGAACATTCCAAATCAGTTGTCTATAGTTAATTAACTAAAAGGGTGTTCCCAACTAACACATATTGAAACCGTTTCAATGATCGATTTATATAAACATTCAACATTATTCAAAATTATCGAACTTTATAGTATTGTATAAATGTTAAATTAGGACTACACGTTTGTCGGGCCGCGATTATAGTTTTACAATATTCCTGCCAGCAGAGCACTGGAAACCACATCACATTTTGGACGATGTTTTTGATTTGCGGAAAGCAAGTAGCTAATGTTACGACTGTGCATCATTACATTATCGTAGCGCACAGTGTACCTCATTTGCAGTACAACTAACCACAAAACAGAACAATGCAGTAGTTCAGCGCCGCACGAGACGTAATGCGTTGATGCTGGAAGCTACAAGTCCATGGTTAATGTATCAGACATTCTGAGGAATGTTGTGTTGTCTCGCACAATGCAGCAGTTGCACGTACCATGATCAGTTGTTTAACTAGATTTAATTTTATCTCCTAAAACGCCGATAAATCATCCATACCGCGTGTTACCGCACACGTTAGCGCGGCGGTGTGCTCGGTGCCCTGTGCGCGGTATGGAAGTGAATTACGATCGTCATCAGCGCGAATCAGAAGCGCAGAGCATGATTGTGATGTGGGCAATGTTGCTTTTTAATAATGCACAGTCAAAGTTTTAAATGAATTTGAAACCATCGCTCATCTCAGCCATTGTGCCCCTGTGAGCTCGGAGCAACGTATCGTCTGCTGTGTCGCCGTTTCGGTAGTACAGACGATCAATCCAACCGCGAGGGTCGCGTGTTTTCTGATTAATCAACCCTTTTCTCCTCCACTGGTTTCACTCGGGAACCCGAACCCATGTCTTTTCGGGAAAAAGTTTCAACGGCGCACACACACACACACAGTCCCACGGTGATATCTCGTTCTGCTCGCCTCACCGTCTGGCTGTAAGGCGAAAGATTCATTAATAAAGCATGAAATATTTTGACAGTAATCACTGTCGTCTTTCCTCGCGTGGATATGCTACCGCGTGGAAGCATGTGTGTGTGTGCGCCCGTTCAGACACAACGAAAAACCCGACGCAAACCCATAATTCATCGAAAACAAAACATATTTTTAATCGTGAAATTGAAACAGTCCACCGTCCTTCCAACCGTACCGGCGTTCACTGTTTCGTTCGCGATGTCGGATCTTGCCCGGTACGGCATTTGACTCGTAGCATAAAAATCGAGGTTTTATAGACTCGGTTCCCTTGCCACTCGTCAGAGCCTCGGGATTTCTGGCACACAGGGGTAGTATGGTTGCCATTGCCAAGCTGCCGGAAGGGTCGATACTACCGGGCTTGGCTTGGTGTGTGCCCGCACACGTTTCTCATAAAACAGAGCGCACCAATGCCCCGAATGCTAGCATCCCGGGCACTCACGCGCATATGGAAAACATTCGGGGCAATAAATCTTCTCATTCTCGAGCGCTCGCGCTTTTTGTGTGTGTTCCCGACCACGTCGAACAAATTGTGTACATTCTGTTGGTAATGGTGACGTACCCAGTGTAGTCCAGCCGAACGAAGACTATGTTGTCCAGGGCCTGCTGTTGTGTTTTCCACCCATGTTTCTTTCATATAGGTTGTTGTTTGGAGAGGGGGGGGGGTCTTTTGGGGTGATAACATGAAAGCTAGACGAACAAATCACTGCAAATCTAACAAGCCCGGTCCCTGGGACCTTTAAATATCCCTAAACCAAACATGAGCAGAACGTGCGTATTTAAGATCTGAACTTGGATGTTGCACACTCTAATATCAAACATGAGGCACAGTTTATTACATTCGACCGCATAGTAAACGTTGCTGAACAGTTTTAATATATTTGAATTCCTTATTTTCTCTCATTTGTCAGCAGCCTAATTGAGGAACTACTATAACCTCAATATCGCGGTACTTTATCGTAGTAAAGTTTGTTCAAACATTCCGAAATTATCCATCATCCATTGTAACTCGCTATAATTACTGCTGTCAGGATGTCACAAAACTGGGTAGATTTAATCGAACTGGGCGATCATACCCGCTGTTTCGTACATATCTATGAGGGCGTTGGTCTAAAGTTTTACCTACTTTGTTGTCCACGTCCGGTACACTAGAAGACCACCCACCGGATCGGCCCAGCGGATGCCGAAGGAAACAACAGTGCTAAGGAACGACAATTATCGTTATTATTGCTGGACGATTATCTTCGGTTACATAATTATTCCGCTTCTTCCGGGTGCGGCCTCCCGCCGGGCTAAGCAAGGGAGAACAGTATCCCACTAGGCAGCAAGACTTACGGGGCTTACCTGTCTGCCAGAGCGTTTGTCCTTTCGTTGTCGGCGTAGGTTCATGATGTCGTGTGCTGACTGCTGTTTATGCCTCGAACACAGCTTCGGTATGGTAACCAACGCCAGCATGAACCAACTTTGCTTCGTCGTGCACGAGTATTTTTGTGAGACGGAAGCTTTTCAGTTGTTTGCCTTGAGAAAAAAAAAAACATTTTGACACAGACCAAGAACGGCGGAACCGGCAGGACGGTGATGAATAATTATTGCCGTATAGCCGAGCTTCCGGCCCAGTACGGCCTGCCAACCTGTACCTATTGTGGAGTACGAATTATGCGACAAACGGGGTCGCGGTACATGCGCGTTTTAACGATGGGACGTATGGGTAAGATGCAGCCAAACTGGTAACTGTTGCACCGGCGTATCAGTTTTCACCGTGTTGCACTTGTTTTATCTCGAGGCGGGTTTCTCCCGACAGTGAAGGAATGTATGATCCTGCAGAATGATTGCTCCCGGCACTGGCTGTGTGCTGTTCTAACACGGATCTCAATTATTGTGAAGAGCGGATAATTACACAAACGAGATCTTACTGCCGCTTCGACGCTTTCCATTTTTTTTGCTTTTTTTTATGCTACTTTCGTCGTGGCAACCTTCGAAGAGAACCGCGTTAATGGCACAAAATGGAAGCTGCGCAGAACTTGCATTAATTTGTTGCAGTTTAGAGCATATGTTGCAGTATGAAATGCTTGCTGAAAGGTATTCTATATCACGTTCGGTGTTGTCGTGTACAATTGAAATATTTAAAAGCTTATTTTAAAAGCCATGATTACCAACAACCAGTAACTTCAATTGATTACAATATTAAACGATTTTTAACGAAAAAGTTGAAAACTTTTTTTTCTATAAAGACGACTTGGCCGAATTACTTGGAACACATCTATAATGGATAAAAACTCTCTTCAAAGGATTCTAATTTTGTTGTTACTGGCATCTCGCGTAATCCTTTAAAGTGTTTTCCTTCTAATATTTCCTGACGCACGACACACCGCTCCGAAGGAAACGTTTGACTCAAGGCCCAAATTGAGTTTAGACTTGAAAAGACTGCCCGGGTCGCTTGCTGTCCCGCTAGGCAAAGAGCTTTCATTGACGGTGATACCGGCACGGTTGAATCTCTATTACAACGAAACCGAGCGACTGTGTAATGCCTCTCGGTGAGTTTTCTTGCCGACACACCGAGACCCGGTAACTGGTCTACGGTTGGAAAATGATTACAATGTTCATGATGCTGGCGATTCGATATCTCATTAATCTGCTCTTTTGCTCGCGCACACGACCGTTGCTGCTGTGAAATTTTCAAAGAGCATTCCCTTACCACCGCCTCCCCATCACTCTTCTCCCATGCAACCGTTTTACCCACGACGCCGGGTTCGGTTATTGATGGTACTTTAAAGTAACGAATTCGTTTCCTTTCAAATCAGATTTATCACCGGGCTATGGGAAAATCGACTGTCACATTTTTTCTCCGCGTCCGAAAGAAGTAGTAAAGGGATGGGTGAGGATGGTGAGATTTAAGTATTGGTGGTGGGTGGGAGGATGCGACCGTAGCTGGAAAATTACACTGTACATACAGAATGCCGATAAATTGGCTTTTCGGTGGATGGTTGGTTGTTTGAGCGCCGCCGTGTCTGTGTCGTTGCTCGATAACTGGACGCCCGATCGTAATGTGAAAAATCGTACCAATTTGCAGCCACTATCGATCGCGGAACGATGAGTCTTTCGTTTTCAGTGATTTTTTTTGTTATGGCCAAACCTTCTTCGATCAGTGCACACTAATCCGATGGTCCGTGATTGGTGTACGAGTGTGAATGGAATGTACTTTTGAAGTCTCTGCCGGGAAACGATGGTTGCCAAACCCGGGGGCAGCAATCGGAACATGGACAGTAATGGAAAAGAATTTGCTGGATAATAGAAAGTGCTCTCTGCTCGCCATTCTTCGCCGACACTTTCGCAAGTCACGGATGGATGGTGAGATGCGTTCGGACCGTTTCCTTTTCGCGCTCAACGGTCAACGGGAAAGCGATTTGGTTCCGCACGCGCTGCCTTGCGGATCGTGGCACGATTATGACTGGCAACCGTCTTTCTATCGTGTCTGCAAGAACGATGAAGTGGGGCATTTAATCATCTACCCATTTTGCTCGAGCAGCACTGCATCCTGGAAGGGTAAACGAAGGCTGGCCTTTGGACATTTTTACTGTTGCTGCTTTTTTTTCGACCCGTTGTAAACGGATCCCACGTACGAATCAATTCACCGTTAACGATTGTACCGCTTCTTTAGTTTTGTGGAACGATGCGAGAACTGCTCGTGTCAGAGAGCAACCGGATTAAGAAACAGAAGGTGGCAGTACACCAAAACGGAAATAGACGCTGCACTGTCGACCAGTCGAACCCCTGCCACGGGGTCTAACGTTTTGCACTGCTTGATATCAAGCAATGGCGTTTGCCTTCATTATCCTGGATTGTGCAGATTACTGCCCCGTCCGCACGACTGGTTAGTTTCGCTGGAAGCTAGAAGTAATTGAAGATTCTCCCATGGTGCGAGTCGTAGTGATTGCACTGCGAATGAAGTGCACATTTCCGGCTTCGTTATACTATGCGTTGGTGCAATCGGTAGCGTTCTGTCGTACCGGATAGGTGAGGAGGTGTAGAGGCACAAAAAAAACCCACATTAAATAACGGTTGCAAGAATGTACCAGTAATGTTATTCGAACAGGATTCACAGCGCTTCCTTTTTATTTGGGAAGCGAATGATGTGGATCGATCTTTCTTTGCCACTATCCGGTATGAGTTGCGAGCGGGCGACCGTGCATTTACACCGTACTGACAAAACGTGAGCTCAATAAATCGAAGTAAAATATGGAAAAAATTGCAATTTACGAGATGCCATCGTGTGCTACGTCGAACGATACCCAGGGATACGAGCGCATCGAACACTTGAGCGAGTTAATGTTTCGGGTGTTTAGATGTAAAGACGACTAGCCGTGTCTGCTGTTGAACCAAGAGTAATTTTATTAATTAACATTTTGTGTATCGGAAGGGAATTGGATGGGGAAAGGTTTTTGCTGAATCGGCGTCTTCGATCGCGGTCGATCGCGATCGGTGCGATTGTCGAAATCGTTGATGACTGCATTTTTGCTGATGGTTGTCTGTTGTTGTT
>KB663832.1:1603373-1695725 GCA_000349025.1 Anopheles minimus
AGGTGGTGCACATTTACTGATGACGTTGAAACGCACATAAAGTGCTTACTGTTAACGCACATAAAGTGCTTACTGTTAACTAGCGCAATGGTGTATACAACGCTTTCCTACTTAACCTGCGTTTTTTTTCCTTAGTCTAAGCTTGTGTGTGTGGGTGTATAAATTTTCACAATACACTTTTCTCGTTACTCAGCGGAATGTAAATATAGAGCGTTAGAATTTATGAGCGATCGAGCATGATGGATGAAAATGAATGAGCGAACGAAATAAATGGATGGCGGTGTTGGTATAATAGTTATTTCGGAACGAACACCATAGGGAGAAAAACAGGAAAATGGAAAAAATAACTATGTCCAACTAAGCTTACTAGTGTACTGATTTAGATTATAAGGGGTGTTGTGCGTTTATGGTATTTCTTGGTCCTGACTCCGTCCCCGTTCGTGATGGTTATTATGATGATGAGCACGGAATAAATCGTTGACCTCCCATGCGTGGCTCCGGAGAGCCATAAAACCCAGGATATTTGCGTTAATATCACACGGTAAATATTATGTTTTCGTGTGCATCAAAATTAAAAAGTTCTCTAAAGCCAACCACATTTCACCATTCCACCCCATAATTGTTATTCAATGGTTTCATCAGTGTTAACCTTTTTTTTCGTTTCATCCTCCTATCGTTGCAGGTAAATGGTCGCTAGCGCCCATAATAGTGGAAGGAAATTGAGGTCCGTATCCTAAACAAATACCACCATTGACTGCTACTGACCGGGTTCTGTCCGAGCCCAAATTTGCTGCACTATGTCACTGTCAAAAAAGCCAAAACCAGAACAAAAAAACAAAAACTCACACAAAAGGACGCCAGAATGAAACAATGGTGCTGTGCGCGCTGCATCGTATGTTTGACACGACCAAAGCACGAGTTTACCATGCCACAAGTTCTGCCCCATGTTTGCCGAGTACTTCCTTTCGGGCGGAATCTGGTGTACGCGGTAGCAGTCGCGAATGTTGCATGTTAAATGTCTATATTTTTTGTTTTGATTGCGATGCGATAAACGTGGCCGCAGATAGGGTAAGGCAAACCGGTGATCCCGTACAACCGATGCCTATAAATCGGCAGCTAATTATACAGCCACGATGTGATTGATGGAGGGAACCGAGTGCTGCCATTGCTCGGTGATAAGCGAATCGATGGTTGGGAGAAGCTTGCGGCGATCATGATGGGAACAGGTCGTATATTTGAATTTTCTGTTGACACGTTCAATATTGGCTTAATTTACCGGAGGTCATTCTTGGCGCTGGTGAATTATTATATTTTATGTTGTTTTTTTTTTTAAAGCATGCCATGCGTTTATTTCTTGTATGAAATTGAATAAATGTTCAAGAGCTAAAAAATGCAAATAATTACATTCATTAAGTATCTAGGATATTTTCTTCAAATAGCTCAGTTATTAAATAAATGTATCTGATACATCATTGAGTTTTACCATCTCAAGCTAGAAATCGTAAAAAAATGCAGTGTGGATAAGAGTTTTCTTGTATGCAATAGTTAGGATAACCTACTTTTTATTCCTGCATGGAACTGAGACTGACAAAATTATTGTAAAGATAATTTTAAAAACTTTTCAACGTGACCTAACGTCTTCCGAGTTTGAATGATTGCCTCAGTCTTTATTTGAACTGATCGGTGAAGTCGTTGCAGCTCTTGGCATCACCGAGTTCCGAATAAAAGCCATAGAGAGGTTTATTCTAGGCGTGCGTGACTCACTCTCATGCATTCGCTTTACACTTTGCTCTTAAAACCAGCACCAGATCTGCGCAAAAGGTCTAAAAATACTCGTTTTTCACACACATTGCACAGGACTACATAAATTCGAACTACGATTTTTCATTCCTTACATCATATGGCAAGGACTTTGAATGTTTGAAAACCTTTAAACAAGTGATTTTCTCGCCCGAGCTGTCACAAAATCTGGCACGCGAGCCTCATTTGCTTTTCATTGCCTCATTGCATTTTTTAAAGTAAAGTACTCAGGTAACATTCTCATGAATGAAGCTGCTGTTCATCATTGCAGCAAATTTAAAATTTCATAAATAAAATAAAAAATAAATAAAATACTTAAATAAAGTTTAAAACAATCGCTTCGGGATTATTTGCTCATGCACAGTTGAACGTTCCTTGCCGCAGGCGATCGATCCCTTAGCGTTACTATGCGCCTGCCCATTTGCAATCGGTGATTAGCATTACCGTCTTTTGCTGTATCAATGGGCTGCAAAGGAGCCAGTGGAACGAGCTGATAGAAAATCTTTTATACCATTTTCCGTTCACCATTGTTGTGTGTGTTTCCACTTCACCCCCAAGCCAAAAGCCAATATACCTAGCAATGACGTTGCAGAGGAAGAACAAAAATAAAAAGGCACATCCCAAAAACAAGTAACAAAAATCGAAACGCTAATCAAGAATGTATGTTGCGCATTAAAGACGGAACGGGAAGGAAAACTTACTTAGGAAACGTTCCACGGGCAGTGGCTAACTCGGGGAAACAAAAAAAAAATGAGCCCGCATACCGCAAGCTCCACATACATCGAGCGCCAACATCAGAAGCCAATGGTAATCGCGTGAGGCTCAAAGGAAAAACGGAGTACACACACGCGGCTGGGTAAAGGAGAAAATAATGGTATCGATTATTTGATTAGAAGGAAGAAAGCGCTCAGAAAAAACGTGTTTTGCTTCTGGTGCGGTTTTTCTCTTTTGTGTGCGTGTTCTTTTAAAAAAAATATATAAGGAAAAGTGAAGGATGTAGGACTAAAAAAAGGGGTGCGTAAAAACAGTACCTTGCTCCTAATGCCACTGTGACTTCCAAGAAAAATGATTACCTCCGCAGAGGAACGAACAGCGGCGCTTTCTCATGCCGCCAAACCATTCCCGGGGGAGTTGTCAAGGTTGACTGGGAATTATGTCAACACTAATGTCGTTATGTTCCGGGATATGGTGGACGACTAATGCGAAAGGATTATGGTGCGTCGCCGGGCAAGGGTCGGTAAAAAGCTTGGAATGGTTGAGAATGGATACATGCAAGGAGTAGGAAATTGTTCCAGTGAAAGGAAAGCTATACACCACCTTGAAGTACTGCGCTGCCGGCAAAGCAATCGGGATTCATAGCACATGTAGGTTGAAATGTTACCGTTTGGATTGGACAGCCAGGATCACTTACACTGGAGAATGAAGGAATTATGTCTAATTGACGATGCATGATCGATTTCAAAAGCAGTATAGACGTAATAGGTAGCATTCTTGGAAATCGTACTTATTTCCAAACTAACAACATTACATTTTGTGTATTTTAAGTATCTATAAGTCTAGTGAGCATGGCCGGCATGACCGAAGAGGTCGTTACGCCAAGGTAGAAGAAGTATTAGAAGAAAAAAAATTAAAGCCAGTTTTCCTATTTTATTACAGTTTTATACAAAAATTGAACATTGCCGAGGATATTGTAAACGTCAATAGCTGATTTACTAACAGCTAATACAAAACGTAATAATATTATATAATTACAAGGCCATCTTTTCGTATTATACATCCCTGGATGTGCTATTAGACGGTTAAAATTAAAATCTGCAGTAATGCGTCCCTGAGCTTGGTAGACTTCATGTTCCCCCGAAACACCGTCCGTATTACATCAGACCCTGGTCATGTCAAGGACATCCAACAAAAAAACAAGTAAAAACACGAAAAGCCGACAGTGTTTTATTTTTATTTCTATGTTCTGTGGTCAACTTTTCGCATTTCCATTCCCTTGATGCCCTTCATTAAATTTACATAGCAAATTATCCAATCACCGCTGGAAAAGTCGTAACCTTCTGTGTGGCCCAAATGGTTAGGTGTTTTGCAGGGGCGGCATTTTTAATCGTTTGGAGTTTTACTTCCAGCCAGTTCGCTGTACCTCGTTTCTCTAGCCCGTGTCAGTTTCTACTTGGATTAGGTATGCTTTTTAATCTTCTTTTTTCGTGGAGAGAGAATAGCTCTCATCACTTGTTTTTGCTGTCATCCGCCGTACCGTAACAGTGTATGTATGAAGGTTGGGATAATCAACTTGATTTTCATTTACGTTGGAATGAATTTGTGTGCTGTGTTCGCTTTAAGCTGGCACTTTAAAAGTGATGCGTATACAGAGCGTCTTCAGCTAACTATTTCAATGTACGGTATGGTATGAATGCGTTGCCTGTTAGGTACCAGCAGCACGAGATCCGGTTTTGTTCTGATATTACCTGGTACCTATTCGCCGGAGACGAAATTAACCTCATGAAACCGGGGTGAGAGGAATTTTACGGATGAAGTAAAAATTATAACAATCTTGAAGCTCGTTTGTGGAGACAGCCGTGATTATTAGTGTCGGAAGGTGTCAAGTTCGCTGCCTCCTCAAGTTTACGAACAAGAGCTGAACAAATAATGAAGAGACTACTCAGAAAGTTATCCTTTAGCTGGTGCAAATAGTTCGGTTCCTGTACACCGGTGTTCTGTTGAGACTCTCTCTTGACTCTGCAGCCGCATCGTGTTTCAAGGTATCACCAAGATAGTCGAGTACGATGTGCAACATTGTGCACGCTAGTAGCGGTGTAGTTAACTAGTGTGAAATGTTGCCAATGTCAACCTTCAGTCATCTCATCCGGGTGCACCTTGGGGAGTATGGGTTTAAAAAATTATAAGGAAGGCCCGTAATTTGAGGTGAAACCCTGTTTTGTTCTTTGCTGTCAAGCTTCTCTGTGAACCGACAAGCGAACAGTCGTGCAATGTACGGCACAAAAAGACACCCCGGAATGCACGTTAATAATTTAGGCTCTGTTGATGATTGGCGGCGATGCGGCACTGGCTGGTGGCTGCACATGCTATAATTACTAGGATACTCATTTCGAGCTTCTCCGTGTCTGAGCACTCGGGCTCGTGCAACTCGATGTTGGGGTATAACGAGTATGCTTTTGGGATATCATAGAATTAACAAAAAAGTATAAAGCACGAAAAGGGTAGAAATGATTATGAACAGCATAACATTGCATAAACATTGCGACAAGCCCCGAGTAGAACCAGCACGTGCTTGTGCGTGTTTGTGCTGTTGTGGGTGTTGTGATCTGCTGTGAATACGTCTGAAAGTCCTCTCGTTTATAATAGGATTATCCTGCCGGCATAGTTGGGTGACCTGTAAACAACGTGATGCGCCATCATGTGATGCAACCAACAAAGCTGTGATTAAAAAAGTTTCCTTATTTCTTGCCAACATCATACAAAAGAATTTGCGCACACGCCCATCCCTTGTTGGAAAAGCGGGATGTGTTTCAAATTTTTCGGTAAAGACAAATCTCGTCATACAGCGTCGCTTGGTTTGGGACAAAATTCAGCAGCAAATAATAATAATAATAATAAAAATGATAATCGTGATGAAGAGGCGTAATGTAATATCCACTAAAGTAAAACACGTACATTTCGACATACAAACACACGGTTCTGCTGGCCTTGATGTATGGCTAATTAGTTTGCTCCGTCACGTACGAAGAAGAAACCTATGCTCCCGTTCCATTCGTATGGTTTGGTACTGCTGGTCCTCATCCATACAGCACATCCATTGGCTGGCGGACATGCATTACAAAATAAACCCTGTACACATCCGCTCCGTTTGGGCGTCGCTTTCAGAAAACATCCCGCACGAGAGCGTTAATTGAATATTGTTCCGGTAGCATCCGTCTTAATCTGATCCTTCCGGACGCTTTCACGATGGCACGGGGTCAGGATCGATGTGCTCGTGTGCCTTCTACCATTCTCTTCATCTTCCTTCCCTAACACATTGTGTATTTTTCGGCCAGTTGTTAAACTTTCTGGAGCACAATGCTGGGTAGATGTGCTGTTTAACAATGGATTCGCAATAAAAAGGAATTTGTTGATGTTTACGAAAATGAAGTTGCACAAATAAGTTCCGGTTTTATATGCCGCTAGGGAATATAGAATTCAAATCAACCAACCGGGGCAAACGCAGGTTCTGGAGGAAAAAAGATTGTGCATCCAAACAAATTGGAAACTCGCACTCTATCTGCTTGTAATTGTGCTCAGTTGTTCTGTACCCATTCGAGAAGTAAAAGCGATCGCATATTTACGCGAATTTTTGAACAAAGTTGAATTTGTGTAGCCAATGCGAGTGCACCAATAAACACCACGGTGCACGGAACCGACACAAAAAGCTGTGAATTTGATTAATGTTTTTTATTACTCTGCCTTCAGATTGAACCATGGTATGCGCTTCGTGGGGCGCAAGGTCAGAAAGAAGGCCTCTTACGTTTAATGCCTTTGTGCTATGAGTAAATTCCATTTCGCTCCCATCCTCACGGCCCTGTTGTAGCAGTGGTACATCAGAATTCAATCAAAACCAAACTTTATTGCCAGCACTTTTTGGTCGCTCTTTGAAAATGGCCAAATGACTGTCTGTGGGATGAAGCAAACTGTGCGGCGCAGGGTCTGCGATTGCGGTTCGGGTGGATCTATCATTTACAGCTTCCCAAATGGATGCCTCGCAACATACCAGAAACACAAAGAAAACTCATCCGAGAACCCTCGGACAGTGGAAACCTTTCAAACGCAACAAGCACACCGTATGTTGCAGCGACGCTTCTCCGACCGTACGCAGCTACAGCACACACAGAAATAAGATAGAAATGTTTCGAAAAACTGGAGCAAAAAAAAACAGAAATAATATTTTTCATTATATTATTCCGAAAAATGGAAAACGTCAGCACCACATCTCCGGTAGTGGCACTGTCAGCGACCGCAGTGCGGAGTACACGGATGTTGCGGACGGATCTTTTCGTATCGTTCTTCCCCCTCTCCTCTTCCCCCCCCCCCCTTTTTGTGTGTTTCGAATCGCAAGGATAATAAAATATCGTTTTTATGGATATTTAATAGGCACGAAACATTCGCTACAACGGACAACCAATGCCAGGGTTTTTCACAGTCGAGCATCATTAAAGGTTGTCTGGTTGTAATGGGAAAACGGAGAGAGAGAGAAAAAAACAAACAAATAGACCTGTTTGTTGGGAATGGAGTTATGAGGTTTTGCATTGCTTGTTGATGAGTCCTTGATGCAATTGGAAAATGTACCTTGGTCTGGTTTCTTCATTAGGGAGTTTGCTTTTGAATGTATAGATAATGAAGTGTAAAAAAGACTGTTTCTTCTCCAGTAGTTATAAAAATTTAAATTTATTAAATCAGACGAAATCATCATTGAACATACTAGAGCCGAATAGTTCTAATAATTTCTGTAATGTTAAAATTTAATATGAAAAATGTAATACAAATTAATCTAAAAATTCTAATCACATATCGTTTTAATTAATTATTCGTGGTAAAAAAATAATACTTGCGATACGATCAAAAGCTCTTAGCGGCGATGCATTTTTAAAGCTCCCTTATAATCTAAAGCACTTTCTAATTCAATTACGTTAAAGTGAGTTGAACGACGTCCTACGTTTCATCTATTCACGTAGAGCTTAAACCTTCTGGGTTGTTTTCCATGTTCCTCGCTAGCTAGTTGAGCAGCGGTCCTTTCCCAGGCTGCTCGCATCATTTCCCAGCCAAACGCCCACTAATGAGACGTGTAGCGTTAGCATCCCTTCTTTTTTTTCTCCCCTTTTCGAACGCAAATACTCGGATGGGCGGTCGAATGCAGCACCATCGTGTTAAAAATCCACCGTCCGTACGTACGGGAAGGGATACACCAAACCAAAGGTGTTTTTGGACGGTTTCAACCGGCATAGGCCCGGAGAACGTGCTTTATCTCGCACTAATTTACTGTTCATTTCGGAATTATATTCCTATTTGCACTTCCGGTGTATGTGTGTATATGGCCTGCAGTAGCAGACTGTGTTGGGCGTATTTTTTTTTTCGTTCTACCAAATATGTTTGGGCACAAAGCGTGGCCGTGGATATGCTGCAGGTGAAATTCATACCGCTGGAATTTATGACAATGAGTACACATGGAAGTGAGTAAAAATGTGAATTAACTGGATTTTGCACAATGTGCGTTGGAGCCGCAGCACAAATACACATAAAATTCGCTGTGTATGCACGCGTGCCCACACACACACACACACACACACACACACACTTGCTTTGCGCTATATCAACAATTCGGATCGCGTAATTCGTAATATCAAACAACGAAAGCGTACCGCGGAAGAATAAAGCAGAGCAAATTTAATTATTTCGGCGGAGTAAAAGAAAAAAAAAGAAGTTTTCAACAATTATTACCCGAAATTAAATAAAAATGCAAATCCCATTGATTTTTTTTGCTGTTGGCATTTTTATGATGTTTTCGTCCGTGTACCGCCTCGTCGTTCATACGCCATCAACGGTAGCGCAGTGCCGGTTCTGTGCCACCACTATCGATCTTGGTTGGTGGGTTCGCATTCGAAATACAAAAAAAAAATTGCGTACCACGGAGACGTTTCCATGCTGGTGCCGGTTTTTTCTGGTAATGGGCAAATGGTACCGTTTCGTACGGTTTGTGATTAGCACGAATCACAAAAATGTGTACATACACACACACATTTATTCCCTCCCCACGCCACCCCACCCGTCAAGCATACTGCGGACGCTGTGCTGCGGTGTTTGCGCTGCTGACGTGAGCGGTTTCGTGCTTTGTGTCCCTGAGGCTGTGGGGCCACGTGAAGATGTGTAAAAACTTCCTGTGCGCGAAACTCGCGAAACAGAAGCTGCTCCCGGTTAGTAGGCCGCCCCGTTGCTGTGACCTTTGCAAGCCCTTGAGGGCTTTTTTGTGTTTCGTGCGCTGTTTGCCAGTTACGTGACCCTTCCGTACAGCCAAGGGAAATAATTACTCGTAAAGAAAATGGCTTATTGTTTTACGAATCCTTTTTGCCACCTGCTTCGGGGTACCGAGATTGTTGATTTCTTACCAATGTTTGCCAAGCAATGTTGGGCGCTAAGGTGAGGGAGAGTAAATGGCGGGTGGAAGAGAGAAAGGAGAAGGGTGTAGTGAATCGTGCATTCGGGAGTTTTTTTCCGGCGTTGAGATTTACTTTGAAATAGTCGTCGGAAATAAAAATTCATGGTAAAATGTAAGCTGCACGGTTGGTGCTTGATGTTATGTTTCCTTTTCACTGCACATAAGTCACGATGGGTAGGGGGTTGGCGGAAGGTGGAAGTGGTTCGAAGGCACGATAATTGAATGCATAATTACAAGCAGCATAATTCTTAATTGGTGCCGTTGTAAAACAGGGGACAATTTTTCACGCGTTTAGATGCTCGGTATCGTTAGTTATATTATTTGCGCATAATTTTCACATTATTTGGAGTTTGAAAAATGTGTTGTGTTAGGTTTGAGAGTTTCATATAAAATATGCATAACTGCCGGTCTAAACGATGTACAGAGTGTACATGTAACATGTTTACAAGTCAGTTACAAAAAATATCGTTACAAATTAATTAACGTTACAAACTAAAAAAAATATTTAATGCTTAAAAAGTAAAAAAAAAAAATGATCAAATCCGGAAACCTTGATAACCCGAGTTCTGTTAATTTCATTTTACGGCAAATGACAAATAACTTGAAGATCGGTTTTTTATTGACATTTTTACAGTATTTTGGTAATGAAACGAAACAATGCACATTCCATCGGTACGAAGGATTCTGAGAAAGGTATTTTGGTTTAAAAAGCAATAAAGAATAAATACACGAGGCATCTATAACATATATGGGTTTTCGTACATGCTGGTCCTTTTATTTTAACTCGATAAATACCATGGCTAAATACAAACCCTAGCATTTTTTTGTCGAAAATATTGAAATTTGAAAACATTCTTACTTGGAACATAAAATATTAATTTGTGGGTTCGCCAGAATCAATTTACACTCCCATCAATCAACACGCATGCTCGATTTTAAACGCTGAATGATGAATAAACTTTTAATGGTAGAGCGAGATGTATCTCATCCATTCCAGTATCACTCCTAATTAAGCGAAATTTAACAAATTTCTGTCAATTGGGACCTTTTTCAGCATTCCTCTAACTTCACAACAGTGCGATGTGAGTGTTGGGAATTAACCGTCCATAGCATGAGTATGGAACTCAGGGTAAAAGTAACTTCGCTTATACGTTAGAAAATTTCAACCGGCTTTACAGCGAAGTGCACTACTGACATATGTGCGCTTCGGGACGCACCATGAAGCACGCATCATATTTTGAAGCTGTTTTTACTTTGTCTGGCAATGGAGTTTTTTTTTTGTACTCTGAGTTTCAATCTCACCACTTGATTGTCGTTCGACGCTTCATGGTCTCGGTTTTTTGTTGTTGTTGTGGAGTGTAGATATGAAGTAGAATGAGATTTCCGCTTCTCACATACTCCAGAATGATGGATCGGGAGAAAACGGCAAGACTACTGAAAGGCGAGAACTTTTATCCTAGATAGACCCACACTCGGTACGTCTGGGGACTGTCTGTCAAGTGAGTGGAAAGTTTTTCGAGTGTTAAACCCGACGAAAAGCGGGAGAAAATCATTTCAACTAACAGCGCTGGCTGGGAATCATGGTTTACGAATACCCTCTCGATGTCGTCTTTGTCACAAAAAAGGGACCTGAATAGTACGTGTGTGTGTGTGAAAGGTGTCAAAACAACGAAAAAAAACTTCATTTTTTCACGCGCCGTGGTATCGTCTGGTGGTTTGACTGTCTTCGTTCCCGCTCATAATATGAACACACGTGTACGGACGTTCCATTAGGCGCTCAATTGGTCTCGTGTGCGATAAACCGACAACCTATCAAAAGTTTGTCTCTGGCTCGTGCTAAAGAGGACGCGTCTCTTATGTGACAAAATAGTTGAACAAACCGGCAGTAAGTAGTGCATCGATACGTGTGCGTGCTTTCGGTTCGAATGCATAATTCACCACATTGTCAACTTCAGATCACAGTTCCTCTTAACCGAAAGTTGTACGAGCACGATCGTAAGGCATTCACCTTTGGATGTGTTTCTGCTTCGAAAGATGAAGTTTTGCTGTTCGTTTCTGCTACGGTGTTGTGCAGAATCTTATATCCCTTAGCAAAAATATCGACACTTCTTGCCATCTCCCCCCAGCATATCGTCCATTTGCTAGTAGCAAAACGTGTTCCTCGAACGTCCATCGAACGTTTTTGTTGTGTAAAATCCGTCCAACGGTTTGCCGAAGATTTACGGTGGGAACTAGCACGACCTGCATCCTTATGCTAGAATACACCTTTGCTTTTGTGCAGGCTGAAGTATTCGCACCAATGGGCGAGAAAACATCCTTGCATTGTGTGGCCGTACGATGGAGTGAGTTAATCTTTGTTGCGTGCCTTTTAAAATTTCGATGTTTTTTCTTCCAAATATCGTTGGTTGTGCATCGATACCGAAGGTTTTAGAGTGTTTCGTGATGTTGCCTGCATATTTGTTGGTAGATCTCTGTTAAACATTGCGTGCATCTCCAATTTGTTGTGTGAGTACTGAAGCGCAAACCAATTACTGTGAAAACGTAGGGGAAGACTTAGGAAGCTGGAGTACTCCATATCGTACCCAGAAGGAGAAGAAGAGTATATTTTTATATTATTTTTTATACCAACGAGACATGAACAAACAAAAGGTGAGTAGTAAAATGTTTTACGCATTTTCTCAGGTTTTCGCCCATAGTGTGCTTTCTGAGTATTTCTGGAGCAATTCTTTGCAACACCTCTTCTAAACGCGTGATAATAATTGATCATTTTCTGCGAAAGAACAATTTTCATAAACAAATACAATAGAACCTGTAAAAAAAAAATGTGTACGTGTGAACAAACGTATGTTTAACGTTCGTCGGTTGTGTTATACTTTCGCCAGAAGGATGTATCATATTGTGTGCACATAAAAACATCGCGTTGTGCGTGATGGATCCTTTTTACGATAAAACACGGCTCACACAAAGCACCGATAAATTCTAAGGAAGGGAGAAAAAAAACCATACATAACGTTACTCATACATTTATTGAACTTCATCACCATCATCATCATGATCGTCTTCTGATCGATGCTGGATGCGCTTGTTTTTCTGTCTCTATTTCACTGTCACCGATAAATGTTCTATGAGGGGACGGAAATGGTACGAAAAATGCTTATGTAGGAGTAAAAAAACACAACAACGTGACTAAACATTTTTTTATGAGGCTATGTTACGCTTTGTTTCGCATGTTGGCGTCCAATAGCATAAAGCACTCCCGGATCATAATGGACAATACCCGCTAGTCAGTTGGACGGTTTTATTTTTTACTCACAGCTGCACGTTTGTTTCGCAGAATGAAACACTGGAATGTTGTCCATTCGTTGAATATCACTGGATGGTTTTACTATATCGATGGTGATATCGTTTTATTTCATCCAATCGTCTGATACCCTTCGGTTTGAACGTGCGCTGTGTGCGTTGGAAAACTTATGCCAGTTTCCGTGCTGCGATTGTTTGTTGTGCAGAAAAGCGTCTATCGCGCTCCAAACGGTTTATGGTTTGATTGATTTCTGGGCGGATATGAAACCAACTGTAAATGCATTTTTTCTTGCCTTATGGAACGAGTTGCAAAGGAACGTTATTTTTATAGCAAGATTATTTAGCAGCCGAACTGCGGTACGGTCGCGGATATGAGAATTCCAATATATTAGAGTTGAAGTTCAAGGGTAATGTAAGTTCACTGTTTCAGTTTTGCTCATGCCTTGCTATCTTTATGCAATATTTTCTCATATCATATATTAAATTGAGAATTATATTAGGGGTTTATTTTTAAAAATGTATGAAAAACATATATGTTTGTACATAATACGTATTACTAGTACATATTACGATTTAAATATTTCTACAAATTATACTACAATTAATATGTCAGCAGATAAAGACCCTTCGGTCAATCCATTTTGTGGCATTTTTCAAAGTTTGTTAGTCACTGTTACTCGCAGCTATTGTTGTTTACCTGTGCATTATCGGTGCGCTTGCAAAGGCAAACATAATTTACATCCAATAAATACCGAATAACGTTGTCCTATTGACTAAGATCGTTCACAAAACGTACGTTTCGCTGTAACAGCTGTTGGTAGGAGGAATGCTTCATTTTCCATTCGGTAAACCGTCAGCAATGTCAGTGAAGTTTCAAGGATTTCCATTACGCAGCGGTGCTGTTTAAATATTTATGCCATTATATCTCACGTCTCGTGGGCTTATCGGGCCTCGGATTACAGGAAAAAAAAATATTGGGGAAAATGCTAGAACTCTGCGAAGGTGACGGTTCGGTCGAAAAGCTTTTCGTACCCTGAAAAAAAAAAGAATAACAGTCACAAAGCTGATCACGTAAGCAGCACCAAACCTAACACCATGCTCCCGAGCAATGCCTTCCAATGCATAATGTATATCGATCTTTTATCTATTCTCTACACTTCACTTTGCGTCGTACTTTGCGTTTTGATTTCTTGAGAAACATCACCGTTGACGGACTATTCCGACACGCCTCAACTCCTACACAGTCGCAGATCCTATTGTGCAGGTCTTGTGCCGTACGTTTACCGTCAAATGCTTACCAAAGCTTCATGGTCGCCGTCGGTTGAACGGGTTTTACATACACTCACGTTTGATATCGGGCGGAGTGCTCTTTTGTGTGATTCGTTAGTTGTAGCTTTAGGGAGTAAACACTTTTAGTTCCCCTTCTAGGTTTGCCGGCGGGTGCTTTTTATAGAACTTCTATCAAATGTCACATGGTCGCCGTTGAATGATTGTATCGTTGAGCGGTGCATAGAATATTTGAGACAAATTTCCATGTCGAATGCCAATCAAAGACACCCGAAACCCACGGACATGTTGTCCCCATTAGCATCAATTAGGAGAGAAGGGACTTTTTTCTATTCATGAGCAATGGTTCGTCGAATTTGTTAGGAAGTAGTTAATTGAATAAAGTGTAATAGCTTATAGCGATTGATTATCCTTGAGCCAGTTTGGAATAAAAAAGAAAACATATTAAAAATAAGAATGGGGCGGCCCTGTGGGATACTGGTATCGGTGCCGGTCTTTCACACGACGAACTGGGACAAAAATCGCTTCCGGACCGTTTCTCCGTAGCAAGGACTAACTATTCAGTTGCGTGGTAAATACTGCTGTGTCCAAAAAATAAGGTGAAGTTTCATTTAATTGGAAAACTCTATTTATTGAGACAAATAATTGTCGTCCCTTCCTGATGCAAAATACCTCTGCCATCGTACTTTCCAATCTTCAAAACAGTTATTATAGACTTGTTATTGATATATAATGCATAACACCACGAGAATCGTGGAAAAAAGTCAAAATGACCCCTGATTTTTAGCGACTTTGGTGCAATTTTTTAGGTCTCGGCTTAGTCCAGACATAGGGGTCGGGGTCGTTAGTATATATTCATGTCTGGTCCCCGGTGATAATGCATTGCGTCTTGTCAATGTAGTCAGATAGCATTGTTTCACACACTTCAACGCAATCCTTTTGTTTTTAATTCAACGATTTCGGTATCAATCGAGATTTCACGCTCAAAAGATCATGCAAAATTGTATTCGCTGATCCTTTCGATATTCCAATATTACAATCAAGGTCTCTAATCGTCAAGAGACGATTATTAAACACAGGTTCCTTAATTGTTTGAAGTACGTTTCGTCGGTCGAAGTTGATGGTCTCCCAGGACGTTCTTCGAATGGCATTACCAAAAGCATTCTGCACTATTCGCAATGAAGCTGCAGTAGAAAATTGGTTACACAAAACAAAATTTTATCCAAGTACTTTGTCCACAAAACAAATTGTATATTCTATGCGGATCAAGACAGGGACAGGGAAGTCAAAGATCCTATTATAGTATAGAAAAAAAATACAGTCCGCCAATTTAAACACGCAGTTCGACCTCAAATGTCACCTTATGTTTTGGACACAGTGGCAGAACCAGAAGAAGAAAAAAATGTAAGACTTTATTTGAATGGTCATCTCTATTTTGAGAATAATGTTTTTCTGTAACATTTACTAGTTACTTTTCAACCATTGTACCTTTTTATTTTATCATCTCTTTTTAATCGGAATCCTTACGATTAATAAACTTTGTTCACTATTCATAACCATTCTTTATAATTCAATCAATACTCTTTGAATACTTAATTAATTAAAGGTTTCAGAGCGTTTGCCATTTTTCATATTAACTTGTGCGCGTATAAAATATAAACCTTTTCCATTCCCCCGAGTCACTCGGTATCCTTCTGCAAGCGTATTTAGTTATCATTGGTGCCTTCGGGTACGGCACGATGTGCTGATTATGCTCATGAGAGAGTGCCGTACCGGATTCCAAGTTGCTACAACCAACGCGCCAACTCATCTCCTTGCACATGGAAAATTCATTTTCGCTCCATGAAATGCTGGCAGAAAATCAAATATCTCGAAATAGAAGATACAAATCGCACCGGGATAATCTAGTATTAATGAATATTTTCCATACGCATGCTTCACTTCCCACTGCTACTGATGGTGGTGCTGTATGCCATCGAAAGGCAAAATTATATGAGCAAAGGAGAAAAAAAGAATCGGTAAAGCGAAACACTACCACATTCAAATTGAAACGGAAATCAAATCCTGATGGATAAGTCTTTCGATTGCCCGTGAGCGAGCTGCTTCACCACTTTGAGCAGTCCCTGTTTAATATTGGTTTTAGAGTACAAGGTACCAACTCCTTTGCATTATGGCTCTCGGTGTTGCACGATTGTCTGTATGGTAAAATCATCATTATTAGAGTAGAAACTGCTACCGTATGCTAATAAACCTCACTTAAAACATTGCGGTACACTTTTTATCAAACCCTTATCGTTATTTCGGGTTTTGTTTTCGGTAGGTCATGAATTGTAAATTTCGCAGTAATGATTCCAAAGCGATTTTTAAATAAAATCCTCCATTACATTAGCTGCGTCACTGTGCAATGGCAAACGTTTCCTGTGCTAAGCCAAAGGAAAAAAATGGCAGAAGGATTGTGGATCTCGGTGCCGCAGCCATTCCACCGTTGGGAATAGGATGTAGCACGATCAAAAGACCCTTGCGGGATGGCTCGGAACTTTATTCACACGCCGACCGTGCGCGTGTATATTTTAATTCACCCTCAATAATGAATGTGTGAATAAATATTTAATACCCGCTAGCTTGTGGTGTGCCCGTATAAAAAATTGCGGTGCGTTACATTTTTGTCCGTTCGCTCCATTCGTTCGTTCGTCACCCGAACGCAACTTGTTTTGTTGCACTAAATGTTGGTGTAAAAAGTGTGCGCAGCTTCCAATGTGAAACAAAGTGCACACAAACGAAAAAGTAAATAAGGTGTGCGTAAAGCCCATTAACCACTCGCAAACCCGGCACCCATTTCAGTTCCGGCTCGGCAAATAGGACACAAAGGATGGATGGTATAAACCAGAAGCAAAAACAACAGCAAATGACGCGACCGTGTGGCGGGAAAACTTGGAAAGCACCGCACATGGTAGGATCTATCCGGAAGGAAAAGGGTTAAGGGAAAGTATCGAACAGTCGGTGAAAATGCGTCGAAAGTCAGCCAAATCATCATGAATACGCTCACGTTTGCTACTCGTTAGCTTTGTGGCGTAGTTTTTTTTTTTGGTTCCTCCGTGCCGAGAGCGTAGCTAAGGGACGCATTTTCCTCCTTGCGGGAATATCGCAGAACACCAGGCGGTGGAACAGACAACGCATTTTACACGCCTCTATTCTACCCTTATTGGATATGGTTAAAAAGGGGTTTGGGAAATGGAATGAGCGTCAAAGGAAAAGCATAAGCTTCATATGGAATGTAAATACCTTACGCACAGGTAGCTAATCCCTCCAGGCAATAGCTCCAAACGCTTTCTGGATTCATGTTTTCCTTTGCTTTGTTTTTTTTTTGCTTTATAGTTTTGTGTCACGTTGCGTTCTGTGCCACGGATAAGTACAACGCTCACGCTTGGGGGGGAATTGAATATCCACCCAAAAGCAGCTGGCAGGTCTAAAGAAACTTGTTACCCGTTGGGTGAGGTATACCGATGCCTCCTCCGCCTATTAGTATTCATGTTTTAGTGGTGGATCTCGTTTAAATATTCATATACGCTGCCTGGTATGTATCCCCCCAGGGTGGAAAACGCACTCGTAAATGATGCTGGCAGTGTACGAATACATCCGGTTGGGAAAAGTTTCCACCAGCGGACAGATATGGCGGCTGGAGTGATATGCAAAAAAATGGATACAATTTAAACCAACACTGGTTCGAATGTCTTTTACCGGAAAATGGAATATGTTTGTGGATTTTCACGATAACAAAGTGTGGAGCTTACGTTCCACTGTTTTGGGGGAAATAATAAAGTTTGTTTTCAATCCATTCTAGTGTAGGTAATTCGTCATCGTGTTGGTATCTACCTACGTACTTTTACTTTAAGAATTTACTGCAAAGCTAGTTGCGACATCGAACTTTGGAATTGAGCTTTAAAATTTAATTTTGCAACAAGTTAGACTTAAATATAAAACCTAGACATTATCGATAATAGATTATATCGAATCCTAATTAATATACCTTAACAGATTTATTATCGGACAATCAAAGTAAACCAACTTCTTGTTCTAGGAGAACCCTGGTCTTGTCGTTTAACTATCCTGCCTAAAAGTGGGCCTTTTGCTTGTAATATCCTACTATTGGGTATTGGGTACCAAAATCCCATCCGGATCGTTCCCTCTTTCCGGTGTACTGACTATCCTTTTGCGGGTTACATTACAAATCAAGGGAGTCTGCAATGGCAGGCCAAAAGCTTTTACTGTAGTAGTGTCACAATAGAAGAGTTTCTAACTTATGCAATTTGCCTAAATGTTCATTCAAATAATATGTAGTTCTTTGCTCTTTTCCGTTCCAACAATCTCGCATTGTTTTGCTACACAGTTTGATAAACTCGTTTTGAATCATCTTTCTAAAAATCGTAATTGTTCTGTAATTATGCGGTTTATGTCAATGCTTATCTAAACTTCAGAAAAGATATTGTGTTAAAAGTTTTAAAGAGCAGCAGGTTTTTAATAAACAGCGAAAATGTACTCCATGAAACGGGTAATAATTAAAAATTGTATTTTCAACGTTCGTTATCCTTAAAGCACATTAGAAATCTAACACAGATTAACGTCATTGCCACACCACATATGTAAAATTTCACTATCGAAGATGGTTCTTGGAATTGATAAAAAAGCCACTTGTACATTCCATGCAGGGCAAATTGGCATACTGTTCTTAGAACTGGAGAGCAGATTTGGCTAGTGTCTAAATTGTTTGCTGCCAGTCATTGAAAACCGGAGCTTTAGAGAAAATTTGAACCTCCCACTAGACACCTCCTGACAAGAGCGTAAAACAACGGGTCTTTCCATGAATTGACACCATGACTAGCACGATTCTTGGGAAATGTAGTTTTATGGCCCCTTTTGCGGCAGGGTTTCCACTTCTCAAATGCAATGTGAAAAGCCCCGAATGGATGTGAGTCTATTAGGCGGTAGGGCAGAAAAAAAAGGATGTACATGAGATCCGATCAGCCACAAATCGAACGTCATTCGATAACAGCACGACGGCAACATAGGTACGCTAAACCGCAGTGATCCTTCAACAGTACCGAATTTGCACCATGTGTCCCGCCACCAGGGGGATGACCGGTTCGGTGTCCTGTGACTGTTCCTATTCCTGTATGTGCATGTGCGTTTGCCGCGGTAAACTAGCCCGAAGCTTAACCGGTTTGTGATATCGAATGGCGCGCGTACGCGTCAACTTCCTGATTGCATATCCGTGCACATTCGGGAAAATGCGGAATGCAGCTACTGTCACACTTTGACCGAACAGCATGATAGCATTCAACGGGGATGGTTGGTAGGGAAGACGGTCGTATATCGATTGTACTCTGCGCCCAGACACCGCACAGGAACAGCGCCGGTTCGAGTTCGGGTTTGTTTTGGGGAATTTGCATGAAAATGAGGTGGAAAAACCAGGCCACCAAGCGAGCTCCAATCAAGAGCTGTCGATCGGTTTTGGGGGTGACGTGGAGGATCAAGATGCGTGTTTGCAGTGATGAGTGGGCCTACTCATCAAATCGCAAATCCATCCACTGGCTGAACGAGGTCAACGGCGCGCTGACCGGAACCGGATCGACCGTTCTATGTTCGCTCCCCGCGCACTAGACAAACGCGGTCGATTGATGATGGCAACCGATGGCAGACATTGCAGGAGGCACGATAGGCACAGTGGCGGATAGTGTTAATGTCTGTTTAGGGGTACGCCATTGCACGCAAATTGAGGTTTCTATTTTATAGGTTTGCTGGTTCGTTTCTGCGTGACCCTTATTTTATCGATCTCCACGTTGCGATCTTTTGATACCAGAGGAGATGAAAATGGTCGTAAATCAATTAATGATATTTATCATGGTAACGTTTTATTAAATTGTAAAAAAACGGTTGTGTCTATTCTACTGTACTTCCACCGTAACTCTATCCTCTGTGGAAATTTGAAGAACGATGAGAGTAACACAATGGAATGCGTTGTGGGATGTTTAAGCCTTGGAAGTTTTTTTCTTTACAGCCTAGGGATGTCACGGTCCTCTCTTTTTTTGCACCACTCACACTGATGGCGACCATCACTTAACGACGTGTCATTCTTGCTAACCTAGTCCGTTGATCGTGATGCAAACGACTTTTTGCTCTTATCGATTAAAACTATGTCGTGCTAGGTGCGGTACTGCATGATTGTGTGTGTTTGTGTGTTTGTGATCTAGTCCGGTGACGCAGAAGTGGGCACCGATGCATGGTTCCAGGGGCAGTCCGATCCACGTGACAGTGTTGCGTGCAAATTCTTTATCTACATCGCGATTAATTAAACGGACCGTGTGCGCCTGAAATAATAATTATATATTTTGCCTCTAATGCGTAACGCCCCATTTTATGCCACCGTGGCATATTTGTTGTCCCTTATGTTTTATGTGCCCCGCCAGCGCAAACAAAAACAACTAGGGCACACACGAATTATGATAAAATATTCAACGTTTTACGGTATAATTGATTGCGAAATAGCGATACCGATAGTTGGAATGGTAATGAGACGTGGCTGACGTTTGATCGACCAACGCTGGTCACAGTCGCTAAGTGACAAGATACCGTACCATGACGACTTTTGGGGGAATACATTATTTGGGCATTAATTAATTTATTTGCAAAACATTGTCGCCTAAAGTGCAGCAGGGCGTGGTTTTATTATTTGCGTTTTTCATTTTGAAGCACAGTGGATGTGTTTTTTCTTGGCGCCATCCGAAGCCTCATACAATGGCTATAGATTTGACAATGGTTGAACTTCTTCTTCTTCTTCTTCTTCTTCTTTGGCCTAACGACCTAATCGGTCATGCCTGCCATTTCTGGCTTACTAGACTTATTGATACCACGTAGTTGGATAGTCAGTCCTCGCTACGGGGGAACGGTCCAGATGGGATTTGAACCCCGGTCCTGCCGTTTAAGACCGGCGCAGCTTATTTCATCGGCCATCGGACCGCCCCCCAACTGGTTGAACTAATATTATTAATTACAATGGATGGAATACGCTTCAATATTATATCCAACTAAAAGTTTCAGTCAACTCGTTTCTATCGATGTACGGAAATATTGTCTTTCACCATCTTTTTTCACCAGAGATTAGATTAAGAGAAAAATGTTGTATCGTCATGACTGTATTAACCTTTTTCCCGGCAAGCCTTCCGAAAATCCCTGCCGTCCATTACCCAAGTGGGTGGCCATTTGACTTGAAACAAAACACAATAAAGCTCTGTGCTCCAGCGGGCAATGCTACCCATCCTAATCCACCTTCTTTTTGATTCCGATCGTAATACATTGCGAAACCGAATTCTAAATCTCTTCAAACATCTCGTACCAGTTGGACTTGTTGTGGCCGTGGCCTAGGAATCCTCAGAAGGACCGGATAGGATACTTGACATGTCCCACCCAATGCATAAAAGCACTCGTGAGGGTCGGCGTAATTTAAATACAATCAAAATTCAAATATCGTACTCATGTCCGTGTGGAACCTTTTACGGATGTGTGTGCATGTATAATGGGACGGAAATTCGGACGAAGGTGGGTCCTCCGTCACTATCGATGATGCAGCGCGCACGGAACCGGGGAGATGACAAATAAAAAGCCATTTCCATACTTTTGCTTCCTGTTTCTTTTGCGCCCGTGCTTTAACGATTGCCCCGGGGGGAAAGATTCGCTCGGCTGACCGTGTTGTTGAGTGCTGTCTGTCCTGCTCCTGGAAGAGGCAAGACAGACTCGTAAAAGGCTCGATAGCAACAGAAACTCAACCCCGGCTGTTAAGTGCGGTGTCAGCTGCTTCGGTTCATTATTCTTCTACAATGACAAGACGACTGTGGTGAGCAAAGGTCACTTTCAATCTCCGCCAACCACAAGCGTTATGCTTTTTCCGAACGCTCGACACAGACCTCGGTGTTGGTTGGTTGGGCTTGCTTTATACGATCCTGTTGTAGAGATGAAATTATTTATTTGTCCTTGACTGTGGCAGACTATGTAAGTTTTGAACAACATTCTTGTACAAACTTGCATAAAAATTTATGTATTTTGTGTTGTGAGTTTTAAGTATTTGCAAGACGTTTCTAACATTTTGCCAAAATATTAATATGTATTTACTTGTCTATTCAAATATCTAATAATATCTTAATGCACCTGGTGTTTTGAGATTAAATGGTAGCAAGACTGTAGATCTAGTCCCATCCGACGAACCGTTCGCTGTCCTGTTTTAGGAAAATTCCTAATCATTAAAACCATAAACAATTTATCGCTTAGAGATTTTTGTGCCGAAGAATTGCATGTGGAATTAAAGAAGATTTTTTCATACCTCATCGGAATTCGTGGCATCTCGGTTCAGGTTTTTATATTTTATCTATTTATTTTAAAGCTCTTAAATTGTTGTGCTCATACTTTATTCCAGCTGCATGGTTTTCATCAACAATACCACATTCACAAACGGTAAAATCATATCGACCCTGGTGGGGTTGTGTATAAAAAAGAAGAAAATTTTCTGCTTACACTCTATCTAAAGCATAAAATCAAATTAAATCATCCAACCTGCATGCAGTTATATTTTAAAGATTTAAGATTAACCATCCGTACAATCTACATCCAGTTGTCAGATTTCCACGAAATGGTAATGCTTCCATTGTGCCGTAAACTGCTTGAAAAACCATTAAAAGTATTTAACCTTTAGAGTTGGAACAAAACTTTCCTTGCCAATACAAAACCAGGAGCAATTGTTCACCATCTAATCGAGTCCAAGAAAACTCACTGCTGTGGGTTTCCCAGAAAGGGGTAGGAACTCGTTCTGCTTCCACAAAACCACCCACCGCAGATCATATTTTAAATGAAGCTTTCAAGTGGTCATGGTCGGAGAAGTGTCCGACCATGGAGGAAAGGGACCATTTTCTAAAGGAAAACGATGCTTAGCTTCGAGTCGTTTTCTTTGGTCATTCAATTGGATCTTCACAATCCTCTTTTAAAAAAATGGAAGCATTTCTCGAAACTCTTTGGCATTTTTTTCTACTTCGAGTGGCGATGTTATTTTACTTGCTGTATTTTCATTGCTTGCCTTACTTTCGTGAACGTTAGAAGCTTTCGGATGTGCAGTCACTTTTCTTTCGGCATTGTCACATGCGCCGAGATTTTATTGTCCCTATACTGCGGTTGTTGATCGCAGATGACTCAATGCTTTCTGACAGCTGTATTACTTGTAACATTACAGTTTGAATGTGCTTTTTTTGTTGTTGTATCTGTCATATTATAGTTTATGGGTTGAAAGAAATGAGTTTTTGCTAGTTTCTCGCTTTTTGTTATTGATGTTATTGTTATTGATTTCTATTCGACCAGCTATTTATTAAAGAAAGCAACAGTAATGCCTAGTTTCAATTTTTTTGTGTTAGTGGTAAACTGTCATTCAATGATGGCAATTTTTATGCTACTTTTTATCCTCACCTTCATTTTCTAGCAACAGTTTCTCTCCCCGGGGGGTTTGGTGCTTGCGATTTGATGGCGTGACAAAAATAGTAATTTCAAACGCTTTTTCTTCTGCATTCTTCAACTGTTTTTTTCCTCTACTTGAAAGGATTCGGTACGATTGAGGTATGCTGTGTACATTACTGTACTGAACGATCCAACTCTAACAAGTCGTAGTATAATGAATATGTTGGAGTTCTTTTTGCCAACAGCAATGTCAAGCTGTTTATTTTTAGTTGCTTGCTGTGTTGTGTCCATTATAGGACAAAAGAAAACTCCTGCAATCGAAAAATTGCTATAATTTTCCTGATTTGAGGTGAGTCCTGCTACTCATTGTCGAAGGGTATTTTTCAAGGGCACGTTGCAACCTTTGCGTGGACGCTAAAGGCACGATTATAAATGTAGTACATGCCAAAACGCGGGGTTGGGAAAGCTCACGTTAATGCGGTAATAAGCACATGATTGTGTAGTGTAAGTGAATTTTCTTCAACAAACAATATTTACGGACGAAAGCTAGAAAGCGTACTACAGCCGCGGTATCCAAATCGTGCTGCATTCTCCATTGCTGCCCACCGTTGTACGTGATGATTTCGGTAATAACACCAACGGCTGACAAACAACCACTCATTAGGTGCTGTGCATGTGCCTCCAGGCGTAAACCTCCGGCACAATTCTTGGCCGAGGAAATCACGGGCATTGTATCTGCGGTGTATCGCATTGGGATAACGATCGCCGAAGCGCATAATGGTCTCACCGAAAAACCGATGCTCGTTCCGGTACTTGGCAGGAGTTCTGAAGGTAATTTTCTTCATAAAAAAGTATGAGCACTGTAATACAATTAGACCCCCAAGCAGCGATCTGATGCACGGCCAGCGAAACTGAGAATGAAACACAATCATTTTCTCACTCGAAAGAAATTATTTCTTCTTGCGTTTCTAACGTCTATAAAGGACCAAGTAGCGTCGGAAACGGGCCAGATTTTGGCCCATTTTCCCGTGAGCCAATTTTCGTCCAATCGATTGTGGACGTCCCCGCCTCAGTTTCCGGCATCAGCGTCGGTTCCATTTAGCACTAACTCCCTTCTCAGCTATGGCTGTGTGTTTTTTTTTGAGGGTGTCTTTAATTGCGAAACTAATTATCATAAAATTTTATATGGTTTGTTATGAAATATGCATAATGTTGCTGGCCGGCGGGCGGAGAGGAACGTATTAGGGCGACTGTGCTGGCGATTGGGGCATTTCGCAAGGCATCTTAAAGCAATTTGGCACCGACGGAAACACTTTGCTTCGCTTGCGGGGTTCGTTCGGTAGAAGAGAGAGAAGCTAATTTAAATAATAAAACGAGTTTAGGGTAGTACAGCCCACTCGCTAATGCTCGGAAACTAATGCTTATGCCGTTTTGGAAGGGTGAAACATTTCAAGAAAGCATAACTTAGTGTGTACTAAAACATTTGTCGTTCTACGGTATTTGGACGTATTATTCAACAATTCAAAAATGCTGTTCCATAGTTTCAACAACGAACTTCAAAATTTGAATAGATTGCTAATAGAACGATTCATTTATTGCTACTTTTCTTAAAGTTCGCATTAAACCTACGATAGATTGAGAGTTGACACAAGAAGAGAAATATTTTAATAATTGCTGTATATAGCTATGCAACTTTCGCCAGTGTTTTAAAATTCATCGATAAGCGCATCAAGTGCTTGGGGTTAATAAGAAATGGCAAAAAACGCATTTAAGATGATGTCCATTACCTGCCTTTAAAGGCACCCCAGCACCAACACCTGGGATCCTGGTCTTGTGCTCGCTCAATTTTCCTATCGCCTTTGTTTTGATTCCGCTAAAATCCCACTTCGCGCTCCATTCGCCTGAAATGAATATCAAATTTTCATTAAAATGCTTTTTTCTTGCCATCGTATTATGTTTTCGGATTTTTGTCTACCACCTTCGCTGCACCCGCGACGCCCAACACTCCCCGTGTTTGGGCCTATTGCGTATTCATCGGATCCACACCGATCCACCTGGGTAATCAGATACGGGTTAGATGTACATTTTTCGGGCACGAGCGAAAATTAACGACCTGCCTGGTACGGATCCCGGAACCTGTAAAGCGTTGTTGCGCTCGTTAGTAGAAATAGAAGTGAAACCTGAACAAGATAGGTGCAAAAAACGAAAAAAATAACAACTAAAAATAAATAAAGCACACCTAAACAACAAAAAAAACCAACCCGGCCTTTTTCTACAGCATTGAACTACCAGAAATCCAAACGAATACAAGGAACGACACAAAACGAAGACAAAAATGTAGAGATAAATGGAACGGGCATAGAAATAGGGCCGAATTTTGGATGTACGGTGGGAGGCGAAACTCGACCGGGTGAGTGTAATTGAATTTTCCGGAACGAGTAAAATCTTAGCCCTTTTTTCACTGTGTTCTTCGGAAATGGAAACATTTGCGTGCTGTTGATATTTTTGGGTTAAGAGCTTCCCCTAAACCCGAATTAGTGAAAAATCTGGCCTTCCTTCAAAAGTGAATCGAATCTGGGGTAGCACAGGGTTAGGCATAGTTCTCCGTAAGCAACTGTTCGGGTTGGTTACTCGGGAGACGAGTGCGGACGGGAAGTGAGCCAGTTTGGATCCATGTTCTCTCTGGAAATAAAGGATCCCCTCGTACGCTACTCGATAATAACTCACACACTGTAAGTCTCACGAGTGTTACAGATTACCGTAAAACACAGAACACCAATCTTCGGGGACGCCCTGGGGCCTGTGTATCGGTAATATTCATTAAACCTGTCATTTCCATCACCACACTTTGCATATGTATCAAAACATGACAAAAACGAGCTAACAGCTCTCGATAGGAAAACTAGTTAAAGTGGATTTCCTGGCTAAATATTACACATATACACTTCGAGTGGTGAGCACCCAACCTCACTGTGCCGGCAGCAGGTAGCTTCTTTTGGGAGCCAGGGACAGAATTGAACCCTATCGGTTTCTGCCCTGTCCGCAGCTGCCCCGCTAACCACAACAACACGACACGCTGCTGCTCATTATTATTTCCCACTGTCATGTATCGATTGTTACAATCCGATAATGGGAACATTTGTGTGTAAATGCGAATAGCATTTACCATTACGCCACCTTCTAACGACCGGCGTGGGATTAAGTAGCTCCCTCTAAAACCTCCTGCCGAGGTTTGGTGCGAGTATTGTGAGGTATTACGTCAACCCGCTCACATTTGATGGCCGATCGATGGATGTGTGGCATGAAACGCACGACAACCGAAACATGATGGGGGGAAGAGGTAGGTGGTGTCACCAGTGATGGGGGTGCTTGGGTGCCGGAACGGTAATGAAAAATTATGCTCCGTTCCGGCAGATCAAATCAACAATAATTACCAGTTGAAGTTAATTGAATTCTCTACCACACAAACGCCCACCCCTCTTCAATGGGCGATACTTCTGATTCTGGTATTGGGTATTTTCCAGTTGATGATTTTCCCGTTTATTACATCGTTCCATTTTCCCAAAGGAGGTTTCGATGGTTTACCCGTACGCTGCCACACACCTCGGGAGCGTTGTGTCTAGATGACATAGTGTGTGACATGGAAATAAATCACAGCTCCAATCGAGCGTCCAGCATCGTAACACAAATAAGCTTTGGCCCGCCTCCTCCACCACCCTCTTCCCCTACCATTTCTTACCCATCTCAAGCTAGAGAACACACATTCCATGTTTTTGGTGATGATGTAATTTCGTGCTGTCCTTTTCACTAGCCACATGGTGGGACTGATAAAGGTATTAGTCTACCGTTTGACCGTTGCCAACGCTACCGAACCGGCTCGGAAGCTATTTTGCTCTAGAAGCGAGTCGAAAGATCTAATGCTTACACACCCGTACGCGATCGCGTAAGGATGATGAGTGGACACCTTTCTTCATTCGGGTAAGGGACAGTTCCGTTCCGCGGCAAAGCAGAAATGGATTACGAACAGGTGAGCGCACCGGAGAAACGGGCCTTCTTTTGCTGTGTACTGCAACCGGGCAAGAGAATTCGCCGAAATGTGGTCCCTCTTTCCAAGCGGAACCGAAACTTTGGGAACGAGTTGGAAAGTAATTTAAAAGATTTCACTTCATCCCACCATCTAGGTTCGGTCCGCTGCCGGTGGATGCTGAAATGAGTTCGTTTCTGGCTGTTCAGTTTTGGTCCTGCTTGCAAACATCCTTCGGATGGAGGAAATTAATCGTGTGAAGAAATGTGGAAAATTGTAAAATATTTGTGTCGCCTTGAGCTAACTTGTGTTTTTTTTTCAACTGGCACCTCTGCCTTCCAATAAGTTCACATTGCAATGGAACTTCTGCTGGAAGGTAAGTCTTCCAATTTAAAATTTGTGCTCAGTATTTATTCCGAAGTGATGCTGTGAGGTGTTCGTTAAAACATGTATTTGCTGTGTGTGTGTGTTGTATTTTTTTTACGAAGAACACAGTTTTTGTACTAATTGGACGGGAAATTATGTAACAATTATTTAATGGAGAATTAGCGCTCAAGGTAAATTAAATACTATTTAATATCCTATCCAAAATATTCAAGATTTTACAATATCTTATGTGCTCTTTGAAATCTTTAGAATGCATTGAGAAAAAATTGAGAAAACAATTAACACTACTATCAGTAACGCAAATGCAAGGGAAGACCCGTCAACATTTGTTAAATGATATTCAAGTTTACACCTAATGCTTTCGATTAGACTTTGATTGTAACGATACACCTTCTCCATTCTCATGTATTATCGACCCACAAACACTCACAAAGGATTTTCCTTTTCATTACAGGTGTGTGATCCGATCATATCTCGCCCTATGCGAATGTCAACCTCCCGTTCGGTAAGCAAACGGTCGACAAAGTTCTTCGATTAATTTAAGTTCTTATTTATTGCCCTCGTTTCCGGGCGCCTGATGAGATGCGCAAGCCACCAGCAAAATAGTCCGACAATTTGTAGCGTGCGGTTGGCCACACCGAACTCCTCGACCCGATGCCCGTGCCGGGGCTGATGGGATCCCATTTGTAGAAAAACCGCACACCGACGCGTGCATCCGTTTCGATCTTGCAGACGACGATGGTGTAAATCCTGACCCGGAAACCTACCGCTTTATTTTCGGCTTCATCGCATCCTGTTCGATTTTGGTGCTCATCGGAAAGTTATCCGTTGAAATAGTGATCCCATTGCCTCGCCCACCGTCACATCCGGCTGGCGAAGCGGGCGGTTGACCGGTCGGATCCCGTTTGTCGGGCACATTTGGATTACCTCAATTTGTTTTGTATCGTTTGTTCATCCGTTTTGAACACGACGCGTTGGGGACATTACGCGAAAGGGGGATTTGGAAAAAGGGAACGGAACTGGATTGTCGAAAGATGAAACAAAGCGCAGAAATCCTCGCAACCGGTTCTACTTTATCTTATCGATTACATCGAAGGCAAGCTGACCGTTACGGTGCACACCATTTCGGTGGAAACATCCTCGCTTGTTGTGCTCGAAATCGAATAGTGCTTGTAGACGAAATGGTTGGCCATTTCGAAAAAAAGACCAGATGATGATGATGATGGCGATGGTGGTAATGTTGGTGCTTGGTTTGAGATTTAAAGCGTCCGAAATGGTGCCATTGTGCCATTACACATTACTTCCGGTTCGAGACCATCATCTTACCTTTATGTGGGATACGTTCCCCCGTATTCTCTCTCATCTTTTGCTGCACCGACGACATTGCAATCGTTCCGGCGAGAGCGCTCCTTTCAACGTATCACGAAACACGTTTGATCATTCGGTTGGAAATCGATCGATTTCCGTTCCTTCGGGTTCCTTCCGGTACGCTGAGGGACACTTAGTGCCGTGCCGCAACTTCTCTTTCTACCACAAGGCTGCCATATTTATAAACACACTGAACTGTCATTAAAAGCTCATAATTTATTCGGCCGAGATTCGGGTGCCTCGAGGCATTCCCGTCCAGCTCAGTCGAACCAATTCGTTATCGAACCGTTCCGTAGAAGTACGCGAACGGGAAAACGGTTGTGGGGAACGAGCCACTGCCCATTAGGTGGGTGTGCAAGCTCCTGTTGCTGCTGTTGAAATTTTTAATATTTCTGGTGGCTGCAAGGAGCAAGGAGCAATGCAACCCAAAAGCGATGGCACAACAGCAACAGCTCATTTATATTGCTATCAGTTTTTTTGTGGTTCACTACTACTTCTAGAGCTTTTCTTTTGATGGTGTACCTTAGGTGAAAGAGGAAAAAACTTCCAACAATTCTGAGCCATACAACTAGACAACCTCGGCACTATCTGCCGGAGAGTTCAAAACCACACGGCACAGTCTCATGCTATTACGATTCCGTCCGGAGACTGCAGTACAGCGTCATCGATGGAAAATAATGTTCGTGCAAATTATCATCACATTCCATTTTTTCCCCCAATGTGTGCACCAGGTTTGTGTTCGTTTATGTTTTGCTGTTCACGATCTCTTGATACAGAAGAAGGTACCAGCAGGCATGGCATGCACGGTGTATAGACACAACGGTTCCGAAGAAATATTCCGCTTTCCCTGGGATGTGACTGTGTTTATAGTGCTCGGACAGCATGGGATGGTAGTTTGCCTATATTATACATTTTTCATCCCTCTGCATTCTGTAGGGGGTTTTGCAGTAAAGTAGGGTACTGTCGTTCAGGTTCCGGTGTGACCTGGCCTTTACGGGCTGGTTTATACGGGAGCATTTTTTTGCGCTGTAGTTGTTTCTGTCTTTCACATCGGTCTTGGACCATTGAGTAGCTGGGACGACATAAAAAAGCGACTGCAAAAGGTGCCTGGTTCTTTGTTGGTTAGTTTTAGCTGTCGTTCCATTGCCCCGCACGCCGGATGGTTGGGTGCTGCGGGTGCGGTAAAATGACTTCCCATTTCCCTGATCGTTTTTCATACGAATCCTGAGTACGTATGTGTTTGACATTTAAGGACAATTTCTAGAAGGGGTTGTAAAAGTGTGCACACACAGAAATATAACAAAAAAGCTCCATTTTATTATGGACAGTGGTTGGATATTTTTTTGGGATTTGCTTGTTGCTCCATTTGTTTCCTAACTTTCACCCATTTTTTATGGTGAACTTAAAACTGCATAAATATTCACCATGTTTGTTTGCATCACCCGAACAGGAATGGGGGTGAAAAAAAAAGTTTCCGGTTGCATTGTTGCACAGAAAAGTTGTATGCCATTGCATTTGTTCCTTCCATATGCGAGGTCACTCTTCAGGTACACCGCCGGAAGGAATGGTTGTGTTAGGCAACACCTACATTTTTCTTTCAATGTGACGCAACAAAAAAAATCCTTACCAACATGCAACGGTTGGTGTCAGTCCTGTTTTAAGAATGTGGAGGCGAAAAAGTTTTTCCCAAAGTTCCCATTCATCTTGCACCACCTCCGAATAGGCACAACCAAAACCCAAAGGCATCCGGTACAAATCGTTGGCCTGGGGTCAAGATTTTATGTACTGTGTTTTTTTGAGGTGGCAGCAGTTAGTTACCGTGTACCGGCAGTTTTTGGTGGAAAGCTGGAAGCAATGCACCTACAAATAGCCGCGGGACCGACCGTCTATCCGCTGGGTGGGTCATTTAGTTGCGGGAAATTTATTAACCATCATCGAATTGTAAAAGTTCGATAGCCATTATTCGGTCGTTCCAGGTTTTTTCCCCTAACATTCTGCTCCGCCCCGGTCTCGCTTTATCGCGGGACACACAGGATCATATTAGTAAGTTAACCTTTTTACTACATGGCTATTCTGCCGCGACCCTATCACACCGCGAATATAATGGACTTACTTATCCAATAAATTTCCCGCTAGACCTTTCACTGGCCGGGCCCGGTTTGGCTCTAGGCACTAATAATGATAATAAAAAAGAGAGAGAGAGAGAAAGAGCGAACGAAACCATAATCGTGCAATCTTTGAACCATGCCCAATTTTCCCGTTTGAAAAAAAAAACACACACACACAGTAAAAATAAGAAAGGACGAAGAATGCGTTCCCGGGATTGCGAGATCGACGGTCGCGCTTCCCATGACCATATTTTCAGTAATGGGTCATATTTTATGGACTTTGAATAAAAATAAAGCTTCCGCCATATGCTCGGCGTTGGGGTCGTTCCTCACGGGCCTGCGGCATTTTCTGGTGAAGGTTTGATAAAATTTACGATCTCCTTCCGTGTTGCCCCGTTCCGCCTGCGGCTTTCCTACGCACCAACAACCAGGCGGGGTGGCTTTTCCCTTATGGGTTTTTAAAACGCCGTTTCAATCTAATGCGAATTCATCCCGGGAAAAGTGTCAGCGCCAAATGAAGAAATTATGAATGAGTGGGTGCTTCGGCACTGCGCTGTGTCACACTGCAGGATTGCCGGATGAAGCATCCTTGATGAGGAGAATAGGGAAGGGGGGAGGAAGAATTATGCTGCCGGCTACCAAAATAGGGATGGTTTCCAACAAAGTGTTAATAAATTATGATCCGCTCAGCCTTGTCGGCAAAGCGTGAGTGAACCTTATCGAAACCGGTGCAGCATTTTGGTAAACATTATTTCGCGGATCAACTGATGCTGGTCAATGCTAATGATGATGATGATGATGATAATAACAACGATTGCGGGAAATGGGGAAGTAACGAACCAGGAAAGGATGTGCAACTGCAAACCGCTCTATCGTTTACTTCAATCGCCCACGAGGGAAATTTATAATACTACAAATCCATCGATCTCTACGAAACAAGAACCGTGGTGAACCCTTGATGAATGGCATTGGGGTAAAGGTTAATCATAACGATTGAAGTTATTTTCCCCCTTCTTTATGGTGAAAAATACAAACCTGAATAATGGCTGTATTATGATGCTGTCTAGGAGGAAATATTCTATAACCCAATCGAATTACTTTACAAGGACATTTACGAAAAATAATACATTAACTATACCAACATTAACTTAGTAATTGCGGTAGCAATTTATATTCCACAACCGGAAAACGATCATAAAATGCAGTCATCGCTTATATAAATGATTTCTTCTTCCAATCCATTAAAAACTATAAAATAAAACTTTGTCCATTGCTTGACGTTTCTTTCCTCAATTCGGTCAAGATCTGGTACTGTTTTTTTTTCTTCTTGCCAGTACATTACTAGACCAAACGGAAGTCTTCCGAAACTCGTTAGCGAAGAAACTAAATTAGTGCCGCCCTGTCAGGCATGTTTACGATTTATGGGTAATTACTATACTTGGTAATGGGCACCAGCGAACGGAAATCTTCGTTGCTTTTTGGGGTATGTATTGCATTCCTGTTTCGTTTACCGTATATCTTTCGTCTTGAAATTATTTTTATCCAAAAGCTTGTCTTACCCAACCATGCCGAAAGGTGAAGTATGAAGCTAAAACATTACTTTATGATTAATTACAAGTCTTTTGAGATGGAAATATTATTTTTGAAATTAAATGACAACTTTAGTTCGAAAGATAATTTTTGCACCAGACACGAACTGTACGATGCAATACGAAATCGCGTTTCTCTCTTTAGTTCTTCATTGAAACACTCGCTACTTCCCACGCTAATGTATGCTCGTTGCAGCGCACTGTTCATTGTTATGCCAGTCGCGATCCACTCTTTCCGATCAACCCCGATGGCGCTTTCTTCGGCCGTAAGCCGAACGTCTAGCAGTCTACGAAAGATGTGTTATCATTACGCATAAGTCGTTCGGGACGTTCGATGTCCGCGTACCGAATGCGCCACAATGGTGCGTTCGACATAACGCAAGACTCGCATGTAAATGATTTCCATGCGCCATGCGTTTGTGATGCAAATTGAACCGGACCGGCACAGTGTCCCGCACAGCACTGACAACAATTAACATCGCGCGATCGTTATCTTGATTTGTGCGTGCATTCGCCGCCCGATTGCGTACCATTATGTTGTTGGAATCTATCCGTACTAGCCGAAATATTATGTACGATGCGAAGCGACCCGGTACAGTGATTCCAGTACGTGCAATAAATTTAATTACGCCAGCATTCGAACCACGGCGCGTTTTCGCGTGCCCCGGTGCTGACAATGTGTACATGTTTTATACGTTCGTACATTTGCAAGACGGTCCCGATGCGGCGGCGTTTTACGTCATGCGAATTGGCGGTGCTGTCGCCAACAATCATCCGCAGCAAAGTGGCTTGCTTTCTACGGGGAGGGAGGGAGGGATCAGTATTTGCTTTATTTTCTTGGCGCATCTACCCGACGCCAGGAACGACGGTGGTCACGTTTCGCTTCCTTCCATCCAAACGACACAAACGACGCCGTCAACGAGTTATGATGGGATGTTTTAAAAATTCATTTGTCACGATGCAATCAACCGCAAAACTTTGCCCGCGGCCACGAACCCGTTGATTGCATCAAGGGCAAGGGCAGGAGGGCAAGCAGATGACCGGAATCAATAATTTACACAGCAGCGCCCACGGCAATGTGTGGCTGGTGGTATGTGTATGTGTGTATGATTAAGGAAGGACAAAGAAACCACCGACGGACAAGGACATCATGGGTTTTGAAGACTTACAATGGAGTAAACAGCTTGAACATAACGGCGGTCGTTAGTTTCCTATCGCGACAGCTGCCACTGACCAAAGCGCACATTTGTGGCGTACTGGTTCATCGGGCCGGAACATGCCCATAGGTGCTATTCTCATGCAACGTACGAATCAGCCAGTTTCGTCCATTAGGACAGGTCGTCATCACGTCACGGCACACATGCCGGCCGGACGAGAATCGGCCCGTCCGAACCCTTCAGCGTTCCTTGGGGAGAAATGCTTTTGCCCCGAAAAAGCGTTCCACAGTTGGCTCGCAAGCCTACAGAACTATGCCATCGAACGGGTAAGCCCATCACCGTAGTTGCTTTATCTTGTTTGTACGATGTGTTGTTTTTTTACCTTCCGTTTCACTCTGTCTAGCGTTTGCTCCAGTTTTGAGGTTGTGTGTAAAAGGCCCACAGTTCAAAGCAGGGATGAAATTCGGCATTCAGCAACGACCTGTCGATTTTTGCACTTTTCCATTTTACTAGCTAGAGAGTCATGCTCAGTATTTTTGGCACGTCCCTGGACGGATGCTCCAAATGGGTTCACTTACAATTCCGAAGCGTTTCTGTCTTACGGTCATCTTACGGTGAAAAGGCTTCCCACTAGACGCTTGGAATAACAGACCGGAAATGGCTGGCACGACAAGACTGAAGGAGAGCTGTCTAACGATTTAATTACATAATTTAGTATAGCTTTCTGATTTTTTTTCTCTTCTGTTCTCATTCATCGATAGAACCGTTTCGGGAAGATGCTTAGGTTTCGATTGGGGCCAAATGTCTTAGCTAGAATTCCATCGTCTGTATCACCACCAGGCCGGGGAAAAGTCGAAAATCCGTTAAAAGGATGTACCACTCACCAAAGGTTGGGGGACTGTAGTTTGAAAGGAGAGGGACCAAAAGTTGGCCAAACGATTTGGCAAACGGAGTAGAAAGTATGGCGAGGCAAGGTAGGCCTGCCGCGTACTGGTTTTGGAAATTGGCTTTTAATAGGGTGTATGAATGGTGCGCTCGTTCATTTTGCCCGTATTTTCTGGTAAGATTTCCCCCGTCATCGGAAGGGACAGTCGAAGCGAGGAGCTGCATAAAGGGTGGGCCCAATTTCGGCGTGAGAAGCTTCGAGAGGAATTAGTGCCAATCAGCAGTTCCATGTGGTGAGGGATGGCAATGAGGATGGAAAGTGCTCATTCGTTGGTTCGCCGTTTGCCGCTTCAGCAGACGCTTGAGATATCGTGGTGTAATATCGTCGTTTAACGTGAGAAAGGATAGGGAATAAAGTTTTACGATAATTGTGATAAGAGTGGCAAAGTTCTGTGTCTTAAGTGTGGCTCAAGAAGAAATATGGCGAATGGCTCTTCAAGTTGGCTCGAGTTGAGTGCGAGCTCGTTTTGAGGTATGCAAGACAGTTGTGAAGTTGGTCGCTGTTTTCCAACTTCTTGAGCAATTGTTTGGTGGAAAGGATGAAAACATACCAATTACTAATCATACGACATTAGGAAGGAAGTACTCTTCCTAAATCAATAGTTACATCGTCTTTTTCCGCTTCGAACGATCTTTTCAGTACAAATTTTTGGCTCTTCGCTATGTGTAGTTAAGATTGTATTGTCAAACAAATACAATTGCTTTGTTTAACGTTACTAAGGCGATTTTTGCCTTAAGAAGAACAGTTAAATTTTAAATACTGCTACCTTGCCCGTAACGTGATCAAAAATTGTTGCTGATGCTTTTATTTATTTCATTAACAAACGGTACTACTCGCTATTGAACTCATCCATTCTTTATTGCTAAAAGACTGCCGTAACGCGTAACCCCCAGTGCAATTTTTTAACGCATGAATAAAAAAAGAGTTGAATACTGTGGACCATCTGGTGTCCTTTTCGGTAGCTCCCGCTTCCTTGCTTTTCGAAGGAGGCGCCCAGTACTTTGTGAATGTTCGATGGAGGCGCCAGGTGCCGTTCAGTAACAGTAAAAATCAATACCCTCCAGAGAAAAAGGATTTACAGCGCAACGTATCTGCAGGATGGGATGTTTTGTCTGTACGATATGCGCAACAACTGCGAACAGTATTCCTTCCGCCTTACGGCACGATTAGCTGATGGCTTATTGCATTACAAGATGGCGCATCGCATTCAATTTCATCAGCCACTGGGTAGAACGTTGCCCGCGAAAACCATTGGATTACCATCATGCGTGAATGTTTTATTGCTGATTAATGAGAAAAGTATGCTCGTAAAATAACACTTCACAGCAAGAACGTGTTTCCGCCTGGTGCTAGCGCTTGGTTTACATTCTTATGTGATTAGCTAGCGTTGTTGCTGTTCGGCTGTAAGTACGGCGCATTAAACGCAGCACTGTAATGCAGTAGATACTCGGAAATGGCTACATAAATCCCTCACTAATGGGACTTCAAACTAGACACTTAATCATAATTTTAAATCTTCCCTTCCCGTTTATGTCCGTCCTGTCGGCAGCTGGCAAACGATTGATGTATGGTGTTCGTTTCAGTGCATCAATAGGAAATGTAGAGGGATTAACGAATGGTATCTTTCAGGAGATTAAATGAGTGATTTATAGTGCCGTGAAATGTCTTTTGTGTTATTAGTATTATTTTTTCGAAAATTGCGTTCCTTAGAGGCATATCATAAATAACAAATGCGCACACCTCAACACATGCTTGGATCAGTGGTGAAGTCTCTATGTATGAAGCTTCATTATTTGTGCAACTTGTAATGTATGAAAACATTTTGTACAATAATTGACAAATTAAACGTGCAATTCCCATGTCGAACGTTGCTCAGTCCTCCGCAGACAGATGGAAGGTGTAATTAAATATCTAGGCGTATTACACAACTACGTACAAACGTATCGGCTGGCATACCGGTTCAACACCGATCCGATGCAACAGCCATTTCGGTCATGTACTGATCGTGTCCAAAACTGAAATATTATGTTCTACCGAATTGAACCAAATGGCAGGCTTTCATGGGCCAATTACTTCTCCATTGTGACTACTATCCGTAACAGGACTAAACTTTTGTAATTTGCATGCATAGTACGTGTCGTAATCTGAGGCACAGCCAGCTAGAATACTTTGGCCCCGAACTAGCGCCACTCAGTTTTACGATGCGCTCGGCTAGATTGCTTCCGAGCCGATCCTGGACGCCGGAGGAAAGTTTAATTGAATAACCGTCTACGGCGGCACTCGATGCTGGTGTCCAATCGAGCCATCCGATCCTTTCGACACGTCGTCAACCATGAGGGAGCCACTAAGACTGTTTCGGTGTAGGCTGCAGGAGCTGGTTGCAGCTGAACCGTGCAGTTGGTGCTCGTAATTTATTTCATTAAGGTGAATGTCTCCAAACAAACCACAATGATTATTAGTTCGACGTGTCCTGGAGGCGCCGACCATGGGTACAGGAAGCACAATCTGGCCCACGTGACTTCATGGAATGTGCGGGTGAGGTAAAGTAATTGCATTTTATGATGCGCACACAACCGGTCCTAATGACTGAAAGCTTCTTGGGAGGCCTCGGAAAAGTGGCAGTGGATATGAAGCAGCATTCGGGGGTCCATGTTATAACGATCTTGTGGTATAGTTTTGCTACACCGGCTTGTTACTGCTACTGAACACTGGCAAACACATTGTTGTGCTAATTGAATTTTAACAATGCACACAACTTTATGTACGTTTGTGGCCACCTGAACTTACGCGGCGATGCGTTTGCAGGTATTTCAAATGTCTATTGGTTTCGGTGTATTAATTTTATAATCATCTTTATTTCTATACGATGATCAAATCAAGTTCTATAACATTCTACATTATTTTAGTCTCTAATCCATCGTTGAAGGGATAAAAACCAATTCCATGACTAACATAGCCAACGCGCATTTGCTGACGGGAGTGAAGCAAACCAATAAACCACTGTAACCAGTTCCAGGATACACAGCACTTGGTGATGTGTTCGCTCGAATCACAGATGCGTTTGCTGTGTCATGCTTTTGTGTTTGTTTTACTACTCCCGTTGCCTGCCGAGCATCTTGAAAAGTGAAAAATCTATTACCGCCTTACGAGCACATCGTAACGTGCTTCTAACCATTTTCACGCCTTCCTGTGTGCATTTTCCGCTGCCAGCATGGAATACAAAACATGTGCCACCCTCCCGGATCGGGGGTTTTCCCTATCGCCACTACAATACCATCGAGCAGTAAGTGTGAAACGTTGTTGCTCTTCGTTATTACATTACCTGCAATCCTTTTGTTTTGCTTTTCGAAACAAATGGAAATACGATGGCGACCACTGAACGTGAAAGACGAAAGAAGAAACACACACACACACACATTCCGTACATATTCCGATCGTTGAGAGTTTTATGTTATTCGTGAAACGTCAAACATTCACTTTTCGTAAGAAGATTCAATTTTATGATAATGCTCTAAGGAACTCTTCCATTCGATTGCATTTCCTATCATACCATGCCTTCCATCCTAACGTTTGATGCGGTGTGCGTTTACTCTCCAAATACATGGATCTGTGCGAAAAAACAATCGATGTTGGTTTTGGGATCATTTGTATCCGAAAGCTTCCGTAGAGGACCGTGTATATTTTTGTGTGTGCATGATTGCGCGACGATCGTTTGAATAAACGATCGATTTAAGCATCTATCGATAAGCTTGTGTGCCATCGATAATTGAATTTCTGTGATAGCGGGCATCCTTGTACCTTTCTTTAGTGCTGCTAACGATAACAATCAATACGACGTCGGACAAATAAAAAGTGCACGAAAGGATATGAAAATCGAAACACAAATTGACGATTGTTCGATGCCGGATGAATTCAAGGTGTTTTCGAATGTATTGTATTAAAGTATTAGCATATTGCATGTATCGCTATATATTGCTTGCTTTACCAGATTTTCCGATAATCCACGGTCAATGTTTTCTCCGTAATTAATCGCATTTTCATGGCCATGAACTGTAAGCACAACCATGCCGTGCAATTGCCTCTTAATGGAATGGAAAATGTTTCAACATTTTAATCGTTTCTAGCATCCCTTGGAAATGCGGCGCGCGATTGTTCGCATGTCGACAATCTGTAATTATTTATCGATACAACTGCACGCCACGTGTGACCTACTACGCGCCAGCTATTGACTTACGGCTTTGTAATAAGCAATATGTGTGTTGCGCAAGAGCATCCTGTTACCCCGCAGTCAACCATAAACTATTGGTGGCACTGCAATAATATCTCTCTTTTCAGCGGTATGTGGCCATCCGTGCTTGGAAACCGCATCAGGCAAGACAGTGTTGCTGTGTGTTACAACGCATACATCTAATGCTGCTAGCAGCAACCGTTTTTAGTCTTTATGCGTCGTTTAAGGATGGTTCATTATCATGAGGTATTGAATTGCACCATAGCGCACTGGAAGTGACGTCGCACCAATGATCGATAACTATGCACACTGGAATGGATGGAACATAGTGGAGGGTGCGTTTTCTAATCGTAATTTAATTGCGCTCGTTTAGCTAGCCTGTTCGTCCTGTTTCTCTTTCGCTCGTAATTTGTAGCAGTGAAAAGATCTCTTTGCCTCAACATGAGGAATACAGCAATTCCACCAACAAAGAGATAATGGGTCTCCGTCCCCTGTGATCGATCGTTTTCCGATGGGTCTGGTTTACACCAGCAATACGTACACGATAATAATGCTTCACCATTGCTTCACGCAAGAATTGTTTCCGTCGCGAGGATATATGTATGACACATGGTCGCTACGAAAAGCCAGACTTGTACATGTTGACTTTATCCAATGCATGTTCTTTGCGTCGATGTTAGTGAACATTGCGTATGCGTGTGGCTCGCGGCACCATATCGATTCGGAACCGTCCAATGTCACACCAATGACACTTCGGAGAGTAGTATGACGTATGCAAATTATCGCTCAACGCACACGATGATCGAACCGTGCATTTGTGAGCAATCAGTGTACTCGCCGGTGCAACGTTGCAAAGCGCTTTGACATTCGTTCACCAGTGACATCATAATCTTCGGACACTAAAGGGTGAAGCTCTATTCCAATGTTTCCATCGTGTTTATCGAATGGCTACTGATGGAGGAAGAATTCAAATTGATAAATTAACGAGCAATTAGACTGACCTCAATTCCATTAGTAGTGGGTATTGTTGTCCTGATATTTCTAGTTGCGTGCTCCGAACTGTTGTGAAAGTCATATAATTTGGTTTCGAGTCGTTTTCATTTGTCTCCATGAACTATTTGTTAACAAAAATATTAACAATAAGGAAATTTTATACAAAGGTATCATTAATTGATGATTTTATGTGAAGAAAAAATAAATTATTGCAAAACAGTATAACTAAACTTTTTTTACTTCTAAAACTCTTTCTTCATCAAGAAATTATTGATACTGATAACGACCAAAGTTTGAAAAAGAAAGAAGTAAACTGGCTTATTGGTTAGATGCTTAATTGAAGTGCTTTCTCAAAATTAGAAATATTGAAATCTCTTACAAAGGCTCCTAAATGGACAATTCTTTGAAGCATGAAAATGTTTGTCCTTTTTGCTAAATGCAGTTGACCGCAGCTGACAGTTTTTCCGGCTTCTGGGTAAAAGTGATGTTGGTTAAGCAGCAAAACAATGCATCTGTAATTCGAAAGTACATAAAGGTTCGGGAAATGTCGTGGGCAAAAAAAACTTATTTAGACCAAAATTTGCATCTGCAACTGTTCCTGTGGAACTGATATATCGCCTTTTTCCAATGAGCTCTGTGTTTGTTATTTCAACCGAAACGTATCAATGAACTCAGTTCATGGACACATAATGTGCTGCTGGTCTGCCATGATCATCGCCCTAATAATGCTCATAGATGAAGGTTACCTTTGTTGGATCGTTTAATATCGTTGATTAGCTTTCGTAACGGTTCGTTGAGAAAGATTTGATTGTGGTATGTATGGTATAAAACCCATGACGGAATGCCTAATTTTAGACAGCATCCGTGCCCGTTTGGCCTATCTCGTTAACGGTTGAAAAGGAACGTTTTTGATTCGTCATAAAATTCCACATTCACTCGCGCCCACAATGCAAAAGATAATTTAATCAAGCTCACATCACAACGTTCTTCTTCTGCTTTGGTTCTTGCCTGTTTGCTGAACCGTTCACGCAAATTCACAAAACGTAACGGATCAGTGTCAAACCCCTCCGTAAGATATGTGCGGCCCAAAATATCCCTCCCTGGGATATGTAGATACGAGTAGCAGTGCGGAAAAATAAGCGGATGAAATATGCTTACGAGATATCAATCAAGTGGTCATGCCTCAGTGCGTAGGTGGAGTGGTGTTCTTATCGGTGTCATGGAGTCTAGGAAAAATTTGCGTCAAAGAAGCCACGTAATGCCTTGGGTGGGTGACGTGTGTGGTACGATGAATCAAGCGCTCGATAAAGTGTTGCAAAGACGGATGCAGACTGATGGAGTCAGGAAACAATTGTACAAGTTCGTACAGGTGAACTTAGTAGCGCTTACACCTCAACGTCTAGCGGGAACTTCTTCAAACAGTTAATGATTTATCATCATTTCATTCTTTTTTGTATTTTCGGGTAATGATATGATAGGGAATGAATTCTGTGAGGTTGCGTAGATGATAACAACAATCAGGAGATACGAGGATGGCACTTCCATCATATCTAAACATAGACGTACGTTTAAGCGATGGGAACGATATCATCTGACTATGGAACATGTGCGTGCATAATAATGGTCATTTTTTTTTTCAAATATTATAATATGTTTTAAAAATATATCTCAGTAATGCTTGAGAACTTAGTAACTCCTTCAAATGAGTCTTGTGTCAAATATATTTATTTCAGTAAACTTCCTCTCCTCGTGTTGTGTCTACCTGACGATAATGGTTTGTTTGTGAACCGACAATGGAAGAAAACATCCGTGATAAGAAAAGCAACACGGCAAGACAACGTAGCGGGCCCATTCCCAGTATCCAGCCCGCCCGTTCCATCGCAGGCGGCAAACGAGCATGTTCTAGCAGAACCAAATGACGGGAAAACGGTGAACCCAAAGTAAATGTTTTCCGTTTGCTCTTTCCGGTGTGGCGCGAACCGTTCGAAGATAGCGATGCCTACACTCTGGCAGCAGAAGCGCCCGCGGGCTTGTCGAAATGATGACGGTAATAATGGTGTGTATTCGGCACACAAATTACGACGTTCACGTATATCTGCACGCGCCTGTGTGGTTGTGTATGTGCACCTTCACGCTGTGCGCACATATTTCGGTAAACTTTTTGGTTAACCACTGAAAGCTAACTGTCGCTCTTACCTTGCGATCGCCGACCTCGGGGAAAGCATTTTTACTTCCCTGCGCTTCGTCGCTCTACTCCCGCTCCTTTCCAGCTCCTTGCATAAACCAACACATTTCGTGATGTGATATTGTAATGTCCTGCAGAGACAGTACGCCACCTGCGCCTGACATCCGCAACGCGGGCTAGGGACTGTATGACTTGCGAAACCGAAAAGTATGTGTGCAATGTGTATTTGTTGTTACGATTTTTTTTACCGACTCCTTACATTTACTTCCTCGTTTGAACTGTCATATTTTGTTCGAACAACATATGAGTGGGCTCATCGGTGAACGCTTCTTTGTCGCGCTTCAGAACCACGGAAAGTGGGCATTCACCGAACGCAGTACGCAACTGATATGGTGTGCTGCGTCGCGGAGGCAGTATAAAACTACCAATCATATCGCACGCACGGCAGAAGCGCATAGTCATTGCCTATCGCGGAAATTCATGTTCCCCACCAGTATGCGTCACATGATTGACGATTTAGTGCGCTGCCGCGAAAACGCGTGTTCGCGTGGAAAGCTGGAAAAGCTGCTGCTTTTTTTTGTTTTGTGACAGTTTGCGACAGAGTGCCCGGTATGGTCGAATATGCCATATACATTGCGTTTGGCTTTTAACTTGAAGTTATGGTGGATTTTTTTCCCCACCCCCCAAAGTTCAGGTGATTTTATGCCAGCCGGGCCACGGGGCTACACGTGTTTCACGATGGGTGTGAAGTGGGCCTTTTGACAATGGTGCACCGCTTACGAGCGGCGTAAGTATCGCCCATGTCTGAAAGGTAATTGACATGCCAGAAAACCGATGCTCGTTACTGGTTATTGATTGTGTTTTATACATTTGTCATGTTGCGTCAGGAACCGCATGAAGCGTAGATTAAATTGTGCAGTTGGTATCAGGTGCTTGCGACAAAATGAGACCGAACAGGGACAATACAAGTTCTTAAAGGCCATACATATTCATATCACATTGATGCAGATAGCTTACTAGCGCGTACATTATCACCATGTAATTCGCATCGCACTATTTATCATAAGTGATCGACGATACTCGATGCTGATAATAAGTCACAAATGCTCGACTGAATTTCATGCCCTACGTAAACTATTTTGCATAAAACATTAATGAGGTACGTAGCTTACAGAGCATACGATGAAACGTTGCCTTCCAAAATACTCTAAACCGAAAGCTTACATCAAGCGCTCCTCACTGAAGTTCGTAAGCAGCATCGTGTTACGGTAGCAAGGCATGTACCAAACCAGATACTCCTCACACACATACTGTCCCGTTGTCACCATTGTGGCAATCACTTGTTGTAATGAAATTAGAAGCAAATGCAATCAAATGAATCGTTCGAAACTCATCCTCCGCCAGCAAGTCGTACGGCAATCCGTCTTAAAATGCTTCCCACTTCCCTGCAGCTCCTGGTGGACACGAGCCAAACCATCCGATGGGGTTCCCATGTTTGCGAACCCGACGAGCACGAGGTGGTAAGCTGTGGAAACTAGTTTTAATTAAATAGTGCTCGATAGTTTGTCAAACTTCTGATTCGGCTCACACTGCCGCCTCCATGTGCTGCGTGTAAAAGCACGCGAGACACCGGAAATTTAGGACAAAGGAAGCTTATGAGTGGGTTAAGCTGTTGATTGCTTTTGAAATAGGATCCCACTGGGATTTCCAAACTTGTATTAAGCATGTACAGGAGAGTTTACCTTACTGTACATGATTTACAAAAGTGATAATTTTTAATTAATTCTAGTTGAAACAGTTTAATAACAATTCTAGTGATTATGATGTATAATCAACAGAGCTAAGATATATTTCGATGCAATCTATATTTCAATTTGCTTGTGGTTTAGAAAGGAAGCATAGTTTTGTTTATCCATTCAAAATGTTCGTTCAATTTACTGACATATCATGGCATAAAACTGTGTAAGCAGGGTTTTAGGTACATCAGTTTTAATAATGCCCCGTTCGGTGGTCCAGTGAAATAAGGTTTGATTGTTTATAACATCTGCATTGGAAAAGGATGTTCAGAGCCAAACACAACCGAAACCCTTTAAAACGTTAATCCTTCGGTCGGGACAGTATACTCTTATTCTTTGTTCAATGTTTCAGTTGGGTCAAAGCTCAATTAAATTATACAAAAACTGAAAACGTGTGTGATACTTTACACAGACAAAACGTACAACCATTTTTGACCTAACAATGCTAATAAGTGTCTGTATCTCCAAACACAGTAAATTTGCAAATAAAATCAAATCACAAAAAATAACACTCTCAGAGCTTTAACCATCTAATATGCAGGCAAATGTAAATAAAGCTATGTGCTCCCTCGGCTGGTAGGAATACCACCGATAGAACAGTCCCTGCCACACCCATCCTTTATCGGGGATGATCCGCATCCGCTGAATGTTTCGTACCAAAATGGTTGCCGGAAGGAAGCGAACGGTAAAAGTCAGCTCACTGTGTACTAACTTCATCCAAATCGGGCCTCGACCAAATCGGCAGTTTCTCTTCCCTGCTGTCAGAGGCGTATGAAGTTTTTCCCGTTCTTTGCCGGAGTTTTCTTTTGCACTTCCTGGAAAACCATGCGCAAAATATTGAATCAACTTTTTCCGCTGAATAATTTATCGATCGATTCAGTTTTTTTTTTTTTGCTTCACCGGTAGAAGTTCAATTGAGGCGGACGATTTAGGGGCTGGAGCGAGAGGGTATGGTTGTTGATCGGAAAAGGTACAATTGGTGCAACGGCTTACGGAAACGAGTGTGTGCCGCAGCGGTACGGAGTAGATGGAAAACTGAAAGCTCGGGCCGGAAAACGCCATCGATTCTACATGGCTGGATAAGCTTACCACCTCGAGCGGTCAAGAAATAAGACCATTCGGCCGGGTCTGACCTAACGCCGGCTGTAAATGGTTTGGCTGCCAAGTGAGGTAGAAAATTTCCCATTTAAACAACTCGTCGAACGGATGCGTAGGAAAAGCCGTGCAGAAAGCTTGATGGTGGTGGTTGGCATGGCAAATGGGCTGTAAGGTGAGCAACAGCAGTGGTTAATGGTATGCTGGTACCCGGGACACCATTTCCCTAATGCTGCTGCCTCCGTCTGCCTTCCTTTAAACACGGTTCCGGATCCAGCCGTGTCCGAATTGTTTACCTTCCGGCGGAGTGTAAAAAATGCATACCGTTTTCCGAGCTCGATGTTTGCTCTTGAACGCAAAAGGACACGCTGCGACGGAACTGGTTCGGAGGCTTTAGGGCGAGAAGACATGCCACAAATTTTCTTACGAATTTTGGTGACTTCCACTGCACTTCACCGTCGGCAACACGGTCTGTCTGTTGGGAGGTTTCACTGCCAGCATCAATGGTAGAGTCCTGGTGCTGTAGTGCGACAAAAATATGATATCATTGAAGGTTCAATACGATGGAATTGCTTGGGAGAAACCCAGAAGGTATATTTAAGAAGAAACACACACGCAAATCATTAAAGACACCAGATCAACGCTAGGTACGTGTATATTTTATAACACTCGACCAGTATATTGTTAACCACATCGAACGCAAGTTGAAAAGTATGAGCAGGAAAAATATTTCGCACTAACTATTCCATCAAAACTGGCGCAACTCAACTTTATCAGACGACCTTTCATCCCAGGCAATATCAACGCGTTCGAGTAAATGCTGCTCGTTGTTGTATGTAAAGAATGATTGAAATATTTTACTCTCGATCCGTTTCTTCCTTCGTTTACCTTCTACATTGTTTTTACGCCTGTGCATTTTCCCACACTCGCTTTCGTTTGGTGATCACTATTGACCATTTGTCAGAAACTGTGAAACCTTTCCCGAATACGCTGCAGCTAGTTCTTTTTCCGTTTTCATCTCAGTATTCCAAACGAAGCAAAAAACGATCTGTTCGGTTTAGATAATTGAAACCTAACATTTCCAACCGCCTTTCCAACGGTACGACAGATAAGCTAACTGTTTTTCTTCATAGGAAGTCATTGAACCGTAGGGATAGGTAAGTTGAAGGAAACATCAAGAGGAATCCTCTGATGTTGGATTGCACATTCCTGTTGAAGCAAAAAGTATGCAACCGAACTAGCTTTTCTTACTTTTGCATTCGGCACAATTTATGCAAGTTAGTGTCTATATTTTTATTGGCATCATTTTGGCTGTTTATGGTTTACTAGACTCATTTCAACCACGTAGACGGGTCGTCAGTCATTGTTCAAGAAAAATAATCCGGATGATTATTTTCCTATATAACAGGCAAACAGTTGGTGGTAAGGGGAGTTAAATTTAAATATAAGTAAGTTTTTTTAGTTTAAACAAGAATTGAAGCAACAGTGTATTTGACCTTCAGTGAGTTTTTTTATTTTCAAAATAAAGTTCCATTATTTTCGAAATTAATTTTGAAACTTTATTTTGTTCAACGGGCGTGAGTGTTATCTAAATCTCAAATTACGTTTTACATGACACATTTACATGGTGTTTGCTGAGAATGTCACAAACATCATTATAGGCTTTGATGCCATACTACATAAACATAAAGAAAAATGTGGACTCATAAATCCAATGAATGCTGTGATCCTCCTTAGAGCACAACATAGAACGAGTCTCACCGTTAATCATTAACAACCATCTAAGAAATGAATTAAAAATTTAAACCAGACTACAGTCGTAGCGGCGTTAATTCGCTAAGTGAAGCAAGCTCAGTAAAAAAAAACCAACAGATCCACAAGCAATAAAAAAGAGTACGCAAAAATCTGACCATATAATGGAAATAATCCTTTTCCTTGCCAGCTCGAATAGGTTGCTACAGATGGTCTGTTCGCTCTATGATGTGATGTGTGGTATGATGATGTGCATAAAAGACACACAATAATGATGCTGATGGTTACTCATGAAAACCCACACTCATACACACATGCACACACATACAAGTGCACAGATGCTCAGAATGTGCATTATTTAATATGCATCACATTAAAATCTTCCCATCCTCACCTTCGCTGCAGGTTGTAATCAAAATAATACAGCCAAGGAGAGTAAAACAACTGCTCGCGTGATTCTCACGAAGCCCTAGGGGGTTTGTTTGTACCTCTAGACGAAGGTGGAAATGTTTTTATTCGTGGTAAAAACAGAATACTACGATACGACGAACACTCTAGTTGGTGTGTACATTCTACCCCTTAAGCGAACCGTCCGTGTGATACACTTGCTCCGGGGCAGTACCGCAAGCTTTGTTGGTATAAAGAGTTGTACCCCGGCTGGGTACAGTTCGCCGAACAAGGCAAGCCCAAAGCTCATTCCTGCACCTCGGAGTACGGTGCACAAGTTTGCCGAACGAAATACAGTGATGGCGCTAGATTTCTTCCGTATGTGGAAAATGCACGTGGTCCTCAAATGGAGCGACCACTGCTCTGCCTGCCAATGTTTTGTGCTTGCGATGTGCCAAAAACCTACAAAAGCTGCAGGTATTATTAAAACTCCGACAACCGGTGTCTTTGCATGGGTATATTTGCCCGTGGATACTGCGGAAACAGCACCCATACTTATAATGGACTCTGTGTGCGCCCGGGTTTGCTCTGGCATTGGCAAAGGACGTACGTTGCATTAGCACCCCAGCGCAACTTTGCGGCATTTCGAAGGGGGTTATGGTTGAAAATTATACAAAATAATAACAGCAATGTGGTGCATGTGCTTGCGTACAGGGATTGCATTGTCGTCCGGCATGTGATGGTACTTCCTCATTAAACCATCGTGATGTAGAGGATGTAAAGGCAGCGGATGCAAATGGATTAGCCACTTGAAGGTACCCAACGGAAGGTGTGTTTAGTTCACGCTACTTTTCACATTCTGATGATACGTTTTGCTGACCAGCCGCGTTTGGAAATGTTTCATAAAAGGTATCGAATGTGAGATGAGTTTCCAACGAATTGATATGAAATAACCATTAAATTTAAAAACGATTTTTTTTAAATACTGATTATTGAAACCATTAAGTATCTTAGAATCTACAAGTACACTTCTTGTCCATTACTGAAAGGTCCATAATTGTATCCTCATCTGCTATTCCTGATTCGTATACATAGTTTGCAAATACGTTGAATAGTTTGTCGCCAATTGAGATGTTGTCATACCACCTCGTCCTACATATGTCCTGTTCATCACTAGCCATTTCTGAGGCTGAAGGCTTGAAATTTGTTACAGATGCTTTCGTTGTTTCTTCCCATGTACATGGTATCAATAATTTTCAAATCTGTCTCAAGATCTTTCGAAAGGGAGGAATGGTTTCATAAGGAAAGAAAATGGGTTTATGACATACTGGTAAACAAACGATGTGTGTATGTGTCTTGCTTGTTAAAATAACAATACATCCGTCCTTCTTGGTCGGATCACGTCTTTCGCTTCAAAACATCTATGACCGTCCGTGGTGTGTCACATCCTGTCAGCCTTTAGTGTTGTTGATGATTCTGGTACATACCGAGTTCGCCTTTCGTAGGCTACTGTCTTCCTACCCAGGGAAAGCGGCGTAATGCTGTGTTATTAAATTCCTCTACGCATGGAAACCGTAGCATACCCACGTGTATGCCTGCTCAACACGTATTTCGTCCTCCCTCTCTTCCACCATTGGAAGAAACTATACACATACATATGCTCTATACCATCACTCTCAGTACTACATTCTTTTCCCATTCTACTTTTCTTCCTCTATTGCAAAATCCCGTCTCCTGGCTGTAATAATATTTTCCTACTGACATAAAGCGTGTCGTCTACTGTCGTCAGCTGCAGTGGCATCTTTGAACAATCCCATCCTGTGCACCCTTCGGAGACGCGATGAAGCTAAGAAAACGGAAAATAGTGCCAAAGTCTAAACCAGAGCAAAACGCAACATATTCACTCAAGTGACAGAAGTATCCTTCTTCATATTATCCTTTTCATGTATCGCTTCATTCGGTCTCTTGGATGGGTCGGTACAGTGATTTTAAACGCGGCATACGCTTTCTACAGACAGCTTTCGCAAACGCGAGCAGCAGAATATAAACTCAACAAACACACTTGTGCCCCACGGAGGGGTTTGCTGCATTCAGTAATGCATTCACTGCAGTGACACTCTTATTGCCTGCATTTCGCGTCTTCCAGCATCTTGGCGCCCGACGCCCAGGAAGAGCAAATCAAATGAATGGAAAAGAATGCCTCGTAGCGAAAAAGGAACGATAACGGGCGGCGACAGCGTACGCTCGAATGCAACGAATGCTTTGAAAAGGTGAATGCTCGCCCAGGGAGAAGAAATGTGTCTGTCCTATCTGACTGTAAGCCGTTGCAATTCATCCCGCACATAGACCGACCCACGGCCACGGTGCTTGTTTGCCAGCATCTCGTACTCTCCCGTGCGGCAGTTTGTATTGCCGAAACTGAATGGGTCGGTATAGTGGGTTTTGTAATTCGGCATGGTTAGCTCACTATGAAACGGAGGGGGCCCACGCCTTTCACGAATCGCAACGTTTTGATGAAAAATAATATCCCTTTCTTACACGTACATTTGTACACAGCGAGGGAAGCAAAGCGTTGGAATGGTGTGCTTTATAAAGTTTTATGTGTCTTCGGGGTAGCATCTCCTGCCGGTCGGGAAATGGAAACTTCAATAAAGATATGAAATTTTTGGCTAAAGGTCGAAGAATGTGACTTGATAATAACCATAGCAACCATTCACATCTGCACCACATGATCATGTGCCTCGTATGGGGATGGCGATAACGTTGATGGACGGGTTGGAAAAGTTTTTCGCCGCAGACATAAAACAGCGTATTAGTTCCAAAAAACAGATAAACAGATTTTTTTTAAATTTTCCATTGTATGATACCGTGTGGAACATTTGATAACACGCTCCTCTGGTTGAATGCTTATTTTGTAAAATTTTTCAACGGTTTATGTAACAACCTAATGCAAATGGCTGTTGATATACATTCGTCTAATTTTCCTTCCAAAATTATTCCTGCATTGCTGCAGAAGTTGAAAGACCATTCGAAAAGCTCCCAAGCGTTTATTGTCACCGGTGCAGCCACATCGTCACCATTTCAAGGATTCTAACGCTTTGGTTAACAAATTGTATTTCAACCAATGTCTTGGTGGTTCCTGGAAAGCGGTTGCCATTGCACCCTTATTTTCCCTATCAAATTAAATCTTTCTCTGAACTAACATCTCGATTACCTTTGTTATGCGCTTACGTACATCTTCTCCTTTCATCTTTTCCATTGCAGGACGAGAAATAGCACAAATAGCTGACGTCGAAACGTTGCTTCCAGCGCAACAATTGCACCGACCGAGTATCGTTGGGTGAAGGAGCGGTGCAACGTGGCACGTTAGGGAGAAAAAGTACTCTCGAGAGGAATTCGTTGCAACATCAAGGAACGAACGCGCTGCTGCTGTGAACGATGAAAACGAAAAACATGTTGCCAATGGCAGAGCAGCACTGGGGAATAGAACAGCAGTGCCTCCATCACCACCATCGTCACTGTGTGTTTGTGTAGGACGTGTCATAGCCCACGGTGAAAAAGGCTAGCTTTTCTAAGAAGTTAGATATTCTCCCTACGGTCCCTAGGCTAGACAGTCCTTCCCATCCCCGAACCGAACGTTGCTCCACTCGATGCACGACTGTACTGGGGTCTGCAGTTGAACAAATAGAAGGCAAACACAATTTCAATGATAATCATCATCTGATAGCGGAAATAATCGCAACCAATTTCGACACCGTTCCTGCCAGTGGGAGGTGCGGAGTTGGTAATATTTTGTGGGCGCACAACCGTGGCACCATCATCCCATTCGCCATTTCCAGGATCTTGGGACAGGTATTGCTCTATGTGTGCTCTAAGCTCGGTTTTGTATAAGTAGCACCCTAATAGTGTTGTGGACGCGCAGTGCACTACAGCGCAGTGATAGATTTTAAAATGTGTGCCGGCACGGACTGCACGAGGACAAAAATGAGTGAACGGACTGGTAATGACAGAGTGCCACTTTGCGCCAAAACTTTGCGCACGGGTCGAAGAAGCGCGGCATGCATTAGAATTAGTGTGATGGTGGTGCTGTTGTTAGTGCAATTGCAGCTAGGCACAACCCAGGGAACGGAAGAGTCCGACTTTACGAAACAGTGCAGCAACTGCAAATGCAGCTGGAAGAGTGGCCGTAAGAGTGCGGACTGTACAAACCAACGGTTACCCGTGGTGCCACGAGAGTTGAGCAACGAGCTGCAGATCCTCGACCTATCGCACAATCAAATAGATGAGCTGCCATCGAAAACGTTCGAGGCCGCGCATCAGACGAATCTGCAGAAGCTGTATCTGCGGTACAATAGCATGAAACGGGTAGACAGGGATGCGTTCCGGAACCTTACCATCCTGATCGAGCTCGACATGGCGAATAACAATCTGACCGCGCTGGAAGCTGGTGTGTTTGACGATCTCACCAAGATACGGGTCATCATACTAAACAACAACCAGATCGAGCGCATTGACAATAGCTTGTTCAAAGGGTTGCAGTACTTAACAAAGGTGCATTTGCGCAGCAACCGGTTGGTGCGGATAGCGCTGAGCAGCTTCATCAACGTACCGAACTTGTCCCAGATTGAGCTCGATTACAACGAGCTGCAGGCGCTTCGGAAGGAATCCTTTTCGGGATTAGAGAAGCTGACCAGTCTATCGCTCACGAACAATCCGTGGAACTGTAGCTGCACACTGCGCAGCTTTGCTGAGTACGTGCTGGCAAAGAATTTGTACACCTCGCCGACGGCATGCAGCGTGCCGCAGTCGCTCGTCGGTCGCCAGTGGAACGAGATCGAACTGGACGACTTTGCCTGCCCGCCGAGCATCGTCGAAAACCGGATGCAGTTTCCGGGTGCCGGTGAGAACGCTACGTTCATCTGCAAGGTGACTGGGTTGCCGTTGCCCAAAATTGATTGGTTGTTCCAGAAACGATCGTTCTCACGCCACGATCAGCGGTTGCGTGTTACCGAAGCCGTTCGGACAAATGCCCGCGATCAGAGCGAGGTGCTGGTTTCGGAGTTGACCATCGTTGGCGTGCGCCCTACAGATCGGGGAATGTACGTTTGTAAAGCGACCAATCGGGGTGGAATCGATGAAAGTGAACAGTTCTTCGATCTGAAGGCGGACCCTCATCCGATCACATCGGCGACACGCTCGAAGGACATTCTGCAGATCGTGCTGCTTGTCGTTTTGCTCATCCTGCTGTTCGTAATCATTGCGTGGGTATTGCTGTATTGCATCTGCTGTAAAAAGCGCCGTTTTAAGAAGAACTCTACAATGAGCGAAAACGGCCTGATGAGCACAAAGATGATGGACAAATCGCAAAACGATTCGATCCTGGACAGTGGGTCAGTCATCGTGGAGATGCAAAAGAGCCTACTGACGGAGGTGAATCCGGTGGAGAAGCCACCCCGACGGGCTGACATCGATGCAGGCGAAAAGGGACCGGGAAGTATTGGTCAGAGTGGCGGTAGTGGTGACTATGACGAGAAACATGAAGCCAAGCGAACGCTACTGGAAGAAACTGGTTTTGGTGAGTACGGAATGCACTAGAACTGCTTTTGTATAGCTGTAAGTTTTAGCTACGTAACCCTATTTTTTGTTCTTTCATTGCTTCTATTTGACCTTTTGGTTTGTAGAACATGAGCGATTGAATATTTGAATTGAATTGCTATGAAGTGTTTATTTTGCAAATTTTAATTGCTTTTTTCTGTAGCTTGTTAATCTTCTGTTTCTGTAAGAAAATTAAAGCAATCGTAATTCATGTAGTAGGAAAAATACAATCGTGCAACTGACTTTATTTCTATCACCATTATTCTCCACTTTATCTAATTTATGGAGAAGTGTGTAAACTGTATCGGTATTCTTGTTCTTGATCAGCTTTTATTTGTTTAACTAATAGTGATCCCAGCTTTATTTTAATTTATGTATATGCTTTAATATGTACAATTGTCGAACATATCGATTAATACTTTGATGACTGGAACGTTTGTTTTATAAAAACATTATATGGAGAAACAATATAAACGCTAATTTTATTCAAAGATTTTGTGGAAAATGCAAACACGGAAACAATCTTTTTGTCCCTACTAAATCTCATTGATCTGGAAGTTATTAAATAAGAAAAAAAAGTCACTTTTGGAGGACTCCTCATTGCTTGCTGATAAGTTTATTTATATCTTTCAAATAAATATTTAAATAAGATAGTAGTTCTTCACACATGATATATTTCTTTGTCAGTAGGTAATTCTAGATTATTTTATTTTTCTGAAACATTAGCAAGTAAATGTCAAGGCAGTACTATTTGTTTAGATAGCTAGTCTTTTTTTAATTCAAAAATGTTGTATTACCTGTTAAATTCAAAAGTAATCGTTCGATTGCAACTTATTCTGCTTCTTTCGTTTGCTTGCTTATCGCTCGTTCGTAGCGTTGCACGCGCTTTGATAGCCATTTTTATGCAAAGCAATGGTACACAAGAGCTTAGCTTTTGTTGCTTTTTCGGTTGTGCCAATCGCCACCGAATTGGTGCTGCCTTCCCCCCTGGAAGCTGGCAAACTTCTATTTCATAAGATCTTTTTTCTCTCCATCTTTTTCTATTCCCCTCTAATCGTTGCGTTCTTTTCTAGTCGCCCAGGATGAGGAAACAGCTTCGGTGGCACTGTCGGACACGAACCCGCGCTCTCGTGCCACCTTCGTAGATGACGGTTGCGGGACGAATCTGCCGCCGGATCTGCTTGCATTCCCGGCCCGCTTCCCACAGTCGCCCTCGATACAGAGCTCGATGTCCAACATCCACGATGGGCGCATCTACGGTAAATCTCCGCTGGCCAGCCCCATTTACCAGACCGGGCCAGGTACCAGCTTAGGTGGGGGCGGGTCGGCCCACATGCCTGCAGGTTTCCGCACATTGCAGAACCCGAAAACGGGTCGGACGATAGCGATTGCGGCGGCTCGCTCGAACTCACCGTTCACGCCGGCCCCACTGATCTATCCTCCGGTTGCGCTGAAGCACCAGGGTTATGTGACAATCCCGCGTAAACAGCGTACACCCAGCTGGACGCCATCGATGAGTTCGGCAGTGACGGCGGAGCTGTTACCAGCGGGGGGCCATAGTGGCGCCACCAGTCCCACCTCTCCTATCGACATGTCGATCAGCGTGTGTGAACCGGTATACGACAACCTAGGACTTCGGACGACCGCCTCCGGTAACTCGACGCTCAAGCTAAACAAGACAGCACATCGGGGGTCTCCGCTTGGGTCCACCGCATCGGGAACCGCACTAACGTCGACACCGATGACGAAGTACAGCATGAAGGATCGCCCATTGCCGGCCACTCCCGGTGGGCAAACGGCTACGCCCAACACAACCGTGTTGGGACACGGCGGTGGCAACTACGAGGCTATACCTGAGGCAGTGCCCTACGCGGGTCAATCAACCGCCGCCAGCTTGAGCGGCTTCGACCTCGACCAGTCCTCAATCTACGGGCCGGTGATGGCGTCGAATCGTAGCAAAATTCCACCTAGACCACCGCCCAAACCCAAGAAGAAGCCGCAACCGGTGGGCATCGTACCAGCCGGTGACGACCAGCTCCGGTCAGCTCCGAGTGGCCAGGTTCCGAGTAGCAGTACCAACACCAGCACTAGCCCACTGGTGGTCGACGAATGTGACGACGGTACTGAGGTCTAGTGGGAGCAGAGGCTCACCTTCCGCCACGGGACCAACAAACTCGCTCGTACCGCCTCTCCCAACCGGGACGCTGGCCTGCGTGTGCGCGCGTGTATTGGGTAGCCGCTGTAGTACGGTAGTGCGTGAGTATGAAAATAATAATTTAATTCTAGCATTAGTAAAGTTCTCCCCACTGTGTATGTGATCCCGCATATTTTCACCAAACTTAACGATCGAATCGAGTGAAGGTCGGTGCGCATGGATGGACTAACATATGGCGAACATGTGCAACGCACAGTAAATACAAACAAACAGTAGTTTAAACGAAATACAAAAGGATAACGAACCATGAGAGGTAGAAAGGGAAGAAATATGACGACACGAGTTCGACAGGAAACGGTAACGGAAATAGCTTTAGCAAGTCAAGCATCGTGTAGTTTTATTGCGATCGTGTTAAGTAATGGATTATGAATTTTTGCAAGAGATGCAAAAAGAGAACAAAACACAGATAGGGCATAGCAGATAGACGCGGGAACATCGAAGTCATGATTTGAACACTCGGACTCGCTTAGAGATACTATTATTATTTTTCTTATACTTTTTAAATCATTATAATCGGTACACATACTCTCGTTGTGTATTTGGTATTAATTTTAGAGAAAGAGATTGTCTAAATACGACCCGTTGAATGGTTTGTGTGGTTAGGACGGTTAATGTCGACTACGCAATTGGTTTGACGTCACGAACATGAGTGTTTATTTTTTAGTATACAGCGATATATGCAAGAGAACAGATCGCCGACATGCACACACGTAGACGTAGAATTTCGTTAGCTAGGATAAGTTTTTTGGATTGTCCGGGAGTTTCGTGGATTTCAAGCCGGATCAATTACGAGGCTATGTTAGCGTAAAGTCCGAAACGGAATAAAATGTGAAAGGTTGACACCCAACCAGAGAGCGAATGAGGCAGAGAATGAAGGGCACAAGTGTTACAAGGACGAATTGATCATAGCGATCGTTCGCACATACCAGCATCAAGTTTTGCACCACTTTTTCCTTGCGTGTAAAATATTCTGAATCCCGAAAAATGTCGGAGTTGGCATAGTTTTGATTCCTGCTCCACGGCATGTAAAAAAATGCAAATAAAAACAAATGCCCATAATCCAACCGGATTATGATTATTTACCGTTTACATGCTCACTGTTTTCATCTTCATTTCCCTACAGTGATGGCCTTTGGTGCGTTTGAGGCATTATAACGAATGATGCCCGGGGTGGTCGTATTTGTACGTTTTCACACCCTGTCTGAGTAGAATGCCAACACGTGGGTCACGTGTCGTGGAATAATTATTATAAATGGGCAGGGCAGGAGAACTCGTGTTTCAAAAAGTTTCATAATATTAAGTTTGCTTTCGTTTTCTTGTTTATTATTCCAACAGCTGTTAAAGCGACACTAACGAACCATCACTGTCCGCTTTTGCCGTTGCTGCACCACTTTTACCGTGGATTCACTATTCACACAAAAAAAAAATCAGACCTTAAAGAATACACTCACTCACGTACAAAACAGTGCAAAACAGGATAGCCCCGATAACGAGAACCAATGCACTAGACCGACAGACGAAGGAACCGTGCCGGTAGTTTAATCCGGGCAATGAGTGCCATTGCCCGTCGATGGTGCCGTGAAACACAATTTTTTCTCTTGATTTTAATTACGTGATTACTCGCTGCACTTTAGACAAGCAGTTTTTCTTTTCGCAACACCACTTATTCTACCGCCCGCAGCCACGGTTTTCCTCGCAAGCGTCCATTTCCCGGCTGTGCGGAGATGTGCCGCATGGTGTGATAATGTTTTAAATAAATCTTTCCATTACCGATCCGTAAAACTGTTCTCCATCCTTACCGGTTGCTTTTGAGTGAGATGCAACAGCAAAACTGAAACAAAATAGAAAATGAGAAGGATAGACCAGAAAAAAAACACAACAAAATGGCCATAATTTTTATGGCTCCGTTCTCATTTCCTTTCGCAAGCATTCCTTTTTGTTGGTCGCTTTTCCTTGTTCTTCGCACGTTCCTCTGTCCGGGTGTCATCTGCTCTTTTCACAAGGGAACCGCACGGTACCGTACCGTTTTAATTTCCAAACGAAACACACTAAATAACAGTGCCAATTGACTGAAGAAAAAAATTATAAGAAATGGATAAAAACTGACAAAAACAAAACGAACTAGCGCTAGGAAACCTCTTCATTATGGAAGAGCATAATTGCAAAAGAGAGAAGACGAAGAAAAAACAGGCACTAAAGTTAGGACAAATTTAATTAGGTACGGCAACAATCCGCCACATCGCAACAACACCGGACAGGATCCTTCCGAGAAAGGTGATCGAAGCGTGTCACCAAAGGGCGTGACAATGGCAGTGTGAAGTATGATGTGTTTGTTCGATAAAGAGAATGTTGGGACGTTCTGTTGCTTCGTGGAATTGTGTAACGATCATCGTGATTCCTGGAAAGTAAAAGAAATGCAAAACACACCCTAAACACAAGGCTAATCGAAATGAGATCGTTACACTGTGCAAACATTGAAGCCGTGGCCCGTTTTAGATAGTTGTATGATAAGAGATTGTAAACGTTCGAACGTTTGCGGTGTGATAAATCCGCACTTCGGACACTCGTTATATATATATAGCAGCGAACTAACTGGGGAACGGTTGCATTTTTCTTGCCTTTGGTTTGTCATAATTCGCGATTTTTTCATCGGTCACGTGCCTTTCATCGATTTTGCTCATCGTCCGCAAACGGATGGGACGGAACCCATGTTATTTGTGTAGATACGTTTAAAGTTTGATTATCGTAAGAGCTCTCATTTAACGCATAGCGCCCCGGCAACTTTGCTGCCCGGGAATGCATCTTAATTTCATTTTTTAAGCTTCCATACAAACTTCGAATAGAGCCTGCTAGCGAGAAAGGTAGTAAATGTAGCACGTATCGTCAATAAAATAAAGTGGAGCAGTAATTTAATATAAAATTTGCCCGTTCTATTTTAGTGCGCGTTATTTTGTATTTTGTGTTTGCTTCTTTTTTTATCACATGTTTGTTTTCGATTTGGTTTTTACAATTCGGTGGGTATGTGAGAACAGATTCATTTGTGTTTTAAAATATCAGATTTTTCGTTCGTTTTATTCCATCCAGGTTTTGGTCTGCCAGCATATGTTTTGGTTTGATTGTTCGTTTGGTTTTTTTTAATCTTCGTATTTTATTCAGTGTTATTCGGTTATTCGAGATGCATTAAAATAGAATTTCCCCATTTTCATAAGCGCGGTGTTCCGTGAGTTATATATTTGCCCATATCTAGCGCAATTAAACATTATTCAATTAGACTGAGCTTCAGCAGCATGAACACAGAGAAAGGTAGTAACGTTCACGCACCAGCACTTTTGTGTGAGTTTGCTTAACGTATGATTGTAAAATGTTTACTCTGGTATCTCTTTTTTATTACTTGGGAAGCATAGTAAGGTAAAAAATGGTGCAAGGTAAAAACAAGGAAAAAACATGTGTAAATGCTATGATTTAGAAATTATAAAACTAAATTGAATTTGCACTACTTCTTCAACTGTTTATTCAAAGCTACTTTAATTCCTAACAATACATTTCAGACAAGCTTTTAATCCAATGGTTGTTCCTGTACGGTGTCAACATCTTTCCACCATGATACATCTCTCCTATACCTTAAGGAATCCCCTTCATACCATAACAGTTCATTATCGTAATAAATACAAAGTAATGTTCGTCAACCTTAAGGTACAGATCTCACAGGGACCGGTTGAAACCATACCGTCAACACCGGGGAGAAAAAGGAAATGGAAGAAAAGTAATATGATACACTTTTTTAATTAATTAATTTCCATACCCCCACACTCTGTCATTACACCCTGGAGTGGAGTGGATTCAAGTGGCCCGTTTTGAATGAGACGGGAAAATCACATTCGTACCCTTAGCATGTGTCAGGGTGTCAAGCATTGGAAGAGTTGCTGGTGCTCCACCGGCACCTGACACTGGCTGCTTTTTGTGAAGTGCCCAGTGCAACTTGTAGATTGTTATTTCTCCGTACGTTGACCTGGTGGTGTGCTCCTTGCATAAGTGTATTAATAACAACAAAGGAACGTGAAACGTTGGTACAGATTTAGCCGGAACTACTAATGGAAAGTTTTTGGGCAACTGAAACGGAACTGCTCGTTAGTGGAGTTTGTTACCATATGTAATCCACATACATACGGATATGTAGGTCGCTCGAATATCTTGCTTGCGGGAATGTTATAACGATGTTGTAACAACTATCTGCCACTACACGAAAGTTGGCACGAGCTTTTTTGGTTTGTTTCTATGCTAAAGTTACAAACCGTTTGCCAGTTGCACTTCTCACAATGTGCAGAGTGGTTTTATTTTTCACGTGTGTTTAATTAGCTAATATTACGTTTGTAAAGTTGCGAGGAGTTCTGATGGCAATAGTGTAGCACTGGAACAAATCTTTTGAAAATTGCACTCTAGCTGTTAAGCCCATCCCTTACTACACCTACTTTTCTTTTCATTTTAGTTAATGACTTTATTCCCCATGAAGTAAAGCTTTAAACACAGCACAATACCTTACTTTACAAGTTCTCACTGTAAGAACTGGGAGATTTCTCTTCACGGGCACTCCATACACTAGAACAGTTGAAAACCAAAAAAAGTCTCCCTTTCTTCTTCACCAATCCTAAATAATCCTCTAGTGGTTATGGTTTTGTGCTGTCCTTACGTTGAGTCCTCCCATAATCTTGGATGACGGCAACTTGGTAACCCGATCCCATTTAACCACCTGCCCAAGGTGACTTGTTTTAAACTGAAATTTGCCAAACTGCCATACCCAGGGACATAGCAGGTATCTTAACCACTTTCGACACCACGTGTGCTCCTAATGGAGTTAGGTATAATTCATGACGTTGAGATCGCTCGATATTTGTCAGACGGCTGCCACTACAACACGGTCCGCCGTACGCCATTTGTTTCGTGCTACGTTGAGTGGACTGTTCAATGCGGAACGAGAAAAGCCATAAAACGGGGAAAAGGGAAGTGTCGAGCTCGCATAAATCACACCGTAACATACCTGGTTGGTAATTAGGCGAACAAACTTCGTCATCCCGATATCCCGATACACCTACATGGTCTTAATTTAGTGCCAAACTCGCCCCAGTGCAGGAGAAGGGATCACGAGATCCGTTTAATTACACCGTAGGTGAAAACAATTTTCCCTTCGAAACGAAGGCTTCTGGTCCAAAGTTTTAAGTAACCGCCTCCGCTGGTTATCATCGTCCGTGCCGGTTAGAAAATCGGATAGCCCAAAGATTTAAACCGGTCTTATCCACCGAAACTTCATTAGCAGTTCTCCATCGCGCGTCGTGTACCGGGAAGGTTATTGGCCGGTGGGTTTTGTGTCGGCCCAGGCCGGTATGTTGACAGTTTTGAATGTGAGCACTCAAGAAAAGCCCCAATTGACTATCGTGTCGAAAGAGCGTATAGCGTCCGCTTGACGTTGATCCTTAAAATTGCCTACACTCGAGACGCAACCGTAATCATGGATTTGACTACAACCCCGTTTGTTGAGTGTGTCCACCAGTAAGCATCACCGGCCGAACCTTCCCTGCGGGGCGATAAGATTTTGAGAGTGAATAAAAATAAACATTCGAACCATATTGTACCAGCCATTGCGGAAACGAGAATGTGGGCGTGATTCAGGAAGCGACCGATTCGAGGTGCGACTTTCCGGAGATAACAGAGGGTGGACACGAGAAAGCTTCATGCTCGTTAGATGGAAGCTTTGCAACAAACACCATTCGAGCGTTATAAACTTAAATTTCCTCTCACTTTTTCTCCTCCGGCTCGTTCCCACTTCAGAAAATACTTATGCCACACTGTTGTACGGGCACGCTAAATGGCGCATGTGGAAAATAGCTAAGCAAACTTATGGATAAAAGCTTTTTCTCATTGGAAACTCTGTGTGTGTGTGTTAGTGCGCGTTAGTGTTATTTTTCCTTAATCGCCACTTACAACCATCCGGTAGCTTCGTTCACTGCAAAGCCTTAAAAGTAGTCAAACACGGCTTGTTGGCTATTTTTATGTGTCGTCTTCGTCGTCGTCGGCGGCCTCCTTCTCCACACATTTTGGGTGCCGCTTTAATCGGTCGTGTTTGAAAATGTGCGTCCGCGAGATAGACGCCAGCCAGCCAGCCAACCAGCCAGCCAGGATGCGATGGTCGATTGGCAGGAAATTTGATACTTATCATTTACCGAGCGGTATAAGTGGACCAATATTAGGAAGCTTCTAGTAATGCGGGAAACAAGCTTACCATTACACACTTGCGCCATCGTTGGCGGTGGTCGTAGTCATTAAAGCGCGTACACTTCTCCATTTATCGGTCGGCGCTGCAACCGGGCGGATGGAAGCTTAGCTGGTGCTGGTCGAGATTGGATCGCTTGGATTCTCGTTTACGGGTACGCAAAGAGAAACATTTGAAGAATAATTGAAGCGTTCTGATGGTAGATAGTTAGAAATGATAGGAATTTTACTCCGATTGCCAGCGTAATTCATGGGTGCTGGTTTTGATGCCATATAATTTCTATCGATTATTGGAAGAGAATCAGTTCTGGTTCGTGTACTCGGCAGGAAGCGTATAATATTCAGCAAAATATTTGTTTTTGTTATTTATTCTCTTAAATTATACTTCAAACAACAGTTTTATGTTTAGTATGTTATGTTACATTAAACAGAGTATTCATTAGTAAGACATTTAATTCCAGCAATTGACATTCAAGCTTTGAATGTTGGTTTTCAATGATTTAGGACATGTTTAGAAACAAAGTCTGTGTATATTTGTTTAGCATTATATTTATAATGCAGAAATATTTGTATAAATCTGTATTTCCAGCAGCGAGAGAATTGCATGTTTGAATAATGTTGTGAAATAGTTTTACACCGTACATTTTACAATGTTCTGCCTCACTTACCATAGCATTGTGTCATACAATGTGACTGGATTTTTTTCTCATCATAGTGCGAAGTGTTCTAAACATGTTTTACCTTAAGCATAACTATAATCCAATCCCAACTACATACTTGGATTGTACTGATCTAAGGCCACAAGCTGCTTCTGATAGTGCTCATTTCATTTGATCAAAAATTTAAGCTCGTTTCGTGCCAAAGTGCTGATGTACCGAATTCAGGAACATTGATGCATAAGAGCACAAGCAAGTAACGATAATGAAATCGTCTTTGAAGAGAAACGCCGATGAAACAAGTCACATACAAACCACCATGATATCGGAGGCGAATGCTGGAAGGAATATGCTGCTACTGTAAGCAATACAGGACTTTTAATCCATAATTTTTTACCAACACTAAGCAAGGAATTATACAACAATTCTTAATTTTTGTATTATACTCTGCAGCTAATGTGAAGGATCGTTTATTATTTTCTGCATGTCATTTAAGTTTAAGTACCAAATTTCATATTTTGGCTTATACAAACCCAATTCCTTGAGAATGTTCCATCATATTTGGTTCTTCACACCCAGAAGCTTGTCGGTCACTGGTCTAGGTTAAATGTTTCCAAACTTGGTGTATCTTACTAAGTATGAGTTGAGTTTGAAGTATCTTAGACAACGCGGAATTCAAACAGCAGACAATCGAACAAGATATACCCAATTGACTCAAATTCATCGTGTCCTGCGTTTCTTGAAAGCTCATTTAAAATATTTACATGGGAGCAAATCGATAAATAGTAAAGAATGATTTTTTCATAAAGATTGGAAATACATTTGAGGCTTTTTCGAAACCTAATATCAGTGTGATGGTCTCTAAACCTAAAATTATGGTATTAAAATTACTACTAATTACCATTATTTGCAAGCAAATGGTGTTTACTAGTATTACGATGAATGAAAATATAATTTTATTATTTCTGCGATCCCCCACAATATGTAATGCTCATTGAAGTGGTTGTGCGATAAACTTGCTCTTCAGATAATTTGCGGTGTTTTGGAGACACCTGGTCAGATCTTATCGTCAAGAACGCTACCTTCGACCGGATGGCTTTTTCCTGCTTAAAACGCTTAATCTTTTCCGACACGAAAGCGAATTATCGACCGGGAAACATGGCCAGGTAATATGGTTGAGTGTGGCGGTATTACCACAACGTCCGCACGTCCGTCGCACGTGTGGAAGGCGAAATGTAAACACACCGTATAATCAACACCATCGCCACCATCATCATCATCAACATCAGAAACATCAACGGTGAAATAAGCTTTCCCATTATCATCATTCGAAGCAACAGCAGCACCACCTTTCCGCTTCCACCCTTCTTTCGATTCCGTCCGTCGCTTTGACCGTTTGCTCTGGCGCAAGGATGTGTGGAAACTTCCCGGCCAGGGTATGTTGTCTCGTGAGCTTCTGTTTACCCAACTACCAAGCACGAATCGCTCCGAGCTGTACGCTTCCTAGCCAACGGGATTGGACTGGTACGGTCAACACCGTGCACAGTATCCGAAGGGAAATTTCTCGCCCCACCGAGTCATCGAGTCAGCGCAACGACCCTCGCATTCACCAGATTCCGCTTACCATATGGACCGTGTACTGCAGAAAGCGCCATCGGCGGTAGCTTGAGCGCACACTGTTACTTCCATTCCCGGATGTTCGACGCTCTACTGATATGAAAATCCCAACCCGAGGGCCAAACCGGCGACACTAAGCACATGCCGCGCGCGCGGTACGAAAAGACAACGTAGGCGGAAGAAAGCTGGTGGAAAGTTTTCAATTTGATCGCTTGGAAAATTGTCCAACTTTACCAAAGCGCTCTCGCCCGTTTCCCGCTTCCCCGTTGTAAGGAACGCGCCACATTCAGGGTGACATATTTTCCCAAACTTTCACCAAAACCCCAGCCGTCCTGTAGTAGCACCGTACGTGAAGCGGATGATGATGATGATGATGTGTGTGTGTATATAGTTTAGCAAACATCCCATTAATATAGTTCGCCGTTCGGTGACGGCGGCTAGGCATTCTTGCTCAACGCTCACAATTATATAGGCAATCTCGTGAGCATCTGTCCAATGGAGGTTCGTTACTTTGCACGTTGGTTAAACATTTTCCCCCCGTGCTGTTGGCCAGCTTGCTTGTCGGTGGTCGAAGATACGATCAAAACCAACAGCTAAACCACTTTTGCTTCAAATTTTGCACGATACCTCAACCTATTGAGAGAACCTCCTGAAAGGTGTGTTTTGCTAGCATCGTGCTGTTTATTGCACTGCATTGCAAGTGCATAGTTTACAAAATACAGATGTAAATCTCATTTCTGCTTAACTTTACTACCTGATAACATTGCTTGATGTGGATAGCTCTTATCTCGGTCAAATGTGTCTCATGTTAGAAATGATTTCCTAACCTATTTGCAACCATGTGTGTTTGATAACATTTATTACAAAGCTACAATAGAACGCTGTTTATCCGTGTTCCATTAAAATTGGTTTTAGGTTATCCGTGTAGCTATGAATTGACAGATCTAAAGGCAGGGTTACCTTTTGTATACAAAACCAGTAGTGAGTTTATCCTGTTGAAGACCCTAAGCTAAATGAATGTTGGAACCCACGGATCTGAGGAGTTGGTGGGGAGAAGCAGGAGCTCTCCTTGAGAGGGGAAGCGTTGCTGATGGCAACGCAAATGAAATTGTGACACATTACGACAGCTTTTTCTTGATCATATTTTCGGAAAATTATAATGATAATGATTGGATTATCCATGTTTTGTTTTATTTTTTACATATTTTAGTCAATTTTGTTTGCTTCATTTATATTGTTATTCGATGCTTTAACGTTTTCTTAGCACTCTATTTTGCTTTCTCCATTTTGTATATTTAGCGATCGTTGCTACATGTTTTGCGTGATTATGTTTCATTCGTGTATGTTATTATTTAATGTTTAAAATTTTCTCTACATCGGTTGGTAAAAATTATAATGTAGTTTTTTAAGAAATGTGTTTTTTTTTGCTTTATATCAAACTTGCTTCTCCACCGGATGTGGGTGCAGTAATCTCATCGTGTGTTTACCATCCGTTTGCCGTTACGATATTCGACCACTCTGGAGATTTTTTCTGTCCGGAAGCTCTGGTCCGGAACAGCACGGAAGAGATAATTGACCAAATCGTGCACACACTCCCGTGCGTGTGTGTGTATGGGAGAAAAGTCACGTTTTCCCCTATTTTTTCCTCCAACAGCATGAAAAAACTTCATCCTTCTTTTGAAAGCGACCGCTTACTGATTGCTTGATCGTACCGTTGCTCGCAGCTCGATGCATTCACCTTCCACGAATAGATTGCTTGCGAGGGGTGGTGAATTTTCGTCTCCATTTTCCATCTTCTTAACCGAGATTTTGGCCGCATCACGACATCGGGGTATCATTTCCTGTTTCGCTTCCCGGCTGTGGTGGCTGTTGATGTTTTTCTTTCCGGAATGCAATCGTTAAACTTTCACCATTATACCGGATGGTGCAAAGGAGCAAAATAAGTACCAGAGTCACCAAATGGCAAAGTGTCACAACCTGTCCTGCGAACGAGTAGCGGTGGCCAACTTCCGGCGGATACTGCTCAAGAAACCATTTTCAGTATACCCACCCGTAACGGGATAGTTGCCGACTGTGTTGGGAATTGGGTGAAGAGTGCAAAATGCAAGGGGATGAGTGAAAAAAACACCTCCTCGTCTCATGCTCCCCTCGGTGGCAATTGTCACCCGGTTGTGTAGCTGCACATCGTTAATAGAAGCTGCTGAAAGTGCAACGATTCGGAAACAATAGCTAAAGCTTTCGGGCGCGGTGTTGTTTATTTTTTCTTCTCTACCCACACAACGCAGCTCGTATGTACGATTGTTTTATATCTGAATTGCAACTACCCTGCATCGGCAGCGGGACAAGCGTGTGATTCCAGCATTATCGTGTGCTGTGAAATTTTCATTCCGCTCCCCATCCTTCCATTTGTTTGGTTTCGTTTGCTTTTTGATAACAAACAAAAGGCACGGGAAGTTGTGGATGAATCGCTGGGGTCACCGTGAAGCACCTTTCGGTGCAGCCACACACTTGACCCACAATAATAACTTCGCTTTCGTGCTTATCGTTAAGTAGTGGAGATTATGTTGTCCAATTTCACAGTGACTCGATTGGTAAAAACATATTTTGCACTCGTGGGTGTTTCCGCGCTGTTTCACATTGCGGAATGCATTTTACCGACGTTGATGTACGCTTAGTGAAGTGGTGTCAGCGTGCGGAATGGTATAAAATTATGATCCCCGTTTCCACTTGTTGAGTGTGAATTTATATTGCACAGGTATGTCCAACCGGTGTAACAGGTAGATTATACTGTTCTCTAGTGCATGTATGAGTATTTTATCTCTGGGCATGATCTCTGGGCAGATATCATTATTTTAATAATAATTTAAAAATGCTTTCACCAATATATCTTTATTCATTTCTACAGTACGTAACATAACTGTTAGATTATTTGTTTTTAACATCTGGAAAAGTTGAAGAGGAAAGGAAATTTAAAATAAGTAATTATATTCATTTTTCTCATCTTTTTCGGCTTGATGTTTCATTTTTTATGCAATGTTGAGAAATGCTTCATGAAACATATGCTCAATTACGGGAAATCATTGTTTTGGATGCAAATTATATAAAATTTGGAAAAAATTGTAAGTGGTAGATTTATTTTTGGTTTGAACGTATTTATCTTCTTGTTATTGTATGACGGCCTGGCCGTATTAGACTTAGTTTACCACGTAGCAGGATAGTCAATCACTGCTACGGGGGAGCGGTCCGGATGGGATTTCGATCCCGGTCTGTCGTGTGAGAGAGCAGCGCCGATACCATTACCCCACCGGGCCGTTCCTTGAACGTATTTTTTATTCTCTAAAATTTTGCACCACATCACTTTATCATGTCTTTTCAACTTTTCCAGTTATTATCGAAACAATGACCTTATAGTTATGTTACGAACTGTGCCCTTGTTATTTTATCAAAATAATCCATAAAAAAAAAAATATTTCACACGGGTCTTTTGGTGGTAAATTTGGTTTGCAAATTGATTAATTAGTTCATTCAATATTAATTTGAAATATTGTTTGAACTTTAAGATCGAAAAGTGTACTGTGAAATTTCCTGTTTTGTAAAACTCAGTGATATTCTTATTCTCAACTTGATATTCTTATTATTGACTTGTCAATCACACTGCTTAAGCTCTAGAATGAATTTGATTCATTATCATGAGCTAGTAGAAAAGATAGTTTATGCCTCCAACAAATAAAACCGGTGATTAATTTGTCGTAAAACATCTGTTGTAAGATCTGCAAACATAGGTTACTAACAAAATGAAGGTTGTACTTCGGAAAATTAATGAAATTTTTAGGAATCAAAACAGATTCAAACATTTTCTCGAAAAATAATAATCGAGATTTCTTTTCCTGTCTTAATTTATTTTCAACTTTTCTTTTTGCGCAAGATCGATAATTCCCAACACTCACACGCTCAGCCGTATTTACTTATATTTTACGGCCACAATGAATGATCGCTTATAGAATACAGACATCCAAAATGAATCTCAACCCCTCCCGCACTCCAATACACGCTGGAAACTAATTAACTTCAATCGAAAGAACCAATCCGACCATCTTCCTTGGTGCCGATAATCACTTTCCGGGGGAACAAAATGTGAGATTGATTTTCGTTGCGCAACGTCTTTATACATTTATGTTTTGGCCCCATGCTGCGTGGTACATCCGAAGAAGCATTAACGGAAGGGAAACGGTACGACACGGTAAGCGGCATCGTAAGCAGGATCAGCCCATTTTATTTCTACACAGCTTCATTTTTTCGTCCCACGCTTATTCTCCGCGTCTGGTATCGGTGCCATGTTCAAATCCTCTATCTCCTAAGCTTCAGCGTTTTCCCGAAAACAGGGTTTTCCCACCCGTCCAACATATTGCGCCATCGTTTCTGTTCGTTGTCAGCCGATGGCGTCAGTATTTACGTTAAAGGGACACGGTAAAATAGCAACCCCTTAAGTGTCCCCACGAAGGAGAAGAGGGGGTGATGGTGCGCTGGGTTACGTAGAAATCGTTGTTGTGTCGAAACGACAAAGTTTCCGACCATCCTTCCGAAGATCTTACCCGGACATCCGGGCCTGGGAGGTCGGCAGTGAAGCCAATCCGGTGGGAACGGGGTATGTTTGAAGCCTTCGTACCATTCCACCGCTACACCGACTGCTTACCGTTTTTCGTGTCGAATGTGCACACGATTGAACACGAACTTGCTGGAAAATCGGATAAATCAATCAATCGATAAGATTTACCATGATGCCTGGTTTTTCGATTCGCTTCCCTCAATATTACTGTACGCCAGTGGTGGATGGATGAAAAGTGTCACGCGTGTATTGAGTAACCAGGGTGTGTGGAAGTGTACGCTGGAATGAGTGGCCGGAACCATTCCTCTCGGTTGCTGCCAAATTCACACGATTCGTACAACACCCCAACGAACGTGCGCCTGTGTGTGTGCGTACATGTGTTCACTAGAATAATGTTCCCACGGGCCCATACCGAGAGCTAATAAATCTTCGCTTGTAATGAAGACGACTCGCAGAAGTCACACGGGATTTGTAAAGCCGATCGGTTCGGGGATCGATATTTCGATTTCGGATGGAGGCGCCCGGTACGTCACGCGCAGGTGGTGGCTAATAAATTAAATTGTCCCCCGGCGAACCATGTGCAGCATGTCGTGGCGTTTTCTACCATCCCAGGGGATGGTTACAGTAGGTAGGATGTTGGGAATGTGGATACAACCAAGTGCATTACAAGCAGACTGATGCATCTCGAGCATGAACTGTCTGGCATTTCCTGGCCATACATAATAAGGGTAAATAGCATTGGCGTATGCAATTGTTAAAAATAGGATACCTTTTGCTTGGGTTAAATAAAGCAAATCTAATCAACAAAAACAGCTGCATGCCTAGCGATGCGAAAAATGCTGGCATGCAGAGATATGTTTGCGACACGTGAAACCTTCGCAATGGAGAATGTACCCCAAATCGTGGGATCTCTTGGTCCAACCCGCCAACATAAATAATATTATTGTCGACCTCAATGATGGTCGTTGAGCTTGTTTCTGTGGGTGAAATACTAACGTAGGTATCGCATTACCAGAGACAGGCCCCATGGTACGAGCCTCCAGTACCACACTGGGATCACCTCCTACTGACATCGGTATACGTATATTGTTTGCGTATGTGCCTGTGTGATCCTCACCTGAGAAGTATCTACGACTGCGGGTTCGTCTTTGAAAATTGGCCAAATAAATTTGAATCAATTTCCATTCGAAATGTAATTACTCCACCAAACTTGTTTACCTCCGCGTGTCCCTTATACTCCTGCTGGTCCCTTCCCAGTGTAGTAGCGCAATGGAACTGATTTGTCGAAAATATTTGAATAATTTCACTCCCAAAGTGCACACACGCTTTGTCCTCCCCGAGGGCACATACATAACAATGGCAATTTCCGACAACGAGCCGACACTTAACATCCCAACTGTTGGCCACGCGTTTGTAACGCACGGCAGGTGATTTTTATCGCACACATTTCCTGCCTGGAGTCTTGTCTGCCGTGATGTTGTTGTCCGTACCTTTGTGCGTGTATTTGCGTATCTCATAAGAAAGCCCCGCAACACAGTTTAACAGCGTACGGCGGCGGGAGCATCCTACTGGGAAGGAAATTAAATTATGTCTTGTCGCGATTAATGGGCCCGGCGTCAAGGGTGGGTGGGAAGGCTTGGGCAATTGGAAGCCGTTCAAAGGGCCCACCCAATGTCGGAGTCAATTTTCCGGAAGGTAAAACACCCGCACACAGCGTCGGCGTTTGTTCGGGATTCCCGGTAAGTCTCTAATTCCATTCGGCACCGTTACGAAACGGCCGACCCGTAGGTATCGAGTTTAATTGAGTTCGATGGGCAGTCGCGGGGAAATGACATCGGTTGCCCTTTTCTTGCTGCCTGGTGTCATGTCGCACCTGTCACAGGGTTGGGAAATGAGATTCAATCGGACGCGTGCGTGTATTGCGCTGTAAACTCCTAGTACGCGAGTGATTCCCCGGTACACGGTGTGCGCTGATCCAATCCAATTCACGTCACTCTGGCTGATGCACATTTTATTTTGCTATTCTATTTAGCAGTCGCTCTCGGTGGTAGCGTTTTGTACGGAAAATGTCACTTGACAGAGGCACGCTCGAATCAGGTGTCGGATCCGCATCGAAACAGGCGTGTACTGGTGCGAATTGTTCCTTTTTTCTGTCCACGGAACAGAAGACACACACCGAATTAAAAACTCGCTTATATTTTGTCTAATACAGTCATTTGAATAACATTCTCCAATGATTTTCTCATTTACTTTATTTACGCTGCAAAACAAGGAGTATTAATACGCCATAAGCATATTCTATGTAAAAAGAATTGAAATGGGATTTAAATATGTTGATTATCACACACGATTGAATGAAAAAGATTTTCCCTTATTGAAGTGCCTAAAAGTAAAAAACAACTTTTCCAACAATGATCATGAAAAGATAACCCATAACAAACTTCTGAAGCGTATATGAAAGATCTGAAAAAGGTAACACAATGTAAAATGCAAAAGAACTTCCAAATTAAATCGTCCAAACAAACCATTTAAAGCTAGTCTGGGAATAGAATAACTTTCACCTCAACAAACGATCGGAAAAAAATAATTCAGAAAGAAAATGGAAGGCAGTCGAGAGGAAAACTTTAACGCTTCCTTTCGTATTACGCCTTCCGAGCATCGGCTCATAGTAATACAAACCTCTCGCTCTTTCTATTTCGCTTCAGCAAATAATTTCCCAAATCGTTTTGCGGATGGTTAGAACGAAATGTTCCTACCCTAACGAGACTTACCCTTTCTTAGCAAAAGGTGTGTTAATTTTCCCACCGAATCACTTCAGAGTTTTGGACGGCGGAGCGGAAGTTAGAGTTCTAGAGAGCCCGGCTTGTGATTACCTGCCCATGGAGGATAACCCTAACCATCGATCCCGAAGTAAACCACCGTATCGCATTCCGATCCGTGCGCGAATGAACCATTGACGAGAGTTGGGAAGCAACCAAAAGGGTGATGAAAAGGTTGAACAAGTGATACGGTGGATTGGGATTGGGTCAGAGTTTTGCGATTCAATCATACTTTCGGCTTACGTAAGGCTGGTGGAAAGGTTTGCGAAGGAATTCCCATTGCGAAGGAAGGACCACCGTTGATCAGCAACACACCTTTGAATGGAGATGAAATATGATACCTTGCTATACTTAAAATACACACACATACATGTGCGACTCATCGGTATGTAGGGAAGATAAGACGCATAACGCAGCCGAACAAACAGAACCCGCAAACAAACGCACCGGGCACGACGCCACACGTCCACAACCGTAATCACAATGGAAGGTCATTTACAAGCTCCAAAGTTCACTGATCCTTCTTTTCTTTTCGCGCTGTGAAAACAAGCGTAGCAAGTGGGGAAAAGTTTTGCCACACACGCCACACCGGTTAGCCCCTTCGCTTGCTCTTTGGCATTCCACAACACGTGCTGGCAACCACGTGGAAAGCGCAAAACAAGACGCCAACCTTCCCAAATGTGTGTACGCACGCGAAAGGTCGCAAGACCGATAGCGCTATCACGATGGACGGACGAGAAAGTTCGGCTCTAATTGGGCAACTTTTCTCTATTTTCCCTGCTGAGAAATCGTATCCTGGCGGGTATGCGTACGGTTCGGGGACGAAGAATAAACAATTTAATGTGTAAGAAAAATCACAAAGATAACCCCAAACTGTACTACTGTTCTGTATATGTACATGCAAATGTTTACATAAAAGCTTCATATAGTTTGGTCGGGTAAGGCATTTTATTCAAACTAAAAACAAAGCTTTACGGTAAGCAAAACAGAACTTAACTGGTAAGAATTTGTTTCGTATTGATCGCGTATCTGGTTCCGTTCATGTGACGGATTTTTCTGGAAGTTGTTACAGTCCCTTAAAGTAGCTTGAAATATCCTTTTCTAAGGTTGATGCCATAGCGAGAGAGAAAGAGAAACGATCGGACAAAAGCGCTAGCTCCAGAGAAAGGACACTGGCCTAATAAAAATCTTTTCACTGTCAGCCACCCTTAATTATCCCAATGGCGCCACCTTGTTATGATGCCTGTCTGTCGTCGCCGGGTCCCACGAGGGGTCAACCACTGCTGCCAGCTTGTCTCGTGATGCTTGTCCTCTTCTTTTCTCTTTTCCCTTAATGTTTCCTCGTTCGCTGTACGCCCGGGAGGGATTGAATCACATGAGCATCCTTTGCATCTTCCACCTTCCTGTAATGTGTCACCGAGCATGAATGACTCGTACTGTGGGGACTCTATCCAGCTGTGTCCTCTATGGCACAGAAGCATGTATAACATTCCTAACCGAACCCTTCTTTCCCACGCTTACAGCCAAATTCACCAACGCTGTAAGCTTGTTACACTAAGCGACACAACTAACTAACCGATCTATGGGTAAGAGAACACTCAGAAGAACACAGTCTCCACGTGGGTATGGCGTAGGAAATAGAGCGGAAGAGTTCCACTCCTTTAGCAGCAGGAAAACTTTTGCAACGAAACTTTTCACACTACAAGTGTTTTTCACTCTTTTTCTATAATTTCACTCTCGCTGTGAAAAAGAAAACAGGACACCGTGGCGACATTTTATTACTACTGACGCATCGTTGGGAGTAGTTTTATCGATTCGTACAAGAGTTTTAGCGCTGTCTTCTTTTTCCCTCTCATTCCTTTTTGTTAAGGTAACACAAGATACAGATACAATTTTTGTGCATTTTGTCTTGGTGGTTAAATGAGAACAGCATTTCCTTCTGGCGAGTGCACACAGTTTTGTCAGTACGAATTAATATTTTACACCGAACGCTGTGGTTTGGGCCATCTTTTGAGGTCTCTTTGTTGTTTGAAAACTTCATTAAATATGAACGATACGCTTTGCCCATAGTATCAGAAAAGGCGAAGTGGGTTGAAACTTAACCCGGTACCGGTTGTGGCCCACTAAACCATTCACTTCCAAACTCATATCTTGCAGGAGAAACAAACGTGGCAGTGTAGGCATGAGTTGCAACTGCAGCACACAATTGCAAATTGTAGTCTTTATTAAGGAGTATAAATAAGTTTGTTCCGTTTCAGATGTCACCACTATTTCTTACTTCTGTTTCTGTACATTATCATTAAGCATTCTTTTCCACTATCTGCAAAAAGTTTTTAATACCTTGGAAAATGGCAAATTTTGTACAGACTAATGCAAAAATGGCAGTCTAAAGTTTTCAACTTGTAACAAAAATTTATGGTGTCCATGCCCTAACATCAAACATCTTGTCGGAAGTGTTTTGCACGGTTTTAAAATTATAATTTGATTATGACAGACGAATAACGTTCCTAAGCGCCAAACAAAACAAAAATGTCGAATATAGAGTATTGGAGGCAATTCTGATGAAGATTAATCGCATAACTAGACACTTGGAGTCACTCTGCATCCGTGTGGAATTGTGTGCTCAATGAAGCCCAGGAATTGGGTGGGAACAGTATTGTAAGCTGCTATAATCAAGCCAAAAGATCACAGATCCTACTCACTGCTGGAAGATTTTCCTCCCTATTTTTTTTTGTATCGAGCAGAAGGCAAAGATAATCATCGTGATGGAGTGGCGTGAACGGGAATGGAAATTTTGTGCTGTTGATTAACGCAGCAATACCATAAGTTAACTCAAATAAGAGGCCCCTCACAAAAAGAATCTCATAAAAAAAAGGATCTCACAATCCCATCAGAATGAAGGAACACACAAATGAGTCTTTTTTAACACTCGATCGACCTACCGGTCATTTTGACTGATTTTGGATTTTAAAAGTGAAGTAATTTTTTCAAGTTATACGTTTTGGACATTGCTCATATTTGACAATTGATGATCTATCAAAACGTGTATTTTTTGTGAACTTGAACTTGAAAAATTGCATCCTCTTGGTATTGGACTTAACTTATGATTGTGCCACTACGACTGGATCAGTCAAAATGACTAGTCATTTTTGCGGGTGGATATGCCAGGTTCTATTGACCCCATATTTTTAATCTGAATTTTGTACTTTGTGTCCAACGTAAAACAGTATTACTCATCATTGTAGCGTAATGTATAGATGTAGGATCTGCATGAACTATTCCCAGAAAACATTCGATGGCGAGCGCTCTTTCAAATTTCATATTTCATCCGTCCATAAGATCGATGAACAAATATTTTTCCTGCAGCACAATGCAATGATGAGTTTTACTATTTTACATTGGAAATAAAATGCATAATTGAGATTAATAAAATAAAGAAAATCAATACAATAGAACTAGACATATCCGCTCGCAAAAATTACCAGTCATTTTGACTGGCCTGGTCGAAGCGGCACTTTCCTAATCTTGGTTATTCTAGTGTAAAAAGAGGTTGTCTAGTTAAAGAGGTATTTCAAAACTGCAGCATTTTCGAAAGAGGCTTATAAATGCGCTTCACAAAAATTAGATAGTATGTCAAAAATTATGACACCGCCTCACGGAAAGAACAACGAGCGATATAATTTTTCTCAGCTCACCTAAATCAATTAGTTGATTGTGATCACTACACACTAGATGATTCGCTTGTAGTTCATGTATTAGCGAGAAAAACGACCTCATTGTTCCGGTACACGTGACGAAGTGATTTTGCAACATAATATTGATTTACTACTTGAAACAGGAACCAATTAAAATTTAATGCATTGTAATTGGAAGTAAACTCGCTCCCACCATTTCTGCTCGATATTATTGTCTATTTCACTTAATTTCCATAGATATCAGGAAGTGAGAATCTGGTTCGTTAATTGTACTGGGAACTTGTAACTGTGCACCAACTCATTTCTACTTCTAACACGATGCCTCGCAGCATAAAAACGGTATAGTTTGCAACACCAGCATGGTGTAGTACAAATTCGTTCCACTCGTGGATGAGTTTTATTCAGCCATAAAAGGACATAAGTTTTACATGACCGTTATTGACCTTTTCACCCATTTTCACTATAATCCTTACATTCGATGGTGGTGGCGTACGGAACGGCAGATTAAAATGACAATGGTCACACAATTAGCACACATGAAGTTTGTCGAAATAAATGCTAAGCGCAAAGCAGCAGCTCGGTACCGATGGAAAAACACCAACCGGAAGGGGTTTAATTTGTTTAGTCAGTGACAATTTTCGGCCATATCTAGAAACAACTTGCTTGCGCATCAAATCAAAATTCAACACCGACATGTTCTTTGCCATGTTCTGTCACATCCTAACCACTCGTAGATGGAGCGAGAGAGATAGAGTAACAGAAAAAAAATCACCTTTCCTAGCTCGAATATTTAGTCCGATCCACAAGCGTGCAAGATGAACCCACCGCACTCATGGCCCTGGGTATTTGTGTGTGTGTGTGTGCTTGTGTCACACTTTTCCCGAAACTTGCCCATAATTTGCATCTCCTTTTAAGATAATGAAACCGGTTCTGGTACGGATAATTCTATTATTTATTCAGCGGAAAAACCCATGTCCCTGGTGACTACCCCACACCCCCTTCAAAACACACAAACACCCCCCCCCCCCCCCCGTTAGCGGAAGCATCGGAAACGAAAGGCCAGAAGAAAAACGGAAAAATAAAAACAACATCCCATTTTCCCCTACACAACGTCAACGAAACGGTGGTTCCATAAAATTTGCCAAAATTCTTACCATAAACTTCTGGCCTTTCCGATCTCTACCGTGTACCGTTGTTACCGTACGCGGTGCGTTTGTGCGGTTGTGCATTGCAAAAGTTTTATAATCACCAGCCAGCTCGTCGTCACCCGGACGGGAAAAATAGGGAGTGGGTTCACGGGGTGGGGGACACTAGGGTCGTACCGTTTTCGGGTCACAGATCTAGCAAAAGCGGGAGGTTGCTTATATGTGGTTTGCGCTTGTTGGAAACCAAATTGTGTCAATGGTTTTTCATTTTTTGGTTGAAGCTTTTTGTTTCCATCTGCCTTTCTTTTCTTTTTTTCGTTTTCTCGCAGAATGCGAGTGCTGAAGCACGATAGTGGGCGGTGTAAAGCTAATTTCTGGAATCGCTTTTCACTGTAATTTGCCAATCCTTTTAACGTCACCGAAGTGAAGGATTAGATTACAGTGCGTTAAGGCTACAGCTTAGAGAATTAACATTCCAGGTTTAGATTCCATTAATTCCGTAATATGGCAAATCCATTTTATTTTATTTTTTTGTATTTATATGACATTTCCAGTAATAATACGACATAGAAACATGAAAGTAGAAACAAACGTTCGATCGTGTTACAGTCTCTTTGATTACAACTACATGTTCACATATAAATAAAAGCCGTAAGCGATGATGGATGTTACCGTAGCGCCTAACAACGAACCGTAGCTCTGTACAGAACTGTACAGTAAAGACGAATATTTCTTGTTTGATTGAATTAGAATTTTAGTTCCCTGTCAAACTGAGTGCCTTTGTACAAGATTACTGTGCAGAATCCAGTGCAGCATGAACGTGTGAATGAAAAATACTTTAATCGAACAAATCACGCTACGACAATGAACGAACGATTTGTTAAGGAGGATAAATGAACTTCAGTGATCGTAACGATACATTACACAATTTCCCACATTCATTAAAAGCATTCAAAAGAAACACTTTCCACTTGCCATGAAAATAACATGAATAAGGCATGAATAAGGAAAAAATAAAACAAACCATCATGTAACAACCAACAGAGAAAAAATCAGTAATACCTACCCTGTGCAGAAAATAAGCGAGTCAAAACGCATTTGAAAATGAATCAAATACAACTCATACGTCAAACACTACATGTAAATAGACAACATAAACAGTGCAATTCAAGACAAACGATGCAACCCTGTCGAGGAGATGCGAAAGCCACCGAAGGACTATAAAAATGTTAATAACCCTCTTGTTTTGTTTGCGGGCTTAGCCTCCCATCTGTTGGACGAGTTACAGAAAAGGGGCATGCAAATGCACTTTAAAGAGGACCGGTTACATAAAATTGTAAATCTATTAATATTAATGCGGTGTAGGAAGAACGAAGAAACCGAAACATCTTCAAACAACGCTCCATTTGAAACCGGAGTTGAGATTGTGGAGAGGACAAAATGAACCCATGAGCAGAAAAAGAAAAAAACTACACGTTCATTCACTCATTCTCTTAGTCACTCTCTATTTATAAGACTTGCAAGAGGAATCTCCGAATTATAAAGTGATGCAGCAGGGTGTACAAATTCATAACCATTTGCCGAGTGCGGTAGAGTATTGCATAGGGAAAAGTGAATGTTGAATTATATGCGCCACTAGGACGAACTGAACAAATGCGAAGCAAATGTCTAGTGGTAATAAATAAACAAAAAAAAACACGGATCAAATGGTAAAAGCGAAAATAAAATGGAGAATCTACTGAAAACGAATTCTGGTGTCCATCTTAACCGAACCGTGTATGAAGATGACGAAACTTTTGGAGCTGTAGTGGACAGGTAAGTGAGTTTTACTTCGACGTTGAACTTCAAACTAATCCTATTCGACACTATGGACACAATTATGCTTTACTGTTTCCCGATCCCAGGCGCTGCTGATTGTCCGAAGCGATTAGCGGCTGGTGGAATAATTTCCCCTCGGCTATACTGTCAACAGTCACTGGCACTGTATAATAGGCGATAGCAATTATTATAGGCATGGGAAGCTTTAAGCCTCTTGCCGTATTCTTAGCCATGCGATAGCTTCTCAACAAAGCAATTGCTACACTTGGTGCTCATTGTAATCGGATTTGCCACCAGGGACATCATCCGTACTGGTAGTGCGGATCACGACGCATTAGGTGACGCTTCCGAAAAGATCCTCTTTGTTGCCATTCGATACCCGCAAAAGGCAATAATAGTTGCATCAGTTTCCCATTGGTTTCAACACTTCAGTGAGGGAAATCTAAAGTTAGGGTTTCCCAAATTGAAACCTACCTCCCATTAAACTCATCCTCACAGAGGCAAGGTCTCGCACAGAGGCTAGGCGTACGAAACGGCATTTTAATTGTTTTCATTGTTTTCATTGCTAGCCTGAGTTGCTTCAACATGCTACCATTTCTTAATCTTATCGTCTGTTGGCAGCTAAGTTTCTTGCTACCACATCCACCGACTTCAACCAATGCCCTCTTCTTCTCGAGTAACTTTCCCAGAGTTAAGTCTCACCGGACAATACTTTCGCCACGGAACTGGAGGTTCGTTTCGGCAACGGGGACGCTCTTACCGACGCTCAGAAGATGCAGCAAGATGCAGTTGACACGGCAACTTTCCATCCTTGGTAAAGCCATGCAAAACCGGCAGCCTCACTATCAGCCATTTGGCAGAACTGGAAAGTCCTTCTCCGTGGGCTGTGATTAGCCGGATCAACTCTTCGGTGAAGTTGCGGATGCGGCAAAGCACCACATTCAGAATAGAAAGAAGCAAAGTTTTACCATGTGGTCTACGGAAAGCTTCACTGGTAAGTCATCCTTAGAGTCACGGACATTGGGAAATCCGGCTTCGAACAAGGTTTCCAAAGGGATTGGAATTCTTCGCCATGACCGCTTTCAAACTGTACGTTACAAGTACGGTACAGTCTAGGATCGGTGCCCGTACGAGAGGTAAAGCTCCGGTGGTTCTTGTTGATCTTGGATTTTTGCCGGATTAGAAATTTCTTCCGTTCAGGTTGAGCTGACGAGAGCAGTTTGACGTTGCGTACTGACGGTTTTGTGCCGGTGGCAATCAAGTAAATGCATCGAACACTGAACCACAACAGTTACGGCACGGTGGTAATGAGGCGAAAGATTGTGCAGCAACGATCGTGGTGAAGGGAGCGTGGGTAGGGTTGGCGAAAGCAAAGTGTTGGCGTTAGTTTGGCAAACTTGGAATAATTGGAGAACCCACGCAATAGCACGTAGACTGATTACATCCGTTGGTCGAAAACAATCAGCTTGAGCTTGAAACAAACAATTGAGGTATGGAAAATGTGTAGGCGTATGATCGTTTGATTTTCTGCATCAAATTGAACAGCTTGAAAGTATTCATCAAACATTTTCATAATTTTGAGAATGTAACAGAAATGAATTGTCATGCAAATTGCATTCTTGTGGGCTTTTGCGTTTCAGGCTTACATTCACTTTAAACTGAGAGATAAATCAATTTGTCACAGCTAATTAAACTTGAATATAATATTTGTTGTTCAAGTTTTCTGCGTCTAGCGAGAGATAAAATAGCGAGAAAAAAACTTAATTATGCCTCATTTAATTACGCATAAATCTCCAAGCACTGAAAAGCATTACCGAAACTTAACGAATTCTCAGTTGGCGGAAAAATTAACCACGAAGAGAAGGAAATTGCATAAAGCTGCAAAATTTATGGTACATTTCTTTTGTTTTAAGCTCGTGAAATTAATTCTTCAAAAACATAAGCTCTGGCTTTATCCTTTTTCGATGCAGGGACATGTTTTGATGATTAAAACTTGGTCAGCAAAATTAAGAAGAAAAAACCAGATGAAACAATATGCTTGAGCTTCATCATTGTGCGTACCTTACTGTAAAAAGCAGAGTGAAATAATTCTTTACGCTATTGAAATATTTTTTTAACCGTGCAGTGATTGAAATAGATCGCGCCCGGTTCTGAACATACTCATTAACCAGTCAAACCCTGCTCAACGTGGATTCTCTGGCGCTTCGTAGCGTTTTCTTTGATAAACAGAGGGAAGGCACAACAGCGGCATTTATTAGATATTTTCGTCCATTGCCTGTTGCAAACCCTTCAGTTTCGGTGAAAATAAATTCAAATGCTGGTCCTAACCAACGAGGGTCGAACGGAAGAGTGCTTTTGTGCATTTGCTTTTAGGGGCAGAATAATAAAACTCCGACCTTTTTCTAGAACGATGCTACCTAGCACACTGCTCGGTATCAATCAACTGAGAACAGAAACGAAAAATCAACAATAGTGAAACATAAATGTGGTGTTGTTTCGGCGAAAGTCTTCCGCGTTCTTTCCGTGCACCCGACAGGACCGTGGATCGAATCCTATTCGGGTCGTTCCCCCGTACGCAGGACTGACTATCCTGTTGCGGGTATGTATAAGTCACGGAAGCCATGAAATTGCTTCTTGGAAATAAAAGACCTCTCAAGGTAGTAGTGCCATAGAAGAAGAATAAATTTTGCCAACTAATGACCTTTTTTTCACACGTGAAAAACATGACATACCTTCCAGGTGAGATTTTTAATTCCATTATATTTTTCTTTTTGGCACGAGCATGGCATATATATATTATTATAGTTTAAAATTTACTGCAAAAAATAAAAAATAAATACGGCCTGGCCATTCTTTAAAAATAAAAAAAAATATTGCAATGAAAACGATAAGTTCATACACAAGGTGGTTTCAACAGAAATATGCAGAACATTTTATACTGTTGATACGATTACTGTGATATATCAGTTATTGCAAATAATGGTTTTTGCATCCAATATCCAATTTCCTTTCAAATTTAACAACCCAAATTTCCAAAGTCGAAAGATTTTGAACAAATATTTTCAAATTTGCTAGTTGAGTAATTAAAATATGCAATATGATCTTGTACTTATTTATTCTAATATGTTTGTATATTTGTCAAACGGTGGTTGTGAAATTAATTTTAAAAGATAGTCTAAAATATGAAATTCAGTGAAGTGATAATATATTCCTCTATTTTTGTTTTGTTATCTATTTTTGGGTTTTGTGTTGACGTTTGAAAGCTGGACGTTTATATTGTTCTCCCAACATAAGTTTGGATGAGCTATTCGATAAATGTATTAAAAAAACATCTTCTAGTTAATCCAACGTTAAAAAATAGGTAGAATTATTGTTTTATTGTCATATATTTTAGTGATGGCTGAATGGGCCTTGAATCCAATGTTGCAATGGTTTAGGCGTTCGCGCATGTTCCTTATGTTCTTTATTAAATTTCTATTCCATTCTATTTTTCCGCAAACAGTGTAAATTCAATTGTGTCAATTCAATCGTTTTCTGTTTTGCGATGAAAGTTAAATGTTTTCGCCTTCATTCTTATTCAATACACAAAACTTTTAACTAAAGCTAAGCCAGGATAGATACGGATTAGGCTAGAAGAATCAATCCTAACTTGGTTCCAGATCGGTGGGATCGAGTCCCAAATCGAATGAGATATTTCTGACACTGCTTCGTATAGGAATTTGGAACCAGTACGGACATGTGAGAGACTGATGACACTACAATTCAAAACGTTCCCCCGTAGCAAAGACTGCCAATCCGACTACGTTGCTCAATTAAATTCAGCTCGACAGCAATGGTTAGAGTTTCTCAATAGATTGTTATATCATTGGAATGTTCTTCATAACAATAAGGATTCTTACAAAACATCTATAATTTGATGCGAACACCATTTTACAAATTCGTATAACAAACAAAAAACGCTTATGTTAAGATGAATCGTATTTTTTCTATTGCAAAATTGATCCTTTTTAACTTGGCCTTAAATTTTTGCCTGTTTTGAATGCCTGCCTTTTGTACTACTGCGTTGGAGGCCATGTTGGCGAATTGTATGATTGGCCCAACATCTTTTTGATGTAGAGATCAAAGCCGATAAAGCACCTTAAAATATTTGCCAACTCGACGGATAAATCCTAATCAATGAAACATTATGAGTGTAGTGAGTTCTATAATTGTGAGTGCTATATTTTTTTAAACGTATGTGCAAACACATCATCAGTTTAGGTAAGGAGAATAGTAAATTGTTGAACAAAACTTTCAACCTGAAACCTACTTATCCAATTTCGCTGATATTCAATAAAGAAGTAGTGCTTACCGCTAAGCCATGCTAGAGTTTCATATTTCTTTACCGTTTAATATGTAAGATTTTTCAAAACTCGAAAGGCTTCCGCTTTTCACTGAATAGAACCAAATCCTGCCGAATAGTAACCGCTCAGTTAAAGCTTCCAATTCACTACAAATTATACCTACTACATTTCAGTTTCCTAACGACCAGCTATAAAAAAGGAGGAAAACCCTTTCCTAATTTACATCCGTTGTAGAAGAATTCTCTTCCGTAGCCTAACCAGTGTCCCTTTTTGGCAGGTTTCAAGGATATTAAGCTTTATCCTTCGCTCCCGACTTAGAACCGTAACCATAGAAACCATTTCGCGAATCGTCCCACTTTCTACCGTTTTGATTTGAACTTAGATGTTTTTAAATTGCACCTCTTTTTAAGCTGGAATATCTTCTATAATGAACACACACAAAAAGAAATTCGTTTCCTTTTTTCTACCTTTCCTTTTCGTTCTGCCACACTGTCTAATCATTTGGCTCAAACACATACAAAACAAAAAAGAATCGCGGTCGTTTCTAAAGCTTATTCGCGTTGCTTTCATAATCGCTAGATGAGAAGGACACGGTGGAAAAGAAAAACGCGAAAGCGAGAGCATCTCGAATCATGCGAACAACGCGGTCAGCTAATGCGTTTTTCCTGCGCTTTTAGTGATGGGTTCGGGGAGCGAATGGCAGTGGTAGACGGAAGGATTTTCACCGCAACGTTGCTGCTGGTAACCGCTTATGTTCAATTAGTGTTCAAAAACGGTGCAAATGGGCTATAATTAAGCGGTGGAATAGCTGACCTATAAACAACACTTTTAGACCACTACCTGCCACAGTGCCGGGTGTATCCTTTCCCGCTAAAACAGCTTTGAAGTGATGCGTATCGCTCTGAAACGGCGGAAATGGGGATGATTTTTCACTGTAATGAGATAGGTTGGTGGTGATTTATCGCTTCTCGTTTCTAGCTGGGTGACTCATTTTAAATGTGGTTTGTTTTCTAGTAGAAAGGTATCACAATAGCTCATCTGTTGAAGAGCCAATTTGGTTGTTTAAAAGTTTTTATGATTGTACAGCATGATATAAATTTGATATACAATTATAATAATAATTAAATTAAATATTATATTAATTACAGGCACACTATCTGTAACCCTCGAAAGTGTGTTCATATCCATCATATTGGTATATGTTTTTCTTAAATTTTGCTTAGAATAGTTTCAAGTAATAATCTTAATCTATATTATAAAAATTAAACATTGTTATGACGTAAAATTGCTTTCAACTGGTGATAATATGACATAGGAAATGAGTATGGTAATTCAAAATGAAATAATTAAAACAAATAATAGTATATTACGATTGCAGTAAGCTTTAAAAATACATCGAAATCATATAAAGGCAATTATACTTACACAGTGGTTTTTCTTCCCCATGACAGAACCGGAATCCGGATTTTCCCGTAAGCAGCACAGACTTTCATGCGGTACAATACGCATGAGAGATTTTTTTATTGATAAAATTTTTAGCTTTTATATGTTTTGTTTTTACACGACTTTTGAAGTGGAACGGGGAAGGTAGAAATCATTCTGATTTATTTTTGTTTTGATAATTTGTGTAAAATCGATTTAAATTGACATAATATTTATTAAAATTGCCCACTCATCACTATATGTCTAACTTCAAGCTTGGAAGTTATTTAGAAATGGACTCAACTTTCAACTCATGTGTTATGGGACATTTGTTAGCGCTTCTTCTGTTGCTTGTTTCTGTAAAATTAATCAATCGAAATGTTTTTATACTGTTTTCTCTACCCAACTGGGCTGCAAATGAAGTATGGTGCACTTAATTATATTTTTATTCATAATTGTAGTGTTTCATTTCCTTATCCTTTTTACAGCTTTATACTGTGTACCTTTTTGTAACTTTTTTACACCGTTATTGTACCTTTCAGTATTTAGTTGTGTTTCTGCCTAATTGATATACGCAAAGTGACCTTTTTGTTTCGTTCTGGCGGTGATCAGTAAAATGATTTTTTTTATAAAAATTACACAATTTTCCACGAAGCTGCATAAAGCGCTTATATACTTTACCTCAAGTGATGCACTTCACAGATTTCATCTGTTTGGCCGTTCACCGGCCTGTATATAAGCTGATTAAAACCAGAAGTTTTCGGCATTCGGTGCAATAATGTTTGCTACCAAATGTTAATTACCGTACCATGAGGCACTATCGCTGCGGATCATTTTCCATACAATGAGGAGGGAGAGAGAAATAAAAGTCCACCCGCAAAATGAACATCGCCGCTCCATTACTGGGCTGGGAAGGATACAATGAGTGAATTGATCAAACCTCAACAAGCCTGCCGCTGACAGTCAAGTGCGGATGGGAATCGTTAGCAGTGTGGCCACTTGTACAAAAATATGCCCCTCATACAAAACCCGTCCCCCCACTGAGGTTTGCGGGTGGTTTCCGATCTTTCTGGTACTTCACCGCAATATGCAGACCTCCACCTGCATTCGAAATTTGTGCGCACAGGCAGAAACATTAATGTATGCATGTGATTATTTTGCATTGTGCTGTTATTATGCTTACGCACTTTCGAGCGCGCGGCTTGACGCAGAACCCTTGAGAAACGCGACCATATTGCTAAAGCTCGGAGGCCACCCACTGGGCGGGCACCCTACATTGCGTCTGGACTTCAAAAACACGTTAACCGCAACTTTATTAATAAATAATTGCAGTCACATTTACACCACACTTCGCATTGGAGATAGCGGTCATGGTTCGTGTTCCACGAAGCACCACACCGGTTAAACACTCTTTTACGCGGGCTCTATTTATTCCAGCGCCCCTTTGCTTATTGAAATATCTGTTACCACACTTGAGCTTCAAATAAAATGAGAACTTCCATCCAGCTACACACGCGCGTGGTTACTGTTTTGTGCTTAGAACGGGAACGAAAACCTTGAAAACCCATAAATCCTGTGTCGGGTTACATAAATCAATTAAAGTCATGTTAGCCAGCCGGATTGCGTTCTGGCCAGGTTTCTTGCAGTGGCGGCGAAATGCAATTGATCCGCCTGGCGGGTGGTTCATGGTCAGAGCGACAGTTGCGAACGTTCCTTTCGCGTGCAAATGTGGCTTTGAGCTTGTTTAATGGACAGCTCTGCAGTGTCGATGTGTGGTGTGCTTTATATGGCAAACGGCATACAAAGTGCAGCAAACAGGGCTTGAAGGTATCCATTCAAGCGTGCCGGTTGGCAAGTATCAAAAGACTGACCGAAGCTTTGCAAAGCAATAGGAATACTTCCTGAATGGGAAATGTTCAATGTAAGCTTTGCTGCGGTTAGAAGTGATGTTGGTACTGCGGTCTACGGTCTGGAAGTGCTTTTATCTACAAAATGATTATCTGTGAATAGATTTTTTTTTATTCTCTGGTGAGGTCGATGCTGACGATACATCAGCAAATGATACATCAAATTGATATGGATTTTTTTTAAAGCTTTATTGGCTTGTATACCAGCGGACACTCAAACAAGAGGTTGTAGATCTGCCTTTTTTTAATGAATACTCTGTTAATAATAGGTTGAAAGTATTTTCACAGAATTTGAGTACATGCCAAAATATACAACATATGAACATATACCCATACAATAGGCCATTTCCAAATGTACTTGGTGTATGCTAAGCAATCAAGATGTTTCACTGACTTATGTTAATGAACATTTTTATCTTGTTTACAAATTTAACATATTGCTTTTGACATGTCCACATTAATACTAAAATGCTATTCCACACTCTCAGATTTGTTATTGCATTATTAAAACATTCCAAAATATTAGTCTTTCCATTGACCATCAGACCGAGGCGCCAGGCTTCCCATGTTAGGACCGAGAATCTAATATGGCCAAACAAATCGTGAAGGCAACAAGAGTATATTTTAAATGGCGGATATTTCAATATCAAAGTGAGCTTCCATTGGATACTTCTAGTAAGTTTCCTTTAAAACGAATTTTACGTCAACGTTTGTATCTTTGTTATTTAAATACATATTTTCAATTAAAATAGGCGAATAAGTACTTAAAGAAACGATGTAAAATGTGTCTTTTTGCATTTCCACAATAACGGCTTGTTTGCTATAATAATTTATTTATTTTCATTATTTTACATAAGTATATCGCTATGTGTTTACATTTTTGAGTACTAAAGCGGAATATTGTATTTTTTTTTTAAATTATATTCTTCTTCTTCTTAACTATTTACTCGGTCAGGCTTGCCATATCTGGATTACAAGACTTATTGATAACCACGTAGTTGAATAGTCAATCGGTGCTGCCGTTTAAGACCTGTGCCGCGATCTCCTTGGTCACCGGACCGCCCCTTACTATTCATTTTACTACGCTTTATTCGTTTAGAATGACCTTTTAAATCCCTTTTTAAAATAACTCACACGAACATTTTTCAATTATGCTTATTAATTATGTATTGTAATTAAAATTATAATTATGTCAATTTGCACCTTTAATCACTTACTTCAACCTTTCGCTCAACCGTATTTCAGAGCGGATTGTACCTACCGGAAACAATAAGATACCCGTTTGCTTTATGCTAAATATATTTTCATTTTGCATCTCCAAAGCTAGCTGGCATTAGTTTTACTTTTACGCTCCATCTTCCACCCATTCGCGCACTCATGCTCCATCCGGGAAAACCCGCGGACTCTTCATCGAGCAAGTGTTTCTCACTCCAAGTCCCGAAACTTGGCAGCAGAAAGGTTTTGAGACACACCAAATGTACCAATTCATTATTTTCGGAAGCTGTTGTTCCATTAGCAAAATTGGTCCAGCACAAGGGGAAAAATACAATGCTTCCGGTCCGCCGGTCATCCTTCGTCATTCCGGTTAACTTCCGGCAAGGAGGGGACAACATACTTTTTACCCCTTCAGATAGTATGCGGCCCTCTCCGGGAGCGCTCTACTTCACCGGCATTGCACCGACAGCATGATGAGTGTCCCGAAAGCAACTGTCCCTTTGGTGTGTGTGTGTGTGTGACTGTGTAGTCGGAGGTGTGCATCACAAGATTAACGGTCGGGCTTGGAAAGGAAATGAAGATAATCAACGGTTCGGTTCAGTGGGTCTTTTCCCCACACCTAAAGGGGTAGAAATGCGAACGAATAAATAGCTCCAACTTACGCCTAAAGACGCAATTCCCGGGATAATGGACAAAATGCAGAGATATTCCCAACACAGAATGCTGGAGAGTGGTTCCAGCCTGCGTACCTATAAGTGACAACAGTTTCCAGCTCGCGCACGGCTGTGATGGGGAAAATAATTAAACCAAAACCCTATCCCGTACTAACCCTCTAAAAACAAAAACCGGTCGAATTGTCGCGTTACTGTGTAGAATGTAACAAATGCGAACAACGGACGGTTACAATTTATGCTGTAAATTGAACGCCCAAAAAAACGGCATGTGATTTCGCTTGGTCTCCTGTTAAAATGGTTCTTCCCAATTCTTTTCTTCCCACTTGTAAAGGACTTGTGGCAGCAAATGGTTTGAGGATTGTGTTGGAGCAGCGTATGGAAGGGCAAGGAGAAATAATTTGCACTAGTTTTTTTGCTATTCTATTCCTTTTGTATAATTTTGCCTGAAAGGCCTCTACCGAAAGCTCTGGACGGATGGTGAACCCGATGGAGACGCCTGGTGTTTCGTGGCTTGGCGTGACGCGGTAAGAAATTTATGTTTCAATTTATTGCGTAACACGATTAGTGACTTTTGCACCTCGCTTCGTAATACTTCCGTCGCGGAAACGTGAGATCTTCCGTAAAACACTGAGCAGACAAAAAGCAGTATAATAAAAAAACACACTCACACACAAAGACAAAAATAAAGAGGAATTTGTTTCTGTCCGGGTCTGCCGGCGAAATGGCAACCAGAATGGTAACCGTGGCTGAGATTATCAGATTACACGACAAACGACGATTGCTCGAGTGACAAATCAATCCGCAGGCTGACCCGCCAGCCATTCATCCACCGGGCAAGCGTTAAGCTGCGTGGATTTTACGGAGCTCTGGATCGCACGTCAGCACACCGGCTGCTGCCGGGTTTGATCGACTCGTTTCTATGTTTCGGGCTTAATTTTCTGCCCCAACGATGTGCTGTGGGGCAGATGTTGGTCGGAAGCCGGCACTGCACGGGAGATCTACTTCGCAAACGAGCCCGGGAAGGTATTAAGTTTATTATGTAGATGGTCGATAAGGATAATCCTCCGAGCGGCACTTCAAACGAGCCAGACCGGCGCGTACTGGCTGATTATCAACCAGAATGGAGCGCGCGATTTAAACGATGATGATTGAAAAGCTAAACTTTCCATTGGGCGTGCGATATCGATTTCTTACAGTCAATAATGAAATATGATTGTACGAGCGAACGATCCAATCAGTGATATGATAATCTTGACAAATACGATTGATTCGTTGGAAATATGTTTAGCCTTATTACGTTCAACACTCATTAAAATTTATTTAAATCGCTCTTTTTGTTGCTTAAAAAATGCTTTAAACCCACTCGCGGTCCGCAGCTCTCCTCCCAATTTATAGAAAACGAACAACAAAACGAGAAATGGATGCTTGAAATATGTAAATCGATTCGATTCATTTTTTGGGTGCTCAAATAATTTTTCAATTAACTGCTCAAGGAACCGGACAGCATTAATAATTCACTGCGAAACATTTCCATCTGCACGGTTCGTTCTTGTTTCTGTTGGGAAGGGAAAACATAACGCCACCTCAGTTCTTCGGATATCACGAGAACAAAACTGATGGATAGCTCCACTCGTCCGTGACGATATTGTTATGAATAAAAAAGGTTAAAAGTTGTGTGTTTCTTTTTTCCCAATCAGCTAAATAATGCTCTTGCTATAAAGTACTTAGCCCGTAGGTTCTACCTATGCGTTGTACCTTGACGATGGAAAGTATTTTAATCAAATTTAATTAATTCATTATTCTCTGCAGCTATTGTTCTAGTCGATAAGAAATTACCTTTGTCTAGAGGCACGTTTAAACCCCGTATAAAATCAATTGTTTGGTAAAGCAAAGTTCAATTATTCTAAAGCCTAATTTCCCTAACCTGAAGGGACAATAAATCAACGCACGAACACGAATATTACCCTCAAGTCATCCTTCTACCATTGACTCCGCCCGGAGTAACAATCGGTAGAGGGAAAAAGTTTTATTGCGTAAACACGCCGAAGCTAAATATCGCCTTTATCGCTTACGCAATCGGAAAGCTTTATGCTGGCCCTCTCGTTTACCATTGTCGCCGATAAATGTTCTACACCTGTCTGCGAGCGGCGAACGGTGGAGCAAAACAGCACCGCGCAACGATGGCTGCGAGTGGCAATTTCGTTAAATATTTACCCCTCGAAGGAAATGGTGAAAGTTTTCGTCTAAGAGTTTGTCGAATGTTGTTTGTTCGCCGCAGGCATGACAATTTCTTCTATGCTCATGTTATCGTTTTTTTTCTTTTCGATTCCGATTTCGTTTCTCTCGTTTCCAATAGCGCGTATTTTATTCCCGCTCGAGAGCGAAACTTCAAACCCGATGATTGGTGATCGTTGGAACAGGACGAACAGGACGAACAGCGGTGAAATAATCATTGATCCTTTATGTGAAGAGTGAAAGCTACCCGTTGACACAACAATGCACAGCAGGAGAAGAAAACTAACCTGAAAACACAAACCCCAACCACTGAAGCATATTTCATTTCCATTGTTAATCCAACGAACAGTACTTGAACGCTTGTTCCAAATCCTGTCCTTTGTGTAAGTTCTTCCTTTTACCGATGGCCGGCCATTCGTGAGGGATGAATGCTGCCTTTGTGCGGTGTGGAAATAAGGGGTAATTGTTTTACGATTTGATGATGATTAATTGTACATCATTTCCGCTCACAGGACAACCAAAGGTCCGATTCTGCAGACCGTGTTTCGTAAAAATATTTCACCGAAAGTTACTCTATTCACGGTGCTACACGACAGTGTGTTTTGCTTATTTCTGTGTTTGTGAGTTGCCTCGCTAAAATTTAAACGAAACACGAACGTGGGAGAGGAAAAAACAAGCTTTCGGAAAAGTGCTGGATTGGAGCACCAGGAAACCCATCCGGTGAAAGTTAAGCGATAGCTACCGGGCGGTGGCCAAAAAAAAAGGGTTCCCGAGAATTGGTTTACTAAACTTTGCGAACGAATTCTTCACCAACTTTCACTGAACCGGATGGCGGGGGAATGGGTGAGAAAACTTCAAATGTCCTTAAAAGATGACCTTGTCACATGGCCGGAGCGCATTGCTAAATTTTCCATCAAAAACTTTTCGCTTCCCGCCAGCCTCCTCCCATCCCATCCGATTCACTCTGTCAATCTGCATTCGTGTTCGGTGAAATGGTCGGTTCTGTGCTGCGCGTGGTTTTGTAGTCCACCGCTAGCGTCCGCATCGGTTTGACTTTTTGCTGTAAGAAATTCCCATCAAGTCGGGGCCAAACAAGCTTTATTGTTTGATGTAAAAGGAGTGGGCATCCTTTACACGTTTTACGCAGGCAAACTCGGCGCACGGACACGGTGGACGGTAGAAAGGTGCAACACAAAGCAACCACAACAACAAAAACCCGTACACCATAAATTAAAACTAATTGTTTCACGCTGGTTTTGCACACCGGTAAGCTTGCCGGACGAGATCAGCTCGCTGGCGAACGGAACCGCTGCCACCTTTACACGGTTTAATAACTCTTTTACATTAAATGTGAGCATGGATGGTTTTTTTTTCCTTCTTCCGTCCTGTTCTGTATCGTTCCCTGGTTTACGAACATTGCAAGTGTATCTAATGAATTAAGTGAAGAACAGCGTTTGTCAAGTACAATTAAACATTCGTGTTATTTGAAGAGTCTATCGTAAGGCATGGAACACACGAATACCATTCAAGGTTTATTTCCTGTTATGATCGCTTTGTATAACACTTTTTTCATCACTTTTTTGGTTAGCTGAGTTTACTTGTCTTGCATATCACTAGGGAGATACGAATAGAATGCATTTTGGTCACAGTTTATCGCATCCAAAAATTGTATACGATGGTTCTTACTATTATAGAAAAAAATAATTTAAGTGTAGGATAGTAAAACTAGACTGCAAAGGACCTGTAAAACATAATTTATATGAACAATAAGTAACCCATAGGAAGAAGACTCCAATAAAATTAAATTTGCCTAATTCATATCACTTTTTGTAATTTAACCAGGTACAGTGTTCGACTTAGAGGCTTCTCACGATTCTACAATACCATTTTTTTTTATTGATGCTTGAGTCAATATAACTAGGGAAGAGTTCGTCACTAATTTTAAGGGTCAGATGCTTCCCTTCGGGCGGTCCGGTGGCCGAGGCGATAACGACGTTGGTCTCATACGGCAAGACCGGGGTTCAATTCCCAGCCGGACCGTTCCCCCTGTAGTGAGGACTGACTATCCAACTACGTGGTATCAATAAGTCTAGTAAACCAGAAATGGCAGGCATGTCCGAGTAGTAGGTCGTTACGCCAAAGAAGAAGAAGATGCTTCCCTTAGGCGAAGGGCAACTTCCCTAAGAATATACACGTTGATAACGTGTATTATTCACGGCACGGCATTTGTATAAGTACTATTCATTCTATTAAAGATTTTCAGATTTATGAGTTCATTTTCTATATTTATACTGTGGCAACAATAAGTAGGCGGGTTCGACATTCCTGTCGGTTGGTCAGAGCTTAAAGCTCGTTTGGCTAGCTACCGCTAGAGGGCGATCTTTCCAATACGCATCCTGCGTAAGTGGATGTACCACGATCCTGCGTTGCCGAAGAATGCACACGTGCGTCACTTGACGTACAGCTACACTCGCTCAGCCATGACAAATGTACATATGCGTGTGGTGCGCATGTAACAGGCCGGAGAAACAAATGGACGAAGCTTTTATGATAAACTTTTATGATTGACAAGTTTGTTTACTTAACTAACAGTCACAATTACTTGTAGCACGAGTGACAAACTACAAATTTTTTTTCCAACCTTATCAAGCATATTTTCAAAAATTCAACAAAACAAACCATCAGTTTCCAGCTGCCTTAAATAACGGAAACGAATGTATTTTTCAACATCATTGATCAACAGATCATCAACAGATCCTGTAATTTATTTTATTTTATTTTTTTTAAATTTTATTATAATTAATCATGTTCGCCTCAAGGGCTTAACAATTTGCTTAGTTCTAATTTTAATTTTATCCTAATTTGTGGTGGGAGGGGAAGAAGGGGTGAGAATTTCAAGGTGGTTACGAAGTCGGAGACGGATTAGGGATACGGGAACATTGTAATCGAACAGGTTATAAGACTCGTTAAAAGCCGAAAGTGCTTGGAGAAAAGGGTCATTCTGGCCGTAACGTGTAGGACGAGCAGGAATGCA
>KB663832.1:1696365-1718158 GCA_000349025.1 Anopheles minimus
AGCTGAAGACCATTAGAGATACACCAAATGGAAAAGGAATCAATGAAATGTTGTAGGAGATGACAATCATCGGACGAGGACACGGGAAGATAGATTTTAAGATCGTCTGCATAAAGCAGAAACCCATCGGGCGGGAGTATTGGGGTACAATCGTTTACAAACAATAGGAACAATAATGGACTGAGGATACTGCCTTGAGGCACACCGGAAAGGCCGCCAAAAGCGTCGGAGAAGCAATCGCGAACCTTCACTTTGTATGATCTACCAATTAGAAAAGAGTTAAACCATGACAGGAGCGGGTCGCCAAAGCCGAGTTTCTTCAATTTCGCGAGTAGGAGTTGTAAAGGAATGCTATCAAAAGCCGCTTTAAAGTCGGTGTAAATAACATCGACTTGACGGTTAAGGAAAAAGTTGGAAAAGGTAAAGGACACAATGCACATGAGGTTAGTGGTCGTAGAGCGCTTAGGCATAAAACCGTGTTGGTGGGTAGAAATATGATTTACAACACGTGGAAGGATCTGGGAGTGAATGATGGATTCCATGACTTTACAAGGAGAGTAATCTGGCATGAAATCACTACAGCCTTGTTATAAAATTTGAGTGTTTTAATTTTTAAAATTGGTTAAAATACACAATTTGGGTTGGTTTTTCTGGTGTGTAAATTACATTTAAATTCGTTACCCGAGTTTAAAAGGGATACAATATTCTGGCATTATGTGTAACGTGATGGAATAATGGATTAATGTTGCAGATTGCAAAATAACAAATTATTTATTCATTCGTTACTAAACTTATTTGTGAAATGTTTAAACACAGTTCTCCTATCCATACTTTGTCGAGAGAATTCTTATTTTAACATTTATATTTTAAATCAAATCACTTTACCCCCTGTAATATGAAACATTAAATAAATCATGCATAATTTCTCCTTACTGGCTGCAATACTTTATGAATTACTTCGAAACACTCTCCATGAAGCTGTTTTAAGTACTGAGAAAACACTTTTAGCTATATTTTATATGGGCGACAAACAGATGTCATGCACTACAGAGTGCATTGGATCGTAAAAATGATAAAAAATAAGAAAAAAAAAACATTTTACCGTAAATAACTATCAAACGTTATAAGACCGTTCAAAAGTCAGCTTGGGAATGAATTGCGAAAATAGATGAATTGGGAGAAAGATGCAGGCATTTTCGCCTAAGAGCACATTTTATATATAAAAAAAAACAAAGATGCTATGAACTTCTACTAAGTTCTAGTAACTTCTGTTGAATTATAAATATCTCGAAATACATTAAAACGCTATTAGAATATTAGTTTTAGTGTTATAATTAGTACCAATTATAATTAGTTTTAGTGTTATAATTAGTCATTCTGATGCAGGTACTCATTCACACTGTCTGTCAACAATGTTCTGTCTCAAATCAACCATTGCTCACATCTTACACAGCTGGATAGCTGCTCTCATTGTTGGTATAGTTTTATTATTCGAAAAATAAATTATCCCTAGTTGCTCTGGCGACAGCAGATTGTAAAAAGCAAATGCTTTGCTCCGTTCGCTTCATGAGCATTCTTCCAATGATTTGTTTTAATAAGAAAACGAGTTAAATTTGATTAAAAACTTTCAGCAGCTTCCGCTGTTTGCTGCCATCAGCAAGACGTACCGGGAGCATTGTGCAATGTAATCTTTGTTTAAAATATTCCAACACTTCGGTCAGTCTCGGGAGATGTCGGCAGGTGCCGGCATGCTTACTACCTTCGTCTGCCCATTTAAGATGGAGCAGCTGTAAAGCGTTGTGCTTTTTGCGCTTTTGGCTTCGCTTTCTTGTATCATTTTATATCTCTTCAACTTTTTGCCTCCTTCCTGGGGAACTCCCGGTGTACCGTCTCTGATCAAACTAAACTGCACCGGAAGGTAGGGCCCGAGCACAGCAATACGGGCACACGCATACACACCCAAATTGGTAAGCTACGGTTGATGAGCTATGGCGAAAATAAATTGTCTGTAAAATGAATGAAGCCGGTGTGCAAGTTTTCATTTTCTCCCTCTGTTGCGATGTTTCATGCCACAAACCACAAAGCACCGACTCGAGCTCGAGTCAATTCCCGCCACTGGGCAAATACCTTGCTACGATGATTTATAGCCATTTTTGCGCTTCATCGCCATCAGGCTTACGGTGATGGCGGCAACGACGACGACGACTATGAAGGTTTTCAAATGCGAAGCACGAGATTCATCTTTCAATGCCGTGTAACGTTTTCCCGCTGTCCTGTGCATTTGATAGTTAAATTGATAGAAAAGTTCGGAAGCACACAGCGGACACGTAAACACCACCCGTACACTCCCATTCAACATGGTTGTTAATATCGATTTCGTGGGTGGGAACGCTTTGCTGCCAACTACCGTGGACAACGATCGGCCTTTGATTGCATTGAAGATAATGTTGATAAAATCGAAATAAATGGAGTCCGTGGCATTATGATGGTTTCTCAGTTTGTAATGCATTGAAAATATATTAAACGGGCGTTCATGTGCTTAGTTATGTTTTTTGGAATTTTATTACCGAACCCCGAAATATTGAGTTACACAACACAATTTGTAACAAAAAAATCATTCTAAAACCGATTGAACTATTTTCACCATAAAAAACCGTTTCTTACTCGGCTATAAGTAGGAAATAGTCTCCGTATCGTTCATATGGCCACCTTGGTTGTATGGTTGTTGTGGCACATACAACGAGAAATGATAATATTTTATAATGAAACATTAATCATATTATGCGAAAAATTCCTTTTTCTATTTTATAAGCACGTATCAAAAGAATACACAAACCACCAATCGAAAAAGAAGCAAATTGTTTTATACTTTTTTAGTATACATTTTAGTATAAACTGGACACTGTACATGAATCTCTCAATGATTAATTAATCATCAATCAACCTAAAACTCACTTTTAAGCGTCGGTAAAAATTACAGGAAGTTTAACAAAAAATGCAATGCAAAATTTCGTATTTTAAATTTTTGGCAAATATTGGATCAAATTATTGAAAATCATAACGCTATAAAAATACCTTTCCAAAATATGTATTATATCTTTGATAAAGTACCCTCCACACATAAAATGCAAATTGGCTTATTTATAAAATAAATCACTACAAGTGTGTCATGAATTTTGAAAACCAAAGATAAAAATATACAAAACATCAGACATAACGAGCAATAATAGGAGATAATTATTGGGAAATATCTTTTCAAATTTGTCCATGACCCGTGACTGCAAAGCTTATCCCATTTTTTCTGGAGGGTTTCGAGATAGAGAACATTTGAGTGTTTGGGAGATCCGGTGTCAAGAGCACTTAGAACACTAGCACGCTCGGAAGAGATGAGGTTATATTTGACGGGTCTAAATATTTCTACTGCTGTATTTAGAAGGGCAATCGCACAATTGGAAAAATTGATAACCGCCTTCACTATCCACGACATTGTTGTAAAAAGGGTCGATGATACAAATTACATATTATCTAATTCAACCTTATACATAAATGTTAATTGTTCGCCACTATGATACAGAACAGTGACATTGAAAAAGATAGTAGCAATAGTTGTAATCAATGGATATAAAATTTGTTAATATGTTTAACAAAAACACATAATTTAAAAACGTTCAATTTCCATAATGAAAATTAATTTCAAAAAGTAAAATAAAGATTCCCAAAAAATGTTATTTAAAAACAGACATTCCAGAGTAGTCTCTAACTCTAATCTTTAATGTTATTTATCTTGTTACATTCTCATCCAAGCTACAATAGTTCGGAGAACTCTTAAAACTAGGTGTACCAAAATGATCATACAAGCTACAATAGTATCGGATCGAGGAAATTACACAAAGCGACAGGATACTGAAAACCCTCATTGATAAACAAAACACACAATGACAACCGAGTATGGCCGAGATAAAGGAAATACCAAGCTGGAAATCCTTTTGTAAATATTGTACGAATCAGTAGAATTGGGTTCCAAGGTACAGCAAAATGGTGCGATAATGAAATAAATTAATGAAATTTGTTCCACGAATGCCGGGTTGCTGTTATAGAACGGGGCAGCAATGTACACGAAAATACGGTATTCCTAATAATTCCTTGAATTAGCAATTAATATGGCCTACAAATTAGCAGGCTAGGATTTTTCCGGTTAAAAGCATTCCTTTGAACAGAAATTGCGCCACTTAACGTCTGTGGTCAAGGTATTGTAAATAATTCATGTAGTAATACCGCGAAATGCGTGATTTGATTATACTTTCCCGATAATTTGCCAAATTGTTGACTTACCATTAATAGTAATGTTGTAGAATATTGTCAATGTAAGCATATACTCAAAACATTGTGCAGTCATTTTTAATAGTAATTATTTGTTGCATCTGGATGGCGTATCGTACAATGCCGCATTACATATAAAAGATTTAATGTGCGGCCTCATTTGAGTTCTATTATTGGAATTGTTGGTAATGTAACAAAAGGCGGAGATTTTGTTAAAACAGCTCATTTTACTATAAGGCAAAATAATACTTTGGTCTTAACAAATTTTGAAAAAAAAGGATAAAACTCGGTTCCGGGTCATTCTTATAATGATACAACTATCTCATCGAAAATATTTCACCAAATCCACCACGAAACAAACACTCGTCTTCGGTCTCAGACAGGATTCACCTGGCAGAGGTGTATGTGAGTACTGGAACATCATATGTTCTTTGGAATCCCAGCTTCGAACGTCGCGACAAGTGTTTAGATTCGAGAAGACTGTGGAAAGATTGATTGGCGGCCACCACCCTATAGCACGTATTTCAACATCAACATTATTGTCGGTAGGTCGATATTTCCAAATAACTTGTTTGACCAGGGTAAAAGAAATTCATAAAATCTCATGATCTTCATAAACTTAAGCACTTTAAACTTATGGTCTTTTCAATATCATCAGTTGGTCATCATTAAAACAAGTATAGGAATGATATTGATTATATTCCCGAGCATAAATAATGTTCACTAACCTAAGTAATTTACATGTATTAAACGCAAAGAACAATGGGATCAAATGAATGAAATGGTTCCGTATTAGTTTAGGACAAAGTATGCAGCTTGTGAGTAAACGTTCGATTACTGCTAGAATGCATGTTGCTTGAACTCTTATACAAATAATTCCTACTAGCGAATCGCAAATAAACTCATCGTAGCTAAAACGATGGCTGCAAAAACTCGTTTCCTATCTGCACTGGAAGATGATTTAAAAAAAACAGCAAGAAAAAGCGCACAGAACAACAAACCGTGATGGGTGTGTAAAAACAAAACAAAAACTGCAAGCATATAAACTTACCTGATACACAGCCAACGGTAAGGTAAAAACGGCAAGTTCTGGTAAAAATTATTAGCCCCATAAATGGCATGATAAACGGTGCCGCCCAATGGCCGCACAAAAAACATTGTCCAGACCGATCGCTCCAATGGCCAATGGCACGGACCGGCGCTAGGCGGATGAAAAGCGAAACCATTTACCACATGCGACTCCAACAGCAGTCCCATTCACACGTGCCAAACGTTTCCCTCTGGAGGGAAGGATCATTCTTGTTGCTTGATTTCCGTGTCCAGTGGGTAGCACGGGATAAATTACAGCGAGATTCCCCAAGAAAAACTTTAGCACCATTCGTACATCGCTTCTCCGGTGTGGGGAGGGATTGTTCGAACAATGCCAAGAACGGAAAAGCGAACCATCACCTAAACAGTCCGAGTGGCCACTAGCCTGCCAACCGTACCGATGTCACTGGTTTCGTCTAATGGTGAAATAAACATGGGGATTTTATTGTCAAAGTAACATGGCCTTGGTTGTGTATTCGCACTTAGATTCAGCCCTCATCCCGGGATACGTTGCCCGGGATAGCAGCATCCGGGATGTAGCAAATAAAAAATGAAAAGTGTTTTTTTTCTCTCCCTCTATGTGTCTAATCTCGGACGGAGCACCGTACGAAAGGAGGCGTAGGACACGATCAAGCGCACTAAAAAGGGGTTTTCCAAACAAGTGGAACTACGATAGCACACTTTTGTACTACTACCAATTCGCTTCACTCGCTTAAAATGGGGAAAAATATAGGATAACAAAATGTCACCATGGATCAGACACCAATCTAAAATCTCGACCATCAATTGGAGAAACCAGTTCGCAGAGCATGAAGAATGGGGCGTGTTGGTGTACTGGTTAACGATTGTTTTTTGCACGGCTTTCACAAATCTGGCTCTGAGCTGGGGACTGTGAAAAGATATGGGTTAGCAGACAATCATTTACTATGCCAGGGTGAGAACACGGGCCAGAATTTAGCACTATTCGTTGTCATATGTCAAAGTCAGCACCGAGAAACACCATTGATGTAGATATACGCACGAGGTCGTGCAATGATTACGATTCGTAAGTATTCACTGGGATGATCATGACTGCATTTAAATATCAATTTGATTGAAAGATAATTCATTTAATTCATTGATTCATTCGATTGTAAACGTAGGCTTAATTAAAAATATATTTAAAAGAAAGTAACATAAAATAAATAATAATAACATATATGTGATAATACACGCTCATGGTAACAAACGACGAACGGCTAAACGAGTTCATATAATTTATGGATGTACCGATTCTAAAATTTGTCGACGATAATTATTTAAAGAAATGTAGAAATCAAAAAAAGGATAGAAAGTGTTGAAATAACGCTGACAGCTGCGGAAGGGATCAGATGAGCCGTAATGAGTTCGCCGAGATGGGATTGACAAAACAGAACGAGGACGTAGGATTTTGGAAGGAATGTAAAAGGGAATTTGACAGAGAAGGACGGGGCTGTCAATTTCCCGCAGAATTAATCCACTAAAAAATTCACGCCGATGGAACGAATTCGCGCTACCAAAAAAGCGTCTTATAGCAAGTCTGGTGAAATAATTCGGAACTAGTTCAATTTTATTTCTTCACACCTGACCAGTACGGCTCCAGATTATTGAAGCGTATTCAAGCGACGATCTAACAAGGCTGCAGTACAGAGATTTAAGACATAGGGGATCCATCATGATTTGTGTTAACCCACGTATCATTCCCAAAGTCCGATTGGCCGTTGCAACAATACAGTCAATGTATGTAAATACATTCAAAGTCAATTTCTGATCTAGAATCACTCTAAGATCACTAACTGAGGATAGCGCGATTTAGCGCAGTGAACTCAAGCGAGTCAAATATCAAAAATATGGATATTCACTGATCGTGTTAAAGACACAACAGAACATTTAACTAAATGTAAAAACAAATAGTTTGCAGAGCACCATGTGCGAAATGATTTAAGAAAGTAAGAAGCGAAGACCGAGGAGTGGAAGCATGTTACAGACATCGTTAATAAATATATAATAAAAAAGAGTATTAGGAATCAACTTGTTTAGTTTCAAGTCTGTCTGTTGTCTCTACGGTGGCGTGTCTTCCCATTCGATCCGCAAATGAATCCCACACCAGAGTTATAAAATTTGCAAAACGACAGATTAGTAGATAGATATATTTCTAAATTGGATCTAACCCTCGCCAAGAAGAATTCAACTTGCCATCGCAAAAGTAAGTTATAAGCTCTCAAAGGTATACTTCGAAGGCTATCAGCCGAAGACGTCTTCTCTTCTGCTCGAAAAAGAAGGAAGGCACAACAAATGTTCTCTTTAAGTGATGAAGAAATATGATATGCCTGAGTCTACTGTTAATTGAGTATAATCTCCCAATTGTCATAGTACTACTGTGTCCAAAAACTAAGGTGGCATTATATTTATTTTGACAATTGATCATGAATTTCATTGCATTTTAAGTAATCCTTTCACGATGTAATGTCCTTACGAAACATTATCTTCAATCAATTGAAATAATCGGTTTCAGAGCCAGCCTTCTACTTTTTCTTCCCAAATGACCAATGATCACCAAATGTCTGATCTACAATTCTACAATTCTACAATTAAGGGTATTTTTTGGATAGCATTAGGCGTAACGTACTTGTAGACTTTTTGAAGTCTACCCCCGGGGGAAGGAACTCATAATGCACAACACCACGAAAATTGAAGTAAACTGTCAACAACTGGTGTTCGACAAATGACGTAAAGCTATGCGTCGTGAAGTGCATTGTAGTCACGTTCACGAGAGAGCACAACCCGCTATTCTACGAGACCATCTAGGACGGATCTGCCGTTGAGCACAAAAGCCCCCAATGCAGCACCCAAGAGTACTCCTTCCACGGCTTTTCGTACGGCTTCCACGAATAGCTCGTGCACATTGCCACTAAAGGTATGCCACTAAGTGGTCAAAATATTTGGCTATCAACTCGACACTGTTTGGCACGGTTACGGTTAGAGGAATATTCCTGATCGATGGTTTTGGTTCCTTTGGTCCGTTTTTAGAAATGTGGCATCAGTTTAATGGCTCGTTTGTGATCGTTATGAACCTGACACGTCTCATATCGCGCGAAAACCTTGGAGTTTCAGCTCGTGTAATTATGTGTTATCGAAATAGTCTCACTACCAAAGACTTTCCGCAGCATTATGAACGAATATGTAGTAGAAAATTGATTGCGTAAACAACATTCAATTCACATTAATTTTAAAACTATATGAACTTATCTTTTATCAGAACATCAAAGGAAGTTCTAAAAACCTAGAAAAGAAGCCAATTACTTTCAAGCGCGCAGTTCACATTAAAACATGTTATCAGATGTTTTTGACCCCATAGTATGTTCTTGGTGAACTTAAGTCATGCACGTGGCATAATACTTGAAAAGTCTTAATGAGAATAAAGCTTTAGCTTATTAGGTGACAAATGCATTAAGCCAGGTCCTTGAGCCTATGAACTCGTATCGACTGACAAAACATGTAAAAATCCAATAAAATAATGTGATAAATGTGATGACTGCATTATTGTACGGCAACATGGATTAGGACTTGTGGATTAGTCGGTTATTAGCAGTGTGATCGAAAAAATAACTGTTTAACTCATAAATATGTTCAGACTCTTCACAGATTGAATACTCGCCCAGCTAAACATAAGATCGAATGAAACAAAGCATTTTGTTACAATATTCAATGTAAGCACTACAAACGATGCCTCAACTAGCTTCCAAGAGGTTGCACGACCGAAAAAAATCTCCTTAAGTTTAAATGAGATTTAGCTGTATAAAAATTACGACTTTTTACTCCTTTAGAAAAAACATCTTAAGAAAGCTTTCCTGCCATTTCAACACCAATACTACGTACGTAACAGACTTAAGCATTACACTTGACTGTAGAGCTTGGAATGAGATAAAATCACTCCGTTATTGAATTGATCGATCATCAGTGATGATTTTGCATTTGCTAATGGAATAAAACGAAATGCCGATCCGATGATGGAGAACAAAAAAAAAAGCATCCGAACGCACAAATTCAACCATTTTGATGGTAAGATTTCACAGAATGCTAAGGAGACCGAACGTTCTTTCCCGTTCGTTTTTCGTACCAGGTAGCTCCAGCGCGTAGAAGAAAGAAACGCAGAAAAAGAAAAAACGCTCATTCTCACCCCCAAAACACATTGGTGTCCATTAGCTGAATGGATTGAGATGCACTGGAACTGCGGCGAAAAACCCTTCTACCCGAAAATGTAGAACGAACGTCAACAAAACGACTGACCAGTCGTCCGAAAACCCGCAACCGGTCAGCTGGAACGCTGGTTGGAAGAATGATGCGACCTTCAGCGTGGGTATCACGCGCCGTACATTTTCCACATTTTCCGCTGACTAACGAAACCAAAATGAAGTCCACGTGGCCTCAATCAAGTGGCATTCGTGGCAATTCACCGTGTTCATCGTGTTGGGGTGGACTTTTTCTGCGTTTTGTAATGGATGAAAAATGAAATCCTGCCAACTGCCTGCGGTCGGGCACGGGGGGTTCGACGATCTTTTCGTTCGCGTCTTAGACTCTTGCCACCGTTTACCGGCTCCAAGTGGCACGGGAAGCTGCCCAAGAACCATCGTCCGTGGAGCCAATCATGCACACGATTGCGAGCTGCAGCAACAACGGCACAGAGCGGCGTGTGCACGAAACCGCACCGAATGCAACGCAAGCCACCGGAAGCAGGCGCTGGCTGGGTGAAGTTAGCGCCTCGTCGAAAACCCATTTGGCTGTGGTTAACCCATCGGAATTCCCGGAAGAAAATGGAATAATAATGGATTATTGCACTCTCGGCGGCCGGTGGCACTGTACCGGGAAATGAGGAAGAAAGGTGGTTTAGTGGGAAGTACGTAAAAATAGGGAAAGGAACCATCGCCAGTGCACATCCAGCCTTAACCGACCGAACCGGCAAGGTGGGAATGGTGAGCATGGGACGAACAAGTAAAATAATGGTTCACGGGTTTCGACCACTGAACGGCCATTTGCTAACAACAGCAGTGGAGTAAAAAAAATGAAGCAAAAGCACAAAAAAAACTCACCGGAACAGCAAGGTTAGTGCGAGTTTTCTACGTAGGTTCCCATACCAGCCGAACCTTTGCTTACCGGTTTCCGAAGGTTGGGCGTGGATGCTGAATGCGCCTTATCGTGTTGGCCAAACTCCACCAAACCGTCGTGTTCGCTCTCGACTCGAGCAGGGAACACTTTTCATCGGAACGTGGTTAACTGGTTACTTTTTAATTTAGAAAATGGGCATAGCTAAAGTTTTTGGCGCCGGTTGCTAGTGGTTTTACTTATCCATTTTATTTAAAGGTGCGTTGTTTTCTTTTTTTTCTTTGTTCTGTTTTTCTCTTCATAATCCAATCGAAAAAAAAGTTCTTAAGTTTGCAAAGGTTTTACTGTGTGTGAAAGCAAAAGTACAAGTGGAAAGTGTATAAAGAGATTCAGCAAGAAAAGGAATTCAGCGTGAGGATTAAACTATCGTTGTGCTTTAGCGATAAAGGCTTTTTTTTGTTTGGTTGAGAGAAAATGTACTTTACCTAATTTTGCCCTTTTTATGCTCGATGCAATTTAACCTTTTCTGCGTTTAACATTGGCTTACATTAATACTGAAAAATTGAAGAAGCGCTAAAATAACTAAACCCACCATAAAATTTCTCATCACCAACTTTTTCAGTCCACTTTGTGTGCGTTTTATGTATAGGCCTTATCTATATTATTCATTTAATTCCTTTATTCATTTATTCATTTCATTTATTAAAGCCTTCAAATGTTACTTCAAAAGTTACAGGGTATGGTTAATTGGCCTGTTGGTTTATAGAGACTTTGGGTCAATGGATTTCATACGCCTGTTAAGTTACTGGGTATGAAAAAACAGCAGATTAGAACGCCGATTATCTTGGAAACGATCAACTAGAAGCATCTTCGTTAGAAGATTTTCACGGACAATCAAACCGAATGCTTTGTACATGTAATATTTGTAAGTAAGAGAAAGAATATCAACGCTAAAACGTACATTTTCTATAATCAGAAACATAATTTATTATATTTCTCGCAAAGGATGGAAGTGTTTGTACAAAAAAAAATCAAAAGTATCAAACAACTGGGCTGCCGTGGACTGAACTACCCCCTCACACGCTGAGCTGTATGTGGACCGGTGGCTATCACTGCCGCACTCCTGGATGCGTTAAACGCTCCAACTGCCATTGTTCTCCAGCGCTCTGTTGAGCTCAAAAACCAATAGTTGATGGGCACACTTCGCCCGGCGAGACGGATTCAGCTGGACCGGCTGTAGCCTTAGCAACACAGGACAAATGACCGATACGATGTTGCCCTCCGCATACCGCACATTTCACCTCTTCGAGACACGCCTTTGCAAAGTGCCCGTCCGCACCACACCGAATGCACGCGCGCGAACGGTCCACCTTCGAGCTGCATTCCCGTCGAAAATGGCCGCGTTCCAGGCAGCGATAGCATCGCTCTCGCTCCACCGGTACTACAGGTGCATGCTTGATGGAGCAGAGGAAGCCACAAACCTCCAGCTTCTTCCCTGCAAGCATTTTTGCGTGCCTAAAAGGAAGATGCACGCGTGCCCGCTGAGTTCCGTCCACAAGTCGCCACAGATGTACAGATGTAGCTTTTGCGCTGGTCTTCAATTGCTTGTCCAACGCTACCTTTAGATCCTCTGTGGTGGCGAGCATATCTATTTTGGTGACGATGATTTCACCCATCTCAGTGATAACGCGGGCCGTACCATCGTCACCAAGAATCTGTTCAAGTTGCGCTCGAACAACCTCGGGGTCCACCGACCTACTTAAGAACAGACGCAGGTGACGCAGCGGCGTGGACTTTGCCTTTCCTATATGTTCTGCGATTTCCTTTGCTTCCCCCTGTTCAATGGCTTCACGTATCTTCCGATGAACTGCGAAAAAATTGCTTCCAGGAGCAGTCACCACCTCGATGGAGTCTGCCTTCGCACGGCGGGCGATCTTCTGCTGCCGCGGTCGCTGTTGCTGTTGTTGCCCTTTTCCATCCATTTCGTGCTGAATCTCTTGGGGCAATCTCTGGTCCTCGTCACGCGCATCACTGTGAGCCCGAATAGTTTCCGCTTTATAAGCCTCCAACACTTTTTTGTTGGCATTCAACTCCTCCTGCACCTTTGCGATCGTTTTCTGCAGCCGCTCAATTTCAAGCAGATTGGCCTTCATCTGTTCAGTCATCACAGATTCTTCGGTCTCAATCACCACCGCTATCCCGGTTGTCGCGATTGGTGGGCTTTCGGCCGCTTTCGGCACTTTTGCCTTCCGTAACTTATGTGGCTTTCTCATAGTACCCTTGGCTAAAAGGAGTAACCGTAGTTCCTTCGAAAGACAAGTCGTATCCACCGTGGACCTCGAACTCCTAGAGATCCGGCATACGCTCTATCGTAACAGAGAAATTATACAATAGATGGATAGAAACGGAAAATAATATGAGGAAGGATAGGGGAGATTTGAAATACTGGGACAACGAAGACCCTCATGGAAACACCTAGGCCTCCACCTCCAAACAGTACCCAAAATCCTTTGACGGATAAACAGACGGATCCTTTGCATCAATATCAGATGGCGCCACTGTCACCCGAGAGAATTCAACTCGTACTGGGATTGCACCATTTCGGCGCCAAAACAAAGAAAACATACCAAAAGGACGCCAATTGCATTTTCGTGAATTTAGCACCGATTTCGTGCCGGTTTTTACTTACTTTTGTCGAATTCGCTCGCGTACAACTTTTGCAGTGTTTATTTGAATTATCTGAGGACTACGCCGGCCAAGATCCGTGTTCCAATCGCCAAGTTGCACCTTGGTGCTATCGCTAAAGAATTAATCACTTTATCAAGAAGCTTTTCAGTGTTTTATCGTTTGCTTTGTGTCACTCGATAGTATTACTGTGTACGGTGCCTTCTTTTATCAATCTTCGCAACAATACGTCCAATTAGCTCAAATATAACACACTTTTAGCGGTAATTTGATGCTCCCGACAGAAGCAAAGCTTGTGTCGATTGAACTGTCATCGCCTCTCCACGGATAATCCGTTCGCCCGTTTCTCAAGCTCCGGATAATCCATCATGAATAAATAAATTAAATCTCTGCCACGATGTGTTTTGAGATGTATTTTTTGTAAATATGAGTTAATATTGTATGCTGCCACTCACAGTAACTATTGCTTTCGGTTCAAATATAAAACGAAGCTTCTATTTTTCAGTGGTCGTAAAAACAAGACAACATTTTGCATTTCAACTCTATTCCGAAAATCATAATATTAGGCTGGTCGGATCGCTCATCCGTTGATCCTCTAAACAGCCGCATTGTTATAATTTCAAGCCTATTAATGGGACGCCCTATAGTGGCAACTAGCGCTCTAAAGCTCAGTATAACTCACACCTAGTGCAGTATCGATGAACCCCTCTGCTCAGAGTTAACATTTCGCCAATCAACCTGAAGACGGAGTAGACAGCTGGCTAGGGTCCAGTCAGTCAAGGTGGCCCCACAGTTCAGGAGCTTAAGGTCCTACTGCGCCATCCCTTCACTTAAGTCTTCAGAATCATCAGAAGCGCCTTTTACAACGGTCCAAGGGCCTTAATCCTCGAACGAAGGCCTCGGAATTCGATGACGATTGCCTCCCTCTCCCTACGATGTCTACGAGCCACCAATTTCCATTTCGCTTAAGGTCTCCAAAGAGCTTTATCCACTACTGATGCAAGCGCACGGCAATTTACCAAAGTTTGCAATCTTTTTCATACTCGTTGTCGCTTTATTCGTTACTTTATTTTTCAAATACACTGAATAAATCATAGGATGTTGTAATTTACATTATTTTTGCATTCATTAGAGTTTGAAGACTTCAGATAGAATTATTTTGTCGATTTTCCGAATTTTCCACCATGCAACATTATGCGAATGTCTTATACCGCCAAGTGGCTTTTTTACAAGCGGCTGTCGAAAATAAAACGCGCCCCCCATCCCACAGTACCCCTATGCCATTCCACCCTTTTGTATGTTCCGCTTCGTACGAGCAAACATATTACCAACGAATTTAAAGGAAGGTAAACGAAAAAATGGCATTCGCAGGCAAATGGCTCCGAAAACCCATGAACGATTTTATCTTCCGCACTGTTATTTCAGCGATGGTGCGATGGCAAAACTAAATCAAATCGAGCCATTTAGCGCATGACGGCACAGCAAAAAAAAATGAAGGGAATGAATTTAAATGGCTCAAAGGTAAAGTGGTTTGATTTGGGAAAACGCTGATAGGGAAAAGCATAGCTTCGCCGCAATGATAACTAAAGCAAATCGAATAATTGGTGAAGGAAATCAAACATACATCACGTTCGCACTGAGTTCGCATTTTGCAAGCGAACGATCGATGAGTAGAAAACGCCGTGGTGGTAAACTGAATGAGATAAATTCAGTATTTATAACGCTCAATTAATTTGGTTTTTCTAGTTGTAGAAAGCATTAATTTTTATCTTTTCTTTCGAATTATAAATTTGAATGCGAACGAGTGAGCTTTTTGCATAGTTTTGTTTTTTTGATAATCTCAGTAAATTGCTTAACAATGTTGTTTATTAACATGTATTGGAATAATATAAAAATGTTGGAGCAGATTCATTAAAATTCAAATAAACACCTTAATGAGTTTAGGTTTTAGATTAATGTAAACAGTAATAAGTTCAAATATCAATTCATGGAAAATACATGGTGCACTATTCCGTTGGTAGAATTTAGTATGCAATTTAGTCTAATGTAATATTCTTATCAAATTAATTTTGTTGATTCTGCATCAACATTTGAATCATTCTGTCATTCACCATAGAACATCACCACGTTTCTTATGCAAATGTTGTTTAAAAAAGCACACTGAAAAGCTTTCCTTTTCGACCAACCCGACGCATTAAATTTCACAGAACAGCAAGGAAGCAAAAGAAGTATCGTAAGTGTTTGCTGGGTCCATATCGGACAAAGCTACAGGCTCCACATCAAACCGGCGTTGTTGGTGCTTGCTCAAACATTTGCCCAGCGGTTGCCTAAGCAAAGCGATTGCGATAGCATTCCGCACAGCATTCCGAGGCAGCAAACCAGCGAAAGATGACGCGAGGAAGAACTCTGAGGTGTCTGTTTACCTTAACCTTGTCAGCCCGACGGCAGCAGAATATCAGGTCCCAGTTGTTACTATGCCGCGATTTTTGTTTTTTGCTTCACCTTAGCTCAATTTTCATCATTTCCCAATGTCACACTGAATCTCCGAAGGTGATTCTAAGCGGAACGAAGATGGAAGCGTCTCGCGAGGGGAAAAACCTGCCTTGTAAAAGGGTATGTTCGGGGTTGAGAGAAAGCGCCGAAAAAAAACAACCCTTCAGCAGTGTAGCCGGGTGAACATTTTGCATGTACACTGAACACGCACGGGAGGACAGAACGAGAACCAACCGTATTGGAATGGTTCAAAGAAAGAATCACCGTGGAATCTCAACAAAACCGAATGTACGCAAGGAAAAACGGGGGTGTTTCAACGACGGCCTGTTTACTCGGCGTTTCTCAAAATACGAAGCAGGAGATGTGACACGGTGGCAAAGATTTGTTGCTCTTGAACCGATCTTCAACTTTAACCTCAATCGTTCACATTTTTCCAGCCGTCTTTGCCGAAACGAAAACACCGAAGCATAAACATTATGTCTGCCGGTCGGTCGGTAACCGGAGCGGAGGCAAGACCACCAGAAGACAAAACAAAAGGGTGAATAATACATTCGAGACCTGCAATCAGAGGCGGACCCATTCACCTGTAGCAGAGTAAACGTTTACCTTTTCTTCTTTAAAGGACGCCCGAGCGGCTGAACGATGCGTCACTGTTCATGTGTGCCAGTGCCTCGGGACCAAGATGTAGTGAGCCGTGTCAAAGAAATATATGACACGAGAAAAATGGCCGATTGAAAATTGTTAAACAAAAAAAACACGTTTTCACTGTTTTCCGTTACTGTGCCCGTGCTTCTTTAACCTCGGCTGGGCTTTCTCCTTGGTCCTTGCTTTCCGGTCGCTTGTTTGTACGGTTGAGAAAATAAGAAAAGGTATTGTTTTCTTATATTCATGCGTAGATACACCGGCCTCGATGCTTTTTTCTTATCGTATTACAGAGAGGCACACACGCGGAAAGGGTCGGTCGAGTTCTGAGTAGTTGTAAGTGCTTTACGATGATTCCCGAAGACCCAAAGTTAGAAGATCGCATTTCCTTTTGTAGAAATTCTAGCTTGAACATGAACTTCGAAACTAATACACGAAAACAAGGTATTGGGTGATATAAAACGTGCATTACAAAAACGAACTGCGTTGGGAGAATGTTCATCCGAGTTCCTTGTCACTTTCTGGAGAATCTTCTTATTGAAGCCATTTTGTTGGGCACTGTATTCTCCTCATTTGAAAAGAAGCCTCAGGATATAGCTCTTAGTTTACTACCTGTACTCTCTCGAAATCTCCACAAAGTACCTTCTTGCTTTTGGAGAAAGACCATAACATCGAACAACCGGCTAGTGCCGGTAACAAAGCAAAATAAAGTATAATCTGAAGATCCAAGGCAAAGTGATCTAAACGTTTCGCCCGAAGTTCGGAACAAACAGACCAAATGGACAAGATGGACTTTTTTATGCGATCAAGGTTAGGCGAGATAATTCTAAAGAAAACTTTTAACGAATAGCATACTACCCTTCCGAACTTTTTTGAGCAGAACTAGAATGGAGAATGCACTTCATTAATTTTGAAACCAAGACGGTGGGCCAGCCTATCGCCAAGACCATCTAAAAACTAAATCAAAAGCTAACATCACGTTTTCATAGGCCCTTGGTGTCCAGTAAGGCGTAAGGCTACGAAGCAGATTGTTGATGCATTTCCTTGAACAACATAATAAACCTAGCATTCCAGGAGAATTTGTCCGATAATATGTTTTGCAGTCTTTTTCAAATAAGTGCTTTCATAAATGATTGATAAAATGAATCGCATGTTACATATATTCATTGCGAGATGCGAGCCAAGAGAAACAAGTGATGAAAAATACAGAACAATCTGAATAAGCTATTACAATAATATTTTAATCAAAAGTATAACAAGAAGTTAACTAACTAGCTTATTACATCTTTGGGAACATAGGCCAATAGGCATCTCTTAAGGAAAACTAATAACTTAATGGGGTTTTTTTTAGCAATTAATTAGTTGTTAAATGTACTATTGTTGAAAAACTATTGAAATTTATACTATACAAGTAACTTACTGAAAAGGTTTCGCCATTTATGTTTAAAACAAAGTAATTTAACATTTTCTAAAAAGTTCAATTTCAGATGGATATTAACCTGTTTGAGGCAAAATGCATCTCTGCTGCGGGAAAATGCATCATAGCAAAGAGGAAAAACGGTCACCAACGCTTGCAAAGAAGCAAAGCGCACCAATACAAAGAAAATAAATTTCAGGCTAGTTTGTCTACAATTGATACATTTTGCCCCGATCCTATGGATACACTATGTCGCTGATCATGGTTGAAATCACTTTTGATTAGAATATGCATAAAATACATCGAAGAATATTTCAAACCTGTCCAAACCGATAAAGTTATTGTTTTGTTTCTTTTTATGTTCGCGTGTTTGTGAATGTAGAGCTGTAAAACTCAGAGAATGGCAGTATTTTAGTTTACTCTTAAAGGACGATTCATTTTTTCCCGACTGAAACGCATTTTTCATATGAAATCCAAAATGGAGCATTTTTTTCTCAAAGGTGCATATCATCCCATGCTATCCTGCCCTGAATCGTTGTCAAATTTACGTGTATTCACTTGGATGTTGAGCGAGCAATTTGCATTACAGGTTCACTGAAGCTTGATGTCCTTAAAATGTCCTTAACAAATTCTTAAGCATCAATACCCTGGGGCAGTGAATATCCTGTCTCTCCTGTCAATTAAAGAAATAGTCTTGGTCTGAAAAAATAAGCACTGAACCGTTCTCATCTTGTGCGAAATGAAGGACATTCGAAACTATTAGACAAAGGAAGTGGAAAGTACATAATTCTCATAATTTTATTTTTTCTGTCGTTTGATTCCTATCAAATCAATACTGTTCTGTATTAATGGTGACTTGCAATCTTAATGATTTTAAACAAAACGCATCTTCTTTTTTTAAACACGTATTATAAAACCTATGGAACATAGGGCCTTGGAGACCGGAGATTCAAGATGGCTCTGAATGGATAAGTTGTTGTCGAGGATAACATCCGGATCTCGAGTTTTATTAGTACGAGGGATGTCAAGATCTGATATTGTATAAGAAAATGCTGCAAGGGATTTTTATTCCAGCAATCGAAATTGTACAGTGTTTGCTTTTGTCCACATTCTGAAGTCATATACAATCAGGGTGAATGTGTAAGTAAGAATTTTACTCATCGGCGTTTGACATTGTTGAGACTTCAGAAACATATTTATCGATGTTATTTATATCAATGTCAAAGAGGTGTGAGTCTAAAGTATTCCCTTGAGGAACACCATGAGTAGTTATATACATCGATTTGTTAGGAAGCATTTTATTTACACGACTGAATCACTTTTGATGCCCTACTTCGAGAGTTTTATGACGATAAGAAAATCCTGATTGATTGTTGAGAAAACAGTGGACTTGATCACCTTTATCTGTACTAGAGTACAGCTCATTTATGAAACATGCAAAGTTAGTTTCTATTGATCGATTTGGTATTAAGCCATGTTGATTTGCGAAATTATTTGCGTGAAACCATGAAGTAGGCGTTATGGCATTCATTATCATAAAAAATGTGTTTTTTTATACTGTAGTCATTAGAAATAGAGGCACTGTGCTCTAATACAGGTACTGCCGGAGGGCCTATAACAGTTGGATTTGTTATATGGTGTTGAATTTTACCGCACTGCACGGTGAGTAAAATTAAAAAATTGAATTTTTTTGTAAAAGCGCCTTTGAGAACATTGAGAAGTACCGAATCTCACCAGCAGTGCCATGTTAAGTAACACATATTAACAAAAAATGCTGGTCTAAGAAAGATTCAACGGATAGTTTTTATTTTTGTAATTGAATCGCGTAATTTTGGTTGAAAAGTTTCAATCTTAACTTCACAATCCTTCGCTGTGTTTGATATTGAGGTCGTAAAAACGAACCACCCATCCAGGATGGAAACTGACGGAAATAGAAAAAGTGTAAGAAATGTACCAAACTAAAAAACTTCTACCAACTGTGAAGTTTTATATTCGACTCTACCCAATCGCCTCGTGTGGAGTAAAATGATAGGCCGCCCTTCCGCGCCATTATCGCATTGCAAATGGAGTGAAAATGTGAACCCATTTTACATTGTATTCCTTCATTTTCTCTTTTTCTTTGCTCGGTGGGTTTATAAGCACGATAACGTACCAACGTAAGAAGAGAGACCGGATGTGGCATCTCAATCGTTTGGAACAGACCAGTACCTGCAAGACAATAGCGAAGGCAGGAAAGCATGTCGAGTGGGGCAGTTTTTGTTCTGCATCATGCAGAGCATTTTCTTTCTTTTACAAGCTTTCTATACAGTCTTCGGAAGCCGTTAAAGCACGATATCAAACGCTAGTTTTTTAGCTCATTCTTTCACAACTGCTTCCCAGCAGTACTCTTGCGCCCGACACACTGGTTGTGCTCTTTATCAACCGCAATAAACCGTACTGTCCGTCATACTTTCCACACACTCGACAGAAAGAATGACGAACGAATGGAAACATACAACCAGAAACTAAAGCTGGTAAAAAAAACTACACTACACAAATACAAAGGTAACCTAATGAAAAGGTTGGTTGAAAAGGGAGGCAAAAGTTTTTCCGGAGCAAAATAGTGCAAAATGGTATAAAACACATAAAACCTCTGCCAAACAGCCCGGCTTGTGCAGCACGCTGGACGGTGTGGCGCTGGAAAACAAATTATAACATATAACCCCGAGAACTAAACCAACATCAGAAACTTAAATTTAAAATTACGCTTGCACGCTGCCAACAGCTTCGCTTCGCTGGATTTTGATTCGAATTAGTTTTCCTTCCGCACTACTTTCGGCCACATTTTATTATACGCTCAAAAGATTGTTTTCTTTTTTTCACGTTTGCTTATTTCTGTTGTACTCTTACCCGAGCTGAATGATAAGAGTTGTCTGACTGCTTGACGTGAGTGAAGTTAAATAGAGTTCGGCCAACTCGTTTAACTTCTCCCGCTACCGGGCGTCTCCATGGCGATTGTTGGAATGGAGACGCCCAGTTGTTCACTCCATTACCAGGTTAATCATCAAGCGCTGGTTTTAGTTTAAGCCTTACTTGCTTTTTTTTTGCAACATTGCAATTTTATAGCTAATATTTATATGTATTGTTATAAAATAATATTTTACTGATTGAAATTAATTTTATTTGACTGATTTAGCTCTGATTAGCTCTTTTATAAAAAAACGGTTTTTTACCGTAAAATCCTACGGTTCTACTTTAAACTTGCTAGAAGCATGAACGGAGCAAAACATGAAAGAAATTTATCTTAAAGTTTCTCAAAACACTCACACACACACATACGAGCCATGTGCGAGTGTCAAAGAAAAATGCCGGAAATGAAAGAATTTCCACTGGCCACAAATTTTCTCCACACCACACAAACACGATTGCAGCCCTACACATGCAACTGATCGACTGAAATGCAAGCAAAAACTAAAACCCAAGTCCGGGGACGACTGGCCAGAGTGTTCGATAAAGGCAAAGTTTTAATTGAATTGCTGGTTGCTCTAATTCGTCTTCTGTCACTTTGAAGACGGATTTTGATTCGTGGCTGCGCGGCCACCGAACGTCCGGATGTCCATCCACGTCGACACTTTGAGCGGTGCTTCCCCGCTAGCCGTACATTCTTTCGGCCGACAAGTGGTACTGGATTTCTAGTCCACGTTCGGTTGCGGTTTTATCCGAAAGCTTTACACTGAAAGTTCGGGGCCACACATACACACAACCCACACGTATATATACACACGCATGTTCGCGGACTGATCAACTTTTCGCATGAGCAACTAATTGGTCTATTGTTTAACCGATGGAATTGGTTGAAAGTAAAGGAATTTAGGCATAGAATTTACCAACCTCCCGCACAACACCAACAGTAAGCTTCCTCGAAAAGATCGTTCAAATTTCGGCAACTAGCGGCTTGCAGCTTAACACGTTCCGTACCGCGTCACCCAAATATGGGTGACGGCTATGTTTCCTGGGGGCCCGCGTCACCCAAATATGGGTGACGGG
>KB663832.1:1727250-1831059 GCA_000349025.1 Anopheles minimus
TGTTAGAGCCGGTAATGAATTTGTGTGCACACGCGGTGGCTGATGGATGTGAACTGACTTGACTTTTATTGTGTGTTGACAGTTGAGGTGTGTACAGTTAGGTTATATACAGTAGAGGTATGACACATTGTCACATATTTTTAACATTCAAAACGTTATTTCAGAGCCAGTTACTACACTACCAACGCCTCGAATAAGTTTCAAAGCATGAGTGAATCAAATATCGTTTAAATCATTTATACAGTAATATAAACGTCATTTGGTTTCTATTCGGGTTATTTTTTATTTATAGTTCAACAAAACTTTTCAATCCAATAGATCAAATTATAAAATGGAGTACAAAATATGACACGGGAATATAGGACGGGACATAAATTCCATAACTAACAATGCCCTACCAAAAAAACGATTTTCCCCCTTTTTCGTGATACACAACCTGCACGCTGTGTTTTGCTTAATCTTTTAACGCTTCTAGTAACTGTCGGCGTTGAAAAAAAAACTACATTTCAACGCTCTTACATTACCTGTAGTTTGCCGCTGTTTTGTTAAACCGTAAGAAATGCGATCCACGTGAAGTGTCGCTGTAGACGGACATATTCTGTACAACTGTTACAGTTTGAATGGATACAGCAACAAACAAAATCGTTTCTGTACAATTACAGAACAGAACCGAAAGTAAGAATAAAAAAATCCCCTCCATAGTGTTGGCTTTTACACAACTAAACAAACAACCCACAACTGACAGTAAACTATAACTGCAAGCAGGGGAAAAAATCGTGTAAGAAAGAACTCAACTATGTGCAAAAAAGTTGTAGCAACGTTTCATCCCTGAGGAAAAACTCTCCCAAACCCATCCTCTTTTTGCTTGCTTTTTGGTTTTGCGCTTGTGGACATTTTGTACGACATTTAGATTCGTCTTCGAGTGAAGTGAAAAAAAAACACTCACACACACACCGAGTTTCTTGAAAAGAAAAACAAACAGAAATAGCGTGTCTCTACGGCAACGGTCGGTACAGTACTAAGGGAGGGCGAAAGCATAGCGAACGGGTGGCAAAAACATGCACTAACGCCATTCGAGAAAACGCCCAGTCTGGACGAACATTGCTTTCCTCTTTTTTGTGTGTATGTTTGTGTTTTTTTTTTTTTTACTTTATCCCGGTCATCTAGTACATAGTAACCCACCGAAGAGTGAGCACGAAAGTGTAAGGGAAGAAACCCACCAGAACCATAGGACAACCACCCCAGGAATGAATCTTGATGATTAATCATTAATCTTGCCTGTCATGTTTACATACAGGGTGAGCTTCCGCACAATCTTGGGTTGCCCAGTTTGGCTTTTTGTTATTTTAACTCACCTCGCCTGAGCGTTTGTTCCACTACGGCCCCGGTACATGCTTTACATGCTCGCGCCATCTTCTCACGTCCGAACGTGTGTGTAAACGGTTCCTCCATACGGCAGGATATGACGCTAACGGAGGCAATCCGTTTCCGTTTACCACCGGAAATAGGGCTATATATTTTTTCCTCTTCCTTCCCAACTCTAATCCTCATGGAATGTGTCCTTTCGCAACATTTTTTTACAAGTGTTATGTCCCCCTTCACCTTGGAGGTTCTACTAGCCGAGGGTAGATTGTGGTGAACAAAGTGAAAGCAAGCGTAAATAAACCGCGTTGTGAAACGCACCGAAAGGCAAACAGCTGTTAAAACTTCCGTCTTGCTACGCGCCATAACAAGACGTGGCGGATTTTTTGTGCAGTTTTTTTTTCAATTCCAAGTTTGCAAACTCCACTCCAGCGTTGAGTAGTATCCTGGTGGTGTAAACCCACTTCGCGCTAGCCTGCTGTCCTATTAAACGGGCACCGTGAGACTTTTGTTGTGGTCAGAACCCTTTGCCGGTGGCTTGTAGTACGACCGAAACTGGTCAACTGAAGCAACCGTGTACGGAATAATCGCACACAGAACACAAATCCTTTCCAGCTGTCGACAGTTCATCCCTGTTGGATGTTCCCATGGGGCCGCAGCTGAACGAAGAGCCGGGAATTTAACGGGAGGGATGGGTTGAAAAGCGATGAAAGATGTCCCACCGCGTAACGTCAATTACGACGATGATGATGATGGAATGATGAGGAGCAGCTGAAGTTTATTCCCCTCGTCAGAATCCGTTTAATCCCGGCTAGGATGTCACTCATTGCTGAACGTATACCATTTGACGGCTTTGTGGCTTTATGCTTAATGTTCATTTTTAAATCAACAAAACTTACTAAGGTAGTAGACAGAAAGGCAAGAGAAAAGAACAGTTTTTTATTGTAAATTTTTATTGCACTTGTCACTGGTTTAAATTTCCACTATCAAACCGGTAATTGTTCTAATTGCGCCTAAATGTATGCACTTGTTTTACATTCGTATTCAAACGGTAAGCGGTAAAGCGTGGTGCATTCAATCCAGAGCGTAATTTTTAAGAATGCTAACATTGTTATAAGTGAAATTAAAGCAAAAGCTTTACAAAGAACGCACCCAAGAAAAATAAATAGCTAAGCCTAACGCTAATGGAAACAAATGTTTTGTTTTTGCACTACATAAGAAAAAGCACATGATATATCCTTCCTCACATGGCACCAAAACGAGCTTCTGCCCATACATAACAGGGACTCCGTAAAAAGATTAACCATCCGTTGCCCATCCACCAGTTCCAAAAACAGCTGCCAGAACAGTTTAATGCTTCCGCTAATCTGTCATGTTTATGTAACAGCATACAATCGATGACCGTACTGTGCCTCGAAGCGGTCTTTGTGCAACATTCTAACCAATTCCAATCGTAAGCTATTCGTCGCGTACCGTACAACCAACGGTCCGATGCAAAAAGATTGCTCGTAGCGAGAAGCAAAAACATACAGCAGCGATTTGATTTAAGCGTTACAATTAATCTCACACTAGCTGTCTTCCTATGCTGATCCATGCTACTCCGAAGCATCGTGCATTGTTCATACGTAGCTCCCCAGTACGAAGAAGCGGACCGAATGCGTCAGTCAGAAATGCTGAAGGCCGGAAATAAATTGTACTTTATGTGCTCTCAAAATGAAATGTATGCCATCACGTGTCGTCACTCGAACACGAAACAGATTTTGCTCCCAAGCCCCAAAAGTGATTTACGAGGATACAATAAAAAAGAAAACAATCGTGAGAAATAATTACCGCAAATAATTATGTCCAATAATGAGATAAAACTCGCTGCAATGTTTTTTGGTACTCCCATAGCCGGTGTTGTTGCTGGGACATTTTAGTATTTTTTTTTTATTATTATTCTGAATACCTTCAATTACAATCTATTAATTCTGAGTTCCGGGATCCGTTCCTCCCTAGCGTTAGCTTATCTTGGCCTGTTAGTGCTACGGATGGTGACGATAGCTGACAGAATGGTTCTCGAATTCTACTCTCTCGCTTGCGCCTCCCTGTTAAGCGCTCGCCTTTTCACTCTGGTCCGGCACGGTGGCCAACGTATTCGCTTGAGCGGCTACAGCGCTCGAGGATGGTGCAGCCGTATAACCGTACATCGGTTGGAACGCCTCACCGTCATCGCCCTCCTCTCCCTCACCGTCCGAATCGAACGTATTGTCCGGGATGTCGTACAGCCGCACCATCGGCTTGTTCGGATCCTTCATGATCAGATACTTGCCGTCCTTCTGCTTCATGCAGATGTCGATGATGCAGCGCAAAATACCCCAAGCATTGTCCATGCTCAGGTTGATCTGGTTCGCAAACTCCTGCGGCTTGAACTGCTGCGTGCCGAGGATGACGTGCTTGGACGAGTCGCGCACGTGCGCACGCGATACGTACCCGAACTTGAGCTGGTCCGAACCGGCCAGCAGGGCCTGCACCGTCCACTTGGCAAGCTTGCACGAGTTGTTGCGCAGCTCGTTCGCCAGGATGGCACCGCGCTGCGTGTCCAGCTTCTGACGCCATTCGACAGCATTCGCAATCTTCGAGTCCCACTCGTTCAGGGCCTTGATCGTCAGGAATTGTGTGTCGCCCTGTGGCATCTTCAGCACCGCATCGTGCTCGCATCGGGCGACGAGCGTAATACCGTTGTTCAAGTCCCACTTCCGATAGCGATAGGCAACGCTGGCCACTTCGCCGTCCTCCTCCTCGCCGATGAACGGGTTGGGGTGCTCGAACTTATATTTTGGATCCTTTTCGCCGTTCTTCAACACCTGCTGGCTGAAGTTGTGATTGATGAACGTTGCCTCGATGGCCAGGTTTCTCGGTGCATTCAGCACACCGCCGTCTTCCTGCGGAGGCTCACTAGCCGTCTCGTTGACAGTCAGCAGATCGAACTCGGTATTGTCGCGCTTGTCCATGAACAGTTTGCCGCCAATTTTATCGATCACGATATCCCACGAGTAGTTCGAGCGAGTGCAGCACATAATAGTCGCCAGGATGTCATCGGTCGCGTACACATTTCCCTGCGTCTTCGACAGCTGACGAATGATCGGATCGTCCGTTGTTGTTACGGTGTGGAAGATACGATTGACGCTCTGCAGAGGTTTCTCGTTCTTCACGTTAACACGATCGTACGTCTTGTCGTAGTACTCGAGCGTACCGCAAGTCTTGATGTCTTCGCCCTCCTTCACGCTTGGCAGCGACAGTTTGGCCAGCCGCGGAAAGTCCATCTCTTCGATCGTTACCCAGTCCGGCCGTACCGTAACCGACGCATCGCGAATCTTTGGCGGTGGGCCACGCATGCCCCACTTGCGCGTAGTGCCGCGACGTTGGTCACGCAACTTCGACGCACTCTTGGAAAGGGTTGTCATGCCACCGACCTGCACGCCACCGCGGGCACCACGTCCACGGCCCGATCTAAAAACAAAACAAAATTAACTTCCCTCATTGTCTGCCTCTGAAGGAGCATAGCTTCCTCACGGTCAAGCAATTACGCACCGGTTGTTACGCATGTTGCCACGGAAGCGTCCACGCTGGTGCGGCGGCTTCTGGATTCTCGCACTATCAACCAGATGGAATGTCGTCTCATCCTCCTCGTGGAAGTAAGCGTACTGGCTGCCTCCGCCGAACTGCGATGCGTACTTATCTAAAACACAGTAAACCGCCACAATTAACAACAAATCCGATTGAAGTCCACCCAAACATTCAACGTTCCGTCACGGACGTAGCGGATTGTTGAGGTTATGTTACACTCACTCGAAAACTTCTTGTCCGTCTGGGCCGTGCCCGTCCAGTCGCTGATCTTTCCTAAGCGATCGCTCTTGCTGAACGGCTGGTAAGGAATGTCCTTGAAGGCCTCGGGCAGCTCACAAGGACCTAAGAGCAAATACAGACATACGGTATTACCATTTTCCGTGCCACAGTCACTACTCCTACAACCGGGATGTGACATGAATGCACTTTCTTACCCCAGCTATCTTCGTTGCATTGGAGTGGCGGCGGTTCGAACGTCGCAATCTCCGGCGTACAGCTAATGGTTTCGCTCATCGTAAACACACTGCCCCAGAACCGACAATATGCCTAGTTTTACCGAAAATTCGACAAAATTAGGCTACACTACCGGAGAAAAAGGTACCCTTCAACAAACTCGCAAAGCGACCGAACGTGGCTGCTTTTCTATTTGACAATCCTGATTGACAGCTGTCAAACACAAGCAGGGCAGGGTTGTATAGGAAACTGCTGGCCAAATATTATAAATAATATTTTCTTTGGAAAGTTTTCTCCATCATTTGCCCTTTTTGTGATGTTTATTCAAGCTTATTTGGTTTATCGAATTTTACTAACACCAATAAACTTTTTTTGAAGCAAAATAAAAAATCGATGAAATACAAAAATGAATCATCCTGTGCCGTTTTGGAAGGGGAAAAATAAAGACACAAATTCTAACCAGTTGACAGCGAAGAAAACAACACACATATTTACGATTGCAAGTTATCACTTTTACTTAGTCAATTCTGTTATCTTATGCCACTGCGGGCGGACTGTGAAATTAACGTTAATTGAACTCATATCCGGAAGTGGTCCGCCAGCTTGTCCGTCGCAAATGCCAATATGCTAGTGCTAGTGTTAGGCGACCTACACATTCCCCACCGGTGCAGCAGTGTTCCGGCCAAGTTTAAGAAGCTGCTAGTTCCGGGGCGTATACATCACATTCTTTGCACTGGGAATCTATGCAGCAAGGAGTCGTACGACTATCTGAAAACGCTCGCCAACGATGTGCACATCGTGCGGGGTGATTTCGACGAAAATACTAACTACCCGGAACAGAAGGTGGTCACCGTCGGGCAGTTTCGGATTGGACTTTCACATGGCCATCAGGTGGTACCGTGGGGCGATCCGGAAGCGTTAGCGCTCATCCAACGACAGCTCGACGTGGACATACTGATATCGGGACACACGCATAAGTTCGAAGCGTACGAGCACGAGAACAAATTCTACATCAATCCGGGCTCGGCAACCGGTTCCTATAATCCACTGGACACCTCCGTCATCCCGTCCTTTGTGCTGATGGACATTCAGAGCACGACGGTCGTGACGTACGTGTACCAGCTGGTCGGAGATGACGTGAAGGTAGAACGGATTGAGTATAAGAAGAATTGAATGTTTGTCGCTGAGCCGCCGCATCTCCCCAGACCGGAGCAGGGCTGGAAAGGGCGCCGGTAGATCGAATAACGAGAGATGTGAATTTAAATATGCATAAATATAATTGTATTCGTGAATGAAAACTTTAAAGCGTGAAAACATCATTTGGTGGTGGCCACTGCTAATCGGCCGTAAGGTTGGGAAGCGAGCGTGTTTTACAAATTTCTCCCGAAACAAAACATACTAACAAAACAAATCGCACAGCAAAAACTGTTTGTCTTTTACATCCTTCTTCGTATCGGTTGCTCCCGGATGCGCACTTTGATTGTCGTCGATCTTCGGCGTAGATGGAATGATGGTCATAAGCCTGGTGGTGTTCTCACGAAAGATTACATCTGTCCTTGGTGGCACTAGTTCCGCTTCCGTTGCCAACAGCGATTCTACGTGAACTGTTGGAGGGATTGCTGCCCTGCTGACTTTGGCGCACCTGTGCCTGCTGTTCCTCTTCCTGCATGGATAACGCAATCGCACGTGCCAGTGCCTCATCCTCCGACATTCCTCCCTGGATAATGGCAATATGTTCGTTTGCCGAGGAGGTGGTACTGGTAGCACTACTCCTCACGGCATTGCCACTGCTTGTAATGGTAGGCCGAAAGGCGGCGAATGGTCCGGATGAAACTGGTTTGCTGGTTGTTTGGCGCTGAATGGCGGCCGTTGCTACGAGATTCCGTTGACCCGCGGCCGGTCCTGCACAGTCATGATCGGTGGTGTGACGATGTTTCAGACAAAAGTTCAACCGACACACGCTACAGTTGACGGGGATAAGCTCCTTTTTCTTGCAGTTCCGGTACGAGCAACGATTGGTGTAAATTTTCTTCCGATCTGACTTGCAGAACCGATCTATGTGCGCCCCCACGGTCACATCAGGTGATACGTCGCGGGGCGTCGGAACTGGATCACCACACAGTGGACAGATAGGAACTTGTACGTCTTTTTTGTACGCCGACGGGCACGTATGGTCCTTGTAGCTGAAGTGATCGGAGCTGGAAACAAAGAAACAAGCATTTGGAAACAAAAAAAATAAATGATGACATTCTCCACATCTAGCGAGTCAGAAGCATTTTCTAATTCGGAATACATACCAGAATATGGCACCACATGCATCACATTTCATAGGCAGGAAGTCTAACTTGTTGCAAAACTGCTCCGAGCAGTGTTTGCCCAAATTCGGAAACTCCATTGTGATGGTACTGATGGTTCGAACGGATTTCCGTGTGTTATACGACTGGGTACAATTGTTTCGCTACCGATGAGTCACTTCCAAGTGTGCTTTCACTTCGCGCCGCTGCGTCACTTAGTAAACAGATGGTGCGGGCCAGTTGATGCGTATATTTATGCTAAGAAATAGCACACAAAACTACCTGAACATTCGCGTCTATTCGTTTGTGATGACTTGACAATTTATATGTTTAGGTTTCCCACCTTTTTTGACAATCACAATAGACAAGCAATCTGACCTTGAATGCGATGCATGCGGTAAAACGATTTAAAATACAGAATTTCTAGGTTGCCACACGCAAATTAAAGCCAACTGAATTTGTACAAATACATTTTACGCAACTTCGACAAAGACGTGCGAATGTAGTTGGGGGAAAAAATATGAAAATGTTGTTATTTACAATCTACCAATTGTACCGACCAGATCCAACCCTGGCATTACACCGACACCTTCGACAGCTGTCAAGTGACTCCATTTTGTTCGGTAACGTCACCGGCGCTTGCTTTGCTTTTTTCCTTTCGCGATTTGTCAAAAAACGCGATCTATACGGTGTGGCCGCACGGTCTGTAACTTTCGCCGTAAAAAAAGAGATTTATCTCGTTTTCACGTGCCCCAAAAGTATATGTCTAACGACCTAAAGTGAACTGCAAGCAAGTGAAATCGAATTTACCATGTCTCGTTACGTGCAACGTCCGGAAAACGCTCTGAAAAGAGCGAATGGTAAGTGTGATTGATCGGGGGTGCTCGGGGACGGGCTCAAATTCCAATATGGACGACACGTCAAATGTCCACGTTTTGATGCGCAACCGTGTGTGTTTGTTTGTGCCGGCTGTTGGTACCGTTCTTTGCAGAATTCATCGATGTTGGCAAGAAGGCGCGTGCCCTGGACACCCTCCAGGAGGTGTTCCGGGCGAAGAAATGGAACTACAACTGGTCGGAGTCGGTCATCGAACCGGTCATGTTCAAGTATCTGGACCTTTGCGTCGAGCTGAAGAAGTCGCACATCGCGAAGGAGGGCCTGTTCCAGTACCGGAACATGTTCCAGCTGGTAAACGTTGGCTCGCTGGAGAACGTGATCCGTGGTTATCTGAAGATGGCTGAAGACCGCACGGAACAGGCGCAGCAACAGTCGTCCCAGGCCATCCTGGACATCGACGATCTGGACAATCTGGCAACGCCCGAATCGATCCTGATGAGTGCGGTGTGTGGCGAAGACGCCCAGGATCGTTCCGATCGTACGATTCTGCTGCCGTGGGTAAAGTTTCTGTGGGAAAGCTACTGCCAGTGTTTAGAGCTGCTGAAGGTGAACTCGCACTGCGAAACGCTGTACCACGACATTGCCCGGATGGCGTTCCAGTTCTGTCTGAAGTACAATCGCAAGATGGAGTTCCGTAAACTGTGCGAGAAGCTACGCAAACATCTGGAGGACATTAGCAAGGTATCGTCGCAAACGGCCAACGTGAGCATCTCGAAGCCGGAAACGCAACAGCTCAATCTGGAGACGCGTTTGCATCAGCTCGATTCCGCCATCCAGATGGAACTGTGGCTGGAGGCGTACAAGGCCATCGAGGACATCCACGGGCTGATGGCAATGTCGAAGAAGACGCCTCTGCCAAAAACCATGGCACTGTACTACACCAAGCTGGCAATGGTTTTCTGGAAGGCGGGCAATCAGCTGTTCCACGCATCAGCACTGCTGAAACTGTTCCAGCTGTCGCGTGACATGAAGAAGAACGTTACGCCTGAGGAAATCCAGCGCATGACGACGCATGTTCTGATTGCTACGTTGGCCATTCCGTTGCCATCCGCGCATCCGGAGTTCGATCGGTTCATCGAAACGGACAAGAGCCCGATGGAGAAGGCACAGCGACTGGCGTTCCTGCTCGGTCTGCAACAATCGCCCTCGAGGGCACTCCTGCTCAAGGAGCTCATCCGGTTGAATGTGCTGCAGTTGGCTGCACCCCAATTCCGAAATCTCTACCATCTGCTGGAGGTGGAGTTCGATCCATTGAAACTGTGCGAACAGGTGCAAAAGATCGTGGACGAGATTGAGGCTGATGCAAACTCAGTGTACGGACAGTACGTGCAGGCCTTGAAGGATGTGACCTTGGTGCGGCTGGTGCGTCAAATTTCGCAGGTATATCAGACAATCGAGTTCCCGCGTTTGCTGGAGTTGGCGAAGTTTGCCGACTACCATCATCTGGAGCGCATTCTAGTGGACTGTGTGCGCCACAACGACATGCAGATTACGATCGATCATCGCAACGGGTGCGTACATTTCGGAACCGATCTTTCCGAGAGCCAGCGGGAAGATCATCCGGACGGACCGACGCTACAGTCGATGCCATCGGAGCAGATCCGTTCGCAGCTGGTCAATATGTCGGTGGTGTTGCATCGGGCCATTGCTACGATCGATCCGAACCGCAAGAAGGAGGAAAGGGAAAGGTTGCGCGCAGAGATGGTGCACCAGTACGAGGAGAACGCCGACAAGGAGCATCAGCGTATTTTACAGCGACAGAAAAAGATCGAGGATCGCAAGGAGTACATCGAGCGGATGAATCAGGAGCGCGAGGAGGAAGAGCAGCGCCTGCAGGAGGAACAGGCCCGTATGTTGAAGTTGGCCGAACAGCGCCGGCTGGAGGCGGAGAACGAAGAGCGGGAGCGCAAGCGGCACGAAAACGAGCTGGCGATGATGAAGGAGCGCAACATGAAGGAGAAGCTCGAGCAGATCAAACAGACCACAAGTGGCCTGAAGCTACTGAAGAAGCTGGACGAGGAGGAGATCCGCAAGCTGAACACGGAAGAGATTGCGGCGCGCGAAGCGGAGGAGCGACTGAAGGAGCGCAAGGCGCATGAAAACAACTTGAAAACGCAGGAAAAGAAGATCGATTACTTCGAGCGAGCCAAACGGCTGGAGGAGATTCCGCTCATCGAGAAATATCTGCTGGACCGATCGGTTCAGGACAAAGAGTTCTGGGAGAAGCAGGAAGCGGGCCGCATAGAGGCGGCCATCGCCGAACGCAAGAATGCCGAGGCGTGTCAGGAGCGGTTGAAGCGCATGCTGCCCGATCGCGATGTTTACTGGCAGCAACTTAAGAACGAGCGCGGCAATCAGTTCGCCGAGAAGCTGAAGCAATTCAATCTGGCACTGGAGGAGGAACGTAAGCGTCGACTGGCGGATCGTGTCGTCAAGCGTCGCGAGGAGCGCCGTATGAAGTGGTTGAAGGAGAAGGAGGAGGAACGGCGTCGTATCGAAGAAGAAATTCGCAAGCAGAAGGAAGAGGCCGATCGCATTGAGAGGGAACGCCGTGCTGAGGAACGGCGCATTGCGGACGAAAAGAACCGGCTGCTTGCGGAGAAGCAGCTTGCCATTGTAGAGGAGGTGGAGCGCAGGCGGAAGGAAGAGCTGGAGGCGATGAAGGAGACGGACGGTCGGCGTGATCGACGAGGTGCGGGTGGTGCTGGCGAATCCAAGGCCGAAGAAAACTGGCGTAGAGGACCAGCGGCCACTACTACCCCGAATCCTGCCGCTAGTAATGATGAACCGAAAAAGAATGTCTGGCAGGCATCTGGCCGATATGCACCCGGGCCGCGCGAACGCGGTGGTGAGTCGGGTGCAAAAGATAAATGGCGCTCTGCACCGGAAGATCACGAAAAGGATGGAGGCGCTCGGGAAGGCGGTGGTATGCGCCGTGGTGGAGAGATGCGCCGTGGACAAGATGAGCGTGGACCTATCCGGCGTGCTGCTCCCGCTGATGACCGTGGTGACCGAGAGGATCGTGGACCTATTCGTCGTGGTGGTGGTGGTGTTGGTGCTCCGCCAGCAGCAGGAGGTCCGCGCCGTGGAGATGACCGTCCGGGCGGTGGTTTCAATCGTGATCGTCGTGATGACCGTGGTCAACGGGGTGGTGACCGTGATAATAACTGGCGCCGCGGTCCGGCCGAAAGCAATGATGAAAACCGACGAGGCCCGGCACAGCGGGACGAAGGACGGCAGGACACCTGGCGCAGTGCACGTCAAGAGGCTGCCCCAAAACCGAAGGAAGAACGACCACAGCGTGAACCTCGCCCTCAGGAAAATGGTACTAAAGCCATCTGCTTTTGCATTTATCTGTGGCTAACATTTTGTATTTCCTTTTTTTCAGCTCCCCCACGTAACAATGCCGGCCCCGATGACGAAGGATGGACGGATGTGAAACACCGTTAGTATGTTAGGATGTGCTGCACTTCCGGTCTTCTACAACGTATGCAGTCTACGCCCAATGTTGCAATCGATTCGCTTACAGATCTGAACGATAGCAACGGTTTACTATATCCTTTATGACATGCATGCAGAACAGCAGGAAAATGCGCGATCGAAAGTGGCATCTATATGCTTAGGTAACTTCACAATAAAATATAATTATCCATATGGAAAATAATTACTCTGCGTTTACGCTTGAATGAAGCTTTCATCAGAAACTAAATATCATAGTCTCATCATTCTACTATGGACGATAGCACGGGGTGGGATTAGTATTATGAAATGTTAATAAAAGAAATGTTTATCAACAAACCTCGATGTTTCAATAAACATTAGCGTTCCTTTACCTCGATACAATGGAATGAGTTGGTTTTTACCACATGCATGGTTTGAAGAGTTTCAGCTCAAATTATATAATGATTCAATATAGTTTAAACTCAACAGAATTTTTTGATGTGACACATCATCGCCAATGGTAGTAGATTGGTTTACGGAACAGGAAGAAAGCACCAGATCGGCGAAACAACTATAGATCTAAGACTACCTGCTGTTGAAATAAGGTACAAGATCTGATGAGATACAGAACGGATGATAAGCCAGAGTGCAACATTTAAAAAAGTTTTTTTTTTTTTTATTCACTGAAGAACGGCCGGGCCGTATACCTTAAAAACTAATCTTAAAATCTAAAATTCATACTATAAACTTATAGCTATACAATGTGGAGACATTTCCTTCTCCTTGTGATTGATACACCTTATCCCGGGTGAACTCGGAGGTGATTAATTCATTGAGACTTCATTTATGCTCTAATATTTCCAGTCCAATTTCCAGTTTCCAATGCAGTGTTTCCGTATATGCTTCCTATTAACCAGAGCGGCGGAGTCTTATCTGGAAAGCGAAAAACTCAACGTTGACAACGTTATGAAAAGGAAAAAAAAAATCTGTCGACCCACGAGAGGCGACGCATTCGAAGTGTAATTCCGACAATAGTAGCAGAACATATAATTCTACTAGTACAAAAACTACGAACGAACGATAGTGCATACTATCTACGGGAGAGGAAGTGGGAAGGGAAAGACGTCACAGGGTGATTCCGTTCTCTTTGGCGAAGTCGAAAATAATCCTCGCGTACCCGTAATCCTTCCGCCCCAAGATGTCGCGCATCGGCACCGCAGGGGTTCTTCCTGATGCCTGAACGGTAGCTAGAAGTCCGGGTCTTGCCGCATCGAAATCCACACATGACCAGAGGATGTGGTCGATGTCATGGAATCCGATACTACAGCTACAAACCTTGCTGTCGGCCATGCCTATACGTTGAAGATGTGCATTCATCGCAAAATGGTTCGACATAAGTCTAGACATCATACGAATGAACGCACGACCTACCGGGAGACCCTGAAACCAGGGACGCAGGGAAATCTGTGGCGAGATAGAATACAGGAACCTCCCGAGCTCATCCTCATCCCACAAGCTCTGCCATCGGGCCATGCAAAGCTGTTGAGGAGCTTGGAGGAACTCGTGAGGAGGAATCGACCTCTCGAAAAAGCTGCCCTCAGAGGCGTTTAAAAAAGTTATGTTTGTTCAAAAACGAATATCGTTGTACATCTCACTTGTAAAACGAATGTTTTAAGGAGCCTACGGAATGAATGGAAAACAATATAAAAGTTTTGTGGTAGTGCGTATAAAACATAATTTATTACTATTACAATTAAAACAATAAAAAACACGTACAAAAACGACAGCGGGCTCTAACTGTAAAACTCGATCTTCGTTACTTGACGGTCCGTTGGAGAGAGGGCACTCATTCCCGACGCCTTCCACCGAACGAATCACACGCATCGGCATCTAACATTACAATCTCTTATAGATGAGAGCCTGCTCCATATGATACCATTGCGACAGGTGCAGCTCCATGATGCCGTCACAACAAAAAGGCTGTACGTTTTGTAGATAAGCGGAGTTTAATAAAATCTCCCAAACATTATTGCATTGAATAATGCCTGATAGTCTCCCCAAAACATACCAGATTTGGAATAATGCCAATGACCAAGGTCACATTCCACATGTTGCTTCTACCAAAGGTTTGCACCAACTGCATTCATCATATCCTACAGCAAGGATAGCTACAGACAGGAGGACATATGATCACCTCGAGCTAGAAGTCGTTGCTGTACCTGCTAGTCAAACTCTAGAACCACAATCAACATGGGTCACGGAGTATGGGTTCCTTCATAGTTATTTAGCCAACTGGAAACTACCTGAGTCTGCACCAAAGCGTTGGAGGACATTGGGCCATGACCAGTTATCATCCACCAGGATTCATCATAAAATGCAGCAACGTAGTTGAACCCGGCTAGCCGTGTAGAACCCGGTTTCCGGTCGGCTGTATCAGTTTACTTAGGATTTTGTGACTGTTTTTTCTTTATTTATTTGAAATAATTTGCCTCTGGGATTTTAAAATAGATTATTAAAAACACTATGAAAACTTCAGGAGCAAGAGTACTCAACAGCCATTGACCAGAAACCCAAAGAAAGCAGGTGGAAGAGTATTGAGAGGTAACTTTTAAAGAAACAGAGGATTAAATTCGAAGACCGAAGGCAGACAGAGAGATGCCGAAGTCAAAATGGTTAGAATGAGCCTTAAAATGTCTGAGGCAGGCCAAAAAGATCGTTTGAGCCATAGCGAAACCTGGGTGCAAAGAGGAGAGGAGAGGTAGTAAGAGGAGGGCGGGGACGAAGCGAGCTGGTGGGAAAATAGAGCGGCAGGAAAAAGAACAGGGACGGCCTGTCGATTGCTCCAGGAAGCAGCCCAGCGATAAATGCAACCAAGTTGCAACTCTTCAGTTCTGCTGCCTCCTATCAGTTTTTCTCCAATAGGTTTAGTAATTTAATATATTTTCCAATATATTCAAAACATGCAATGCATAATTTAAGTTTGAGTAAAAAAGTGGCTATTTTGCATTTCCTACACATTTTTTTGTTATTTGGCTCTTTGCTTCAACAAGTTTGGCGACAACAAGTTTGATCGTTGAACTTGATTAGTAATAGAGGTCAATTTTAGTTAAGAGGATCAATTACCATAAAATCACTTAATTTTGCAATATTTCCTTATATGATTTTATTATTTTATTGCATGTATGTAACCCCTGTTTTCTGGTACATATTAATCATTACATGTTATGATATGACAACGAATGCAATAAAGCAACAACCATACCATTTAAATTTGTTTGTCTAAACGTTCTTGAACCGAACGAAAAATGCACACTGCATATGTAACGTTTTACTCACATAAACTGTAGCCTAATATAGAACACACCGATAAAGTTAAATGGAATGCGCGTTCGCACACCGTTCGCATTGCCCTTTACGGCTCGCAAAGCTCAAAGTCCTGCAGGTCAATATTGAGACCGTTCGTTTCGAACTCCTTCACGTACTTTCGCACCAAAGCTTCCGTATCGATACAATCCAGTTTTTCTTGTATGCGCATTCGCAGCGGATTCTCGATTGCGTCCATAATCTGGTACCGTAGCAGATTCGGCAGAATGTTAACGGCGGCCTCAATGATGTAATCGAACGTTCCGGCCCCGTCACACCGCACCTGTATGTTGCCGAGCTCCAGCTGAAGGTCTTGCAGTTTGAGTTTCTTGCGAAGATCCAACGGTTGCACGACCTGGAACTCCACTCGTATGTGTTCGACCGTGAACTGTGCCCGGCCGGCATGGGACAGCATGCCGCGACCGATCGATATTTCCCATTGCGTCGAGCCAACGATGCGTTGAGTGGCCACGTTCATCCCAAGCGTAGCTGAGTTGTTCTGCATCGTTACGGAGATGTCACCGTACCGGTAGAAACTGGAACCACCGCTGATCCACGTGTGCATCGTCTGCATGCCAAAGATGCCGGCTGTATTGTTGTACTCCGGCACGTGGAACGGATCCAGCCCTTTGGATCGCACTATGGCACGCATCTCGCCGATCGCCATATCGAGCGGCGAAATCGAATTGGGCAGGGTGAATTCATTCTCGACCGTGATGTTTAGCATCCGGGTGTCGACCTCCTCGCGAATTTTCGTGTATGCTTCGGACAGCATGAAGGGTTTCATCGTGTCGTACACCAGGTTGGACGCCGAGTTGACCACGCTCTGGAAGATGCTGCCCATGAAGCCGAGATTCTGGAAGTCCATTGCCATATCGTCGAACGCGATGTCCAGCTCGATGTCCTTGGTGCGTAACGTGCCGTCCCGTTCGACGGCCAGCGACACGTTTGCTTTGGTGAGCACATTTCGCATCAGCACCGTGAAGGGACCCTCGGCCCGGTTGAAGAATGTGCTCATCGTGTAGTTCCCATTGACCGTGATCTCATCGATGGATATCTGCGCTGTGACGGACATGCTGTTCAGCTCGGTGCGGAGGAAACGAATGCGAAAGCGGGACATTCCGTGGGCGAGCACATTGCGCAGATGCATCTTGGCGAAGGAGAACGACTGTTTGATCTCGGGAATGGGCATCGGATCGGGTATGGTGGCACCCGGCAGTCCAATCGGATCTTCCTGTTTGTACAGGTCGATAATGGCAAACAGTTGCTCCGACAGGAGCGTTTCACCGGCCATCTGCAATCCATGTTTAGGCGCTGTTTGGGTACGTGAATCCCACATTAAATGGTCTGTCGAACAGCTCGTTAAAGAATGCTAGTGCTCCACGTTGTACATACCGTCCGGGGTGCACACAGCCACACTGATAAGACAGATCAAATTGATCCACAATAGGGTGATTACTCCTCTGGCCATCGTTACTGACGATCCCCGACACCAATACACTATCAAACACGAAGTAATACGAACAACACTGTTGGACAGCGACGCAACAAGCAAACTGAAGTTTGTGCGTCCAATGCCGATTTACAACTGGCCTCGGTCGTTTCCGAGCATCATCACGCTGGCTGCTACAGCTATGTTTGGGATGAACGGTCGCATCTTATCAACATTATCAGTTTCTTACGTTCGGCCGATGACGACGATTCGATCCTCAGTGTGGATCGCTGAGGAAGAAAGATCGTACCCCGTGGAACGACTGTTGGAACAGTGAGTTGCTTTTCGGGAAGGTCGCTTGACGCGTCAGGGTCCATTCCAGTCTTATCAGCTGCGTGTGAAATATTGTTCCGTGAGTTTGGAAATTGGTAACAGAATTGAATTTGTAAATCATCTAATGATTGGATTTTTTTACCAAGCGGTTACAGATACATGTGTGATGAGTGTCGATATTTTTTTATAAATATCGAAAACAGTTTTTTCCATTCTGTTCATATCATCCATGTGCTATGGATGGTTTGTTACTAATATGAGGAGTCGTGGAGATGATCTAGGTTTCTATAGTCAATTGAGCAAATGGGTTAACAACAGATCAAATGTAGCTCTTAATATAATTGTTATGGCCCAACCTGCTCTCGGTAGATCTCTCACGGTAACTCAGCGCTGACAGCGGTTGATGTGTAGGTGCGATCTACCGAGAGGTCAGCGTTCAGGCTCGAAGGGGTCACTTCAGGTTGAGCCACCGCTGGTCAAAGCGGGAAGAGTGAATTTGTAACTAGTCGTAAAATATATGTAATACTTGTAATTGGTTACGCGTTCGTTATTTAAATGTTACTGTGTCGCGGTTTTGAAAGAATATAAAAATAATCATACAGAACATTAAAAACACTGGGAAAACCTACGCATCGGAGACATGGTAGAGTTCTCTGTAAACATATTATCGCGATAGAAATCACAGTGTTGACCATCCTCACTAATTCAGATGTAAATATCAGATCATCAGAATCGACCCATAAAAAAACACAAGGTTTGTTATTCCTCAATCGTTGTGAAACGTTTAACGACCCTCTTGTTTTTAAAATCTCTGTATTGTTAATTATAATTCAACGCAACATGTCCGTACACAGCTGTAACTGTTGAGACGACACGCCTTAAGAAAGTAAGACTGGTAGGATGGATCCACGCTAACACTCTGCAATCAACACCGCATCACTGCTTCTTAGTCTACTTTATCTACAAATTAGCCGTTACAAAACTCAGGTATTCTTCATAGCAGGAAAAATACTAGGAATTGTTGACGATCCGTCCTTGTGAAAAATATCAAATACCCCACGAAACTCGCACCAACACTTTGTACGTCATTAATGCCCAACTCAAAGCTATGATACGGCGGTTTACTTCGTCTATGGCTGTGTTCCAATTAAATGCTGCTCTGAGGAGAGTACAATGTTATGGGGATTTCTATTAAACTACAATACTGTCGAATGTCATTAATATCGAATGTCATTAATACCATTAATATCGATGTTAAACCGTTTGTAACATGTACAGTTTGATGCTCCAAGATAGTAGCGCACAATAATTCATTTAGTCGAGACTCGTTAATCAGTATAACGTCTTATGCATCCGAACTACAACAAGATTCGAATTAGCCAAGACACAAACTGGTAATACTCAGAACCGATCTTAACCAATTGCTGCACAGGGGAAATAATAAAATGAACCCTTATTAACAAGTGCCACAAATACACATTAAGGAAACAGTTCTTACTTAAGAAATAATAAATCAGAAAAGTTTCACAACACAGTTAGATGCACGCTAATTTTCGACACATGTAGGATATATTTTCGAACCAGGAATCAATAAATAATTATGAAAATTTAATAGAATTCATCCAATGAAAGTTAGGATCAATGAAGGTCATTAAACGATTAGCGAAACATCACGAAGACAACATATTCACAGAAGCTGCAATTAGCATAGAACAGACGCGCATACATAAGCAGGAGGGCTAAATACGCCAATAAGGACAATGTAATTAATTTGATATAAAAGAATGCTCGGGCGGAGCCAAAAAATAATAAATAGTCCGCAGTCCATAATAATTTGTGTTTGTATTTGTATTTATTTGATTCAACGGGCTATATGTGGCCCGCTTGAAGCATGGCCTTACATTTTCTGATACTTAACAAGTATTTGGGCGCGCTGCACGTATACAATTAAGGAACACGGAACGCGACAAGTCCGGTTCAAAACGATCACAAACAGCGTTGAAGTTATTGTGAGGTGTTAGTTAGGTGCCCGGAGTTAGGGTGGTCCGGTGGCCAAGGCGATAACGGCGCTGGTCTTACACGGAAAGACCCGGGTTCAAATCCCATCCGGACCGTTCCCCCGTAGTGAGGACTGACTATCCAAATACGTGATATCAATATGTCTAGTAAGCCATAAATGGTAGACATGACCGAATAAGTTGTTACGCCAAAGAAGAAGAAGATTAGGAAGAAGAACCGAAACAAAATTTATTACACAGTGATCAAGTTTCCCACTAGTTGTTCTGTATCAAATAAATGCAGGAGATTCGAATATGCGAAACGGCTGAGCTGAGGTTTTTAATGTTCCTATTTCATATTTTTTAAGTTGAATCAAGCTAATGTAGTGGTGGATCGGTAGCCGAGGAGATATCGCCGTTGATCTTAAACGGCAGTAGTGGAGATCGAACCCCATCCGGGCCGTTCTCCCATAGTGAGGACTGACTACCCACCTACGTGTTATCATTAAGTCTAGTGAGCTAGAACTGGCAAGCACGACCAAGTAGGTCGTTACGCCAAAAAATAGAAGAAGCTAATGTAAGGTTATATTAGTTTGTGTATTCTTCTTCTTATTTTGTTTCTATTATGAAAAAGGACTTCGATCAATCTTTTTTGTTTAAAAGTGTGTAAGGTTAGATCCTGAATATATTGGATTGAACATTTTAGTTTGTATTAGTATTTTAAACAAATGGAACCATATTCTACCATAAATACATACACTTATTTCCAACTAGCTCTAGTTATTGGAGTTTGTTGCACGGAGCTAGCAATTAGTGTAATTAGTTGATACACTGGCTATCATGTACTTGAAGGTTCTTTCTGACATTTATCCAATCCTATTTCAACAATCACCCATTCATTTTGTGTTTAGGCCCTTTCAATTACATTCCTTTATATTTACTAAGACGTCAACGAGGTAAAATTTACCTTCCACTCACATGATACAATATTAGTGGGAAATAATACTTATAAATTCGTGAGAACTTAAGCAATCATTTCTCAGATGCCTTTTTTTGTAGTTACCCTTCCATTCTGCTGCGTGCAAGGGGAATAGCAAAGTTCCAAACCAAATGTTTCCCGGTGCTTGGCAGCATAAATGAAACTGCATAGGCTGTTGCCACAAAGCACGTGCAACCAAGGTTTGCGGTAGCCGGTTTTCACCGCATCAAATTGCCCGTCTGAATTGCGTATGCTTTTGCGCCACATGTTGGAGTTTGGAGCAATTTTCTGCTGCAACAAAGCTGCCACTACCTTCAGCACTATAATTTTTCTCAAACGGATAGGTTTAGCACAACAAGCGGCTTGCCTTGTGGGACTCTTCCGAAATTTGAATTCAACTTAAAAGTGTTCCAAATAGCAATATTGAACGGGGTTGCGGAAGTTCAAAGTGCATACGTGTTGAATAGTGTCACCAGCACCGTGTTCCCATTTGTACAATTTTGCTACTCTATTTACCGCCAAATGACATGCTCCAATTAGCACGACAGATGCAATAGCTAGCAAACGTTGATGTAATTTTCTTGTCATGTAACTTTTTGTTTTACATTAAATGCATTCTTCCGAATAACTCTTTTCGAGTGACACGCTGTTCCGATTGGTAACGTGCTGTCACTTTCATGCAGCTATTTTTACCTTCCATTTTTACAACTAAAGAAAAGAAAACAAACAAACAAACGAAGAGAAGAAGGTTCGATTTTGCCCTCACAAACACGGAATATTTCTCGTTTTATGTGCTTGGAAATTATGACGAGCCGAGCTGGAACGTTAATTAGTTTCCAGCTGCCAGTAGGGAGTGATTTTATTGTTCCGGGATTTCGTGAGAGCTGCAACGGTGCCCAGATTGCTCGGCTCGTTCAGTTCCGCCAAGTGCTGCCATAAAGGCAGGGTGCAGAAGCTTTCTAAGGACGCCACGTTCACCCGTTCAGCTGCCAACCGACAGAGGAAGCTTTCCTACTTCTCCCGCCCCAACTTGTGCAGTGCTGATATCGAGATCTGGTCGGTAGGTAATGTATTAATTTCCGGAAAGTAGCAAACGCAAGCGATAAATATCGACGGCGTTGGAATAAATCCCGCGAATATCAGTACCCACGCGGAAGGGCGATAGGCACGCGTTCGGCAACGTTGGCAAGCGGTGTGTGGCACCGGTCTTAAGGGATTAAACCGGAAATGCTTCCGTTGATAAGTCGTTCATTCGATTTTTATTAAATTGCAACCAGCGAAACTTTACCGATTGTTGTCGGAGGCGGTCCAAACCGGTACGGTATGTACTAGGCATAATTATCTTTACGTGAGACGAATTCGGATTTCGGGCCCGGGTGTACGTGAACTTAAATAATGTTTTCTTCCGTACGCTTTCATCTCGGGGAGCATCGTGGAAGAGAAGGTAAAACATTGGAGCGAATCGTGTTTCTGCTGGGCAACGGGACATTGGGTGGGAGTGGGCTCGGAAATTCGGCTTTGGGATGGCGATTACGTGCGATGATAAATTTGAGGGTTAAGGGTTATTGTTGCCACCAGGCAGGTAATCTAAAACGTGATTTAATGTTCAGATAGAGCAGTATTTTTTGCTTATCTTATAAATTATAGCATCGTTTCGGGAAATATTATTACGGGGGCTTTCTGTTTTTGGGGCCGCCTCTCGATGGATTAATCATACCGTTGTCTAGTTATTATTTTTACAATACATACTAATTGTTTTCTGTTTTTTTTTTGCGTTTCCGCGTTACATCCTTTCTGGTGTTTTATGTCTTTTATTATAAGCGATTTGAATGACCGGACGATTGTTCTGCATCTGTTCGAATTAATTTTGAGCAAAAAATATAAATTTAATCTCATTTCGACTGTCCAGCTGTACAGTCCGAAGGGAAATGCAAAAGCCGGTTGTTATTAGTGTTGAGTGTTGAACAAATTTAATTCCATAATTACAGCAAACAAATGAAATGGCAGCCAAGTTTTTGGCACCTGCAAAGGAACAATTCATCGATATTAATGGCATTTAATCCGATTTAATACAGCGCTGCTAGCGATGTCTATAGTGTTGTTTTGCAATCAACTAAAGCAAACACTCTGCAAACAGTCGAAACTGCATCTTGCCACCCACCCCGGGTGTCACCCATTCCCGCTGAACGAGTGATTACAAATTCATTAGCATTCCTTCGGTATGGCGCCGAAGATCAACAGTTGCGCTTGTTCGCAACGAACTACGCAGCAATAACGCCCGTTTTGGGAGCGGGAACACTGTCCGTGGCCGCGTTGCCGATGCTACCGGGGAAAGCCGCCTCGTCATCGTCGTGCTGTCGTCGGGCATTGAGCAGCAAAATATTTTCCACACTTACCGTCTTAATACTTTCTAATTAGTTCCTTGAAGCGTTTTCGCACCTAGCCCAGCAGCGAAGGCAGAAGCTACACACACTTTCCTTCTTCTACTACTTCCTTTCTGTTTCCCCGGCGTTGATTGCATGCTGAACAAAAAAAAAGGTACGTTCCCTATCCACCCCACGGTGCAAACAATTCCCCACTAATCCTTTTCATCTCTTCCAGCGTGGCAATCGTTTTAATGCAAAGCGCCAGTGTCAACCGGTTGTCGGTGTATCGCAGAAAGCAAAACTTCGCTAATTTATGCGCGGAAAAAGAAAGTAAATACAGGCAGCATACCTTGTACTTTTCCCACCCCACAGCCCGCTCCATTTTTACAGTGCGAACGGAACACTTCTTGGCCCATTCTGCGCGTGGATTGAGTGGTGACGTGAAGTGTCACGGGAAGTCTGGAGTGCTGCAGATTATTTACCAAGACCGGATAAAGAAAGGTAAGAAACCGTGAACGAACACGTATACGGATAGAAAAATAAAATCAACATTTCGCTCGTTCTGTACACGGGCAAGATGTTTTAAACCGTGCTGTACTACTGAGGCAGCACCAACCGGTCGGGTAGCAACGGAACGGTTTGACACTGCCGTGAATGATTTAATGCAACTAGCTTCCTTTCCTGACGAGCCCCCGTCGACTTCACTTCTGATTACGTATTCATGCTCTAGCACACACTTGTGTGGGTTAGTTTTATTCCCTGTTAATTAGCTCACTGCGCTGGGGAGTCTTAGTATTTTTTTCAGGGGTGGATGTTCGTTTGTTACAACTCTATACTTTGTTTGAAAATTGTTTCTATTGAATGACATTTCATGTGTATTTAATGTTGTACGCTGTGGAAGTGAAATGTAAAGTTTTTTGAGGAGTATGCAGCGCATTCAGCTACTGCGTGGGGCCTCGAACTTGTAACCGAAAACTGAAAAGAATTTTATGCTGTTTGGTTCGTCTTACAAATCTGGTCACATCGTATATCAACTGACAGAATATGGAAAACAAACTTAAGCGTTTAGTTTTTTTTTGCTGCTAAAAGAGAAATATTTTAATTTGTTCCGGCATTAAAAGCTGCCTTCATATAACCATTAATGGAATGTTGTGTTTTGGTTAATGCGAAGTGTAATGTTACGTATTTTAAATAAAAACTTTGAATAATATTTGCTTAACTACTTTTGACCATATCATTCTCTTATGCAGCCGAAGCAAGGCCATTTTCCGCAAATAGTAACAAGAATATTGTAATATTGTAACAAGAACATTAAGTGACATCAGGCTACATTTTTTCTCCTTCGTAAGTATCTAAAACAGAACTTCTCATCAGCCATTGAAAAACTTCCGAAGAATAATGATTACATAATTTCATATTGTTTACAAACTAAGGTTTGAATGTGCTTCTACATATTTTAAAAACTAATTCATTACATAGCAAGTAATTTCGAGCACCGCTTGGGATAAATCCGCCTCTGTGAGCAGTGGTCGATTGACCTATTGGGGGAGTAGGCGGCCGCCAGGGGCCTCGCCGATCAGAGGGGGCCGGCCGTCAGAGACAGAGAATGGCAAAGCCAATCTTACAAAGCCTTACAAAGGTTAAGAACGTCCACACATCCCTCCCACCATGTCGCTCACTAAACGCCACGGGGGCTTCAGAGGCCGATGAAGATTGTATCCCCCCATGATCTTGAGAAAATTCAACTTACATCCTAGCCCAGGTTTCCTACGTATGGTGGTAGCTCAACATTTGGTACTCTTAGCGCCCCCCAACAGCTTGATCCGCTACTGTCTGTGAGCAAGAATCATGCTAAATTTGTACTTTTACGATACGTAAAAGAAGACATAAAAATGTTTATGAAATTTGTTCCTACAAAACATTGTGTTGCAGTTTGCAAGATATTTCCTCATTTTGGATCTAGTTCTTATTACGATTATTCTCTTCTCCAGGGGTAGTGTGTCAGACAAACGACCAAAGACACGAAGGAATAAAAAAATCAGTATCTAGACAACATTATCAATTACACTATATAGTCCACCATTTGCAAGACATTGGGTATTCCCGTTTACCTATGCTTGGATATTTAAAAACCTACCTGAAGGCCGTGAACGCCATAAAGCAAAATTAGAAGCGTATGAAAAATAAATCCAAGAATACGCCTCTTTAAATTTTCCCAGATGGGAAGGGAAAACCTAATAGCTCCTTCTTATGCAAAAAATCTTTGTAAACATATTCGAAAAATATATTCGTAAGAAGCGGCATGTTGCAATTGAGTTGGATGAAGGTTTTATTTCCCCAAGAGAGGATACTGGGATACCTTTCTGAAATTTCCCAAATTTATCGATTTGCAGAATCTAAGACGGGTGATGGTTTCTAAGTAACACAAGAGGGTATGGGAAGACGACTATTTTCCACCAGCAAGAAGGCACTAGCACGTGAAAAAACCTTCGAAAGGCATTTTTCATTATTATGGCGAATGCAATCGATTGATGTTTGTTTTAACATAACCATACACATATAATTGTGTATTACATAGAATTACAACATGTTTGTAAAAATCCATGTCAGAGCCTTTATTCAATCGTTAATGGTAGATTTAATTAAAACAATAATCTGCTTCACAATGCGGAACTCATAACTTGCGTGTGAGTATGAGAATTTTACGGATTGTGCTAATGAGATAAGGCCGAAAATTGCATTGCAGTAGAACGTTCTTCAGTAGCAATTAACAGTAGAACAACCTACCAGGCTTTATGACTTACCAGTTAATTGCTGATCTATCAGAACGTGAAATTCTGTGAACTTGATAAAATTGTGTCCTTGACTATTATAAATCCCTTAACATACCCTCGGTAGTTTGCATGCGTCCCATGGGACGTTCCTGCAATCAAGTCACTATGGTTGCAGCTAGTTTACTAAAAAAATAATGAAGGTTTCCTTGAATTAACTCTCTTTTGTATAAAATTCTCTACAAATTAAACCATTTGGCTATGTTTTCCGGCATTATGTGAGCAGTTAATTATGAGCTTACTAACAATGGGTACGGAATGTGCTGTGATATTTCTGCAAAACTTGCAGCTATATATCCAGCATTGTTTTAATAGAAAAATGCAATCATAAATTGAACATCCGTTCTAAATAATGAGTTGATTGGTCGACCACAGTATGCAACTATCCATGATACGGATAGATTATTGTATTCCACAAAAAAACAAGCTATAAAAATCCTTTACAAAACAGGAGAAAACCTTTCATTAGCATTGGTATGAACATAACCAGTTGCAGGAAATACTTAAAATGGGTCGTATTTTAAGGTTTATTTTTTCGGAATTTGAGTTCGTTGTGGTTGTTCAATATTTGTATCAAAGAATCAATAATATAGTATGTAAAAAAGACCACGCATAAGGAAATCATCGAAAAGCACGTAACGTTCATTACTAATTCTCCAAAATGTAGTAGCGAAAGCTAAAAACATATTTTATGCATCAACGTTTTTTTTATATCGCATGAGTTTACGGGGATATGATGTAACTGCCCACGTGTGACTCTGTGTGCTCGACCGGCCAAGCTTCCACATTACCTGGCATTGGTTTTGAAGTGCTAACAGAAATAAAGCAAAAACAAACAAATCATAACAAAAAAAATCCACCACAGCAAACGGCAACATCTAATATTTATCTTGTTTTGATGGTGAAGTTTGCTCTGCCAAAACAAATCCAAACCACCAAATGCGAATGTCCATTTCAGACGGCATTCGTAACAATGCGCAAATACGTGAGCATACGTAGCATGCTGGTACGGTACACAAATAATGTAGCAAGGGAGCATAAACGAGAAAAAATGGAAGAAATTCTACGTCGAGCTTAGTGAGAGCATGATCGCAGCAAAGGCTTGATCGGACCAAAAGCAGTGTAGGTAATTGGGGGCTTCATCGTGGGAGGAGAGGGGAGAGAGGGAGTGTAGGAAAGTTAGATAGATTTGGCATAGAATGACACTCGACCGTACGATGTGTGTGTGTGTGTTGTGCTTGTCACTGATTTTGAGTAACTCCTGGAACAGCTTCGAGACACTTTTGCGAGATTTATCATCAAAATGGTAAAGTTTTGTGCACTTGACAATGGTGGCACTGTGATGTTGTTTGTGATGCTCTCTTCTATTCTCTCTCTCTCTCTCTCTCTCTCTCTCTCTCTCTTTCTCTAATTCACCTCCTTTGCCCGTTGGACATTTTATGGAGGTGAAAAACTTTTCCCTATCAGAAAAATCAAACGGTAACGCCGAAGAAGAAGCGAGTGGACTGTGAGGGAAGGCTGGTGAAGAAATAAGAACCTTTCCTTCAAATTGCCAACCAACGATGATTGCTAGTCTGGTAAATCCACACTCTTGCGCGGAATGTAGAGAAGAAAAGCGAGATAGTAATTTTTGCTGACGCCCGACAACTTCGATCCGTTCGGATTCATTTTCTTTCTCTAATGATGATGATGCGTAGCCGACTTGCTTCATTTTAAATCCCTTGCCATTCCTATGCTCTCTCATTGTTGGCCCATCTCGTACCGCACGTCAAGATTCGCAATAGTGTGCGAGCGATTAAACGGCATCTTATCTGAAATAGAAAATCTATCATCGTGTCCGTCGTGAAGCTCCCTCGAAGCATGAGAGGTTTGTCATTTGAGCCAGTCCGGCAGGTAAACCGAAACGGATGCGAGGAAGTGCAGTGAAAACAAGTTTCTTCCGTCGCAGAGGGGGTGGATTGATTGGTACCGGGGCGGGTTTCTTGAGTCTTTTTGCCGGAAAAGTTCTTCGTACGCCGGCCGACGGAAAGAACTAGCAACGGCTAAGGAACACTTCTCTAATGGATTTCCGGGCTTGGCGAATGGTTTCATCGTTGAACGGCCGAGTTCTACCGGCGGCTTCACAAGAAACCCCAGGAAAAGATGAGAACCCGTCCGGGTGAAAGCAAAATGCTTAAATCAACGTATAATTAGTGTTCGATTTTAATCTCGTTTAGCCCTCTTTTAAAACTTGCGATACACTGTTGACTGTGTAGAAGTCGGCCTACCTTTGCCCTCGCCAGAGTTCTACTGCGCCGTTTGTATGCTGCCCCTCTGCACGGTCGGAGAATATTGGACGAAATTAAACAACCATCCCATCGATAATGAAACGAACAGAAACGAGACACCCGCCCTATCGCCATCAAAGGTTTCTCCGAAAATGTGATTGAAGTTTCACTTGGCCACCTTCGCCCCGGGGTACGTATCCGCACTGGAGCCAACGCCCGAGGCAAACAATCTCGGCCAGTGTCACATGTCCATTTTATGATTAGTTTGTTTGCCCGTAGATGCTGCGCACGTATACAGGCGGGACCGTACACTTTCGAAGGAAAGCCACGCACACCGAAACGAATATGAGTGATTTAAATTAAATTCTTGAGAAACTGCATTTTCTCAAGTGTTCGGTGTCATCGATTGTGGATTGAGAGAAGGCACGGTCCGGGTTATAGATTTTATGCCACCGGCACAGATATGGATCCAATTGGATGGTTCAATGGTAATTTTAATCTTTGGGAAAGTCAACAGACGGTCACATGTGGGACCGTATGATGCATAAATCAACCAGTTCCTGGAAGCGGTGTAAAGGCACCGACAAGTGGTGGAAAATTATTAGCACTACAGAGCTGATGCCTCGTTATGTGTTAGTTGGGTCAAGGGTCCATCTCATGTCGGTATTTAATTCGATTTCAAGCGAAAGATATCGCTTCGTTGGGAGGATTAAAATTTTGCATTTATCTTGTGTTTGATGATTTAGGATCAATACGAAACTTTGATTTATGATCAATTTGAACTTTTGAAAGATTGTTAGAATTGTTTTATGGTTTAATCTTAGTATAAAGCTGCAAATTATAATTCATGATATTTCAAAATTGTTTTACACAGGTTCATAATATACTTTCGGCGAAACAGGATGTAATTATTTATCCTTTTTATTCGAAAGACTACGATTCAACCATGGAGAGGACCCAATCTTCTTTGGCCTAACGACCTACTCGGTCATGCCTGCCATTTCTGGCTTACTAGACTTATTGATACCACGTAGTTGGATAGTCAGTCCTCACTACGGGGGAACGATCCGGATGGGATTTGAACCCCGGTCCTGCCGTTTAAGACCGGCGCCGCTTATCTCCTCGGCCACCGGACCCAATGTTTCCTTTAAACAACATACAATCATAAGATCTGACAAAGGAACGAACTCACTGCTGATATTCTTAGACACGATCGAATCAGTAGATCGATTCGTGAAGTACAAAGATTTATTTATATTAAAATGCATATCATAACTTTCTTCAGTAACTTCAGTTGTAGTTTATTTGACGCTTCATATCGGTTTGTGTTACAGAGGCTCTGAACCAATTTGACCACATTCGCCTTCCCATATTATTTTTTATTTAGCTTGTTGGTTTTTTTGTAAATTTTCTCTTAGTTTTTAAACCCCTCAGTCTTATGAAAGTCTTCTGAAGTGATGTGCAAAATAATTGAAACGGATATAGTGAAGTTGATTCGTATAATTTGGTTTTCCACTTTGTGGCTGTTTTATATCTCTACATCTATGTCTACTATGTAGGGAATCACGTGAACAACAAGGAATCGACTGAAACGCGAGCCCGATAGGTTGGATTGAGGATAAATACGATGAAGATAAAACACCTGTTTACCGGAAGCTCTGACCATGATAAAGCTCAACTGGGAAGCTATGAAGAGTCTTGATCTTGATCGAGCTTCCTGGAAACAGATTGCAACCAGGCCATTTCTCTTAGACGTGCTCGTTAGAGCAGTCGAATCAAGAGGAAGTAGAGCATCACATGCATAAGATATGACAGAAAGTTGGTTTTATACATGAAATAACGATCCTGATGGACTTTGGACAGGCCTAATAGCATGAAAAACCGAAGCAATCTAATACTTCGAGCCGACCTAATATCGGAACATGCTAGTGATGAAATTTTTTTCAATTCCTAGGAGGACTTCGTTTGCTCTTCTACATGGCTATATAAACAGTATGTAGAGCACTGAATCACAAGTTATTGAGATGAACATAACGTTTTGAATCCCAGAACATTACTTTCTTCAGTCAAACCCAAGCACTCGACAAGTAGATGTCGAACTTTTACATTTCCTCAACAATGTACGCATTTTTTGGTGGATCTTAATTTACCTGTATATTACTTTGTGTAAGGATTGTATGCTTCTTAAACGTCTAAGGACTAGTACTACTTAATGTCTGTTATACTTATCCTTCTCCGACTGATACTTATTATACTCTTATTCACCACTTCAACTTCGTTGGGTTTTAACTGGCTGTAATTGAAAAAAAAAAAACAGATTCTTTATGATTGAAAAATGTGAAGAAAACAGATATCATAATAATAGCTGCCTCCATATGCATTGCACTTTATAGTGAAAACGAACTGTATTGCAGAGCACAGGCACATTCAAAGTGAAAATGTTTAATTGGTTCTTCAACAGATCGTGATAAACCACCATCGCAAGATTCCAAGTTACCACCCATTGAGGTTAAATATGAAATAGGAAAAAACAACCCACCGTTAATTGACTGTTGAATAGCAAAATCAAACCTCACACAATGGTTCATCTCTTTCGTCTATTAGGCTGTGTTAAAGACCATTTTTTTAAATTCCATAAACTCCGTATACCTCGTCTGTGTTTGTGTGTGTTCCCTCGCGGATAGCTGTCGATAGCACTCACGAAACCACTGGCAGCACTTACCCGTATGTGGATTTCGCTTTTGACGAGCAATATTTATTACTTCAGTTCAATACTTTTGCATAAAATGAAGTGGGGCAATCAAAATAATCGTTCGCAAATGGTCACACATACACGCACACGCATGCATCATACCCGGATTCGTGTTTCGTTCCATAAATACTTTCAGGCACAGGCACAGTATGTCCTGAGTGGCTCGCGGATTGAGATATTTTAAACTCACTTCTTTCACATTAATTTTTCGCAATATTTTTCCCTCTCGCCTTTGGGGAGGTTAAATGTGCTCGATTCATCATCGCTGCCAATAATAGAATCGGCGTCGATTTCCGTACCCGTTATTCATCCTTTTCCATCCCTGGAACTGCCCTTTCGCCGCCTGTACACGCCCCAATAAGTTCGGGTTTTAATGGTGCTCTGGCTGCATCGAACAACGTGTGCAATAAGCACCGCATCCGATTGATGGCGGAATCGATTTTTGATGGGTACGGTTTTATTCGTGAGGAAAAAAACAGTTTTGATTCGATAGGGGAGAGTTTTTTGTTTGTTTGCTCCATTCCATCCATTAATGCATACATCAACGTCAAGAGCACTATTGGTGGCTTGGTTGGTTAATGCAATCTCGCGATAGGAATGATGACTTTCCCTTTGTTCCTTTTCCAACGTTGCAGTGGAGTGCAGGAAGTGCCAAGAATATCACACAGCGGAACGCATTTCCAACGCTAGCATAAAACGGGTAATTAAATTGTGAAATGACGAAAAATTTCACACAACTCGACAGGCCATACAATATGCAACAAGCACAACAATACATTGCTGAACCAATTTTGAACGATCCAAAAGTGGCAATTCCTTTGAACTGTCCGTAAGTGATTGTCGAAAAATGACAGAACAGAAGGTATACTTTGTGAAGAAGCTTACAAATTTGGAATGCCCGGCTAGATTGATATTTCCATTACAACTTGTTAATGAATTTTCAATTCAAATTATATTTTAATATACCATCATTGTATAAAATTGCCCAAACTTTCGTCGTATGGCTGAGACGGATCATTTGCGCCAAATCTGATATTCCATGGCAGAACAGGAAGAAAAGGGCTTGAACGTAGGCAACGAGATGAAACATGAAAGGAAGAGGAAAAGGAGAGAGGAATTAAGGGATAAAAGTGACCTCGAGGAGATCTGTTTTGAAACGTTTGCAGGCCAATAATTTTTCATCGAGCTTCGACATGGCTGAGACTCAGAAAGCACCGGAAAACAGTCCTCATGAAACAAATCTCCTCAAATTCTACAATCCTCAATGGACGTACCGCCTAAACATCTAGGAAGTGTTTTTAGACATGAAGGTTCTTTGATATCATGAGGATTTTTCCCGTGTCAAAGCGTAACCTTTGCGGGTTAGATTTTATTTCTGCTGAGTGGTAACGCTTTAGTCGCGTTGAAACGTTTTTTACCAAGTTTGCGAATGAGGTCAATAACTTTAAACACTTCAGAAATAATGGTTCCAAACGGGTTGTGAAAGACAGCTTGCAAGCGAGAGGTAACGACTTGGACTCAAGGCCAGGGTCATGGGCCCCTTCTCAGAGCGAAGGAAAACTCCATCCCACATATTTTTCCTTTGCAACCCCGAAGAAGCATGGACTGGACACAATAAGTATACCTATCGAAAACACTATATCTAGCGTAAAGAAGTAGCAATTGACTTTTAGAGCGGTGCAATGAAGAGCAAAAGTTAAAATGTATATAAAAATCGTTGAAGTTACGCAGATTAATGTTTAAATGTATGTTTCAAAAAAGTTTCAATTCGTTTGGTTCAGTATTTTTGGTGATAATCAGCTTGAAAAGAGAAATCCTAATCCTGATTTGTAATTTGACGTATGAACTTATTTTTTATCATCGTATGCCGGCCAGGCTGTTTTGCACTCATTTAACCAACCGACCGGATAGTCAGTGTTTGATACCGGGGAACGGTTCTGATAAGATTTTAATGGAAGATCGGCACCCATACTACTATCCCACCGGGTCGCCTGAATGGGAGGATTTTAAGAAACATTTTAAATAACAAATTGTTCTAAATGGACACTTCCCAATCAAATGCGAAGATTTTAATAACAAAATAAAAATGTACAGTTGATTCATGTTTTACCAACTGTTTTTGTTTCTTTCCTCATAACATCACTGTGGCTTTTATGTTTCCGTCACCGACAATAAACAGTTGAATGAATTTGCTTAAGCCCATCAATTTGCTATAAGCCTGCAAATGGTATTGCTTCCAGCGATGGGTATTGGTGTACGCTTCAGTTAACATATGCGATTATGCACCACCATTCATTGCGGAAGTTTGCTTACATTCGACGGTTTGTCAAAAATCGATAACACAATTCAACTTCTCACGGTGCCATATTTCTTCCTGCTTTATGTGGTGGTGTGGTGTTCTCCATAAAGGAAAGAGAAAAAAATCAGAATATCATTTTATTTACATTTACCTTTCCACACACGCAGACAGGCGGTGGTTTGCTTTTCGACATTTCCACAACATCACTTTCGTTTTGGGTTTGGTGCCCTTATACTCCATGTCGAATCAACCAACAACGGTTCGAAGCGCAAAAATCACGTGCCAGCGGTTAGGAAATAAACGTGATCGCAAATCTTACATTACTACTCAATTATCTCGTGCCGTACGGGTGTGCAGTTCCTCAAAAAGGGGTGGGAAAACATCGGGCCCAAGAGAAATCCTATTCATTTTACCTCCGGTACGGTGGGGGAGAGTATGTGGACAGAGGACAAGATGATTTTTATTTTATTAATTCATTTTCACAAACAAGCACAAAACTGCAGGCAACGTAAGGCGACGGCAGAATTTTTCATCGATACAATTCCTCTGACCCCGACGGTACGGCTGTACCGACGGTGTTGATTGTTGATCCTTCGGATTTAGTGTGGGGTAAATGGTGGAAGCATTTATTTTTGTCCCATCGCACATCTCGCTAATGCGACGATTTTTCACACGCTTCCGGTGCTGCTGGTACCATTTCCTTGCGAGCCTCTGTTTTGCCAATAAAGTTTGCTAGCTTACGCTTGCATGGTTAGCAACATTGTACGGAAGATGGCCATTTGCTTCAATTCTGGGTTTCCTTCTTCCTCAGCTCTAACTCACCACTCACACTACCCGTGTTTCGTTCTCGATCGGAACAAGAAAACTTATTTTTTACATCATAATCGATTTGCCATAATTTTGTCATTCGATTCGGGGATTTACGAGAGAAAGCAAAACCAGAAATCGTGTCGTGTGGGTAGGTAAAAGGTACGGGAAAATCTTCCCCTTCCCAATCACACACACACACACAGAGACCCAACATCAATCCCGGGGTCGTGCCGTTCGTTTCGTTTGGCTTCGTTTGCTTTATGTGTTTTGTTTTAGATTCATCTTGCCTATCTTGCCGCATCGAACGATACGCCCCGTGGTTTTTTTCCTTCTTTCTTTGAGAGTTATGGAAAAATGGAACCGTCCCCCAAGACTGCTCCTTATACACTCCTCCCCCCTTGGAAGTTCCTTATAGCGGGCGTTCTATTTCGAATTTCATCAAAGTTATCAAATTTATGATTGCCTTCGTTTCGGTTCATGAACGTGTGGGTGGCCGGGCTCGGGCCTGTACCGATTGTTCTTGGAAGCGAAGCAGACACAGAAAGGAAGAAGCGACAAGCGACATGGTTTTATACTTTCTGCTCGAGTTCTTAATCCCGCCAACGCCAGCGAGGGCTGATTCGTGTCGAAGTACGCAAAACGGTGGCAACTGGCAAACGGAGGGCGGCGTCGAGTTGGGTGGACTTTGAATTTCAATTTCGTTCCTTAAATTTTAAGCCCCCCTCCCTTCCCATTTGTGCTGGGCTAGATCCTTGCTAATTGATTGGATTACGGGCACGAAGAAAAAGGAATCGGATGCAGCGAATATCTTGGCTGGCTGTGATGACCGCAGCACAGCATCGTTCGGTGAGGGTGGCGGCGGAGACCCAGTAGATTCCGGGATCACTCTTAATTCGCTAATTTATTACCCGAAGCTACCCGGGGATGCCAATCACACTGGGTGCTCGGTACTGGATCTAATTAGCACCCTCGATCCCATTCATCATTATTAGGCATGGGCGATGGAAAGCCTACGGAATAGGAGGAAGTTCGGTGCCGGTTTGGTGTGCTCCGGGTATCAGCCCTTTCGTGTACCGGTGTACCCTGCCAGGTTCAGGCATTTTCAATCAATTCATTTTGGCCCTCGTTCCAAGCTCCATGGGAGAGGGAGTTTTGGGAGCGATTTTTAATATTCTTAATTGGTACAGTTTTTGGCTGCCGACAGATTTCCGGCAGCGTTGTTCCATTTTTTTTGTTGCGTTTCTTCGCCACTTTGTTTTCGATTTCGTTAGCGTTTTTACACTCGTTGCCCTTTTTGAGGTTCATGCCCTTCGTATGGACGGCATCGAGTGGTGTTGACAGTTGGGCTGGGTGGTTCGGTGGTTGGGGAAGTACTGCAAAAAAAAAGCCGCCCAGTAAAACATCATCCCACGCTAAGGAACGGAACGAAATAAGGGTGGCAAAAGTCACCATGTAGCCGGACACGGGACCAAGGTGCAGGCAACCACGAATGTGAATTAAGGGCTGCAAATAAAGAGAACGAGGACATAAAGGTACAGGGAATAAATAAAATGAAAAGGAGGGGGGCAGAATTTTGTTTTTTCGGGGTTGAACCAACACAGCTGCAATCCGTGTTTTTTATGTGTGCATCGTAAACGAAAGGAAACGAAATCACGTCATATCAGAAAACTGGTTCACTGGATCTAAATTTCCACATAATTAAGAAACGATTGGAAATAATCTCCTGGTGCACAGTGAACTGGCTGTTTAGCCAATACACTTAACTATATATCTTTTTTATGTTTTGTCGTAAATGTCAAAGTTAAACTACTTGGCAGAGAACTTTCCACTGTTTTCTCTGTAGTATTTTGTTGTTTTTTGTCGCTATTGCAATGTCCTTTCAAATCTTTTTTTTCTTGAAGAACGATCAGATTGATTTAGAGTTATTTTAAACACGTAGCGTTGTTTCAAGGGTTCGGTGGGGATTTTGGTAAAAGTTTGGTATAATTTACAATGTTTTGTGTGGCCTTAAGAAGCGTTAAACGAAAATCCTTTATAAAGGGGTTATAATTAAATGTTTCCTATGTAATTTCTTTATCATGCGTATATTCTTTTTCCACCTCATATGTGTTTGGGTAGTTTTGTTTTGGTTTCATTATCCGCCTATGTTGTCACTCAATTTATTGTTATTTACTTTTATATATCATATATTAAAATGGTAAATTTATTATTAATTTTTTATTCTACAACTCTTTATTCCGAGTGACTGAACAAATACGTAAAAGTGAACAAAGGAATTAGTTTCATATTAATTCCAAAACTAAAAATTTTCCTTTAAGACTACCAGCTCTAATAATGAAAAATAAAAATGTCAATTTTATTCCCCCTCTGTGTCCACTGTGCACTGCTTCTTTCTATTTGGAGTGAAATTGATGGAAAGTATTTGGACTTAAAAAATGATTTACAAAAATTTTCTCTCGCCATTCACAATCTATGCGCGATGTTGTGTTGTGATCCAGGTTTATACAACCAAGAAAGCCATATCGCATCAAACGCTCTCAAGGCGCCAGCAACATTATTTGGTTTGGTAGGAAAAAATTAATTAAACGTGTTTTACATTTTTTCGGGTGACTCCTTTGTCGTGAGCGAACTACAAAGTGAACTACGAAAAATTTATCAATTGCATTCTTTTGGATGACCAGAAATGAAAACTTAAATAAAATGGTTTTATTAACCTTTTTTTCTATCCGGTTATTCGCTTATACTATGTAGCGTTATTGAAACTGAGTTGCTTATCCCTATTCTTCCGCTAATGCCGGCACTTTTGCCACATGTTTAATAATGTTAATGTTCAAAAGTGAATGAAAAATGGTAAAACGTAACTTTGAAGGCATAACATATACATAATCGCCATGGTTTTGTTACCCACTTAAAACGAATTGAAACAATTAGTTGCAAGTCACTGGCACTGCTTGTTGTTGGTGCTTTTTACATTTCACATTCGCTGTTTAATTATGAAGCTACTACGATACTTGTTTGCCACCCTGTCTCGCCACTTCGATTTTTGTGTGTGAGTGAATTTTTGCTGTTGTGTTTTGTGTACTTTCGTATAAATCCACACCCCAAGCACGATTGAGCTTCCAGGCGCGAAAAATAAAATCGAAGTGAAGAGCTCATTAAATGCGCAAGACTATGCCCTCTTCATTACGGTTGTGTTTTTGCACTGGTAAGGATTGTTTGTGAACCTTGGCTCTGTCCAGCAATCGTAGTGGGCTAACGATGGTATCGCAAGTTCGCTATTTTCAAATTAATTAGCACTTTTTACGGGATGACGAGAAACGTTAGCGTTTCTGCTCGGGGAACTGCAAACGAATAAGTGTTACACGGGAAAACTTGAACTGTCGCGGGTTGATGATGATGATTTAATTTGTCCACCACTTGAACAACAATCGTCTCGACAATTCGGACTTAACCTGTAGGTAGGTGTAGGTGTTGCAACAGTATCGGATTAGGTGTGGAAACGTTAATGGTTTATTGTTTTAATAATGATTTGTTGTGTGGATTAATAAAATAATTTAAAAAAACCCTCAATGCATGAGAGAGAATAAAAGATTAGAAGAGAGAAAGGAAGAGAGAAATCTGTTACACTTCTGTGTAATGAGTTTCTTTCTCGTTATACAATGTTCAACATTTTGATTAGCAGAAGATTATTCTAGTGCCAGAACTATTGTAAGGAAGCATCTTTACATTGCGTAATTTATTGTAATAAGTTATATCACTTGGTACATAACGTTTCGAATAACCATGTAATGATTTGGTAGACTTCGCCGCATTCTATTATCAGACTAAACATAATTTTGTAAATAATTTCGAGGAATAAATTGTCCACTTCTGGTAATTCCGCTAATTGGATATAAATTCCACACATACAAGAATTGAAAAAAATGCTGCTGATAATCTGAATCCCATCGTTATTTGCCACTTTTTCCATCTCATTAGTCTCAGAATCCTCTTTACCGCCTTCTCAAAATCTCTATCGTCTGCTATCCTCGATGATTGCTAATTCCAAGTTCGTTTTTCACTTTTGCGTCACCAAGAATGGGTTGCGCATTAAGAAAAGTGTAACTACCAGAATTTGACACCACCCCACCCCAGATTCATTGCACGTGCGGCTCATCGTAACGGATCTAGAATCAAACATTTTTGCACCCACACAAATCTCAATCACAAAGTTAGAGGAAAACACTGATTGGTATTTTTTTTTAAAGAAAATGCTAGGAGTTACATGTCAGAGAGTAATGTTTAATTATCTTGACCTCGTGATAACCGATAACACCGGACATCCACCGTGATAACGCCGGACACTGTCACAAGTACTTGGGTAAATTTAGAGGAAAACATTCATTTAGTGAATGGACGTTTCTAAGGAATTTAAATGATGCTTCAGTAGCATAATTTGACTAACAACTCTCAATGCTCGTAATAATTATTACATTTCACAAAGCTTGAATTTATTCACCTATGTGGAAGAAAAATTTTGTTCAAAGTTGCATAAATCTTCTTTTTTTAACATAACACTTGATAAACTTAGCGAATAGTATAAGCTTATATTTGTATTTTATGAACCTCGTGCATCTTCCTCCTTATGAAACAAATTGTTATGTTGGAAGAAATTTCCTTCCCCATCCGGCCTACAAGCGTTACGTAATAATTGAATAATCCTTAAGTGCTCTTTTGCTTTTACATTAATACATACGTGCTTCAAGTAAAAAACATGCGTTGTATACCACACCACAATTCATTCTAATGAAGCAACAATCTAAATAATCGTTACGAAATCTCATACTCAATACGGTGGACAACTTATTGCACTCCTTTTTAAATGTTTCCCTACCACCTGAAAAGTTGCTTATCGCACATTCAGACCGGTTCAGATGCTGTAAAAACCTTATGGGAATGTTTCCCGGTGCATGAGTCTTTGTCATTTTGCTGTGGACATCTTCAATCAGATAGCTTCGCTTTTAATCCTTTTCAACAAATTGTATTTGGATCCTCTTATGTTCGGGCATTAAATAGAAAGCTATCGAATAAAGACCAAATCAATTCACTACCGGTGCTATTCATGCAACAGAAGTACGTTAGTAAAATGCACATTATTAGATGGATGCAACCGGAACCATAGCTTCCGTCAATGGTGCATGGTAACGGGCATTTTATGCTAGCAGAAAACATAACCAAACCGTTAAAAATGTGCTTTTGTACCAAATGTCGAAAGAGTTAAATCATCGATGGTTGTGGTAAAGAAGGAAGCAAAGGAACTTACTGGAAGGACAAATAAAGAAAACACCACCAAGCTCAAATCAAATCGATAAAAAAAATGAATGAAAGAGTCGTAATAGAAAGGTGAATTTCCATTCCTCATCTTTCAACCCGAGGGGAAACGTAAACTGTACGGGTTAAGCTATTGTTAGGCAAGCGTGTTAGCGAGATTGATTTCGAATCTTGTGCCGGATTTTCGATTGCCCGACAGATCCATGAAGGTGGAGTGGTTGATCGAAGCAGGCGAAAAAATAAATGAAAAAAAAACACACGAAACGACAACCCCCGAAAGTAGAATATCGCTGTGATCCAGAAAAACGACGCTGAAGGGTCATCCTTTAGCGCGTAACCTTATCAGACTGTCGAGCTGACGGATATACACGGCAGTAAGTATCCGTCCAATTTATGGGTGAAGTGTTTGGAAATGATTTTGTTTTTTCCACTCCACTGGACCCGCCTCCGATACGCAACCAGGGCAGGGTAGGGCGGACGCGTGTTGATTCAATTTCGTTGAAATCTCCCCAAGCCCGGACCGGTCAACTTTGGTCGCCTGCGAGGCTGACGATGTGAAGAAGTTGTTAGGTCGTTCAAGGGAACAGGAAATTAAATTGACAATGGGATAGTGACTTTTATCCCCATCCAACGGTTTCTCTCCGTCGTTCGTTCGTATGACGAAAGTTTGTCGGTTGTTGTTTTTGTCTTCATCTTCGGCGCGTTTCATCTCAACGTAACGCCCGAACCCGACGGAGGCTGTCTGCCGACCGTCAGCTGTCATCCCGTGTCAATATGATGACCGTCTTTTGTGAGCAGTAGACTGGGCAAAAGGGGATTGGGCTCCCCCATCACGTTGTGCTTGCTGTGACAAAGAGTTTGATCTGTCACGCGTGGATCTTGCGGTTCCCGTGCCAACCGAAATAGAAGCTTGCGCTGTTTGACAACTAACGGACAGGTCGTGTAGGCGACGCAAGCAACGGCAAACAAACTACGCCAAAGAGTGCCAAAAACCAAACCGTATACACGCAACCGTCACGTAGTGTGTGATTTGAGAAATTTAATAAACCTTCGCCAACGTGCAGTTAGGACAACCGCACATAAAAAGCCTGTGCCCGCTTATTAGCACATATGTACATGTATGCTCAAGGGCGCTGTGGTTGTACCATCGCGTGCCCAACGGCCGAACAACGAATCGAAGAATAGAAACGTACGCTTACGCCGGACGGTAATAAAATTCAGTTCTACGTGAAAGGCTGCCCGGCGTGTCTTGTGCTGTCCCTGATTGTAATGGACATGTAGTGGCCACCCTGAAGATATTGGTTCGAGATTCTGCTGATGTTGCGTTTTTGATCCGTCCCATATGTCAACACTTGTCCCCGGGGTTCGTGTGAGCGAGAGCGAACTGCGAATCAAGCAGCACGGCAGTATCTAAATGAGGTCGTTCTGTGTGTGTCTCTTGATGACGGACTGTCACAATCTCTGCTTTGCCGGTAATATGTCCGTTCACTCTAATATCAATATATTTCGTCTCAGGATGTTCTACTAGCTGGATGGAATCGTAACTCCCAGCACATCGTAATGGGTTCTAAGGTTCACATTTGATTCAATTTCTGCGAAACGATTTATCGAGTGCTTATCGATTGAAATCTGACCTACAGGGTGCTCTGGTCAGTGGCAGCATCTAGTAACGATGTACTTCATATTGCCATCCACCTGACGGTACGGTTTGTGACATGAGCGTATGAAATATTGAACGCCGATCCATTAAAAGGTGTAATCAGTTTCCGATGAAATTGGCTTGAAATGAGCCCAAGGACAGTATGATGGCATTAATGACGGATACTACGAAGTGGTAACATGTTTTGTAAAAAAGGTGTTGAAAAAGTTCCGAAAAATAGGATCGGATTTACTCTTTTTATCAGAGCGTTAACCATTTTTTAAAGTAAGTAAAATAATCATTCATAAACCACAAACTATTATTTTACAAAGTAATAAACTAAAATGAGTAGCAATAAGTCGTTCTTTACGAATAAATAGAAAAGAAAGCGTGTATTTGTAAGAAAGAACTAAGGCACAATGTAATGTAATTATTTCAACAATGTTCTCAAGACAGTGGTTCAATTTTAAGAAAATACTTTCCCAACTATGAGCATTAATAATTTAAACCACTGCTGATATTTTTGCAACACGTAAGTATAGTACCACAAACCACTTGGTGTGTTGAATTCAACAAGACGATGATTGGTTTAACACTAAGAGGGATCTTAAACATTACCGCCGAATTAAAACTTTACATCTGAGGTAGGTTGTGTTATGCGTGATCGATCGTACGTTTAATACTAACACAGTTTGCTTTTCAGGATAACAAAACATGCACCTTTTATCAATATAGACAGATAGTACCGGACCCAAATGTAAATATCGAATCAGTAGAAGAAATTTAACTCTTTCAGAAAAATTCTAGCTTAAACGCTCACTATGCTTAAGATTAGTTAATAAACTGCAAATGAGTGGCCTTTTTTACATCGTCTAGAAGCATACCACGACCACCGCACCATGCTGCTCTAAAGTTGTAAAAAACACATTCCATACTTTCTTCTGCAAGTCAAGTATTGAATATTGATCAATGAACGATTGGTTGCTTCTCCCGGAGGAGGTTTTTTATGGGTGCTCAAAATGAAAGATTGATACATCACGCCGCCCGGGTGTTAGAACGTACACCAACCGTATTAAAAGCAACCACAAACTGAAGGTTGTGGCAAGACGAGCATAAATCTTGCAGTGCCATTCAGCTCGTTAAAAATCCCATCGGGCCCATCATACCTCGCACCCTACGGCGAACGACCAAGACACTCGGCTGTGTGACCATCGTTTGCCAGCTGCTCGTAAAATGGCTCCGTTTCCATTAACAACTTTATCCTGAAATCAGTTGCGTGGGCGTGCGGGAGCGGCCCAGTAGCGATCGTTGCTCGTCTTCGGTTCATCAACAGCGTCATCTGCCTTTGCGTTTGCTCGCAAAACACAGACACTGTTATCGGACGTGTTTCTGGGAAATTGTACGTGCAAAATACCACACTGCCACTACCACATGCAACGTTCGTACTGCATCCCATCGGATAAAGCACCATCGCTTAATCGATTGACGAATAGCAACATGAGCCATCATGCTGCCGTATGGGGCACGGGCTGGGACGGCTGAGGCATGATTCAAAATTTTAGGAAACTGGACCATGCTTAATGGCTCACTCGAGTGTGGAACACGATTAGATTTGTTCGACTCCGGCACACACGGAGAAGGATGCTTCATGTTGGATCCTACTTCCATATTTTGTCCATTCGGAGCTGTAGATGATGGGTGAAACATTTAAAAACATCCTCACATCATCCTCGTTATGTTGTGCGCTTTTGTTTTTTTTATTTATGGTTTGTTCATGTTGTGTCAGCAAATATGATATTTTTTTTAGCGTAGAGAAAACCATTGAGTGATGATTTTTTTCACATGTTTAATATACCTACTGTAGTCAAGTAATTTTCTTCTTTCAGATTAGAAAAAAACATTTTTTAGTAGAAATTATTATTGTAGGATACTCCAACTACGTAATGATATGATTATTTTACCCTCTACACAAACCGGCCTGAAAGTTTTGTAAACTTCTTACGCAAACCAGTTCGAATTGTTTGCTTGCCACAGTTTCCCCATTGGTCGTATGTTTCAACCATGCTCTCAAAGGGTCCCGTACGATAATTAGACCGACCGTCCGAGAAAGCCCAAACATGCCAATCCGTAACTAATTGGTGTTTTATGTTAGCCCATTAACATTTTCCCGGACCATCTACGCTTCCAGCGCGTATATTCGGGCAGCTACAACGTTTCGGCCCAGCACAGGCATACATCCTGTAAAGACTGTGTTGCTCAACTACATGGTCAGAAGTCAAAGCAGCCACCAAGCGATCCATTCACACATGATGAACGGTACGTAGTCCGTTATAGAGGCGACAAGAAAAACATTCCATTTAAAAATGATCGTGTAACAGCCATTTAGCGCTTTGGCAAACAAAATGTGCACTCGGAAGAAATTAATTAGAAGGGAAGATTGGCGGTTTTTCGACCGACTTTCGACTGCGCTCCAGTAAACGTCGAGCTATGCATCTCGAGCAACCGCCGATAAGGATGCTTGACCACACGGTGCGCTGCTGCTCGTTGCACCAACATAAATGTTCCGTATATCGTGTTAAAAAGAGTTGGCTTTGTCTGTTCGTCTCCGAACCCACGCTTGCAGTGGGTTGTCCGGGCCACCGACGAGCACGGCACCGTTTCGCACGTGCACATGTCATGGGCGAGATTAAAGCCGACCGCCACTTTGGGCTGTTGAGCCTGCAAAGAGGAATGTCATGTTCTCAAGGGCACACCGATGGAGGACCCTTTTGTTGCAAGATAACGGCGGTGTGTCGGTGTGCCGGGCGTGATTGTATGCCGGAAAAGTGTCCACATTACCCGTAGCGAATCTGCCGGGAATCAAAGGGATCTGTTGCCGAAATTCTAGACCACCGGCACCGGCACACAAGTGATTGACATTCAATTACTCAATCACTTTAGTGACTCGACCCGGCCCGAATTTCGGTACCGGTACGAACCGGAGCGTCACTTTTTGGACACCAATCTCTAACTAACTTAACTAGCTGTACGCCCGTTGCCGTCTGTGGGGTACGCTTTTACGAAAGGTACGGTGATGCATCCATAAAAGACACCCCTTATCTCGGTGCTCCATTTGACAGCTCGTCAACGGGTGTGTTCCGCCATTGACGAACGTATGGAACATGGTCGCACATTTCCATATGCCATTGGTGATAGCGAAAGTGCTGGTGTAACACTGCCATAATGGTGACATATGATGCTGGATAGTGATGCATCGGGTGTAACGGGTCTTTTGAATAAGCCCATGTTTGCTTTCCTGCACTCACCGTCATAATCCGGTTACGCATGGCATGAACGATTGCACGCAACTCTATTTGCGTAATTGAGTGTTGTTGGGACTTTTCGGTCTTACAATACTTACGTTTTAACAAACATTTTCCGTTCCTTAACCGTGTGACAATGGCCGGTTCAATCTACGTTTCAACAAGGGAGACATTATTTCTGAATAATTTGAAGGCACAACTTAACGATGAATTGCTCTATCATGTTAAGATATTTGGACATCATTTGGTGGGTAACTATCTTTCGATATATTTTCACGTAATACGTAGTATGATGGATATTTGTTTCCTTTACAGAAAGGCTTATTTTTCAATCAAACAGCCTAAAATGGTACGTTAGTTTTTTTTAATTTATTTCAAAACTTCATTATCTTCTTCTTACTTGGCGTAGCGATATATTCAACTTAACAACTTAACGATGAATTGCTCTATCATGTTAAGATATTTGGACATCATTTGGTGGGTAACTATCTTTCGATATATTTTCATGTAATACGTAGTATGATGGATATTTGTTTCCTTTACAGAAAGGCATATTTTTCAATCAAACAGCCTAAAATGGTACGTTAGTTTTTTTTAATTTATTTCAAAACTTCATTATCTTCTTCTTACTTGGCGTAGCGATATATTCAGTTTTGCCGGTCATGTAATGTAAAGGGGAGTAACGTTTATTGACCTGTTCGATGCCAAATTACAAACGCGACTTGTCTCCTTCCTCACGCTACTCTCCTTTTATATTAATTCCTGGGGAACTCACTTCAGGGCCGTCCAACCCGTTTTACTATCTTACATAGACTTTTACTAGACTTTTTGATACCATTTAGTCAGCCCTCACACTACACGGGAACGGTCCGGGTGGGATTTTGATTCTCGGCTCTAGCACTAATTTCGCCCCGGTCTTCAAGCCACCTCCATTTTGATGTATTTTTTATTTAAAGACACTTTTTACAACAGGTTAGTAGTAACATTACATAGTAATAGTATTTTTTTACATAGTTATTGTACAATCTTTCACTTACTCATGACATAACTTCATGGGAAAGGCAAAACTTAATACAGAAAATCCCAGGTACGATGATGCAGCAGTACGCGATATACGCGTCTTTGCAATAGGTCATTCATTCTGAATAATAAAATGAATCAGTGATAGTTCATTGAATTTTTCGTTACGGTTTGTATTGTATTTTGGAAATTTTGCATTGTTTTGACTGAATTGTGTTTTCAATATACGTTAGTCACTCGAAACTGATTGCATTTAACAGATATAATTAAAATTATATGTACAAACAATGCAGGTTGATGTTATTTTAATCAAATAGTATAAAATTACAAAAAAGTACTCCTAACAAATGAAGGTGTAGATAACAATTTTCGTTGGTATTTTCGATTTAAATTTAAAAACTTTCACTTGCAAGCACTTTTCAATTTTCAATAGAATATCGAACTGTCAACAACCAGGCGCCTCCATCGTACGCGTCACTGGGCGTCTCCATTTATGGGAAATCGTTGCAAGCTGACAATTGAATCTCGCATCCAGACCAAAAACTTTTGAAACAACGTTTTATTGGCTGGTATCAAAGGGATAAATATAACTCTAACTAAATTTAAATTAAAACTCTTTTTAATAAGCACACGGAATACCTGAACATCCTTTGAAGGATAAAATCGACGTAAATGCAAGAAAGTTTTCCAAATCCAGTGCTTAGCTTAAGCTTTAACCTAGCTACTAAATCATGGAATGTTGTATTTCAGTGAACGAGGCAGTATTGTTAGCACTAACATATGCAGTGGTCGCTAACAATTGGTAGAATAATTCTTCTGTTTATTTCCTCACTCATTTTGGAGGCTTTGAAATTCTTAAATTCTCTATTCCACGGTTTGGTGAATTTAGCGCAACGAGCGCAGGAGCAGATAGTTTCACTCGCACAGCATTCCACTGTCCATCGCGTATCCGAACCACGCACGATGGTTATTGCGGTTTAGCTCTCCTCAGCTGCATGAAGCGTTCGGTCTTGTTTGCTTTTCCTACGCTGACACCCTGGCGCCACCTCAGCAAATTGCATTCATTGTGGGTAAGGATGCAAGGTGAACCCGACGGGCAAACATTGTAACAGGTTGGAGTTCTCATGTTGTCGGCCGACGTACAACGTCGCTATTCTTCGGGTGCTGCGTATAAAAACCTCAACATTATTCTCTCTGTACGGATGGACCTTCGCTGCCTAGGAGAGTTTTGAGGGGATTGGTTTAAAGATGAGACGGTAACAAACAGTCTGTGGGTGGAGGTGGATCGTACGGGTAAACTTGCAAGTTCTGTCTAAGCGAACTTTCTATCAGCTTTGTGTGCTGTGCACTTCAAGAGCGCGTGCTGAGCAAAGCAGAACATACAGCATTTTTGATTAAACTCATACAGCGCCCGCACGGCATTGGGTGACGGTTTCGTTGTTTTGCCTTGCTTTGGCTGCATAGCCTCACGAGTTCACGTGAAGCAAGTTACGAAGCAGTATTTTTTTCTATCCGGCCATGCTTCTTTCCAGGTACGAATTCAAGCTGAGCTTTCATTTGTTGGCACAGGTTTTGCTTTCTGAAACTCGTCACTGGCGTGCGAAAATATATTTTAAAAAAATCCATCCCGATGCTAAACAGAGCTCTAGTTGTACATTTGACTTGAAAGTATTCACGTTTACTCTCCGTCTGCTATTGTGCTATTGTGCTCTCCGCTAGAAACGTGCTATTGTTTTATTACAAGCGCCGTATCCCTTGCAGCTTCCTGTTGTTTACCTTTCTCTGGCACTAGACCTTTTGTGAATCAGACTCTGGCTGATAGATTTGCACTATGATGAAGATGAACAATAAAATGGTGAGCTTATGACCTTTTTGATCATAAAATAAAGTCAATTCGTGGTGATATTTGAACTTACCGCGAAACGTTAATTGGAAGGCAATCTGTTCATAGCACGAGGGCATCATTTCGCTCTTTCGAACAACTGTTTTGTTTGGCCGAACGTCGAACATGGTAGATTTTTTTTAATTTTGATATGAAATCTTTTCATTACAATCCAGAAAACCAACATTTTAATGAATTCCTGACGATGGTCAATAGCTGTGGAATTAGAATTCGGAATTGAAAAACAAAGATATTGTACCGTTTCGATCGGAATTCAAGGAGTATCTATCCGCATGGAAATATGTAGAGCTTCAGCAATTCGATGAAAATTCCTCATTTAACTTCAGGACGTCGGGGTGAAGATATTGAAAAGATGGAATATTGTTTCCTCACAACAGCTGCCGGACGATGTACAGTGATCGTATGATTGAATAGCGTTTATGGTCCACATTCTGATTCCATTTGTGGTCAATACGTTGCCGATTTTTGTTTGATTTAGAACCGAGAGAATCATTTATTGCCGTGATTTCAACATTGCATGGCGTCCAAAATCGGATTAACTTTTATTGTTATATATTTGCACAAGGTACAATATATATTTATCGCTATCGTTTTCAAAAACTCGTCGATCAACAGCTGACGCCACAGCCGCGTGAATAGTTTTTGCGTTCTGTAGCGTAAGAAAAAATAAATAAAAGAAAAAGTGGTTTGACACTGAAACGGATTAAACTTATGTCTTAAGACTTGACAGTTCTTGATTATTAGCAGTTATAATATCAAAAATAAAATTCAAAAAAACCTTTTGGATCATATTGACACAATTATAAGCAATTCGTAATAGTTTAGAACATTCGTCTAACTCGTACTTCGTCTTAATCTTAATTTTATTGTCTTTTGCTACAATGGTTACCTTTTGAATGCAGAACAGTTTAAAAGTGTAACGGTAAACCATTGCTATTTCGCGCACGGTTATTGATTTGTATCTATGTTTATTGCATCAATCCAATCAAGGCATCATTCAGTGTGTCATGTTAAAAAATATCGACACGAATTCTACAAACGTTTCCTGTCTTATCTGTAATCTGTACCGAGAACTCTCACAATCAACTGCCTAGCTGTAAATGTAAACCGAACGGAAAAGCGAAGACATAAAAATGCTTTTGTAGATGGAATCGTACGCAAAAATAAATCAAAAGTAAACAAAAAAACCAAATCAATTTCCTTTGGCATCACTCGCATACAGTGAAATTCGGCGCATCTCTACGTACAATGCATATATTATCTTACAGGACCATAAAATCTGCGAAACGATGTGACTTGACACCTTACCCCGGCCGACTGTGGAATGTCACGACCGACAACACGGCCCAGCATCAGTTACGCGTTTCGACCTTCGTTGTTCGTTACCTGGCCGGCGGCTGGAACTGGGCTTGCTCACCTTTTGGTCTTGGTGGTATAATCACAGACACGCATATTTTATGCCATGCATCCGCATCGCCCGTAACACGTGCTCTTTATGACAGGTACCGAGGCGACTCTTTGGGCGTACCGAGTGGGACACTTTTGGAGTTTTACCGTGCTGGGGTTGTACTCGTCTAAATGCAACACTGCTCTTGCACGATGGGTTCTTTTGCCCAATGCTAGGCAGAGTTTTACGAGGACATTTTCTCATACCACCCCTGACCGTGCATGCTCTTTGCGTGTGATTCTTGCAATAGAAAGAGTTGATGCTGGTACAGAAGCAAAGGCATTAAATCTTCTTATGAATGTTAATATTGCGTGTATCTGTGGGGCAGGATGTGTGTACCATACACATTTAATGATTTATCAGAACGAACGGATAGTCTACGAGAAATATAACATTAAAATGGATATCTTGCGAGTTTTAATATGCTTATAACTCAAAGTAATAAAAAAAAAACAAAAAGAATTTATATCACTTTGCACAAATTGCTGTAAGACTTTTAGGAACATTATATCAAACAGTTTTGCAGCACAATACTTCTATGGAGCATATTTTCCTTGCAGTTTTCAGGATTTCTATTGTAGTTATTGTGTGCAGAATGTGCCATTGAAACCATTCGTTTTTCGCGTCACATTTTATACCGGCTGGAAGTCAGAGTCTACTTATTCAGCTATTTCTATTGTAATTTTCCACCTAAACACTTTTCCGTTGCATCTCGACGATTCCGTTCGACGGGTGGGCATAATAAGACCGGTGATGAAATCTCGTTTTCCATCACAATACGGTTGAAGAATGCGAGAACAATCGCCACCTAATGAAAACAGAATACTTAATCATTCACATTGCCGGTACAATTTGACAACTGGCGGGAGAGAAGTTAAGTAATCTGTAATTTAACTCTGTTGCCTAACAATCCTTTATTGCTTTTCTGCTAAGTATCTACTTTCCGGTGGTAGAACATTGCATTCACACGCTTTGTGTACGGTCTTTTGTCCGTGCGCGGAATTACGAAATGGAAGCTGCTGCTGTTGAATGGGGTTGCAAAGAAATCTGTCATACTGTGTGACACAATTATAACTCTTGCTACCGAGAATACGGTACTTGTTGTCACAGATCTTCAGTTTGCCACTTAATTATCAGCACCGAGCGTCACAAATTCATGCACGTTTAAGTTTCACCACACAGCACTGTGTTGTGCTGACACGGAGAAAAGTTCGCGAAAAGGCAGAAAACTCGACAGTGCCTTTGGTGTAAAAAATTGTAAAGTGCTGGTTAATTCATCTCACTGGTGGGAGCGTTACAAGTTTCCAAGGAAACGCTACTGCACTGTTAAGTAAATGATCAAGTAGGTAAATAATTCTTTTCAAAATTGACAGGCAGTGTGTCCCCCGGATCAAATGAGCATATCTCTTTACTAACATGAGGCAGCTATCGAATTACAGTGCAGTCAAAATTGGAGAAACTCGTAGAATTTTGCTTTTTGTGGTTGACTTAAGATAGTTTATAATTTCAACGAATAGAAATGCGCCTTCTTGTTCCTCGTTGTGAAGAGCGATACACAAGTCGTGTTGAAGTTTCACATTTTTATTTGAATGCATCTTTCCACCCTACAGCTACCGGGCAAACGACAGGTGAAATAAAGTGAAACGGCAAACCGACAACGACAACGAATCCCCCCATCCCCACTAAGAAGACCACTTCAGCCTCAGGTATAATGAGAAAAACTGTACAATGACGTGACAGAGTAATTGGGCTGCTTGGACAAACGGATTGGAGGCGCAACAGCCATGCTTAACAACGTGTGGGACAAGCAGTGCAAAAGCCTCCCGTTGACAGCAACCCGTGCAAAACCCGTCTGTTGCGGATCGGGGGCCTGAATCGGGTTTCCTGTACTTTGTCCTGCCGGTGTGCTTCAGCATGACAGATCATTAGCAGATGGGAAGGAACAGTGCTCTTCTCTATTCGTACTCGGTGCTTGAGGGTAGTCTCAGTTTTTTTTTCCATGCTTTTCAGTCGTTCTGATTTCCGTGCATCGGGTTGTTCTTTTTTTTTCAAAATCTTTTCAACCATATCATTTAGTTCCGGGCGCAATTGTGCCCTAACTTTGGAGCCCGGAGATAATATGAAGAACAAATACGTTGTACTGCAATATGTATAATTATTTTAATTCTACTGTGTTTAATGGGTAGTTTCACCAACAACTTTATAGTTACGTTTTGGAATGGTAGGATTAAATTGTGCATTAACCGTGAAGAAGGCGATCAGTAGTGAGCGGAGAGTCTTGACATTTAAAATAATTTTACTGAATTAATTATATACACAACATGAGCCCACTACCATGGAGTACATCGGGTGATTATCTGCAGTAAATCTGATTTAAGCTTTATTTGCCTATCAGGCATCGTATAGTAAATGATGCAGAAATGGCGTCACCAGTCACACACTTGAGATACGTGAAACACTTGCTCCGGAAATTGCAAATATTCGGACGAGACATACGGTTGTAAGCACAATCCAAGAGATATTCCAAAATCCTGTTCACAAGCAAATCTACTGCCTCTGCTCAATTGTTTCAAAACGCAGCATGAAGTGAAGATCTAATATTTGCGTAGATTCTCAACGACACGAACAGCTTTCCACAATCGCTGTGTATATGGAATGCATATTGCTGTGCTGGAAATGCTGTGAAGCAGATTCCTGCATCTTAGGCTCTTTGATTCAAGATTGCACTGCTGCAGTGATATCATCATGACGAAAGAATGTCTCAGTAGATTTGCTTGCATGTGTATAAACTGGTTCGGTGTGCAGTTGCATCGCATTAGGAGGTACTTTCTCGAGTATCGTTGCTAGACACACGTGATGGACATATTTATTTGGTTGCTGCGTTGGTTTGTAGTCACATGATTTCGTAAAATGATCGAGCTTGAAATAGTCACTTTATCTTAGCATTGGAACCTCACAGCGGACAGTGTTGACCACGGTTAAATGGTGCTTCTATAGATACATGTTGAATTCTCCAAATTTTCCACAAAAATGAGAAAAGAAAAATATTTTTTTTTGTTATTGTATGACGGCCTGGCCGTATTAGACTTAGTTTACCATGTAGCAGGATAGTCAATCACTGCTACGGGGGAGCAGTCCGGATGGGATTTTTGTCCCGGTCTGTCGTGTGAGAGAGCAGCGCCGATACCACTACCCCACCGGGCCTCCCAAAAGAAAAATATTTTAATTAAGTAAAATATAAACTGATGCTGGTATGCATCATTCATCCGCTGATGATATAACCAATGTAGATTGGTAATTGATACTTTTAATGGTCAGTACTGAGAATCAATTGAAAAATTAACCGCCTTCCAATTTCCATCTGAAATATCTGTTGCTACTCTTTTTATTATTGCAAATGAATGGGTTTTTAATTATTGTAAAGTTGGCTGCTTGTGTCCAGCGCATGAGGGTCGTATACATTAATTATACTACAACCCACCATCAGATTTATGCAAACCTTTCCTTAATAATTAATTTAAACAAAGAAAAACATCAATGTAAACTTTGGTAAACACGTTTTTTAAAATAGCAATATAAAAATCACCATATTTTTCGACCGCTATAATTTGCGAAAATAAACGGCTTTTTTCAGATCACATAAGGTAACATGGATATGTTTTTTTTTTTGCTGCTCCAATCCTCCTGCAAACCCTGCAGCTTCAATCATCCCCATAACCTTTAACATTTCTCAAAGAATAACGCGTTTCAGCCACACGTGAAAAACAAGGATACGTATTTCATCAGATAAAACATAATAAGGCCTCGCTTGTCAATATTGTGCAGCCGATCGGATTTAAACCATTAGTTAGATTATAGCAAACAAACCCATTTCCCGAACGATATAAACTGAATCGCCGAGTTGCACGTGTAGCTAATCGAGCGATAAGCGCTGTAATAAAACAATAAGCAGCATAAATTTGCACAAACTGTTGTACGTGATTGGAATGGCGTAAGCGAACCAGCTCAATTTTCTGTCGAACAGTGTTCGATTGGCCATCGGGGAAAACGTGGTGCGTGATGTGTACGAGACGTTTGCGCGAACCAGTCTGTGGTCAACAATACCCTCTCATACGCACATACATTCCTCTCATACATAATTAATTTGCTTAGTTTTATCCTCAATAAATCATTAAATTATCTTTCTCTTTGAACGATATGGAGGTATAGTTATATGTTTTCTTTTAAATATACAAGGTATTAGATTCAAAAATAAACCTCATTAAAAACTGAGTTTATTAATATAATTAACCTTTTTTTTGACAAATTTTAGTTTTGAAAAAAAAAACCAATTTGAAACAATTATTCTCGAGAGCTGATTATTAAGTTCAGTATATTAAATTGATTGAACGGTTACCATTCTAAGTTTGTAGAAGACACATTTTTCAAGCAACAACGTTGATCGACAATTACTGTCCCCAATATGGAAAAGCATTAAGTGTATACGGCCATTTATACTTGATAATGTTCTAAAGATACTAAGCACATGCTAGTGATCCTGTACCGTTTTAATCGGCCATGATTGCGTCCATAACTGTTCAACACCTCTTTTTATGGGTAAAGTTTTTAAACGCAATATATACGAACAAAATTTGACAAGCTTTGACCTTTTCCCCTGCCATCCGCCAAATTGTGTGAATCGTTCGATGATACGCATCGTTCCGATGGGCTTATTACCCGGAAGAGAAAAAAAACTGCCCAGAAGCAACAATTTTCTCTCACAAAGATTATGAGCCGATCCGTACGATATTAGCCATTTACCTCGGTACCAAACGTCATCGTGTAGGATCGAAGGTTGCAAAGTGTAAACAGCACGCAGCAAAGCTTAATAAAGCGGAAATCGGATCGAAAATAGCTTGTGAAAACGGCCCATCTTTACACCGGGTAGTGCGCCTTCCCGAGAATGTGAAAGGCTCCCGTACGGACCGACATTAGGTTGGGTCGTGCCGGGATCATAATGCGTTGCGGCGTGCGATGATGTGAAACGGAGTTTACAGAGAATTAATTAAGCATGTCAGCGAAAATGGAACGGAAAAGGATCATTCTCGGTTCGGGAAATCTGAATCGAGGACTGACGCTTGCGGATGATTGTTTCCATCCAGAAATACGGGTGCGGGTATTTTCGCAAAAAAAATAAACGCATTTTGCCACACGTTACCGATGCTTTTGTAGACTCAGCATTCGAAATACGGTAGAATACAGGAAATAAATGAATGATGCAAAACAAATTCACAAGAAATCGCAGAACAAAATCCATTGCAAAACCTAGGGCAAATATTACATTCATTGAGAAAATATAAAAGCGAAGCAAAACGACGCTGAGTGGCAACGGTACGCAGTGAAATTATCATTTAATAATGCCTCAAACAACCATTGATTTAACCGTAGTACGGAAGTTGTGTAGGAAAACAAAGTTACAAAGGAAGAAGGAAGGCGCTGTGAAGTTAAACGAGTGATGAAGCCACCGATTAAAAGAAAAATTAAGGTTCATTCTTAAGAAATTGCGTTTTGTGCCGCTATTAAAAAAAATGTTTTATTTTCATCTGATTTCCCAAATTTGAACTTTATGATCTATTTTAATGTCTAAATATATACAACCGTTTGCAAGAAAAAATACTATAAATTGTAGAAAATATAACAGAAATAAAATAGCGTATTAATTGTTTTTTTTTGCATTATTTAAGAACAATCAAACAATTTTTTAAGAAAAAGGGTTAGAGCGCATAATATTTATGAAAATTGTGATGATTTTCGATTTTTTTAAGATGGATCATAAAACTTTTACCAAATATAAAAAATTTATTAATAATTATTTATTTCCTTTATTTTTGATTGTTTTGATTGGTTCAAAAATTTATTCAATATCATGTTTAACGAGTTACTCTACTTTAACGTATCTCTTCTAAAGAGCATTCATAAAATTCGTCTCAATATAGAGAATACTTGAAAGACAAAAAATCATTTGTGTACGTGAAACATTCCTCAATCATGCTCTGTATAGATTCTATACCATTATGATAAGCATCAGATAATTCTTTGGAACAAACCCATCGTTATGAAGAACCCGATTCTAACGAGAATTTCGCCTGGAACTTAAGTCAGCCATCCGTGTTTTGAAATTCAATTGGTCTCCCAAGAATCGAAATGGGGCAGACCGCATGGGAATATATGCTTTTACGGCAGTGTCGGATGCTGCTCGAGCAAACATTGCGCTTTTGGCATTTGCCATCATAATGGATATGCTTCTGCTGATGTGGCTGAGCCATGGGGCCAGCCACTCCCAGCCGTCCCTAATCAGCTTTTACCACTTTCATGTTTCTTCGGCTGTTGCAACCTACCGCTCGTGTGGAATCACTGACCATCTGCGGATTTGTATGTAGCAATCCATCCTTGCATCGGGTGGAACGAATGGGTAAGACAGAAGAAGTAATACCACGTTGCCGGAATCGTGCAGACAGCTTACGGAACGAATGTACTGAAAATATGAACCCCATTCTACACCCTCCGGGGAATCATGGATGCTTCTTCGTATTCTCTGACCCATTCTCCTTGCTTGGCACGCACAATGGGCATGGACCGGGATGAAATTCCAAAAAACCAACGTTGTAAATAGTTATTTTTTTGGTAAATTACAGAGCTGGAAATTAAGGAAATGGCACATTTAACTTCCAACAGTTATTCATTTCGGAAATTAAAATAACCTAGAATACGAATCGACGCTCAACAAGAATCGAAACACTATGTTGTTATCAATTTGCTACGTTACTTACTTTTATGTCTACAATCTAATTAGAATAAATGATTCTTTTTAAACGAGGTATTTCTTCTTCTTTTAAAAATATTTTTTTCCATACATTTTACTTTTAAAACTCGTTAGAAAACTTTATTTGACACCATAAGATAATCTTGCGTTTTCTCTATCATGTTCTGACGATTTCTGATGCAAATATGCGTGGATTCATGGATTCGAGATCATGAGATAGAAGGCGGCTCCATAGTGACAGAACTTTGTAACAAATGATTAAACACCGAAAGTGCAGTACATTTCTGTCTAATTTTAGGAATAATATTTTTTTTTTCAAATTTCTCAAATTCAAAAAATAATATTTATTTTTTTTGTCGATACCTAATGACATTATGAATAGATAACTCGTTGAGATAAAAAGGCTACGAACTTACACACGCAAAACTCATGCGGAAAAGTTAATTTTATTGAAAAATTCTAAATTTTATAGTTTTCAACATTATCTCAGTGCCTTATATTTTATTCCAATATTTGTTCGAATCTGCCCACTATGCCATGACTTGCCCAGGGGGGAGTTATTTGATGCGGTGATGGGAATGGATCCTGTCAAAAGAATTATTCCGACAGGGGGAATCCTGACGATGAACCTCGAACTAGAAGCTTTGGCTAATAGCTTCGAACCAGCAGTGTCTACGGTCAAAATGGCAAGAAGCCGCTGCCACTTTCCTTGGACGGAATAGTTCCGTTGATCCTCGCCAAAATCCGTGGGTTGGTGGATTTTTTCTCCAATGCAACATTGCGACAGCGAAGGTAACAGACCGGATCAATATGTATCGAGAAAAGATAGCGAACGGAAAGATAACGAACTGCCATAACCACATTCGCTATTCGCAACAGGTGACGGTTGGACTGTTTGGATGTTAAAAACCTTTAAATGCTCTCTATTTTACCAATGTGTGTATAATGAACTGGTATTTTCTAAGCTTGTTCCTGCCTTCTGAAGTATTTCTAGTCGTATTGGGGAATCATGTTTCTTTAAGAATTAAGTTCTTGTCTACACTAGTGATGGGAGAATCGAGTTTAGATTTATGAAGCGGAATTTATTTTAATATCGAAAAAATGGCTCTGATTGTCTATCATGAAAGTGCACACATTTTTGAGCATTCAGGAACCTTTACACTTAATCTGAAGATATCAAACGCACAATCATGTTAAATATTTTCATTTATAAATATCTTTAAGAATTCTTGAATCTTCCGCAGTTTCTAAATCCCTAGAAAGTCGACTCATTTATTAGGCTCTCAACAAATTAAAACAGTCCAATTGTTATGTGTACATTTAAACACATGTGCACGAGTTTCGGGGTTGACAATTAACACTAGCGGGATAAAATATCTTTCCTACACCATCATAATGTTGTCACCCAATAGTGACGACCTGGAAGCGGCAGCCCAGTAGGATAAGAGGATGGACCGGGGCCAAAATCACCTCCGATTCATTCCAGAATAGTGAGGACTGACTATCCGGCAACGTGGTAGAATAAGTCCGTCATACAATAGCAAAAAAAAAACATTCGAGATATAAACAAGCCAACATTTTATTTCAAATTTCTGTACAACGGCCCCATTTTTTAATCCTAAACTTAATAAAGTACGTGGTGTTGGGTTAAGTAGCTCACAAAGGTGAGCGGTGCACATAAGGTAAATTGATGTAAATTTGTTGATCGCTGACGTAAAATTTAGAAGAGCAGAGTAAATGCTTTTATTCAAACTTTCATAGAGTTATCATTCTCCTGCACAAATTTTCCTCCGTGAATTAGAAAATTTTGAATTTTTATCCGCAGTTCTATCATCTTTACATTGTTATTTTTTAATCTGTCGTTAAAATTCCTAACAAGTGGAACGTTTTGCAAAAACAATTAAAAAAATGTATTGGCATTCCATAATCGTACTCCAGGGAAGTATTCAAATCTTAAAATGCTATAATATATCCTTTATACATATTGCACAAGTAAATTACGTAACAATGTAATAAAATAGAGGAAAACAGCATGTTCAAAGCTTTTACTGTTTCCGTCTGGTAGCTCTGTCCTTAGAGTGGAGGCCTGGTAATTCAGTACGGAGCGTGAACGTTTGGTAGCTAGGTGAGGATCGTGGAGGCGCCTGGTAGCTCATAAAGAAAACGTGTGCTACTGTCAGCTCTTTGCAAACAATGCTTAACAATGCAATATGGAGCGCGTTAGCATTCAAAAAACTCTAAATTTTAGAAATACGAATATTTACTGCTAATGTGTCTATTTGGAATGACACCTTAGACACCTAGAAGTATATTCTGAACTTCTACGCTGTGTTTTAATATCACTGAATTTGAAGAACACTACGGTACGGTAAAACAGACGAATGTTGGTGAAAAATCTAAAATTTATTTGCACATCGGGAGGGGTAGAGCTAACAATTCAACGAACCAATGCAACATGTTTTCATTATCAAATGCCACAAATTTCCTTGTACTTGTAAGCAGCGCGCTTTGGTGCATATTCGAAGGCAGTTTTTGTCTTTAACGAAACGAACCGCAATTCTTATCTTTACATGGGCAATGTTTGTTTCAATACACTTATTAGAACATTATTATTGGATGATTTCGTAACATTAGATTATTTAAAATACTAACTCGGACTAATTTTTTGCCACACGTTTCTCTCATCAAAAAGCTGCAACAGTAAGCGCGAGCGTGCTCAGCGTTTCAGATAGCTCTTTCATCCATTACCCAATACTATAAGTATGAAATTCCTATTGATTGGGAGACATTTCCTGCTCCAAACCGTACAACCGCACCTTATCATGGGTGTACTCAGCTATCAAACGATATTTGACTTACGCAGAAATTGAACTCATGTGTTTTTCTCTGGAAAGCATTATTTGCGTTACTCGGTAAATGAGCTATCGAACATCCCAACAAATTCATTATTATCCATTATCTACTCACAACAATGCCACGATGTTAGTGGTGTATTCATTTTCTTTGAACTGCTATTATATGCATACCATACATTTGTTACATGCGGTGTTATTATTAGTGGATATTGATTGCATGCCTGCTGTGATAATAATAATAGTTAATTATTCAAATCATATTAATTACTTCACAAATATCTACAATAACTCTATACGTCACCTACAGCGATTAATTTAATTTGCCCTCTTATTGGGGCTGTACATAATGCAATACCGAACCAAACTATCGACGTTTTCTACGGCAAATCATCACCAACATCCAGTTAAGTTATATACATATCATGAATGAAATGATTGAGAGGTCGATTTAATGCAACCTTCCAGCAGCATAATTCCTGCACCAGCCATGCTAAACCATTTGTTGGCTTCATGCTTCGTGGAATATGTTCTACCATGCCACTGCCGTCCTTTACTGTCAACGTGCTCACTCACAAATGTCAGGTGCTGGCGTAAAGGTCGAAGAAATATTTTCATAAATTTCATCCAACTGCACAAGCATCGTCTGTGGTCGGCGCAGTGGGCAGCATCGGTTGCCCCAACGGGGCATTCCCGGGCACCGGTGGCTGTTAGCTTGAAGCCGATACTATTCCGTCGTACCCCGTGTACAGGAAAATCGGCGATGATAAGTGAAAATATTCCATTTATTTAAATTGCGCGTTCGGCTATTGTTCTTCGGTGTTCCGCTCATCGACCGCCGGGCAGAAGGGTGCGAAGGTATTTGATACTTCAGCTGCAAGCACACGAACCGGTGTTCGGTGTTGCGGCCGAGAATGAATGGTTCTGAGAGCGGGTTCCCTTGTGCTTGGCGAGTTTTCGACGGGTAGCGCATAAATCTTGCCAACCGTTTCGTTCCATGGTTCTCGTTATATGGCGAGCATTGTGCCGCGTTGGGATAGTTCGAACGCCGTGCTGGACGAGGCGGGCCCGTGTTGTGGAGTGTTCTCTTTAGCGTGGTTAAAGAACGGACACGGAAAGACATACGCCTTGACGTTGGGCTGGAGGTTCGTGTTTCTTCCCTGCTGAGCGAACGACTCCGGCAGGATTTGATCACCATATTGTGAGGTGCGGTCCCATGGGGGTTACCCATTGCGCGGCAGAGATGAAATATTTTCTCACCATCTCGCATCTGAGATGATAATGCTTTCCACGGGACGCTTGGTACACGGGTACGGGCCGAAAAGGGACATTTTGCTATGCCCAACGAGCGCATGAATCGGAAGAATCAAGCTGTACAGGGAGTGGTAGTGTGGGCGTGTGATTAGAAAGAACACTTCTAGCGCGTGGGTGGTGCTGGGTGACAGGAAGAACCCGGCATAAATAATAGGGATATGCTCACCGCTACTGGGACCGCCCACGGGACGATAGGTACTGTCCGCTACCAACCTTGCGACCCTTCGCCGGAAGCGACCCTGTCACGTCACTCAGACCCAGGCGAACATGTCCAGTGCCGGCACAGTAGCAAGTATTAATAACATTGTCGCTGGAACTCGCAAATGCTTACGATCCGTATCGAAAGCATGGTCCTGTGGCAAAATTCGACGGACGATGCCCGCCGAATGGACGCTTCCCGGCGGTGGTCGATGATTAATAGTGGGCGAATGCTGATTGAGGTACACGATGGTGCTTCTCGGTGTCTGACGTACGAACATATCACTTTTACAAACAGGTTACCCATTTGTGCCCACCGGATCATTAGCTCTCGAACGAGCCAGGATGTTTTGGAACATTTGACGTCAAGGTAACGGCGTAATCCGCTTAATGTGGAGTATGAATTTCGCATGTATACATCAGCAATCTTTTCATTCAGCTGGAACGAATAAAACTAGACAGTGTTTGTAATGCCTCGCAGGAAAAATATTTGAATTTTCGTTTAATTTGGTTACAAAAACTACTACTTATTTTATACTCTGTGGGATAAAAAGTAATTGAAAAATTGTAGTTAAAGGAAGGGAAAGAACAAGACAACTTATTATATTTAATGGAACCACAAATGTAAATGTTACTAATCCTTCCATTTTTACGGTCTAGTTAAGCTTACATCGCTATTAAATCTCTTCCATTTACACGACATATGCTGAAACTAAAATAATAATCACTGCCTGTCGCAAGCAATGTCTGCACACACGAGATACCAGCTCAGTTGCAGACAAGCGCCGACATATTACTTCAGTGCAATTACAAAAATATCCATGCATAAAAACAGACGACATTTTTAGCAAATCACAAGAATGTTGCACCGTGCCCGGTACACACAAAGAGAAGGAGTAAGATCCGTCCATCCGCATCTACCGTCGGATGACAATGTGTCTACCCACACCGTTTGACCGGGGCTGACGAATGGACGAATGACGCGATGCACCGTTTTACTTGTTTTGTGTCTTTTTGTTCCATTTTTGCTCTTCCACCTCGCGGCTCAACGGAAGGGGAGTATGCAAAAGTGCCGTTTTCTTGGCACATTCTACACAGAATGAAGCGTACGGAGCGCGTAAAAACCTCTGCCCGTTCGGGGCCGTCGTTAAAAGTCCGTTAGCAGCGTACCACACTCACGCCGGACGGCGTACACGTTTGACGGTGCTCGTAAAAATGGGTTCCATTAACAACTTTATCCGTGGCAGCTTTCCGGTGCTTATGCTGCGTTCCGGTATCACTCTCATGATGCGCGGTAGAGGCATCGTTAATGATTCGCTCACCCGTAACGTTGTCCATTTGTCACGTGCTGGTTAGTAAGGGAAGGAGAAGGCCGTAATTTGGGGAAAGAAAAGTACTGACTGTACTGACAAATGTTCCGTTTTTTTTTCTGCGCCGGAGTGTGTACGTTTTTTATGTTTAGGCAAAGATAAACTGGAACGGATGCTGTTGAGTTTTTTTCCGCCGTTGGGATCTTTCCTAACCGGAAAAAGGATGTACAAATATTACTACACATGAAATGCAATTTTTATTATTGAAATATCGCACTGCGCTGCTAACAACAGCAATGTTGAATCAAGATAGGTTAACTTCTTCTTTGGCGTAACGACCTACTCGGTCATTGCCTGCCATTTCTGGCTTACTAGACTTATTGATACCAATAAGTTTAACCAGATAGGTTAAACAAACCTTAAATTTAAGTATCAAGAATATGATGAGCAAGTGGTAGATATTTCCACAATTTCCACAAAACAAACGTGACGCATATTTTTTTTTTTTCGTTTCCAAACCTATCTATAAACGCTAATCAAGCTTTGTTCCCCATAATCATATCAAAATTATGTGTTAGTTTTCGGGTGAATATTTTAGTATGTCTATCTACACGTAAATTTTGTTCTACTTTTCAATTTTCCCAGCCTGTCAGTCACATTCACACCAGAAGGATGGAATCAGGTGCATTGATTTGTCACATCAACAGCGCACGTGCATATCAACCATATAACCGCTGCATTAAATATGTCCCACGTACTTACGAATAGTATTCTTGCTAAACGTGAGTAACATCCAATTTGACGGCACGATTGCGTACTGTGACCTACCGTGACTAGTATTAGGGTGATAAATAAGTTCTTGCAGATTTTAAACCAATATTTGTCGCTTTTTGTGTTGTTTGCTCTAGACTTGCTCTGTAGACCGAAATAGATAATAATCCGATGAATATTTGTGCAGGTTATATGGTGGAACGGATAGGACTTACAAGTTGAGCGTTGCTAGCTTTTCATTGGTGCCGTAATGTACTACACCCGGTAAGACAATTGATTTCAGTTTAATTGGGTCCAAAACTTCAAGGTCATTCCTATTTTTTTTATTTTAGGCTAGGGGCTGGATGAGTTACTTCAAGTGTTTGTCTTAATTCATCGTGCTTGATATTCGTTGATGATACGTTATCCAAATGACAGGTTGTATTGAAGAAAGTTTTTTTTAATCAATTCACATTAGTCTTGTATGAACTTGTTTTATGTTAATAACATTTTATGTTAAAAATAAAAGAGTCCAGTGGTATGCAGTGTGATGGGTTTCAGTATGCCCCAAGAAGTCGTCAGTTTAAGTACCAAATCTAAGTTGAGAACATTTAGAGACTTTCAAGATAAATAAAAAAAACACTGTTCGCGATCGTGCTACGTTTCGGCTGTACCGTTCGGCGTACGTGAATTCACAAGTGTATCGGTGAAAAGCAACAATGCTTATGATAATGGTGTATAGTGCAACATATAGCGGAAAAGGCGCCTAACCTATCCTAACATTCCTTACACTGACACACTTAAATAACTGGTGTTTCACCCAGTGAAAATACTAGTTAGTTCGACTGGAGCGAAGGCCGCTTATCAAATATCACAAGACAACAGTGCGTTACACCCAAACACACAAACAAACCCTAATGGTGGCAGGTAAGGTAGCCTATAATTTTTGTCCATTATTCTCTTCATTAAAACATCTACTCAGAGGAACGAAACGAATTCATTTCAGCCGTTAGAAGTGGAGGTTTTTCATCTCTAAGAAAACCGAAATCACTTAAACCTGCCTGCTGAGGCTTTGGAGTTCGATCGACTAATTAATTTAACAATTGAAAATCGTTAGAAAACCAAAGGCGGATGGATGGATCTGAAACCTGATTGCTTGGCTAATCGGACATAGTTTAAAATGTCTACTAACAGCTTATTGTTTGTAGAATTCTATTGACTGTATGCAGTGGCGGATCAACCTATGGGTGGATAGAGCGACCGCCTAGGGCTTCACCGGTTGAAGAAAGTCTCGCAACACAGGAGCTAGAAGTCCCCCCCTCAATTGTTAAAATACTTTTTGATACGCCCATTAATACACTCGAAGAGTTCTGGGCCTGAAGATGGAACGGAAAGATCGATGACAATCGCACCTCCCCGCACACCTTTTTCCTGGGTTTCCTTCATCATAGATTCGTATTCAATATGAGTGGTTTATCTACTAATAAGAAGGGACCCACACTTTCATTACATGTTTGGACTCCACAGTGCATCATCCGTTACTAAGTGTATGACATTGTAAACATATTATTCAATAGTTTTTTTTTTTTGTTATTGTATGACGGCCTGGCCGTATTAGACTTAGTTTACCACGTAGCAGGATAGTCAATCACTGCTACGGGGGAGCGGTCCGGATGGGATTTTGGTTCCGGTCTGTCGTGTGAGAGAGCAGCGCCGATACCACTACCCCATCGGGCCGCCCCTCATATTATTCAATAGTTATACACAAATTTTGACATTGTACTGCGGTATTTTCAGAGTAGAATTTTCAATAATAAACTATTGGGCCGGAAACTTATTCCCACTTTTACTGTGAAGACTGCTTGGTAATTACAAATGATGGTAGAACACTTTTTTAAAGGCATATTAAAACATCATAAACACTAACATATATTTTTATATATTAAATATACAAAAAGGCTTGAAGATTTCCGCTGCTATCATTTAACGTTAGCCTCCTCAAATGTACAACGGATCTGTCGCACAATGAGGTAATTAATGTTCTTGTGAACAGTTTTGCAACGAAATGTTTGTCTCCCTACCAGCAGCAAAGCGTTGAATAGATTATAGCAAATAATTTATTTCCCATTGTGGCGGACAGGCGGTCGGTATCGCATCGCTTCCCTGCTGGTAGCTACATGTGTTTGATGTCAAAATTAATGTGGAATATTACATGTCACCCTTCAGTCTCATAATCTTTAATCGGATTCTTCCCACCGCTCAACGTGCCAGCAGCGTGGACACAATGATAGTGACAGGTTCGGGTGACGGGCGCTCGCCATTTGCAAAAGTGCCAAGAACAAGCAAAGCCCTCACCCACCCACACACATACACGCACCGACCCATCTGAACGGTGCGCCAAGACGCCGAGACCCCGGGATCACACTCAACAAAGGGATACGTGTTCGTTACGGCCTCACACAATCACCGCCCACAGTAGCGTCGCTCCGTCAGCGCACAAACGGTTGGACGGTTCACCTTTTTGTGCGCCACGAGACACGATGACACATTTTCTGCTGGAACAACTTAACTCAGTGCTCGGGCTTGCCGATGTGTGGTATCTGTCGAGGGGATTTGCCGAACGAACGATGACAATTTAATATTCATAGCTCACTTCTCCTCACGCTCATGGTGACGGGCGTCTTGACGTGCACGCTGAAAATGTGTAGCATCGGTGTGTTTGTGTGCGTGCTAGAAGTATGGTGGAGTTTTAAGAAAGTAGAAAATACGTCCAAAATGTGTGTCCTTTCATTTCTTTTGCCCGTGAGAAGGATCCCCACAGGAACTACCGGTGACTGCCGTTATTACGTCTGTCGGCTAACGGGGAAGATTCTGAACATCTTCCTTATCGTCAGGAAAATATCTCCATTAGTGTATGCATCGTGTGTGCATACCGGGATGGGATTTGAAAGTTTCCCAGCCACGGGCTTAGGTTACGGTGGGAAATTGGAAGGGGCGTGCAAACATGCTGACGGCTGGAGTTCATGTTTGGCGATGAAGATGGTGGAGATAAGTTTGCCAACAAAAGGCCTTTTGCGATAATATCGGAGACTTTCGATGCCCGCTATTGTGGTTGCTCTGTTGCTAGCTGTGCTTGAACGTTGCCGGTAGCAACGATGTAAACATGATGCGTACTGTGTTATAAAGCTCCATCTCACCACAAGCTCCAAACATTATGAAATTTAAGCCGTAACTAAGGTGGACGACTAGCTAGCAGGATTACAGAGTTTTCATTTTCCAACTACCTACGCTTGTTTAAGCTAAACGTGTAAAGTAATGTATTACGCCGATTTACGATGATTTTATCCTTTTGCATTCTTTCACTTTTTCGATAGTTTCTTTGAAGTTGTTTTTATGTTTAGTCCGATTCAGAGTTTTTTTATCGAATTGACTTAAGCCACCAAGGCCTCAAAGTTTGTTTCCCAATATCTGTTTATTCAATAGAACTTATTTATCCCATAAATATGAAATTTAGCTGTTTATGCTGACAACTCCAATCATTCCTATTTACATAACAATTCCATGGTATTTCTTTTTTGTGCGAGTTGTTTGTTGTTGAAGATGCTATTGTAATTATTATTAATGCTTCTGAATGTTCTGTTGCTTTGTGTGATTTGTTTGACCCGGTCCAATTGTTTTTATTGTTATGCAGGGTGCCTCTTTTTTCTGAGTACTCCAAACATTTACTCGTACTGGTGTTGATATGCTTTTCTTCTGCAATCATGCCGCACGTACTGCATAGAGGATTGACGGAACAAAACAGAACATCTTAGTAGGCGAATGCTACTTCATCGGCTCAAATTTGGCACTACATATAGCATTTTATAAACAAAAACAACAGATAACAAACGATGTGGTGCGATAGAAAAGGAAATTAGGGATCATATTTACTATAACGACATTTATTAACACTAGAACGACTAACCAGTCGTTAGATCATTCTTCAGATCTAACAATTACTGATCTATCAAAACGTGTATTTATGTGAACTTGAAAAAAATTGCGTCCTTGGTAATGGACATAACTTGTTGTTGTGTCACTTCGACCGGCGCAGTCAAAATGACTGGTCATTTTGGCGGTTTTTTTTATTCATCAATGACGGCCAGGTTGGGGCGGCCCGGTGGTGTTGTGGCATCGGCACTGCTCTCTCACACGACAGACCGGGACCAAAATCCCATCCGGACCGCTCCCCCGTAGCTGTGATTGACTATTCTGCCGGTCTAGTGGTAAACTAGTGGTAAACTAAGATTTGATTGACTAGTGGTAAACTAAGTCTAATACGGCCAGGCCGTCATACAATAACAAAAAAAAAAAAATAAAATAAAAATTACGGCCAGGCCGTAATGCTATTTTTGGCGGGTTGAAATGAAAAGTTCTGTCGAACTACTATTTTTTCATTTTTTTAATTTTAATTTTATACTTCGTTTTCAACTCAATACAGTCAATCCTAACATTGTAGCTTAATGTATAGATGCGGAATCTTCATGAACTATTCCCAGAAAACATTCGATAGCCTGCACTCTTCTCTTGAAAATAGAGTACATATTTGAAGATAGAAAATGAGTACAATCGATTCAATAGAACTATCCGCCCGCAAAAATGACAAAAATGTCATTATGACTGGTCCAGTCGAAATGGCTCTTTCCTAATCTTGGTCGTTCTAGTGCTCAGACAAACAATGTTTCCGAATGGAAACGTTCAGTTAGCTTTCTGGAGCTACAACTGCTTTACGATCTCGTCTAGCTGCAAGAGTTACTTGTTTCTAATAAGCAGAACTTACTCTGGCCTGCGGGCCTCTATGTGTATCTATCGTTTCATTCCTGTAAATGTTTTTCCAGAAACATTGAACAAGCTGGGCTATTGGGGTTTGTATCATCAAGTTAGTCAGTTACATTTCAATGAGGCTATGTGCATCAATATTGCCATGGCCATGCCATATCATACCAAGTTTAATTCTGTTTATTTCCTAACATTCTAGCATTAGATGACGATAACAAGGACTAAGGTGTTGGGCTTATTTACTCTAGTTGGGATATGTAAGCGCTAGGGAAAGTTTAGAGTACTTCGTTTGCATTACATTCTTATTGAGACACTACACCAGAATCAAAACAGAACATTATCATTTTACTTCAAAATGAAGAATTCCACAGTTAAAAGATTTATCTTTAAAAAAGGCTTCTGCAGCCACGAATTTGCTAATCCCTCTAATTTGGTTTTCGTTCATTTAAGGAACTTCACAAAACGGTTTGTTTATTTTTGTCAAATGACGATTGCATTATTTGAAAATATATGTTTTTTAACTAGCTACTATAACATTTAGTCATTGGATGCTGTATGAACATTTAATTTCGATGTGATAATCGAGCATGATCTGCACATTTCATCAGCTTGTGCAAGAAAGCAATTGCATTCAGGCGAAGAAGCAGCTTTTGCATGGTGATGCATTCCCGCCAACGCATTTCGTGCTGCTAATGAAGCGCGAAGATAACAATCGAATAACATTAAATGCGAAAATTTAATTACCATTTGAATTGAAAACCAACAATCGCCAGCGCCCGGGCCACACAGTCGGCCGGGGCAAAGCGGATGATTAATTCCCGCGGGAAAATTTTGCGCTGGACAAACGCCAACCGGCTCGAACATGCGGCGTGGCCAAACTTGCTGGGAAATATTGCACCGACCTGCTTTGGGGCCGGGCCCGTACTCGAACCGATGAGTCCAATATCCAATCGGCTACTTTAATTAACCGTTCGGGCTGCCACCGGAAATCAGCCTACCGGAAAGCGCATCTCGACCCCGCAGTGTTCCGCCCGACCTCACACCTACTTCCGTCGTCAGTCATAAGGGATGGAAGTACAGCGGCGTTCCATTTTGCGTTCCCTTCTGTCATTAGGAGCTGGATGCCATTTGTAGTGCGATTAAACTTCTTTTTTTTTCATTTCAAGTAGAAAGAAGCACACAACAAACAAATGCCCCTTTCACCCACACGCTAATGACGCTCAAAGATGGCAAAACAAAAAATCGTATCGAACAAAAACATAGGTTGGGATGGGAATGAAAAATCACAGCGCAATTTACGGGTACAACCGTGGGAAGCTGAAATCGCAATCGGGAAACGTTTCGAGGACGCTAAGGGGAAAGTGAATATGAAAAATGAGAAGGTGCGGAAAAAGGCAGCGAGATCGCACGATCGCAACACTTCGGTGCATTTCGATGCAACAAAAATAAACTGCATGAAAATGCGACGGGATAAAAGAGAGAACACATACATTAGCCTTTTGTGCATCTGTCTGGCAATACAATTTTCAATGCCCCTCCAACCCCTGCCCACTCAAACATGCACATGTACAACCGGGCACCACCACAGGAACGTAGAATCACGGTCTACGCAGGCGGAAACTTGGCATTTAATTAAATCGATGGAAATCACTTTTGCCAGGAAACAACTCCATCTCCCGAGTGGGTTGGTTTTTCCAGGGCTAACGATGTTATTTCATACTTTTGTTTTGTTTTGGCTTTATTTTGTTTCCACCCTGGTGCAATGGGTAAAAGCTCCCCTTAGCGCGTTGTGAGTACAAGTGGCCTTTTCAAAAAAGAGCTTTAAAATCGTTTTAATCCTATTATTTGTTCTAGTGTAAATGAACATTCATCGCTTAACACCATGTGTTCGCTAAACGTGGAAATGTTAAGAACAACTCTAATAGTTCGTTGGCTTACATATGGTTCATACGTTATTCATGTAAGTAAAATTTAATTAATACTAACTTTTTCAAATATTTCCGTTTATTATAAAGTATTAACATTCCACCATTTTAAGAGGCAAATATTAAAGCGGTATCGTATCAGCGAAATGTAATCGGTGCTATTATTGATTGCTTCGAAAACGAATCGATCATGTTGCATTCAAAGAAAAAGGTAATAATAAAAACATTTTTCAAACAGTTACCATTTCAAAACGTGAACGTTGAAACGTTAAAAAACCAAATAAACCGAAGAAAAAAATAACTTTCACCGTTTACGATTGCGAAACGAGGCGAGAAAAGCGAGCTCTTATTGATTGGCCTTCGCTTTTTGTGACAAATGACACATCACCCCATTCTCATCGCCACGAGGTGCAATTTCCATCCGATACGGTACATTTAACTTGTTTAGCCTATGGGTGCTTGCTACGGATGGAAAACAATCTAGAAGTGAAACATGCAATTCCCATCGAAACACGTCGAACACACACTTTGTTCATTTTCATCGTCCTAACGCTTGCCGACACTGTTTACGAATTTGGTATGGCTGTGGTGGTGATTGAGATGCCACGTGATATTTAAGGCAACAAAATAGAAAAACAAAGAAATTGAACCGAAATTGGCACAGATGGAAAATTGTAATCCTTTTGAAGTGAAATTTTGGATAATTTTTTGTCCCTTAATTGTGTTTTAGAAACTATAATTTTTAGAGTTTAAAGAAATGTATAGAAAAACGGAAAAATATGAGAAAATATGAAAAAAAACTTAAACTTAGCTTAAGGGGGCACGGTATCTAGAACATATTTTTTTGTAATTATATTAGAGTCAACTTTTGTCATGCATTGTTAAAGCATATAAAAAGCATCATACAAAGGAATTTAAATAACTCAGAAAATAACTTCTTTTCATTTGCATATAGCGTTTAGCAGAGTGAACATATTTTGAAATGTATATAAAATCGAAAAAACTGGAAAGTTGAAATCATATTATAAAACATTGCAGAAAAATAAACTACCTCGGCACTTTCAACTTCAAATATCTTTGACAAAGTATTTCTACACCAATGCCTTGCATCACACTAAATCCACATTTATTTTTTTGTTTCTTTTATTCCTGGAAGACGGCCATGCCATATTGCTCATAAATAGAAAATATACCGAAACTTGAATTTTCCTTCTCCAAACCGTGAAAGGGCACCTTATCTCGGGTTACCTGTATCCATTTGTTTAAATAATTCAAAATATGTTCTGGATAAAACGATCGTCTAACGATATATGCGGATAAAATATCAGTGGTATCATCATCTTGTTTCTGAACATGATCAAAGAAAGGTCTTTTTGAATATGATAAAGGAAAGGGAGAAATTTGAAGACGAATCGGCAGCTTAATAGAAGGATATCATCTTACAACGGCATTATAACAGTGAGCAACATACATTGCAACATACATTGGTATAAAGTTATCATTCTTTTTTTTTCAGTGACACTGAAATCTCGAGAGTTCTATGTCTGCCATTTCTGGCTCCCGTGACTTGAATTTACCCGTTCCTGCCGTATGCTTCTGGATTACTGGTTTTTTAAAGAAAATATCACATATGTTACTAGAACGTTGGTATATAGAAACATTGATTATACCCCTCAATTCACAAATAAGTAAATTCAGGGGCGATATAGCAATATGGATACAGGAAAGCAGCAAAAACTTGTGCAAATTCTAGTCTTCACGATGATCTATGCATTTTAAGACAATTAGAAAAATAATGCATATAAACAAGTAAAATCAATTTAAAACACTGCTTTGAATTGGATGGCTAAACTTTATGTGTGATCGATGCTCTTGTATATCGGGTAGCATACAAAACATAGCAACTCATTCGTCAAAACAGTAGGTAAATGTTCAGATTGTACTGGAACATTAAAAGAACAGTTTGTCATTGTACCGTTTCAATAAATAAAAATTAAAGCACGGAAGCAAAACGAGCCATTTTTAGATTGTTTAAAATGAAAAAAGGTGTTTAAAAAGTTCAAAAACAAATCACTGTTATTTAACGTTATTACAGCATCCACTGAAACGTAAAATAATTGAACGCGCATACAGTAACGTTACTGAAACCGATTGAAGAATATCTCCCTTGGGGACACTTCTCCACGTACAGGGCGTTTTAAAAAGCTGTTCACTTCCGGGTTTACGTTACAGATCATGAACGAGTGTACGAAATTAAAAGCGATCTTATCACACGGTAATGTATCCCTTGATTATCGGTTTCTAAGGCGGAAAATTGGAAAATTCTAATATCTTTAGATACCATCCGGCATATGCCAAACCGTATGGCTTCTACCTTGATAGGAGCAGAATTTCTTATTCATGGTTCCAGCCACTAGGGAACCATTTATTTTTACACTGCACCACGGGTTTTTCATTGATGAAGGAAAGCGAAATGAAGAAAAAACACACTTTAGTTAATGTAAATAATAATACAAACATAATTTTATCTTATACCATGTACAGTAACCGAAAACGATTCTGCCTTCTGCTACTGGGTAACGAAAGTGAATCAACACTGACAAGTTTAGCTACACATTAGCGATGCACCCATGATGCAATGAGCTAAAAACACACCGGCGTATATTTACTCCCGGAGAAAGGTATTTACCAATGGCATACCTGAACTTCACCGACAACTTGTGCGATTCACCGTCACCACCGAGCGCAAGAATCTTCGCAGAACTCGTTCGAATGATTCATTCCAAATGTGTGGCCCTCGGTTTCCCTCGTACACGACATCACCGTGGCCCGTTGTTTTTGGTGAAGACAAATTGAAAACTCCCATAAAACATGTCACCCGTTGCAACGGCCGTGGATGGAAACCATCCACACGGCATGACTGTACCTTTTGGCCCACGTTTGGCTCTGATCCGACCTTCTAGAATGCTAGAAGATGTTCCTGCCGTGTGCGAAGGTTCGTACGAAGATACAGCCAAGGCCGGGGCGATTAAACAGTGTGCAAACTATTGCGCTGAGTGCTAGTATCGTTTCGCAAAACTAACTACACCTTCCACCGGTGCCGGTGAGACGATGCGAGGTAGCGTGTAATTTAATTGAAACTTATTGTTTGCAGCATTTATTTAAGTTTATTTCTGTTTGCGCTAAGCTAAACTTTTCCTAATGTGCTTTTATGAGATAGAGCGATGGCCCGTTTGCACATACAGAATGGGTCTGAGTTCTCGTATGTATGTATGCGTTTGTGTGTCTGGTTCTAACAAGAGAGGGAGAGAGGTAAAATAGAAAAAACCGCAAACCCAAACTGGCAGACGAAATAGAAGCTGAGCCGTATCGGAAATGAACTGTTGGCTGAACGACAGCGTGCAAAAAGCACTGGGAAAAATAAAATTTCCGTCCAAAAGTTTCACTCTTGGAACTAGGAAAAATGTTCCTCCCTTGCTGCTCAGTTTCCTCATGTAGATGGGCGCTCGCTGGTGTATGTACGTGTGCCCTGTTTCATCTTGTTACTGGTACGAGAGGTTTTTTTTTAACTTGCCCTACCGGCTAAGCATAATATGACGCTCGCGCGGATGCTCGAAACGAACCGGAACCGGAATTAGATCTGCACCACAACACATGGCACGGTGTGAAAGGCGGTACAAACGTGGCGAACGAACAGGCAATTACATACGGGATCGGTCGAATTTGGGAATGGTGAAGGCGACGAGCAGGCGGAAGGAAAACTTTTTCGGTACGTCTAAATAGATTTCTTGTACCTTGTTCCGTTTTTTTTGTACTTTGCTTTTTTTGGCCGTTGTGTCCTGCTTTCGTACAGTGGCTGGCTAAAGTTTGAAAATTGATTGTTGAAGTGGAGAGCTTAAGCTTGATGGTGATATCTTTCCCGTGGAGTTCGCAGTTCAGCGCAACGAGCAGGACAGTGAAATGGAATGTTAATTTTGTTGGAGAAAATATTTGGGATAACCTCAACTCAGGATTCCTTTTGTTAAACTGTCGGTTGTTGGTATTGATTTGTGCAAGGAGTTTTTTTTTTGTTACTTATGGAGTGTTTAGAATAATGAAAGTTCTTTTTGCCTATCTTTGCAGTTTGAAATTAGGGAAAAAATAGTCAAAGATGTAACGGTTTGAATTCTAGGTTCAAATGGTAACTCTTAATTCCGGTAACGCAAGGAATCACTTAACCTTTTTATGAAATGCTGTGTGCAAAATGATAATTTGACATTATGTCATATATTTAACCGAAAATAATCGTAGGTTGAAGTACAACAAGTTATAGTCTAACATTTGATTAAACATGGCGAGCATGAACTAGGTCATAAAGTAGTAGGCGTCTCCATCGCAGATATTTATTACTTCAGCTTAAAGACAATTCGAAGTTTGGTATTATTTACGATCGTTTATCAGTACATCTGAGATTTATTTTTGTTTTTATATGTTTATTGATACAGATGTCTAAAGTATTGTTTCTACATGCCGGAAAGTTCCGAAAGAAAATAGTGTTTTGTTTACATTTGACACTTCTTCTTCTTGCCTTAACGATCTACTTGGTGTTCTGGCTCACGTATGTGGTGTAATTATTAATGCTCCAACTTCTTTAGGAACAAGACATAAATTGCACAGAAGGGAGTGTGCACGTGAGCATGCACGAAAAATGTCTGAAGAGAGGAACATTTTAGAACATTATATTTTTGAAAGCTTTACATTCTTCTGATCTTTGACGAATGCTAGAAATTCCAGAATGTTTTACCTAGATGAAAATAAAACACTTTTACTATAATGTACATCCAAGGCAAAGGAAAATTTCCATTAAACTCAAGTTCATCAGCCCTGTCGTCTGAAAATAAGTCATCCAATACATATGTTTTTGCAGTTCTGGAATGTTTAGAATTAGAAAATAAAGTTGATGAAGATGTGTCTAGCGTAAACTACTAGTAAACTAGTCGAAAACTACACTTTAGTTAAATTAATAGATAATTTGATAAGATAGATTAAGATAGTGTCATCGACGCCGGTCTTTGAAACGACGGATCGGGATCAAATTCTATCCGGACCGTTCCTCAGTAGCATGGACTGACCATCCGGCTACGTGGTTAACTTAGCTTAATACGGCCGGGCCATCATACAATAGCAACGAAACCAACAACATTCTGGTTTATTAAACTTATTAATACCATGTAGTTGGATAGTCAGTCCTCACTACCGGAGAACGGTCCGCGTAGAATTCCTTCCCTGGTCCTGCCGTTTACGACAGTCGCCACTATCTCCTCGGCCCCGGTCCACCCCGATTAAAAAAAAACATTGGTTTGTACAATACTATCAATACTTTTCAAAAACACTTCAAAGAAAAGGAAACATTGCCGCCATCTCGTGGGAAGGTATACAAATACACTAATGTATACAAATTTACATTAAAGCGTTGAAATTATTTTATTTTAAGTACACTACGACTCAAAAATAAGTTTAATTGCATATTTGTTCTGTAATTTGCATTAGTGCCTAATGTGGAACCCAAGGACTCTGAAAAGTCGCATAACTGTAGTATTCCACCTGAGACCCCCCCAAATAATTGGTTCTCCTGGAATTGGATTAGAAGTGTCTGTAAGCGTTGATCACTGAAAAAGGCTACATTAGTAACTGAATGCTCAAACACATTCATTACGTTCGATGTTGAAGAGGATCGTTTGTTCATTAAATCTTCAGAAATTGAAAACTGGCTTCCGGTAACAAGCTTACCATCGTTAATAATCAGCAGCCAGCGGCTAAACCACTGCCATCCTTTTAAAGCGTCCCATATCAATCCACGACGCAATCCGTTCCAAACCCCCACCAGGCCTCATTGCGAACAGCGTTAAACCCCTCGATCGGCTAACTAAAACTAGCTCGTCGGAATGGTAAGCGAGAACAAACGCCGCAGTAAGCTCGGACTTCCTGCACGGATGCGGATGCCGGCTCGTTCGTTCGACTGGTTCGGCTTTGACGGGCGCTGACGAGGATCTGAAACGGGTTGATCCTTTTAACACAACCATTTGCATTCGCGCAAACGGATATCATTTCCCACCCCCGGCACACACAATGGGAAGCGGCTGCAATTGAACGCGCTCGTGCATGTGAAACGTGAGTCCCGTTTTGCATGCTGTTGATCCTGTCAGTGATTGGAAGGATATTTAAAGTGGCAAAGGCAACCTCGGAAAGTTATTCCACTGGTTTTGTCTCGCTGTTTCTTTTTTTCTCCTCTTTCTCTCTTTGTTATCGTTCGCTTCATACTATCTTTTCTTGGTGCACGGCCAGCAACTTCGTTTCTCATCAGCACGGAGATTGAAATAAAATCTCGTATTGACGGCGCGAGAGTGCATTTGGATGAAGCGATCTGATTGTGGATTTGCAATTTAAAACAGTGTCTGGTTGGTCGGTTCGTGCGCTCTCGCTCTCTTTATCGCTCTATTTCCATTCGCTCTATCGCACCATGTGCTTGATTGACCCGAGAATTGATTGGGAACTGTTGTGCACCGGGCGCCAGACGCAATTTGTAGGCAAGTTTCGATTTTCTTTACGTTTTTTCGGTCTAGCACAGTGATAAAGGTCTCGTTACTGGACTTTGAGAGTGGCATTAGAATTGATTATGTTCTCGATTGATTGATTTATTCATAAAAAAATGTAACATTGGGATGAAATGGTTTCAGTTTTGTAAACTGCATTGATGTTCAGTTAGCTACAAAGTAAAAGTCAGTTACTATCATCAAGTGCCTCACGCAGATGATTAAAGCAAGAACACAGGCAGCAGGACGTACTGCGAGATAAGTTGTTACTAGAAGAATAATGTTTACTATGCGCAAGAATGCGTTTAGTAAATACGTTTTCAAGTTTCTGATAATACGCTACCTAGTTATTTAATATCTGTAAATAACATAAAAAAGTACTTAATAATTTAAAAACTATAATATTTCATAATATCGTCATCATACGGGGCAACATCAGCCTTCAAAATTAATTTTGTGATAATTTTCCAAGCTACACTCGAGCCCAACGCCAAAGTATGAAAAGGAAGTGGCAAAACCTACTGTTTCCGCTAACATTTACCTCTATACTCGCATCTATCTACATCATTAAATGTCACAACCGCGCTATTCGGTCGATTGAGCGCACTATCATTAATGCTTTCGTTATCGCACTGCCTTTCCACGGTCGATGAGTGGTAGACGGGAAATGGGCCTAACCTTACCGTTTACCATCTCATCGAGGCAGGTTCTCCGTACTTCCAATCAGTGGCGGAATGTTCGCACAAAAAGCGGAAGAACATGATTTTATCGGACGAGTGCTACCGAAATACTACAGCCACCCGGTCCGATATGGTAACCGTAAAATTTTACTATACTTACATACTGTTTACCCTATGCGAAAGGCAAACGGAAGCGTCGGCAGGTGTAAGCTCGCACCCACCAGTACACCGGGAGGATGTCGTAAAGAACGTGTTCGTGTCTTTATGTCAAGGCGGCGAAAGTAAAATATTCCCCCTTCGATCGTCGTGGTCGCAGAGTGTTGGCGCAGGTGTCGTTCCGTTGCAACCCGGTACAGGCTCGCTCGTATGTCACTTTCGTAACGTCTTTCCTGCTGCTGTGCCGTTGATGAAGGGCAAAAAAAAACTACAAACGAACGATACGGTACGTGCAAGCTTGCTGGATCATTCCAAGCGGTGGCTTCGGCAGCGTTCTGGTGTGGATTTTTATGACCTCTTGTACGGTATGAATGTATTAGCCATCGGTGGATGGATCTCGCCACCAACGGCTACGACCATTGCGGCTGTCTGTTCTTTGTGTTTCTGTAAATTTATTTGTTTTACAGCTCATCGCACATCACACCGTACAGGCGGAATGAAGCCTTTACAGCTGTGAGTTCCGGAAACACTTGTCATTACAACGACGACGATGACAAACACCGTTCGGGCAGAACTGCCGTTGACTAGGCGCAATCCGTCATAGTTCATCGTTGCAGCACGTTTCTCACATGCACAAGTACGTGTCGGAACAGGCACAAGGTATTATTTATTTATAGTCTCGTTCTTCGGTACGACAAAGGAGGAATTGAATCTTAAATACGTCCCGTGCATCTCGTTCAGTCTCGTTTATGCTCCGTGACATACCGCGTATGGAGCCAGTAAGATAAAACCTGTACTCTTTAATTGTACATTTAAAGTTATTTTGATATAAATAATGATTAGAAAATTTCTGTGGTAAAAAATAAATATTAGAAAACAAGACATCAGAAAATATTCCCTTTGTTCACTCTACTTTCTGCAACGTTACTTTAATTTGTGACGTCATGGATCCTTTCAGTATTATGCCAACAGTTGCTGCAGTTCGCAGTTGAAATTACTACACCCACACACAGTTACAGTGAAACACTCGAGAAACTACCGAGAGTTCATCTAATATCAACTCCCGGGCGACCAATCACACCTACTTTCCCTGCTGACTGCACTCGGAGTTAGCGTACTTCCGGATTCTAAATTCCAGCACGTTCGCCACAGAAAGTGGCGTAATCGCACATGCTGTGTATGCCGTTTCTCACGCCAGTGGCCAACCGTAGATGTGCTGCCGGTACCGCTGCTACTGCCAGCTGTGGCTGGTACTGTTTGGCTTTTGCTCTACATATATGCAGCGGCACGCTGATTGCAAAATAGTTTCGTACGTACCGATTGTAAGTAGCAGTCCCTTGGAGGGTGGTGAGGCTGAATGAACCGTGGCCGTGGCAGGGCGAGCAGGCTGCCAGGAAAAGCCTAACGATATTCCAACAATCGACTGCAATGCCTCGCACGTGACCGTCGGAGTGAAGTGAGCGAATTGATTTAACAACAATCAGTAATGCTAGTGATTGCATTATTTTGATTTTGGATTGCGATCCTTGGAAATGAATGGGGTGCCTGTCTGTAACGGATGGTGCTGTAAATCTCAGCAAGATGTTTGCGCGATTTCAAGACCGATTGTAATAAGCACAGATGACGGTCTGGATAAGTTGATCTGCATTGATGGCAAGTAAATTTCATCGTTTTAATGACACATGCAAAAGTCATCTAAATCAGGAATATCGTATTCTGCTCAGAGCACTCGTTTGATAAAATAACTTTGAAAGGGTCTTATTGTATGAGGTTGTTATGTCGATTTCAAGTCAAACAAAAGATGATTCAATATCGTAATCAACGCATTCACTTTAAAATTTATCGAAACACGATTGTTCCAAGAGTTTAAATCTCTCTAAGATATTTATTCTTATAATTTATTGAATGAATATTGGATCTGACATGGCATACCTCATTGCATCTGATTTTGACCATTTAAGTAGCAAACTACTCTCAAAAGGTCCCTGAAGGAAGAACAATTATTAGTTAACAGAACTACCTGAACAGACCTGGGACACTGGTAAAGTAAACATCGTGTTTTATTATTCTCGATAATTGTGTCGCTGTCTCAATATTCACTGTCTTCAAAACCAAAGTTATGGTGGCCTGGTGGGACAGTGGTATTGGCGCCGCTATTTCCATCCAGATCGTTCCCCCGTAGCAGTAATCGTAATAATAATCACGATTTTAAAATTTCTTATGATCGGACATATCGTGTGAGTAGTCGGTCCATAACTCTTCATAGATAATTTAGTAACACGAGGTAACAAGTGAAGGCCTTTCTGGAGCGTAGTGTCCTGTTTCTTATTATGATCGTTCCCCGAGAAAAAGGAGGAAGAAGTATTAGTTTTCCATATTGTAGAATTTTAATTTCTGATCTTATTATGGAGCTTGTTCTTTTTCTGATTTTTTGTTTATTCCATAAAGTTTGTTGTAAATGGGCATAAGGAGTACTTTTTTCCATCGAATATGTTCTCAACATAATCTACAACTTTTTGCTAATAAACTGTGATGGTAAAACGTTAACAAGAAAATAGTTGAAAAAACTGTGCAGAAAATTTAAAAAGAAGACTCGTGTTTGCGGTGCCCACTGACGTACGTAATATATTTTTCATAATATAATAATACTTGAGCAGCGAGCCTCCCGGACCAGTACTTCATATTTACAGATAGCCTTAGCGCTATTGAAGCACTGAAAACTCCTAGGGCTGTTAAGAGCCAAGACTATTTTGTTGTAAAAATTATTGAGTTGCTCGGCTCAATGTTTAACAAGGCGTTCAGAATATCGCTAATCTGGGTCCCTTCTCATTCCGGAATCCCGGGTAATGAGAAAGCGGACTCACTGGCCAAAACAGGCGCCACAGAAGGCGTTTTTTACGACAGGCCTATCTCAACCCAAGAATTCCTCCGTTTTCCACAGCAACTTTTCCTGTCTCGATGGCAGAGTATGTAGGGCGTTTCCTTTTCTCGATCTCTCCGCAAGTGTCCCTGCGGCCTTGGTTTGGCGGGCTCTCTGCAGATCGTGCATTCATTCGGATGATGTCCCGACTTATGTCGAATCATTTCGCTTTGGATGGACATCTGCAGCGTATTAATCTGGCAACGTCAAAAGTGTGTGGCTGCGGTGTAGGATTTCACGATTTGGACCACCTTCTGTGGTCCTGCGTGGAGTTTGAAACCGCTAGACCTTACTTATTGGACGCAGTCGAATCGATTGGGGGGCTACCGGGTGCCCCGATACGCGACATATTGGGTTGTAGGGACCTCAAGTTCATGAGGCTCATACACCGCTTTGCGCGAGATAACGGACTTCTCCTTTAAATCCTATCCCTCATTTCCCTTTTTCCCTTATCCATTTGTAGTCCATCCTTTGTTATCTGTTGTTTTTGTTCATAATTGTTTTATGTAGTGCCACATTAGACCGATAAGGAAACAGCCGCCTTCAAGGACAGCACCAAAAAGCCACAAAAAGGGGGGCAGACTTATAGGTGTATGCTTGTATTTCGTCTAAACCTTTTTGTTGTCTGTTTTGTTACAGTCCCAGCAAAGCCTGCCACTACACAGGCAATAGCTCCAATACGGCACAGAACAACAACCACAACAACTTCTACAACAATAGCACTTGACCAAGGACACCACACAAAGCAATAGGACAAACTTAACGTACATCAACAATAGAACGCCACAAAACTCACCAAGACGTCACAATACACCATCACAACCGAGTATGCCCGGGATAAGGCAGATGACAAGGAGGAAATGCCTTGTAATGATTTGCAACTCAGTACATATGTTACCTAAAATACGGCAAATGCCGTCATATTGGAATTATAAATAAATAAAATAATAATACTTGAACATGGGTAATTTTTCGGAACTTGCGAATACTTTTTATTAGAAAACAGGCGATACTTTTTGAGCGTTTATAAAAACCGTACCGTTTTGTGCTTCTTTGCTTTTGTATTAACCGCACGCAACGAACACTGTCTTTTTATTCTCTCATTACTCTCTCTCTCTCTCTCTCATTGCGTAAGTGCGTAGGATCAAATTCCCCGAGCGCGTATTTGACATTTTTTCGGATACGTCAACAATAAAGTCGCTATTGTTGACACAAACATCAAAACATTCAAAAACAGTGGAAATTAGAAGTAAAAAACTATAAAGTAGCTCGTAATGCTTAAAACAATTATCTTGATATCAACTAAAAATACTAAATTATGAACCTTAAATGGAAGGGGAAATTCCAGGAAGAAAGACACTGAAGAGCTAAGCATATAGAAGAAAGAAAAACATTAAAAAGGAACGTTAAGGAACCGAAAGGGGAAGCAGATGAGTTGCAGTCAAACAAAATACAAGGTAAAACCATGAAAACCTCAAATCTATTGAAGAGCGTGTTAGTTTCTGAAACGCTTTTATAGATCAACGAAAAAAAAATCCCCATTAAATAAGCTTAAAATATTAAATACGGATTTTAAACAACGTTGGAATATCTAAAGACACTCGAAACTACCGTATCCAGCAATGCAATCGTCTTGTGCACTTGTACAGTGGGTAGTACATTGCTCACGACTACCGGAACGTGCACCATAATAGTTAATGATTGTGGTCACCACGGGATGGCATTGCCAAACGACTCAAATCTCATACTTTAGTGTTCATGCTCACCGCCACGGTAAAGGAGACGCAATTCGGAACAAGCACGGAAGTAAGTAGCAACGCGACCGTTCCGTGCCGATACCAAAGTTTCGAGTACAATAGTAGATTGCATTTGTGCAACCGCTCGACCTTTGTCCGCGGGTGAATTTAGAGATGGGATGAAATTAAGCGTAATGGAAGCTATCGTTAGGGGAAATCATACAATTTGACCGTCCTCGTGCCATTGTTCACCAGATTTGCTTCCCTTATCGTTTACGTTTTATCGGCCATTTTTAATGCTTTTTATATGCAGTTTTGCATTAGACAAGGCACCGCTCACAATTATCATCAAGTGTTTCCGGTTAAAAAATAATAATAGCATCATAGTTTAACAGTGCATTACCACGTACTTACGGTGCAACGGAATGGCTGTAAAGAGAAAGAAAGCTGAAAATACTGAACCAAGCACTTTGCAGATGATTCGTTTCATTCCTTTTTCTTTTGGGGAAAATATGCAAATACCTTTCTTTCATTGATGAAAGAAGAATCGTTTTAATGTTGGAATTAGGGATAAAAAATGAATTCCATACCATCGCTCAAACATTATTATCTTCTTCTCCCAACCCGCAGAACATCATTTTAAACATTCAAAGCTTGCGTTTGTGCCTCTTTTGCGCAACTTATTTATTGGAAACAACTTCCCGGTGTTGCCAACAATCATCGGCTCAAAAAGTTCGGAACAATCTAAATTGCCACCAGACCACCGTTACTGAGCGCAGCAGAACTGAACATTTGGTCACATTTGGAGCCTCCTCCGATTTGGGATATCCGTTTAATACTTCGTCCGCATTGCAAGGCATGCCAGCGCAATGAGCAAGTGGTAGTAACTTTTTGTGTGGTTTTTTTTCTCTTCCACTTTCTTTTCACCTTTCACCATTCGTCCACCATATCAGGCCGATCAGGTCGTATATCGACTAAGCTCGTTCGATGATGAAAGAAGCATAAATCGAGCGGCGATAAAACGAACATGCTGTTGCAGGCAGTGAGCAAATTGATTTTCGCCCGTTTCGAACACGATCGGCCTGAGTGTCTGAGAAAAGGTGGAAGAAAATGATCAGTACGGCACTCTCTGCTCGCCGTATGGAAGGCACCATGCCCGGGCGAGAGACTAATACATCCGAAAGTTTCAAGATCACAGCAAACCGCAAAAAGGACGCAAACGGCTGATGATGGTTGATGGTGTTGCGATGTTCTCACCCCATCCGCCTAACGGTGCGCTTACCGTGCGCTTTCGGTGAGAACTTGCTTCCCAAGTGTCCCGGGCGTTGGACCGCCCGACGATGGAACGTGACACCGCCGGGGAAGGGCAAAACTGGTCCTCTGGCAAAACGGATGTGAAAAGTTTTCCCACCAAATTTGTGTTGCACCGTCGTTTTCGTCGCGTTTGCCGCTGGCGTATTGTTTTGTGACTCCGGGACCAATTTACGGCAACACCCCAGCCCCTCCTCCCACCGGCACTCCGGCAAAACACATGCTTTGTGTTCGGGGCGAGAAAATGGTGGCGAAGGTTTGTGTTGTGTTGAAATTTTTGGGTTGATTTATTTTTGCAGCTGCCAAACGGTAGATAGTTATGGGACTGGTATAGGTGCACATGCAGGGTGCGTTCGGGTGTGTACTAACATGGTGCGACTATTCTAACACCCGTCGTCTTTGGTGCTTTTAGCTACGGGAAGGTGTTTGCAGCAGGTGTTTTGCAAAATATGTTCAGCTTCCTTGTCATTTTATGGGATTTTTAAGGTTCTTACTCAGATAAAGTGTTTAGCAAGGTGGAAAGCGTAGAATATGTCGTGTTCCTACTTTAAGCTGCAAATTTCCGTGCAATGCGCTCACGGTGTCTAGAAAAGTAATCAACTGTACTTTCTTAAGTGTGGTACTGTTTCCACATTCTTGCTTATTGATGAAGAAACATTTAATTCAAAATTAGTCAATTTACATGAATAATAAACTTACACTTAATGATATCTGTTAAAGCTAGATAAAGATGTTTTTTTGCAGATTTATCGATCCTTTTACAGACTTATTCATACTGCAACATTTGAAGAGAGATCAAGGTTAAGATGCTTGTTTCCTTTCTACTGATTCAGATTTTTACATATGATTGAACTTCATGGGACAAACTCGTTTTTTCTCCTTCGTTCATGGCCCAACGACTTGTTTGGTCATGCGGGTCATTCAATTGTTTACGAAATTTATTGATACAAAAAATAAATGTTTGAATTAAACATTTAGCTATTAGGTGTAATACAGAAAAGGACTTAATAAATTAATAAATAGAAGAATTAATAAATTTAATAATTAACCTTTTAAATAATTATTTAATTAATTAATTAATTAATTATTAATCGGTTCGGGGACAGTCCGGTGGTCGAGGCGATAACGGCGCTAGTCTCACACGGCAAGACCATAATTCAAATCCCATCCGGACCGTTCCCCCGTAGTGAGGACTGACTATCCAAATACGTGGTATCAATAAGTCTAGTAAGCCAGAAATGACCGAATAGGTCGCTACGGCAAAGAAGAAGAAGTTAATTAATGAATGAATTAATAAAAAAATGATAAATCAATAAAATATTAATTTAATACAAAACAAAAAATAATAAATAATGGTTCAAGATTAATTGCATGTGGGTTTTCCAAATAACCCTAAAACTGTCATACCGAATGAGACATTAATCAAAAGATTTGTCAAGAATTCAAAAGTAGCACAAAAACCGTTAAATGATTAATGAACTATTTGTTTTACGACCAGCGGACAACATGGCAAAATTATGTCTGAATGTGGAATTCAAAGAATATGTGGAAGTGTATGAATTTTAACCATCTTTTCTGCCGTTCATAGTAGATCGATCTGTTTAAGTATGAGTTTTTTTATGGATTAATGAACCTAACTTAATGTAAGAAGGATCAAATATATCTTGTGCAAGAATACAAAAGTATTACAGAGTTCAATCATTAAGTGAAAAATTTAAGCCCTAAAATGCTAGGATAAATGGACAAAGCAATGAATTCAGATTTAGATCTTAAATTTGATTACCTTCTCGTTTGCGGTGTAGCTCGAGCTAGCTAATCCACTCTATTTTTTTTTTTGTAAGAAACGGCATACCAACATTGCCTGTTAGACCACGGTGTCAGCTCTTCATAGTTCGGTCCAATTTATCTGTACATTTCTTCAGCTTGCGGCCAGTTCCATCATTTGCCACGCAGTTCAGCTCAACAAAGTGTATAAGAAGTAGGAGATTTGCTGAAAAAAAAACTGAAACCTTAAACCCGTTGAAGCTGTTTTGCATTTTCCATTATCTAGTCTTGCTGGTGTCGATTTTCGTGCCAGATTCTAATCTGTTCTTGATTAGGATCTTCTTTTTTTCGTTAATTCTATCAATCAACTAAAAGAACATAGACACAGGAAACGTTTCTACCAAAGAGACGGAAGAGCCGGTAAAGTTGGACAAGTTTTTGCTTGCTTTGCAATAGGAAGTGCCATTTTTGCAGTGATTAGATTTGGTTAACAATTTAAAAAGCCACAGTAATCCACAGCAAGGAGGAATATATATTGTGGAAAAGAAGACAATATTGGACAATGATATTGGTTGCAGTATCTCATTTTAGTGCCCACTGTTGTTTACAAATTTTGCTGAACCGAAAAACTGTGGCTCTAACAGTGCTTATAAATATTTATATTTACAACAGTTTCAAGCACAATTCGAAAACTTTCCAGCCATTTGAAAGTTTGGCTCGTGCATCAACCAACGCCGGTGGGAAACGGTACGTAAGAAACAAGTAAAACATTCCTTTTGCGAAACCACTCACCTAGAAGCGAGGCTGCAATCGAAAGCCGATGCGAAATTGGTTTGCTCCCGTTTACGATTTGTTTGTTTGTTTGGTTGTTTGCTTCCCGAAGGAAATCTATCGGAAGACGGTAGAAATTATCTCAGCAGAGACAGAGAAAGAGAGCAGGAGAAAGCGAAAAAAATATCGGTGTTTTTCACCACTATTGGAGGAAACCCCCAGTCGGGGAGCCGTTTATTCGTCCGATTTTATCGACTTCTGAAGTGGGTTGTTTGACTATCGTTTCATTTATTGGTACCTGGCAGCAGATTGGTTTCGAACGAAAGCCGTAAATGAATGGACCGGTGCTCGTAGCTGTTTCTATGTTTGTTTGATTTTTTTCTATTCGTTGTTTGGACATTGAAAACAAAAAAACTAAAGTTCGGCATATGCTGACATTCGTTTTGTTATTTTGCTAAACCGACAAGCAATTTTGCAGCTCTGGGTTTGTGCGAAAAGTATCGATTTTTGCGCACAAAATACATATTAGTAAGTTAATAATCATTGATAACTGTTGCAAATAAAATATCATTCCCAAAAAAAAATACAAAAAATGTATAAGCCTTTTGTCATGAGTTTATTTGAAATGCTTGATAGGATCCAATTGTGCAGGTTTACGATACTTGAGCGACTAAATTTAATAAATCAGCTGCTAATAACTCCGAAATGCAATTTACAGTATTACCACAATGCATGAACCTCTAGGGAGCTGTAGAATGAACATAGTGGCATACAAAGAAACCGGTTGTTGTAACCAGAACAGGTGTATTTACATTGCAAAATGTAGGATGAAAATCAAATACCTTCCGTGGTAGAAATTCTCAGAAAGTGTGACATTTCGCATCCAACTTCCTTTACAAAGCTGCCTACCAAGAAGAGAGCCGATACTTTTACTACATCTATTGATGTAATCCAAACGACGTTCATCAACTTTACTAAGCCACATTATTTTGTTGATTTGCTCTCGATGCATCGGAAAACAAGCACTACGAAGAAGATGCATGTTATTAATTTTCCCTTTTGTGTGCATTATGGGTGGCTCGCCACCATCCCTGACAAGATGGTATCTACCTTGCGTATGGGAACCACACACTGTTGCCATCTCGTACTAACAATGCTTTGTGTGTCGGAAAGCTTGCATCTTAATGAAATAACACTAAGCTGATCCTAGCTTCGTTAATGCATCGCCGATCTGACGATGCGAAATTGCACAGTCCGTGCGGGGAGTCGTTGTTAATCCACTCGCAGCCCGAACCGCTGCATAAACTTACGTTCTGCTGAAAACATACAATGGCGTTGATAAGATGCCGAACAATGGGCGGCTGCAAGCGTTTGGCGTACCGGGGATATTACCGGTTAAACCAATAAACAATATTCGACATCACAGGATGGAACCGTTCACGTAGTTATCGTTATTGCAAGCTCATTACCATGTATATAAAACGAGCACTAAGCCGTCGTGCGAGACGTCGAAATTGTGAGCCAGATGGGTTCCACGATTGATTGAATGAAGACATGTGTTTTAACATGGTCGTGGCATAGTTTGTATTCAGTTTGGTTAGAGGGAAACCAAATAAATGACAAAATGAGGTGTTAAGACAGCACTGAGTTAAACAGTGCTAAAATGATAATTTCCTGGAGCGATCGTTTTCAGCATTTTATGAACATTTTAAGGAACGTCGAAAAAAAAAGAAATAGATATTTTTGCCGTTTTTATAAGATTGATCGCGATGGACCAAGAATTTTGGAGACAGAATTAAATTTTCAACCTCATTCAACGGCATTACACTGAATCTACAAGTTTGGAATCTGGGTGTAATCCATAAGGAAGTTCTGGGAAAGTAGCATATGTTGAATTGGGGTTGGGTTTGCTTTGATATTTTCAAACAGTAGCGGATCTAACGATGGGTGAAATAGACCACCTCCAAGGATCTCGTCTGCTGAGTGTTCCGAAAAAAGTCTGGTTAGTAATGATACCACCTCCTTATTATCTTATTTTGTCCCGATTTTCCCGTTGAAGTTAATGTGAATGTTAAGGTGTTTATGAATTTATGAACAAAAAGTGAAAGAATTCTTGATATTGCTCATCAATGATTCTGGATAATGATAGAGGCCAGAGTTTCATTCTGTTTGAACAGATACAGGAAATTCGGAAGTAATGAAATGTTAATTAGTGGAAGAAATGGTTTTTATAGAGTAGGCTAAATTCATTATGTATGTGCAATCATACTGATTCGATTTCGATTCTTAGATGCATTTTCCTCTTCTGTATGTCGTTGGCAACGCCACCTCTGCGGGTATGGTAACAACTTTCGATCTCTGACCACTTTCCTCAGCATCCAACCATATGAAATTGACACAGCAATATGAAATTGACACAGCAAAAACCCCAAAAGGGGTTTTTAATTTACATTACATATGGCATACGTTGATTGAAAATTTTTGAAATTTCATCTATCAAAGGTCGTTTTGCTTATAATTTAATAGGGTTTAAAAGGTTTAATGGTCCAATACTTTCATATTATTTTTTAACATATGAGGACTCCAATAGGCTGATGATCCCAATGCTTAGCAAATGCTTCAATCGGTTACCACAACTGAATTCCAAGCATTTGCTTTTATAAATTGACTCACTTTGCCAAATGTTGCTATATTGTTGAAAATATATTGTGGAAAAAACTTCCTCATCTCGCCCCTACTGTTTTGCTCATTCTAACCATACTTCCCCGAAGAATTTTTGATTCTAATGTGACATGTCATTGTTTTCAATCAATTGTCCATCTCAGGTTTTCTGGTTCCTGAGTTGTGAGAGATTTTACGTTACAAAATAAAAAAAAACTAAACTAACCGTCGGCAAATCATCAACAATAACAAATTCGTTAGTTTCGCGTTGATTTGGTAGCTCAGAAGTGACGGTTTTAATGATGAACACTGTTTTTATGACAGGACAGGGTCTTTCTACATGAGTATAAATTTTGCAAAGTAATATGTTCTAATTATGAAGGCCTAAACAAGTTTTCCGTTATTATGTTTTATAGTTTAGTCTTTTTAGCCCTTAGCTACGCAATGTCCACTCTGGGTGCAACCTGAATAGTAAAAATATTATCGCATATGTTTTTCTAACTAGTTGATCATTTCTAATTAATTAGCACCTGCCCTGATGATGCGCATTAAAAAATGAGCTTTAGAGCTTTGGTAGTGTTTTTATCGCTATTGATGAATTTGGCTATCTGTTATTGGACAAAAAGTGTGAGTTGATTGTCCTACTAGCAATCCCCATCGTTAATTTTACTATCCCATGCCTGTTACGTCCCTAATTCGTCATTTAGCGCAGTATATGCAGGTAGACGAATAATGGCTGACTGAATAGAAAATACCATCATTATTAAAATATCAAAAAACAAAAAACTAGTATCAATAGTCCACAATTAACTGATGTACTGTGCCAGTCAAACAATAAATCATTGTTCAACAATAATCAATAATCAATCCTAGCATTAAATCATTGTTATAGTGATGAAAGACAACAGTTCTAAGTACTTAGACCTGTACGTTGTTCATGAATTAAAAAAAAAAAACAACAGCTCAACTACAATACGAGTTATTTTGTTGTTTTAATTATGTCTAATAAAACAACACTGCTGAACACTTCGTCCGACTGTTATTAGTTTTATTACACAGAAACTAAGCCATTCGTTTCCATTGTTTGCGTAAGCTCCATCACGGCCGCTAAAATTAGTACCAAGTTTCAAGTGCAATTTCATACACGAAACAACTTTTTTGTTTCGATTTGTGTTTTAATTTTCTTGCAGGAAGGTCCGTAATCAGCTTTCAACTCGAAGCTGCGTCCAGTTTTTCCATCCGCCACAATCATAACAGTGTCCGAAACCGTTTCATCAGCTGCGCCCATCGATGCCATCGTCAGTAGTTTTTGGGGTACAGCCATAGTCCCAAGTCTCCATTGCAAGAAGCAACCCGGCCAGCTAGTGATCATGCGGGTCGTGAAAATGAGGTTAGCTTGGTCAGTGATATTGTTCGCTTAGTATGTAGCGCCGGGCTACGGGAACCCGAGGAAAAAGGGTTTTAATCGGATTAAAAATTTTCCCAATGCATATGAATGAGTGAATATGATCAAATTAGATTTGGGCACCGGTCCAAAACCATGCCCCGTGTACGCTTCATCGTAGATAAAAGTAAATGGTTAGTTCCACAAGTTTCGCATCGGAACAGCTGCCGCTGGGCAACTAGGGGACTATATTTTCAGTGCTATTTGTTTAAGCTGCACTAGTTTTGTGCAGCCCAAAAACAAAAGCTACCCATAATGAATTTAATTACGAAGCGAGATTACTTTTCCAAAAACTTTCACTTGCCTGCACTACATGAGTTTGCCTATCTGCGGAAGGTTCGCTCCATTGATTGACCTTTTAATGTGAGGTCAAACTTGCGTGGCAGGAATGGTATGGAAATGACGTCAGTGGGCAAACATTATTGCATGCATATTTCAACTTTTCAACCACCTACAGCGACACGCAGAAAACAGACAAAAAATTCTTGTTGCCGGACTACAGCAACAATACGAATAGTCCTCCTCCTAGAAAACGTTTCACAGTGGTGTTAAAACTCAAACACAGAAACAACGGTGCGAATATCATATTATCGTGTGCGCAATACCTTTTAAAGGACAATCGAACGCCAGGGCCCAGTAAAGTTACCTGTGGGGATCCTTCACACTTCGTGTAATCCTAAACACTCTCAATTTCCCTTCTTAAGGTTGTTGTTGCTTGTGCAAGTGCGTGGCATCTTATTGCTGGAGCCCATGGTTGGATATGGTTGAACGATCATCACCAGTCCCACGCAACGATAGACACAATTGCCTTCCCAAACACAATCAGACGCACACACGCAACAACACGCCAGTGCCGAGTTTGTGCGGTCCACTCCAAAAGGGACGACCGGTTTTTGGGTAATTAAATCTGCATAATGCCGACTATAATTTCGTACCCGAAAGGGATTTTACGACGAACACCCACGTCCCCATTGCCCGGGTCATCCCGGGCGAATTTGGTGGCGGATCTGTGTACGGAAGGTGTACCCGGTTGCGTTCACGGCCGAAATGGATCACGCGGCATAGATTACGGGCAATTCCGGCTACGGTGGGTGACCGAGCAGAAACTCATTACGGCAACGAATTATCTCATATTATGCAGCTTAATTATCGAAAGTTTAGCGATAAAATAATATTAAGTTGACAAATTGCTTGCGAAACGGCATGCGAAACCACCCATCGGCAGGCCCATCGCACCGTGTCGTCCCGGCCGTTACAGTGCGATTGTTCTCGTCTCGGCTTTGAAGACGATGAAACGGGATCGACGATTATCTTTATTGTACGGTGAAAACTAGTGAGCTAATGCATCCGTATAAATTCAATCTTAATGGCAAGCTTCACGGCATCCGCTACGCAATTACCTGCGAAAGGACACGCGACAACATGGGATATCGCGAACCTTAAACCGGGCTTAAACCGGTCCTGTAATATAAAACCACTTGCTTTATGGTGTGACATTATAAAATTTAAATTATGCTCCAAAATAAACATTCTACATAAATCACTACAACACTGGGATTGTTACATCATAAGGAACAGGTTAAGTTGTAATTATAATTGTATCATAATACCAGTACATTAGCTCATTCACAGAGTTGCAGATTATTTTGTCATGGAATTATCATGAAGTACAATGATTATCTTCAAGCAATACCTACGCTACATTCGTTAAACTTCAAATCAGATCAAAATGATCGAATACAAATAGATTGAAACTGTCCCATAGGACTTCATTGCGTTCAATCGCATGTAATTGCTTAAAGTATTATTTACACAAATAATCCATTATTAATACATTACATTTGTAACGTATTTTGAAATCGTTTTGAATGTTTTCAACTGTTGTAGTCAGTGATGAACCAAACCTTTTCAAGGATCCGAGCCTTCATGTCAAAGTCACATCAAAGTCTGGATTCTGAACGAAAGCAGTAGAGGTGGTTTTAACCGATCCGGGTCCTCAAATGAAAAATAATAGGAATATTGTCTATTGATATACCGCTATTGTGAACGCCTATCCATGTGAGCTCGTGGCATCTTCTCTGTGATACGACATCCTCGAGGGGTCTTGGCATGCGATTTTTTGCTTCCGTGACATGTATTTACCTGCTTCAGGATAGGCTGTACAGTCAAAGGAACGATTCGGATATGATGTTGGTCTTGTCGAGTAAAATCTGCCCCGGTACTTTCTTTACCACCGCGTCCCGCTTGGCACATTCCACTGACCGTTAAACTCATCCCTTGCGAGGCACTATATTGTCACATTCCATCCAGTATCGCGAGTTAACTTTTCTTTCGCTTTAACGAGAGAGAACTACCGCGGTTCGTTGCCAGAAATTAACTAATTGTTTATTGGTTTAATCGCCAATGGCAAGTTTCGACGATCCGCCGCATCAGCATATGACCCCGTCAATTCGCCGCGTCGGCATGTCGACCACTTGGCCAGCAGGTCGATGTTGCTAACTCGCGCAACATTTAATCGCTTAGTACATCTATGCAATGCTTAGCCAGAGAAGTACAGACGCTGAGAATGTGTTTGCAAACATGAAAGAGCAAATGTCAATCAGTTAGGGGATTTTGTGAAAACAACAGCGGGAAATTGCAATTGGGTCAATCTGTCAAGTCAGTTCATTCTGTCAGTCAGTCAGTTCGAGTTGCTGAAAGTATTACATTTTGTCAGTTATTTCTTATTAAAATCGGATGATTTCTTATTGGTATACCTGTTCACTTGTGATGATGACGGTGTTGAAAGATAACATAAAGAAACTTACAAAAACAAAAACATTTTGTGCATATTCGTTGTGCACAATTTTTTCCTTTGCTCATTCATTGATGATATTTCATCGACTGACTGTAGGAAATTGAGGTTTTCATGAGTTTGCTGATATTTTTGGATGACGGCCTGGCCGTATTAGACTAATTTGACCACGTAGCAGAATAGTCAATCGCTGCAACGGGGGAGCGTTCCGGATGGGATTTTGGTCCCGGTCTGTCTTGTGAGCGAGTAGCGCCGATACCACTACCCCACCGAGCCACCCCTTAGCTGATTTTATGATGTTCATAAAGTAGCACTTTCAGGATTGCCAACTAACTGTTAACTGATCAGTGCATCGTGACAACTTCCGATCATCCGAATCGTGTACATATAGAGCTTCAATTTGCCTACCTTAAACAGGCTCAATGCACTCAACCCCCAATCATTTATACCCATTTTTTGGAATTTTCATACCAAAGCTTTCTAATTTGGCGTTGGTTTTACTCTTTTATTGAAAATCCACGGCATACGTTGATGGACAATCTGTAGGATTTCCAATTTGCTTGATTTTCTTAGAGATTTTTACTAGCTTTCTTTCTCCGTATTTTAACTAAAGACGATAGAAGGGATGAAGGAAAGAGGTTGGGCCTAAATGCTACGATGGACCAGTGACAATAATACTCGTTATTTGTCAAAATTCGTTACAATATAATTTTGTCCGCGATTATGTTTCTAGTGTTTTTATGATGTGGTTTTTTTTACAAGCTCCAGTACTACTTGTTTTTGCATTAAAGTTTTAACTACTATTTACTTTAACTTTTTTTAAACAATAAGACTTGATAAAATAAACCTTTATTACGGTGAGTTTTTGGCTCCTACTACAAATTTCAGTCGTACCATATCGCTAAAAATAGTTTTATTGATAATGTTCTAGTGCAACGTTTTCTTTAAAATTTCATATTGATTTTTAAATTTTACTTACAACGCCCTCCTTTGTTTTCCCGCCAAACTGACGTTGGGTATTGGCCAGGGTAAACTTTTCTACCAGCTAATAATTAAAATAGGGATTTCGATAGGACTGAAAATTCCCCTGCAGGTAACAGAATAGAATTAAATAGAAAAAAAACTCATCAGCTTTCAGTTATGCCCCCAATGTGTATGCCTAGCGCCAATAGAAATTTTAAACCGCAAAATCAAAACCATGACCATGAACGAAACATAAAAACGAATAAAAAAAAACACTCCAAAGCTAGATACATACTGCGCATCGACAGTGCTTTCATCGTTTCAAATACGATTCGTTTTTAATGTGCTGGCTTTCTGGGATGAAGGTCCTGATCAAAACTTTTCCTTTATCTTTCGATTAAATATTTTTATCCCTTGCTGGTGCGCTCTGAACCGGGTATCGGGCCAACTTTTAAAAGGGGCTGACAGGCGGCACCTTCCCACCCGCAATTGGTCTGTGGTCGCGGGTGGAAATTGGCTGGCGTAAACTTCTTTCCATGTGCCGTTCGTTGCAAACACAATTTGGAGGCGGCAGCGAGCAATTCGTTTGGGCGTCTGTAGTTATTTCATTTTTTTATGCCATCCTTTCCGTAGTCCTTTTATTTTTGCGGTATGATTCGGTGTTTTTTCCTTCTCCTCCCTAATGCTTCTTTTCGCCCGGTAACTTTTTACTCTTTGAAGATACGAATGCGAAGTTTTGGAATGAAAATTCTAAGAACGGTTCAACCGTCCGTCGGAGAATTATCCTTTTTTTTGTGTGTGTATATGAGCCTGTACTTTTTTTTTCCTTAGTCTCCCTCGGTTTGGCTTCCTCAAGGCAATGGCTTTGGCGCAGAAAACATTGATTCGTAGTTCCGTGACACCCGTTCTTCGATTCTACACCGGCCAACCCAACCCAATCGGCAGATAGGATGCTGAAAACCATAATCATCCAAACCAATACGTTACGTGATGAAAATTATGAAACGTCCCGTTCGACACTCAACCCGCAAGGGGCGAATGGGAGAAATGTATGTGGGCACACAGAAAAAAAACACGCACACATAAAATCAGCCTCCAAAACGACTGTACAGTGGTCCGGCCAATTGCCACGGTCCGGCAATAAGCGGTGAAAATAATGATGTGTGAGTAGGATAAAATACGTGTGATATTTTTACGTACGTTTCCCAAAACCTCACAGTGATGGTATTTTTTATGGGCACAACACCCGTTAAACGATGTACCGGTATGTTTATTCTCGCTGGGGTCATCAGAGTCATAATCGAAAATTATCTTGGGTCATTGTTTATTCTTTCTTCATATCGCTATTGAATACCAACCATAATGGTTTCGTAAGTATTTCATGTACGGAGGCGGTTCATACATTATCATTTTACCTTTTTATATGCACATTTCGGAACACTTGTTGTAAAATGACTTTACCAGAGGAACAAACGTATTTCTTTATCGTATTTAACATTATGAAATACGTCACACATTTTCATTTACTTCCCAATAAAACAAATAATAGCTCCGTAAGTCATGTTGTAATAGGATACTGAAAAGTAGGCTCATCAAAAGCCTTGAAACAGTGTAAACTAATTAGCTCATTACAACTGTTTCAAGCTTCTAAACATAGCTATTGAAAATGATACTTGATTTCTTAGTTTCACCACCATTAGCACCACACGCACACTTGACAATCCGGAATAGCATTCCTAAACCAATCACGAGCCTATTTCTTAGTACTTTCAGGTCGAGCTGTTTAGTTCGCTTCCATTAATTGGCCACTCAAAGTGCAGAACAGTATGCTATAGCACGATGACGCTTTGAAAGCTAATGAGTGGCACATTCCACGACCAGTGCATGATGATTTCGATTTATTAGCTCCGGTTCAATTGTGTGCGGGATTGAAAATCGATAAGCATGCATTGATGGTAGAGGAATTTAATTACACTCATATTCTGCCCATAATGAGATAAGAGGATTCCTGTGGATCTCACGGTCAGGCTAATTTGAAGCTAATAGGATACAATATCCATAGCTTAATTGATTTTAATTTGACACAAGGTGAGTTCAACAAATTGGAACAGTCATCTGTCATTAGGAAGAATTATTTGTGTGGATCACGTGGCACAGTTGATGAGACGGGAAGCGAACTTCAAACGCGCCAGCGTATTATAAAATATAACTATCTATGCTTTATTACATATTCTTTTTCTTTCTTTTTTTAATTCATGTTACTGTTTATTTCCTACAAGATTTCCTAATTCTTTTTCTTTTGTCATGAGAATAAAACATCCGGTAAAAAAGCCAATGCATTTGATGACTTTCCAGTGGTTAATTTATCTTGGTCGATCATTAGTGCGGTTTTTCGAGTTCTCACGATGCACGAGACGAACAAAAACTGTAGGTCAATGTTTTCTTGAAACATGGTTAAGAAACGGTAAAAAGTAACTGGACATGAAGGAATGAAATAATCTGCGTTCCTTTATCAATGTAACTATTTGAAATCATGTTAAGGGTTTTTTTATTCCGAAAGGTAGATTTTCACAAATTTCATATATTTTTGCGTATTTTCTACAACTATTTAAACAGTGTAATCAATAACAATTTTTATTAACGTCCTTGCAGCCAGTATAATGCAAACATATGTGAAAAAATAATGTAATATTATCAATTTCCTTTATGCTGTTACTTGAATGTGTGGAGTCCGTTTATAAAATCATAATCATTGCAAAAAGTTTGCAGTCACTACTTTTGTTGATTTTTTCATATTTTTTTTCCAATTCGGGTACATCAAGTACCAGGCGTCTCTATTATGACGTAGCGACCTATTTTGAGTGTCAAAACTGTCTTGTTAGACTTGTTTTATTACGCAGTCAAAAAACCAGTCGTTGTTTTGAACAAACAGTCCGGAATTAACTGAATACTGGTCTGCCTAGTGAAAGAAAGGCTACGTTATCGCTTCCACAACCAGGCGCCTCCTTAATCTCATATCATTTTTTTAAATTCGAATTTCAAAATTTTACCAGAACATTGCTTGATGCGTATATTAAAAATATCCAATATATAAATGTGCCTATCTTCAGATACATGAAGCGTTTAGAATCGTAAGAGATAATTATTCTCCAAAACATCTCGTTAATAAATCCTAGAGGGTTAAATTAAATTAGATCGCCGGTACACAGTAATCTATAAGTTGTTGATGATAATTTTAATGATTTTTCGTCACAATATACAATATATGCATTTTTAATAACCTCAAAAATTGTAAATCAAACGACTTTCATTGAAAAACAACAATTAAGACACCAGAATATGGCATGCTACGAATGGAACTATTTTGCTGAATTTTGAACGTTCAGTTTTGGGTGCAGTATATTGTTCTTCACAGAGGCGTGAAGCATTTGAATCATAAAGAAGAAGCTCAGATGAAGCTACGTTATTCTTTTGGTCTTGCTTTTTTTAGTTGTATGTAAGGGCCTGGGTTGTGTTAAATAGTACAACGAATGAGTTCAGTACGAATAGTTTATTTTGAAAAATGATGACGTCGTATGTTTATATGTCACAAGATAAACAGGCAGCAATCTATGTACTCATAAGTAAACAATTTCTTTTAGCAGCGTATATGAAAATTAATGTGAATATTTTATACTTTTTCAATCGTAGAATTATATGCATTAAAGTATCAGTTAGAAAACCTGCTCTCATACACAAAATGTTATATTTGTTGAGTTACTATCAAAATCGCGAGATTACTGTTACTCAATGAAAGGACATTCTCCTCGTTAAAAAAAAACAAAATGTAGCCCGCATCTCACAAAAGGTGACTGATAGAAACCTCGCTGGGAGAATTGTTTTAGTTTTTGTTTCAGCTGAAATGCAACTTGACGGTATAAAATCTTTATCAAAAGAGGTTGCAAAGATACAAACACACGTACATATTGAGCCTGAGAACGTCAGCATACCGTGTGACACTGTGCAAGAAAAACCATACCATAGCCCCTTTTTGTCTTTTCTGCTGCTGACGGATACGGGTTAACGGTTGTGACGTTGGTTTGACTTTTTTGTTCAGCTCGCTTGATCGAGCTTTCCCTCAACTCAACAACAGAAACAGTTGTCCCTCAACGGATGCGAAATGCTTCTGGTGTGTATGGGGCCATATGGGACTGGGCGGAGAATGTTCCCACCGTCAAAATATACATGTACATGTCGGTCGCACAACCTATCAAGAAACGGAAACAAAGCAATGTACAGCATGGAAGGAGTATAAGCCGCACGCATACGATTAACAAGGGTTTCGATAGTACAAAAATGTAGCCATTGTGAAACCGGGAAGGATGCTTTATCTCACTAACGATGCCACCCTCATGGAAAAACATACTTCCACCATCGTTTAAAGCCGTAGCTGGCAAATATTCTCATACAAGAACAAACAAAACAACCAAACGCTCAACATTCAGCCTACGGGTATGAATATGAAAAACGAACCATGTTATGCATACCGCCACAGCGTATCAGTTTGGTTCTGGTGGATTGAAATTGAAGACTATCCAATGCGCAAATGTATGCATTGGCTTTTGCGCTACTCACGATACCCGAAACAAAATTAAATACTTTGATGCCAATAAATATAAAAGGTTCTCCTACAAAGGCGCAATAATGAAACGTAATATAATTCCTGGAATATTTATCCGCTTCCCGAAAGAACACAGGCATTTGTTCCCCTGGAATAATATGCATACCCTTCGGCTAATGAAAGACCATTCGTCAGGGCGGCTATAGGTAGCGATGGCGCAAATGGGCTCCCATTATCGATTCTATCGAGAGGATATGTTCTATTTTCGTTAATGTATTGCCCACGTTTGAATCAACACCTGCATGCGGCGCTCAACGTTATTACATATCGCTGTCATTACCGGGTTTTTGTTTTCGGGCTTCTGGTTGTCTATTGTGGAATGTTAAAAAGGGAACACTCGGTACCGCTATGATTAATGCGCAATGTGTGGTTTACCATCCGAAAGTGCTCGAAACAAATGAAGCATTAGCACCCACTCGTGTCCCACGCATCGTATCGAATGTGAATGATTTGTCATTCAGCCCCTCAATGGTTTCCGGTGCATTATTTAATAACCAGCGTTCGAATGCCGTTTCGGGAGGAAAAGACTAATTGCGAAAAACAGCAGCAAAAGCAAAAAAAACTCTTTTACTTATAATAATATTTTTGTCGCGTAGGTCCTTTTTGGGAAAGACAGAAAAAAATCATACGATACAAACGCTTTACCATGGAATTTCTGCCTTGCGATTTAGTATGCGGACACATACCATAAATGCAATGCAACGAAGCTGTTATCAAACATTGGAAAAAACGCAGATACACTCCACAGCTAACACCCTGCTGGGATAATATTTTTCTTCTTTTCTTTCTCTTCTTCGGGTGCCTGTTGGCGGTTTTTTTACGTCGTTGTTGCTGTTGCGTTTCTTATCTTTGCCGAGCGTTTGTTTGTACAACGCCAGCCAGAAACGAATTGTTTGCACGAAAGCATCATCCTTCCTGCTCTTCCCCATCCCGGAATGATTTATGTCCTGTCATCTGCGTACCGGATTTAAAATCTTACGCTGATATAGCTCTCACTGTGTGTTTGTGTGTGTTTTCGATTTTTTTGCTACCCTAAACATCACATTTTCTGCCCGAATGCATGCCACAGTGGCGGGGCTTTGTGGTCGAACCTAAGTTCCTCCCTGCCTTTCCCATGCAATGGCGTACGTCTGCCACTGGCGGTAAGAAGCTGTCGGAAACAGTGATTCCATTGCCCGGGTTGATTTTCCACCTTCGCTTATCCATTCCCAAAACTGAGAGCTTTTTCTTGTAGGTTAAGCATCCAGAGCAGTAAGCAAAGCTGTAATAACATTGATGTCTTTTGGATGGAAAATCCTTTTTTCGGGTTGCTGGAGAGTTGAGCCAGAAGTGGTTAGAAAGATAGTTTTGCTTTTATATGAATTAATTTATTTTTTCTTGTTAACACGGTTTCTTCTACAGCAGGGTATGATTTTAATAATCTGCTTAAGCAACATTGTATCAACACGCTCCATAACGCAAACACTTTGGTTGGCTTTACCACTGGGAAAACTGGTACACTTGTTTCAACCCCCATCGACGCATCCCCTGTTCCATCGCTAGCACCACCAACCAAAACCACTTGCATGTTGGAAAAGAGTTTCGTCTTCACTGCAACAAGTCGAATGCAGCGCAGACATCCACAGCCAACCCATAAACCCATCACCCATACCGAGCGACTTACCGTGCGTAAAATATTGCTCTTTTTCACTAAGCCGCATAAATCATGCTGCTCACCTTTGTTGCCCCGTAACCACCGCCGTCGTAACCAGTCCAGCTCTGCAGGTGCCCGACGCCCGTTTCAGACAGCGACAGGATCAGGTGTGCCGAAAAGCGAAACCCCTTCTTGCAGTGTGGTAACGCAGTGCAGCACACAGCTTCGCACCGAGAAGCCGGAAATTTATTTATTCCGGTTAAAAATGGAAACCGGCACCGAATGCCCGGGCCGTCGGAATGGGAACGGAAGGCGCGTCGCATTTGCACTTCGCTGTCATGATCTCGATTGAGTAATGGGTTCCTCTTTGTGTAGGTACCGTGTCTTGAAGATTAAGATAATGCCGACACGCTGGGCGAAGCATCTCGCAAGCTTCCCAGCTGCTAGGGATTTGCGTACATGCGAGAGGGTGTGAAAGTTGCCCATGACACATACACCCGGTGCAATATGCACTTGCAAATGGTGAGCGGTGTGCGTTGCGTGTAATAGGTGATAGATAAAAAGAAGGAAATTTTATTAAGTTTTTTTTCGAAAAGCCGTAATTAGATCCGTTAAGTGTCTGCTTCAAACAAAAAATTGTGATTGTTCCGTGCTTACTTATAAATTACCTAAAAGGGTGAATCCATATCTTGAAAATATATAAAAATATAAGGAATAATTAAAAATGACAGTGCGGTATAGGCTGTCATAGTACATTGCTTAACAGACCGATATGAAAACCTCAGGAAAATATTTTTCATCGCTTTTGTCAAAGCCTTAAAAATCGATAGAAAAAACTATGACAACTTTTTATTTTTATGCTTATGGCAACTTTTAAACCCCAAATAAGTTATAGAATAATTTTATTTGTCGGTTTTGGTTCACTGCCATGCAATTTTTACGAAAAAAAAGCTATTTATTTCATTTTTTTTTTCGATAACGTATGTAATCATTCCATTTTGTTATGAGTTAAGGTATTCTTTATAACCTTTCGAAAGATGTATTTGCATTGAAGAAGCTTCTCATAGCATATCGCATATCATAGATAAATTTTAAAAGTGCATATTTGAACGTTTGGGCGGTCCGGTGGCCGAGGAGATAAGCGGCGCCGGTCTCATACGGCAGGACCGGGGTTCAAATCCCATCTGGACCGTTCCCCCGTAGTGAGGACTGACTATTCAACTACGTGGTATCAGTAAGTCTAGTAAGCCAAAAATGGCAGGCATGACCGAGTAGGTCGTTAGGCCAAAGAAGAAGAAGATATTTGAACTTTCGAAAAAGTATCACTACAATAAAAAATCATCCAAGCTCATAATAAATATCGCTCAAAGCATAATCGATGCTACGTCACGATTTCGATTCTACGTATCGGAACGTTCATCGATATTTGAAGCTCATGCTCAATTTTCGTAGAACTTGTTTTAATTAAACTCATCCTTTTGCCTCATTTTCCTCTGCACTTCTTCGAGCAGCCATCGACAAAAAAATGAGTGTCTCGGCTTTCTCAATCAAGGAACAGTTTTCTCCTGTCTGGCGAAACAATTTCCTGTCTCTTCAAACACCCAGGAGAGCCATTGTGGCACTCACCAGCTTCACGCTGTATTATATAACGTGAGAACGAGTTGAGTTTCCCTGCATAGCTGGTGCTTACCTGCCATGGAAATGTGCCATTGCAAACTCCGGAAAGGATAGTCCTCGTGAGCGCAAGTGTTTCATTCCCCAACGCTGTTGCTCGTTCGTTCATTGTCTGTTTCGTGAGTGCCATGAAGCGGCAGTAAACCATCGCTCACCGACAATTCGTGTCATGTTAGCCCAGGGAATGGTGCAAACCGGAAGAGGAAGGGAAGAGCGTCACGTAGTAAGGCAGGTAACCTAACCGAACGTTTCCGTCATCCTTGATCGAAGAAACAAACACATCACAGACAAGCTGAGGGGTCGTTAAGAGTACGTTCTTCACCCGTCGTTTTCGGAAAGGATATTTTCGGCGGAAGCAAACGGTGTGCCGAAGGGCACATTAAAAGGGTATCAGCGTACGAAAACAAAGAGAATTGTTTAGTCGAACCGGTCCATGCTGGGGGGAGCTGGGGCCGCCCAGACTGGTCGGTTGCAGGAATCGAAAGTGATGTTCGAATAATTTATTAGCTTAAAGGTAGGAGAAAATCTACCAATTGACGAGCACTGTCTTGCGTTTGGAACAGGGTGGCAGCTCGATGGGAATGCTAAAACGACAGTTGCACTAATTCAAACGTGGAGTGGCAAGCAAACAGCGATCATTGGTTGCATTAAAAATGGAACTCCATCATCCACTATTTAACGCTCCTTTGCAGTGGCTGCTGTGGGTTGTTTAGTAATTTTTTCCACGTTTTAAACGATTTTTTATCAATTTTCGCCGTGAGGTACATGCTATTACGGCGCCTTAAGGTACATACATGAAGTAAATTTTTAAACACACACCATCGATTTATTCCATCTACGTCAATGTAGACGCTTTTTTTTCAAATTCGGTATAAGTTGAAAGAAATAATTGTTTTCCAAATGCAATGTGCTCCACTCCGGTTTGCAAAACCGACTTCAAAACAACCATTTCGGAAACGTGGAAGTGCTTAAAAACTTTTGCCACTTGACAGTCTGCACCGAAATCTCGGGCACACGGCAAACCCGAACGCAATCACACGGTACGCGAGATTCGCAGATGTTTTGTTCGGGAGGTAATTTGCTGAGCACGGTATCGAAAACGGAATATTCCGCACCGAGACGACCAATGACAACACAACAAAAAATGGTAAATCGCGAACCAAAAGCAGACGCGCGACTCGTAACAGAAAAAGTTGGCTAAGTAAATCCTTTTATTATTTAAATTTTCCAAATGCGACAGTTGGTGCGCTGGCGGGCCGAACTACGTCAGCCGTTCGTCCGGGCTCAGAGCGTGGAGTGTGCTTACACGAATGAATGCTTCCGTACACTTACAGCTGGATTAGATGAAGATGTGTGCCAGTGGGCGCTGTGAGACACAGACAGTCGCGTCTTATGATGGGATTATTGGGCATGTGGAAAGGAAACGACAAAAAAGTGCTTCACTCTTCCCGAAGCACTTTACGCTGGGAATGGTGAAAAAAGCATTCGCCAGCTTTTGTAAATACTTGCCTGTATGTATTGCGACAAAAATCGAAAGAGAGAAAAAAAAGCAAGCGCAGCTACTTAAACCTACTCAGCGACAGTTTACTATTACAATTTTTCTATGTTCATCCGGGCGGCAACGAATTCGGAGTCGTAGTCAGTACCGGCAATGTAATAAGGTTTTAAAAAAGACCAGCACGTCCAACGCAGAACGTTCAGCTCGAGGATGCGGCTTCAAAACTGGTCGCGAGAATTTGTTGATTAGGTTGCCGCCCGCTCGGGTAATGCCGTTTCGAGTGGAGTTCTATCATTTCTGTGAAGAGTCACCAACGCGGAAGAAAAGTGTCATGCGAAGTCACTCACCGAACGCCTCCACCAGCCAAGAAACACTTGCTGGCCTTGCGGCTATAGGCGAGAAAAGTCCTTAGTTTTTTATCCTGTTCTTTCGCAATTGCGTTGTTTTATTTCATTCATTTTGGTGTTGCAGGGCATAAAGACACGGCTTCACTTCGGTAGCGCGGTGCGTCGACCCGTAAGAGAGTACCGTAAGAGGCTTAATCTTTTGGCCTTTTCCTCGTTTTGTGCGACATTTCTTCTGATTAGTGACCGTAGTTGACAGAGAATTATTTCCGCGCGCACCGAATCCTCATGGCTCAGCCTTGCTATGAATAATAAAAATGAATACAGCACAACGGGTGGAGAAGAGAGGGTGAACCGGACGGATAAAGGTAGTGCTGAACGATAGTGGCAATGCTTACCGCTCCTTCTACCGACCATGCCACCCGGAATGTTGCCATGATGAAACTCTAAAAACAAAAAAAGAGTTTCATGCTAAGGAAGAAAAAAGATCTCTGAGACCGCCACAAGGACCAAACGCGCGTTCAAGAGAAAGAGAGAACATACGCTTTGGTATGACAAAAAAAGTGCAGAGGTAATTAATCGAGGGGCTTTGGGAGTTTGGAAGCCGGGAGCGAGAGAACAGGCACGACGAATTTGGTGTAGCGTGCGCATAATTATTGCAGCTAGTTCCACGGGAATGCCTTTCCTGCCTGGTGGCATAAGCGGTCGCAGAACCCAGCGCAGTTGCTGAACGATGGTAGAAAATTTGTTTAAAAATGGCTCATTTTGTTTTAAAGCATCTGCACTTTCATCCTCCTCTTGAGTGTTTTTCAGTTTTTTTATTTCATACCACGAACGCATCATAACACAGAGGGTAGGAATGCACCTCAAATCCTTACTTTTTCCGAGCGTATTTGTGTGAATGCTGTAGAACAGACAGTGTGTATGTGAGTGGTTAGCTTCAGCAAGTGGGTTAGTTAGGTCGTCAACGGAACCGTTTTATTCATGCCAGCACTTTTTATTGCTTTTCGTATTTGTCTAACATCATGAGCTGTACAATTTATTCATGACATTTATTTTGAACTTGTTTTTTTTAGTGTTGCTGTGTTTGTCCATGCTTACGGTTAATTTTTCATACACATTGCACCAAGATTTGATGTCGAATGATTTTATTCATACACATACAATTGCACAGGGAAGTTTTTTTCATGCTACTGAAGTGGTTTTCACAAGAAACTAAACTTGAAGGAAAAGCGGGAATATTCATTTATGCTTCCATTTGTTTGTAGTTCTCCCAATTATTTGGGAGCCTGTGTTAAAACATTTTAACAGGAACGTTTTTTTCCAATGTGTTCAATTTTACGACATTTGGAGTGGAGCTGGCATCGTCGCCGAAATCCCATAACTGAAATATACGGATCGTTTCCACGGACGCAGGATTAAATATCATGTTGCGATTAAATACAAGTCAAGGAAGCCAGAAAAAGCCAGCCAGGATATCCCGTGACTACAGTTCCACTGAAAATAAAATTACGTCATTGTGTTGTGTCATTGTGATGATGCACAGATTTTGAAATTTTTCATAATTTATAGCTGGTATAAATTTGCAGCATTCATATCATACAAGGGTATCAAAAAAATTCCTAGCACATAGTATTGTGGAATTGATTTAAAATTACAGTCTATTTCTGCAAAGCATCTGTAAACTATCTAACCAATCAAGCAACTATTCCCGAGGAATAAAAACATTGTGCCAAAAATGTATTACTTACCTCATGCTATGTACCAAACGTGCAGGTATTATGTATACATGAATACGACCAACATTGGTATAATAGGTAGACATTACCATCAAGACATAGGACAAATAATGTTTTGCTTAAGTTTTAAGTTTATGTTTAAATAATAAGTTTTGGGATATTAAAATAAGTAGTTGATTGTGTTTTTAATATATCTACGCAAACTTTTACATATATTTTTGTTGATTTCAATAATTGCTATATAGCAACAATTCGTCTCCAGGTCTGGACCGGATAAGGAACAAATTGCTCCACAACCTTCCAGATCTGGCGAAGAAACGGCTATTGAGATTATTCAACATAATGTTGGAGTCCAATACCGTCCCGTCGGAATGGAGGGAGGTGAAGGTCATCGCCCTTTTGAAACCTGGCAAA
>KB663832.1:1842723-1893695 GCA_000349025.1 Anopheles minimus
TACGGGGGAACGGTCCAGATGGGATTTGAACCCCGGTCTTGTCGTATGAGACCAGCGCCGTTTTCGCCTCGGCCACCGGACCGCCCTTAACTTTCAATATGATTTTCGAAAATAGAGAATGCGGTGTATCCTGAAGCGTTGAATTATTGTACACACTACGGGAAATTCTTACATTTTCCATTTAATGCAGCGCTCGAGCACAGCGGACAACAAAATATCTAATAAATCCTCCTATGTTTCAATCCTGTAGGTTTTTGCTCTTAGTATCATTTGCGCTTTAATATTTTCGTAACAGTGATAGTGAGTTTCAGTATCCAGCAATTTACAAAATTGTTTGGGTACGTTTACACACTTCAATGTTTGACATGTTCTAATACATGGTTAATCGGTCAATCAAAGATAACACATAATTCGTTAGTAATTGATAATTTGATTCGGATTGTAGTAATTGTTGTAATCGATTTATTGTTAATTTGGAAGAAATGTTGTGATATAACTGTTTGAAATCATATACTTTTAAATATATGAATAATTTGAATCGAAATTTAATAAAAATATTGATCATCATCATTTTGCGAAAAACTTCAGTTAGTTTTTATGTCAGAAAGTATTTTATCCGGAAGTTTTCCTTTAATGTATTTCATACGGTTGATTTTTTTACCATCAATTGAAAACATACTGTGCAATTGAAAATATCCTCTTTCGTGGTTTATTTAGATCCAATACGGTCATACTGAAGGACACACCGCCCTAGCTATTCGCCGAAGTCTCCAACTCACTGTCACGGTGTGAGGCCTCTTCATCGAAAATCATATTGAAAGTGGGACGATTCTTCATGATTTCCCATATTTGATCTGCTTCAAAGGAATGCTCTCAGCCATTCCGTCCGAACGCTGGTGTCAAACGTTCCTATCCGGAACGAGCGATAATCGATTTCAATACACAGAGAAAACATAAAACAGCCACCCAAACACACATGCTGACACACAACTAGCGAATGGCTAATTTAATTTCCCATCCTTTCCGGCCCGACGAAGCAGACTTCTTTTCTCTCCAGCGTCCTTATCGGGTAGCTAAAATTGAATTACCGACCAAAGAAAGCGACAGTCGGCCATTCGTCGATGCACGTCCCGACCCTTGGCTTCGTATCCATAGAGCTTTTAATCAAGTCAGAGGTGGTCGATTAGCTGGTAATGAAGAGAGGCTAGATATTGGCTTCTGAAGCCGAATTCCGATGGTGCTATTGCGAAAGCGAAGAGTCCTCTGGTGGGTCACATTCCTCCACCTGGGCTGTAGACAGTTAATTTGGATCAGATTTCATACAATCCGTCGGAATGTGTAATATCTTCGACGATCTGGGAAGAAGAAGAATCGGTGGTTTTTTTGCACAAGTTCGTGATCATTTGGGTCACGGTGCGTTTTGTTTGCAGAATGGCCTTTAACAAGATCATGTAATGATACTGTTGATATTATGATGCGAAAGCCAACGATTGAGGTATATATTTATTTAACAAGTAACTGGTTGGTTTGCTAAGCATTCATCAAAAGCTTAGCAAATTGTGACGAATGTCTTCAAGTTTGAATTCACACATTGTGTGTTGCAGGAAGGTTCGAACGAAATGTCGTGAGCAGGGATTTTCACAAGGTCGTCGCTGTCACTGGAAGCTTTCACCGCTCGGTTAGCGCATGTTTGTGCGAAGTAATGGAATTCGAACGTGTGAAGGTTCCTGCTGTGGTGAACTACAGTTCAGCAATTGCTTTGGTTTGTACCGCGGACAAGATGCAATCGGTTGCGTTCCAATGGTGCAACGTTGATTTCCACCGGGCGAGTGATGAAATTGAATTTAAATTTTGCACAGGTTGTTATCAGCAACAACCTCAACCGAAGACCGCCATTGCGACCGCTAGAACTATAGTGAAATAGTATTGAGTGTGCGGTATGGCAGATATTCAATGGAAGGAAATGGTACGAACGGTTCCCACTCGGGCATTGGTATCGTCCAGATGCTGAGAAGTAAACGAACGTTTCGGGGAAGTTTCATTAATCATGGACGGTACGGACCGCGTGTTGTAACTCGTTTTGTACGTGTTTCACAGCAACTGATGCTTGTAGATTTCGATTTGCAATACAACATGGTACGAGAATCTAAATTTAAATGGAATTTTGTAATGTTTCGATTGTTGGAGGTACTGTCGTTTTGCTATGCAGCTGCATAGGTTTAACAGCATATGGGCTTTGAGGGAAACTCACTAACTGCAAACTTTTTCATATTAAAATAGATTTGAGGCATACCGTAAGTTTTTATTAGTTTAGGATTTAGCATTGGATAGTTGTACGTTGATAGCAGTTGCCGACTGTATGTTATTATTTTAAGTTGTGATAATAACATTCGCAAAGTCCGTTGAAAAAGAAAAAAATGTATGTGGTGGCGGTCCCGGAGTTTTACATTAATGGATTATTACTTAAATCCTGCAGATCGTTCTCTCGTACGCAGGACTGGCTATCCTGTTGCTTACTATAGGAAATTACATAAACCAGACATGGGACACCTTTGAAGGTTTTAGTGCAATAAAAGAAAAAAACAGATTTGCCTTTTTTCGAATAATAAATGCGTTGAATGCAATGCTATGTCTAACTTTAACAGAATAGTATTTTACAGAACTCCAATGATTTGGCATAATGTTCTGTTCACCAAATATACATGTATCCCGAGTGTAAAGTTCTTCGTGTATGATAGCTTCATCCCCTGAAATGTAGCATAAATGTACCATAACTTTAAAGAAAACGTAAAATTTTATACGATGCGGTTAATACACATTCCCTAGATTCAGAACCATCCACTTAAACTCGAACCACATATACAACCGGTTCATACTGCTTTAAAGTAAACCTCGCGACCGACAGAGATTCGCTTCTCGCCGTGAAATCCTAGAATGGTACATTTTACGCACTTTTACGAGTGCTCATCTCTCCGAACAATCGCCCCGGCGCTAGTGCACGCGAGAGGTAGCTAAATTGATTCTCGTTAGCTCTGTATGCTCGTGATTTTTTTGTTTTGGTCTTATAGCATCTCGAAAACGGTCTCGTACAGATAAGTGCGCAGACGAAATGTAAGAAAAAGGTCAGCAGTTTTGCTATCGCACAGCAGTAAACCCTGGCTATGACGTTACGATGGAAACGAGTCAAATCACAAAATGGGGGCACTCCCTAAAAATGGAGTACCGATATGGAGCAACACACAATCCGGTAACTACAGTCTATTGAACTATGCGTACGGATGGGTAATGCTGTAAGGACACTTTATCGCGATTTGTCTGATAGGACATTACATATTGTTCATGGAAAATTGAAGTAGAAAATGTAGCTGATCTTCAGTAAATCTGATGGCAATAACGCGTCCATATGAAACAAAATGCTTTCTACACATGCTTTACAACTTTTAGATCGATTCTAAAAAAGGAGCTCCAAGAACGTAAGATGTTTGATACATTCTTTTTTTTATTAAAAGCACATGTACCAGGATACATTAACTAATTAGAGAATTTTTAATTTGCACACGGTACTTTGTTTTTCGACGCTGGTGATTCGAGAGTATCCCACTCATTTGCCCCATTGAATCGTTCAGCACTTAGCTTAGTGATATGTAAGAACCGACATCAACTTGCTAAAACGTTATTATATCACGAAACCACAAATCTAGCGCGTGCACGCCACAAGATGCTGCCCACAGAACTCTATCCATTCGTCGTATCTGGTGGGAATTTAGCTTCTGGTCACGATTGGTTAATGTTCTCCGTTTAACCTACGCACATGCGATCCAATTATATTTTGTTCGAACTTCACCTGGTAGCTGGTTGGAGAAGAAAAATGAAACAAACTACATCATATCGCAAGCTACGCGGTCGTGAAATTACATGAAAGTCGAACTCTCGCGATGGGGGTTCGCTCTTGTTCGATACAATATCCAAACCAGAGTTATATTTCATCAGTCCAGAGCATATCTTGTTACATTTGTAACTTTCATAGGGAGACTAAAAATAAAAATAAGTTAGATTGGACGTTTTTCGTCATTGTTTTAAAACTTGACTTCAGTTCGAGTTCCAAGAAACGGTCCAGTATTAAACATCTTTTAGTCAAATGTAAATAAGGGTGTAACACATCCAACAAGTTTCAATATTACATTTTATGATGATGGGTCCTTATATTTTCAACATCTTTAAAACAATTAAATCAAAGACTGTTTCAAGAAATGTGCCTAAAGCTTTTTTATAAAATCTGATTAATTTTTGTTTATCAACATTTTTACCACATGATTTTTGCGCCAGTAATTAAATAACGTAAGGTTAAGTTAAGTAAAGTAGAAAGATGGGGTTAAGCATTGCACAGCCTTAACAGAGCTGCATTATTGTTAGGCCATTGAAAGGATTAATGTATATATACTGGACGTATTGAGGTCATCGTAAGAATTTTTGGAATGCATAAAATAAAAAGTTATTAATAAAATAATTTGGCTCCTTCAAACGTTTGTAACTGTCATATTGTTGGATAATATTAAGAAATTATAATTTTTTTTTTTTGGGTGGTCCGATTGTGAAGATGATAGCGACATCCTTCTCCCATGACAGGACTCGTTATAAATTCTCTCCTGACTGTTCCTCGTAGCAAGAACTGGTTATCCGGCAAAGTGGCAAACTATGTCTGCATAGTGTGGTCGGGCCGTTGTTAAATACACAAACAAACGTTTGTTCAAACATGCAACATAAAATGGTAGCTTCCCGTTCGTGGTTTTCAATGTTAGATGCATACCTTTGGTTCATTGTCCACGGTACATCTATGCTCGTACGTACAATGTTTGCTTTGCAAAACTATTATATCGGGGCCAGAACTTCCGCTGTTGCTTATCGCATTCAATCCGTGCCGGGGTGTACGGGGCCGGGTGAGTTAAAAATCGAGCAAACTTGGCAAAACCTCGTACCCGGAAATCGCGCCATATTTCATCAATTTTGAGCCATAAAAATCATTCCACTTGATTACGGTTTGCCAGCCCGGTGGCATGGAATGGTGCTGAAACCTGCATACCGGCACCGCCAGGGTCAGAACGCGTATGGCGAGGGTGGTAGTGATGGGCTTGACGATTTCAGAGGCTATCGCTCCCGCAGTGGACCAGGTAATCGGAGAACAGACAAAGCATCATCGTGACGCGAAAGACGGTGGTGCTAAACTAGAAGCTTCTCACAAAGAGAAAGGCTGTCTCAGCGTTAAAAAATAAAATCCTCATTTCTACGTACTCTTAGGATCGGCAACCACACGGACCAGCTAGGCGTAACGCAGTTTTGCTAGGCAGAACATATTTCCAACTCCTAGCCGGTATCATTTTACTCCCGACCAAGAGTGAAGAAAATAAAAGATAACGCTTATTAGAATTTGGAACACATTAACATGTTTTGCTCGTGTTTAAATTGAACCTTGGCAAGGCGCACTAGCCTCGGTGAAGAATGAACCGCTCTGGAGGAACACTTTGATGTGCTTCACAGCCTTAAGTGGTTGGCATTGGAATTGGAAAGGGTTCTGCGGAGTGTACGAGTGGACGAGCACAAAAAAAGTAATATTAAAGTGCTTCAGCTTTAGCCGGAACTAGAACCTGGTGTACCAGCTACCTTGCTTGCTTCTGGTCCAAATACTGTGCGGAATGCAGTTTGGTCGTAATTTTTCTAATTTGCATAAAACGTGTAGCTCCTGCACGGCATGGAAACCGCTTCCCAGGTGGGAGTGGGCGGGGGCACAGAACAAGACGGACCAGAAATTGCATTCCCCGGGCAGGATTCGCCATCAAGCAAACCGGGCAGTGGAGTGAATGTGGTGTTCTATTTCTGCTTGGTGAAGCTTTCCTCTTAACACGGGAGGTGCCGCTTAAGAGGATGCGATGGATGAAGTGAAAGCTTAAAAGTGCCTTCTCGGTTACCCGTGCGAACTGTGACGTTTGATGTATTGCACCGGGCTCGGGTTTTGGCTCGTGCAATTCGGTCCATCTGTGCACTCGGTTGGCTTTGATGTTTGCGTTTGTTTGTTGCACAGAATTAGCACCCTCGTGTGCCCACCGGTTGAACAATGAACGCTGCTGCCGCATATTCGAGTGTGGGTGAAAGTCATACAAACGAAAAAGGAGTTGACCGTTTTTTTGTTTTTCTCTAAGCCATCGGTTATAATCGAAACCAACAACGGTAATAATAGGTGGCTTTGGTATTTTAATAACGTCAGGTTCTAAATGAAGACAAATTAGTTTTCAATTACTTTTGAGATCCCAATGTATCGAATCAATGAAATTATACCTTAGCGTAACGACAGAAAAAGCATACGAGAAATGTAAATCAGCACACGAGTTTTAGAAGAAGGCATTTTAATCACCCTTTTCTTTAACATTTAACTTCTTGATAATCATTTATGAAAAACTAAGCCAAATGCTCTAGTGCAAACAATATAGCCATCGAATCCAATCGTTAACTAATTGTATAAAGTGCTCTTCGTTTATACTTAATTAAATTTACAATCAATTTTGCTACTTTTTATATTGCTATGTTATGTATCGTTGTGGATCATTTTCATATGAATGGTAAGTTTCTCAAATAGTGACAACAGTATTCCAAAACCTCTCTTCTTCCAAACATGATATTTTGCTCATTCATAGGAAAAAAATTTCAGGACAAAAATGTACCTAATATGTTTTAGGCGCTATGTAAAGTTAGCTTTGACCAAGCTTTTCAGCCTCGTCAACTTACTTCCCTTGACAGAATTTGCTGTGCACATGTGCTTTTCACTAGAAATCTATATTGAGCATGTTTTCTTACAGGTTCATAGTCGCTTTCAAAATCCTGACGCCAATTTGTTGATTCGACCCATTTGCCGAGATAAGATTCCTACAACAGTTTCAATCAGTTCAATCAGTCATTCAATCAGTTTTCTAAAGAATAATGCAGTGCAAGATTACATTGTTGTTAAATAACTTAAAACAATTGTTAAAGAGTTTTCAAATAAAACCTCACCTTTGTCTTGATTTTTTGGAACTTCCTCCAACTGGTTGCAAACCACGATAAACTTTTGCAAAAAATATATATATTTGATGTATGCCTTTTGACGGACAGATCAACGCTACGCATTAGTTTGGGCCTACTACGCATTCTCTGTCTATGTGAACGCAAAAAAAAAGAATTTTACGGACTGTCTCGTCTAGGGTCATTCTCATGGCATGACCTACCCACCGGAGCCTGGCGAGTCTAATTCGTTGTACGACAGTGAGGTCTTCGTACAACTCATAGAGCTCATCATTAAAGCTACTCCTACATTTTCCTTCCACCCATACCAGCCAAAAATCCCTCTGAAAATTTTCATCTAGAACGCAGCTAAGGAGGTTTCGTCAGCTTTGGACAAAGTCCAAGCCTCAGAGGCGTATGTGAGTACTGGGACTATATAAGTTATATACAATCCCAGCTTCGACCGTCGCAGCAGGTGTTTTGAGTGGAGAAGTTTCCTCAGACCGTAGAAAGACCAGTTGGACCGGCCTCAACCGAAATCTCAGCATCTATGTTATTGTCGGTGCTGACCTTTGACCCAAGGAAGGTGAAGTTTTGGAGGACTTCAAAAGTGCGGTCACTTACCCGTACGTCACCCCTGCGTAGATCGGGATTTGTTAGCAGGGCCGCTGCTAGTGCCACCATCATTTTGGTTTTTGCCTCCTTAATCACCAAACCGAGATTTCCGCTGTCTGCCTCTGATCCTGAGGTAAGCATCTGCCAGATAGGAGAGCCGTAAACCAATGATGTCTATGTCGTCATCGTATGCCAAGATCTGGATTGACTTGTAGAAGATGGTCCCCGAAGTTTCCACCATCGAGTCGCGGATGGCTCTCTCTAGCGCTAGGTTGAAGAGTAGACAAACTAGCCAATCCCCATAGCGCAGTGTAGGTTACTATTTCCCTAACACGATATTTTAGTATTGCTTCAAAATTGTTATCAACCAGCGACCTTTTGATGATGTTTAATCTTCTATTGAAATATGTATTCAAATAATCTATTATTTCTGATGATTCTAGTTATTTACTTTATATACAAGAAGGTCATACGGAAGCGGGAGGGTATAATATACACATTCCTTATTTTCATGATCCTACTGTTAATATGGTCTCACGACGAGAGCTCAACAAAAATTGTACATTTCAAATGGTAATAGTTTATTAATCAAACTCCGTCTGCATAATCCAAAACATTTTTTTTAGCATTTGGATTGGTTATGACTCCTCAAGCATTTCTCCCACTGCCAAAAAACTCGAAATGATGAATTTATGTTCATCCTAGCCCAACTTTTGCTACAACCAGCACAGCAATACAAAAATGATGCGAAAAAAAGTGCTCAACTTACCATTTTTATACAGATGACTCTGCGCCCGAAAGATAGGCTACCGCCAGCCGACAACTGTGACAACGTCACAAGCGGGATCATATCCGGGATGCTACACTTCTGCCCCCTCAGTTTGTGTGTGTTTTTGTATGCCATCAACAAAAACACGCCCTTACCATCATCCGGAGCCGCCGGTCATCATCGTTCTACCAGCGCTTTGTGCTAGCCTTTCGTCGCCATAATTGTGAAGGAACTGTAAAGCAAAAGAGCTCGATAACGCCTTCCAAGCTTTGGAAGGAAATACACCAAAACCCCCATGATCGAACGAAAAGCGACATTCCAAAAGGCAAAGCAGAGAGGCTAAGGAACACACACACACACACACAGAAAAAACACAAAAAAATGACGAATAGTTTTTGTCTGTAAATTTCCTTCGTCTTACAGTGACAGTCAGCCGGGTAGAGAAAATGAAGAGTACAACAAAAAAAACTTTAGTATGTCTGAATGCTTCACAGCCGATTCTTCGTGCAGCTTTGCTTATCAGGGGTGCAAACGTTATTGCAGACACATTCTGCCGTTGGCCAGAATGATATTTTCTTTATTCGCTTCAACGGTAACGCGAACGTGCCTTCCGTTGTGGTTTAAGACTCAATTCCACTAACGAGCAACTGTTGTGCTACTTTTTCCACTTCCATTCCCCCTCCCCCCGCTCCCGTTTCCTTCTCTGTGTCAGTGTCGCTGATGCATTTTGGGGGTTGCATGAACAGCAATAATAAGAAAAATAAAACCACGAAAAAAAATGGTAAAAGCTCAAACTAAAATCAACATAAAAACATGCACACCACATTGCATTGAACACGAAAGCAGTGGCAACGGGACATGCTGAACAATAATTCCGATAGAGATGGGTTTTTTTGGATGGGAAACTCAGGAATGGGGGTTGAGGATGAAACGGGGAGCATGATGGTAGGATCGTAGATGCTTGTAAGAAGATGATTTATATACCACTTGGCAGTGGTGCGATCGGTGTGATGAACGTTTTTGCCCAACTTACCCCAAATGGTACAAACTATTTCAATTGCGACGAGGAACAGTTCTCCCTTCCAGTAGTGATATTCAATCTTCTAAATATCACTTCAGTCTGATAGCTAGTGATGAATGACGCCCTATCGATGGGTGGGGAGTTCAGCGAAACACAATGGTGAATCAATTTCTATCAGCATCGTTGCTTTCAATTATACAATTATGTCAGCTTTTTATGAATGAACTCCTGTCATATTCGATCTAAATAGGCTATGTTGTCGTAGCTAGTCACAAAACGACGACTTCAAGGTTAAATATATACACTGTGTGGCCATTCGTTACGTTGTTCTTTTTTCAGCAATTCATCAAAAACTGAGGATGAGCTCACACCATAGTTAAAGCAATAAAATGATACCAACTTCATGTCTAAATATCGGTTTATATAAATCGAAATTACCATTAAGATTTAGTAGGTGATATCGAAATGTATACCAAGGAAAAGGTTTAGTAAAGCGGCCCAGGTGTTTCACACATCAAAACAGGTAACAAGATCCCTTCTGAACCGTTCGCCCTGTTTACTAACTATCCTCTTGCGGGGGAATACATGAAGGAAGCAAACAATGGCAGGCCGAAGACCTCCAGAGTGCAGTGTCACAAAAAACGATCATTCCATTTCAAAAAAAGGTGATCAGTCAACGTTCACTTGCAAATGTCAAAAAAACAGAAAATAGCTACTTCATTAAACGAGTATGAGATGTTTTTTAATTAAATTATTTCATTTAGATACTTGTGATTATGTGATAATTGGTGCTAGGAAAAAACGACAAAAATTGGATGAGGTAATGTAAAGAAGACTAAACTACATTCACTAGGCCTCCGGTTCCTGGTTTAGATACAGCAAATACAAGCAGCTATATTTTTTCGCAAACTGTACTGAGGAAAAGATCACTCGCAAATGCCAACCTTGATTACTTACTCTTCTGACGTCTCTTCGCAGCAGTAAGAAGTTCACATATTTCCAAATAGAACGCACCTAATTCGTTGTCCATTAGTTTAGCTAAAAATGTACATTGATTAAGGAAGATCAGACAACGGGGGTGATTTTTTTACAATAAGTTCACCGCATAATAGCACAATTTGAAGATAGCTGAAAAAAATATTTTGCATTTATATTTGAGTATTTGTTTTCAACTGCGAATTTCTAGTATTATCAGAACAACACTAAACGATGTCAAACGACATCAAGACTGGTTGGTTTGTTAGTTTATAGAAACTTTGAGTCAATGGATTTTATTCGTCTCTTCTGTTGCTGTTAGTGGTGTCGGATTTGAGATGCTATGGTTCATATTGTATAAATTGGGTTGTAAATGACAGTAATTTTAAGGAAACGGATGAGTGTGTTGTTGGATGTTGATGCTGTGGTCAAGTTATAGAGTAGATCGTTGATGGGTGTATTCTATATAACCGATTATAAAGGTAACTCCACAGTAACTTCAAAGTAGCAAAGTGGATTTTCCATCAGGTGTCAAGCATCATCAAAGAACATCTATGTAACGCTGGGGGGAATCTCATCTAGAAGAGAGGGGGGTTTAATGTTAGGTTATGTAACACACAATAAAATACTCATGGTTTTTGTAATAATACATCATGTATTATAATAATTTTCTCACGTACTGTCAATGCAGGGGTGATGTACGGATAGGTGATCGCAACTTCGAAGTCGTCCAAAACTTCACCTATCTAGGGTCAAAAGTCAGCACCGACAACAGCATAGACGTTGAATTGCGCGCAAGGGTGCTGGCTGCCAACCGGTCATACTACAACCTGAGGAAACTTCTTCACTCAAAAAAACCTGTCGACGGGCGAAGCTGGGACTGTAAAAACCTTTATAGTCCCAGTACTCACATACGCCTCTGAGACATGGACTCTGTCCAAAACTGACGAAACCCTCTTAGCCGCGTTCGAGAGGAAGATGCTCAGAAGGTTTTTTGACCCCGTATGTGTGGAAGGACAATGGACGAGCCGCTACAATGACGAGCTCTATGAACTGTACGGTGATCTCACAATCGTGCAGCGAATTAGGCTCACCAGGCTCCGGTTGGCTGGTCGCGTCATTAGAATGGCATCGGACGACTCAGCGCGTAAAGTCCTTTTAGGCCGTCCACAAGGACAGAGGAGGCGTGGTAGGCCCAAACTGAGATGGAGTGATGGCGTTGACGCGTCCGCCAGAACGGCCTGGATACTTGATTGGCAGACGACGGCGCTAGACCGTGAGCGGTATCGAGGATTGTTGCAGCAGGCCAAGACCGCGAAGGAGTTGTAGCGCCTGATAAGTAAGTAAGTTCTTCTTCTTCTTTGGCCTAACAACCTGCTCGGTCATGCCTGCCATTTCTGGCTTACGAGACTTACTAATACCACGTAGTTGGATAGTCAGTCCTCACTACAGGGGAAACGGTCCGGATGGGATTTGAACCCCGGTCCTGCCGTTTAAGACCGGCGCCGCTTATCTCCTCGGCCACCGGACCGCCCCCAGTAAGTACGTAAGTACTGTCAATATAACAAAACAAAAATACAAAAATCAAAGTCTAATAATCTAAATAGACGAGTACGGCATGTGGCAAAGCGTTCACATAATTCAAACAACCCAATAGAATGTGTCTCAACATGAGTAGTTACAAGTTAATGTATAGCAAGTCATGTAAGGAGTTGTTTGTGTACTAATAAGGAAAAAGTCTATTTACTTCTTTGAATATAGTTAACAGTAATGAGTAGCAGTTTTTCAATAATATATATTTTATCTGATGCTAACAGTAATGTTTACATTTGCTTACAGACCCATTTTGTCGCGCCTTTTCTCGTAGTTTACAGCTAGTTTTACTGGAAGCATCAATAATGTAAACAATATTCTCACCTTACGATTGTACTAGTAAAAGTGGTATTTATGAAACATTCTGTATTGCACCATTCGGTTTCAGCTTCAGCTGGAGTTTGTTCTTTTTTCCCATAACATTTTACTTCGCACAGCAAAACACTCTGCCCAATTTCCGATACGAAACGTTCCAATATTGGAACCCACCGCCAGGTGATCACCACCAGTCAATGGACTGCTGGGGCAAGCGTTCATGAATATGCAACGTTTCGCTTGGTACCGCACACCGGAGGCCCACACTACCGAACGCTACCGGACCGAGTACGAGGTGAACGTCACCGCCAAGTGTGTCTACGGCCGGATGTGCTTCACGTCGATATCCTGTAATTTATTCAGTAGATAAACGATCGAACACAGTTTACTGAGCCGACGGTATAATGCACTGCACGAAACTAAACCATGTTTACCATGGTGAGTATGCAATGGTACGACGGTCGTGTCATCCCTGGTGGATACGTGTGCATATGCGTGCGTATGTTTATGTAAAGCTAAACAAAAAAATCAATTACAAAATCCGCCCCGTGCATCAGTACGAGCGGTTTCAATTGTGTATCGATTTTATTTCAACCTACCACTAAAACCTTTCCATAATTAATTGATGATGCAACACTATCTGTGCCGTGAAACTCCGTCAACATATTCGACCGGCATGCACTTGTACTAACGGTTCAAATTATTAAACGGCACGGTACTGCAACGTAGCAGAATGTTGTAAAAATATGCGATGGAAATACTAGTAGCGGAGAGCTCAATGTAATTGTTTACGGTGAATAATGAATGCTTTATAAACAAACATCAACGGAGCTTGTGGACATTGCGCCAGAGAAAATTTATTCCATTAAGTACATAACAGTTTGGTTTAAACAGAATTTTTCGTAAATTGAATTTGAATTTGAACTCTTTCCATTTACAGTGCGTTTATATCCGAAACTAATCCCAGGCATAATGCATATATGCTTATAAATTAAAATGTTGATCATTTCTCACGGTACAACAACAACATACTGTAGGATGCATGCAACTCGCACTCGCATAAGTGCGACGCACCACCACCTGCGCTAATGAAGTGCATGAAGTGGGTATTGGTATTGTGCAACGGTATGATCGGAATTTTAATGCTCACCGAAATTGATGCAATTGATTGGATTTGCCGCATATGCTTCAATGCAGATTGTGTCACAGTGATATCACACAAATGAGAATAAGCTAATCACTTTGATAATTTAGGTGAGCACTGAAACGGAGATTTTTGTAATATACATTGATTTAAAGAAATAATTTGCAATTTAAGTAAATACTAAAAGAAATACAATGATTCTGAAAATTTATCCTGTTATTAAGTTAGGTATTACGTTTCTCTATGTATAATAATTATCAACATTCATCAGTAGTGGAGTCTATGTAAACTATGCTTTAAACTATAGGAAAACAGCAGCATAATATCACTGCGTTTTGTGTGTTTTTTAAGATCGGCATGTCAACGGATTTTGGCTCTAGCACAAGCACTCCATACAAATGCAGTCTTTAAGGAGTATCTTGCTTGAATACACTGAATATAACCATCAATACATCTGAGTCAGGATTTATAAAAGTAATAGTCGATACTTTTAGACGGCGAGGATGATTTTAAGCAGAATGAGAACGTTCCCGTGTCCAGTGTATTTTAAAAAGACATTAATGCAACTTGCATTTATAATCCATTTTACTCCCCTCTCTCTGTCCGCTATGACAGAGTCATCTGCACACAAAATCATCGGGTTAATGCAATGAGGATCTGTTGTGTATCGAACATTCAATAAAGGAGCCAGAAGTTTTAGAAGCTCCACTAGGGTAGAGGTTGTATCATACAAAGCAGAGACCCTGAAGTCCCGACTCTGGCATGTGGCACCCAGCTATGGAGTTAATCCAGAATTATTCTTTCAAAAATACTAACCCAACGGATAGGTTGCTATCTCACCGGGGGCATAGAGTTCTTTGCAGATTTGAGGATAGGTGACACTCGGGAACGCTTTCATTTGCCACACAACTAAGTTTTCAATTAACAAACCTCTCGGAACTAGTTTTAAGTTTGTTCCTAATGCACTTTATTAAAATTTCAGAGAATACGGGGAAAACAAGTGAGTAAATCACAACTGATTCGAATTTTTTTATAAACTTTGTACGAACGTCATACTTACTGGTGCTGTTCACGGACAAAACAGTTTCGGATAGATAAGATAAGTGCTTAAACGACAATAACCACATTTCGTTGGACAGTCACAGTCATTTATTTCATTGATTTTGTTTGTTCTCCGTCAATTTATTAACTCTATTCATCCATTTCAGTTTTCTTCTTCTCAATCTCGCTAGCAAATAGTAATAGAATGTTTATGTACAGAGGCGTTCAAACGGTAACGTTCGCACAGCATTTTTGTATTATTTTTTTTTTTCATTCACGACCGCGATGTCTCTTGATACATGCACGATAATTATTCTAACAGCTACGCAAAGCGCCAGCAAAATTGATTTTGCTTTCAACCTCCTTTTCACTAGCGCACTTTTGACCACTTTTCTTCACATATGTTACAGTGATCGTTTAAAACGAGAAGCTGACCCGCACGTGTTCATGGTTGATGGGAAGAAAAAAGCTCAACGATGAAACAAAGGAGTGATAGATTATACTGGACAGTAAGAACTTTCAATCGATGCACAATGCTGTGTGAAATATATACGATCGTTCTGTAAAACGAAGGCAAAAACCATGCTTTGGCCCCTAGCCATATTGAAAATAGAGATAAATAAAAACAAATAAATATGAAACACGTCCAATACGCTGGAAGGAACTAACTGCTGCAATTCGACTGCACTGCCACATACGAAACGGTCGTCGGGGTAGCCGTGTTTCGATGTTTCACTAGATCTGCCTTTCCTAAAGCGACTTACACTAAATTATCCTAGTCAGGTACATTCCATCCATAACAGCCAGGTGTCCGATACGTTGGCATACCAACCACCGACGCGCCTAGACCGGCCGCCTGTCTGTTGAGCTACTGCAAACGGACAGACAAGTTCAGTGAACAGCGTGATGGTGCAGTTCGTGCCGATCGATCCCTACCATTAATCAGTCATCGCAGCATTGATGCCTAGCGATGGAATCGATCGATCATCGCTTGCTGCTGTCCATTGATGTACTCCTCCGAGGGAATTGAAGTTTGCACGATGCCGTTCGAATCACAGGACGTTTTCCATCCATTCGATTGTACCGGTTTGTGGTCGTTCCGTTCCGATGGTCTCTGGCCTCCGGCATCGTACGACGCGTGGAAACATTTCCTGTTGGGTGACATGGAATGCGAAGGACGAAGATTTAGTTAGGAACTAGGTTTACGCTTACGTTACCATTGCCCTGGCAACGTGCCTTAGGTGGATGAATGACCTTTGCTGCATACGGAATGGAATTCCGGTACAGCGAAATATTTTACAGCGATGCTAAATGATGCATGTTTGCTGCGTCTCACAATTATTGACATTCAGAAATTAACATAACTTTGTATCTTTTATTACAAATATTGTGATGAACTACATCGGAAAGAAATACATCAAACTATATATTTTGCTTGGCCACACTGAAAAACTGCTCAAAAAAGGAATGTAGATTTCATTTTAAACTTTAAGCTTATTGAGCATTTTATATTTCATGTTAAAACAAACGATAAGATATTTTTCGTAACATATCAGTAAAACAATTAGGTCCAAATATACCCAAAACAGAATTCTTCAAACATATCCATTGTTATTAACGTTAGTATTACGAAGACAAAAGTTTCATTTCGAATGGGGCAATGTGATAACAATGAGCTAAACATTTCTAAATATACAGCAAGGCAAGAAAATGGTGCTACTAGTCTATCGTAACCATAATAAGCGAGTGTTTTCCTTTGTACTTTTATAACTAACACCTTCATATAATAGTTTATTTCTTCCTTCGGAATAGTTTATCTCTTCCATGTATCTAGTATTTCTGTTAAGATAGAAATACTAGGGTTTATTATTATTATATTCGGAAGTGTATAAAGTAGTGGAACAAGCAGTTCACATGTATAACCACATGTGAGTTAGAAGATAGACAGGATCAAAACATAATGTTTCACAAAAGACTTTGAGACATAATTTTATCTCCATTATGACGGTGTTTAACGTGTCCCAATCTATACAATGTTTACAATATATACAAGGCGTTGTTCACACTGAGGTCACATTCACATCTTATACAAAAATAACTTTAGAAACTTCCCATTCTTGGCACTTACCTCCACAGTACTATCGCCAGAATGATCAGGAGCAACCCGAAACAACCGATCACAATACCGGCCAAAATGACGAGCTCCTGATCGACGTACGGATTGTGTCTTAGTGGAGGCGGTTGATACTGTTCACAATTGGCTCGCAGTGTAATCTGCACAAGAAGGAAAGAAGAAACCACCCCATCCAGAACATCGTTAAACAACCATCAGCTTTATTTCGGGCGAACAAAAGCCATGTACACCTACCTTTATCGGTTCACAATAGGTGCCGAGAACCACCTTTTTGGGATTCACCGTACTTACGGTCGCCGCACGGACCTTCACCTCGTACGCACTGTTCGTCGTCAGGTTGTGAATAACCATCTGCCAATGGTAAGAAGGGATTTATTACTAACCACACAGGCAAACAGCAACAGCAACAACATCAAAAAACAAGCAAACAATCAGAAACTGCGCACAAAACACATAGCACCTACCGACGACTCGACGATGGACGCATTGGCCGACAGGCGTCTCTCGTGCGTATCTTCGTACTCCAGGTTGCGGTAGTTAACGATGTAGAAATCGATCGACGCGTGGTAGACGCGCGGTATTCGCCAGCTGAAGAACAGCGAGTCAAGCGAATGGCAGGTCAGATTCACCACCTTCGGCGGGCTCGGTCCCCCCACGTCCGTCCGCAGCGATACCTCCGACGGTTCACCATCGTACTTAAGCGTGAACGCTGTCACAATGATCCGGTAATCCGTGTAGGGCTCTGAAGATGGCGAAAAAATAAACACAAACGTTTGAACAGAATGGTCCCACCCAAAAACGCAGTCTGGTGGGGGGAGGGGTTTCTTCTCATTACTAACTCAGGTTTGTCAGCGTGTAGTAAAAGACGGAGTTTTGGGCCGCGTCGTTCTTCAGGATTGGCAGATGGAGCAGCGTTTGGTTCTGGTAGACGTAATACACCCGATAGCCGTGGATGACACCGTTCCGTTTTTCCGGCTCCAGCCAGCTGATACGGATCGTTGTTGACGTTATTTCCAGCACGCTCAGATTTCTCGGTTTGGTCGGCACTGTGCCAAAGAAAAAAGCGAACGATATAGAAACGATGCAAATGGTACTGAAACGCTTGCAAACTTTAATGGTTGAAAAACTGAGCACAACAAACAAACAAACAAAAAAACGATCAATTAAGAACTTCATCCACCCCGCTGAATAGGAGCGCTTGATAGGAAGTTTCTTTTCCACGGTTTAGTCTGTGTTTTTCCGAACGAATTTGTTTGCAGAATACGTTCAAACTTTTCATCGCTTTAGGGTGATTTCGTTCAAAGGCAAAACAAAAAAGCAAGCATTCGGTTCTCTACGGGTGAGATTTAAATGAACCTTAAAGCTGAATTGGTAGCAAACGTTTCAAACGTTGGACTTTGTGACTACCAAAGCGAGTAGAATGAAAGAACCTTTAGTTTATTTTTATGGGTTCAGTTATTTGCCCTGTTTGCTGCAAAGATTGAAGTTTGATCCCGAGGTTAATATTATTAAAAGTTATTATCGTTATGTTGCTGTACAAATATTTTCCACTGATTTATATTTATTTGAATAGTCTGTTAATGTAAACCAATCTATAATACATATCTACAATTTATCACATATTTGTACACATTGTGAACCAAAATTATATCTAAGGAAGTATTCAGTTAATGTAGAAATTTATGTGTAACTATGTCATATAAATATAGTAATTTTTCTAGTTGGTTAATAAGTAAAAAATACTTCAAAATTTCTTTATCATTCAAAGTTACTTACAAACATCGTTGTAAGCTGAAATTCTCACTATATTCATTTTCTCCAGAATTTATTTACGGCGATATTACAGCAATTTCTGTTTGGTACAGGTCCTTTCATAAGGACCTAGATACAACCAAAGCATCCTAAAACCTAAATCAAGTATTTTCATACACTGAAACATTTCCCTGCTATTTATTGCTAGAAAATACAAAATACGAAAATGCCCATTTTCTCTTTTCGATGCAATCCCAGGCCCTTCTACTTACCACCTTCGTCGGTCATCACTAGCACGGTCGTCGGCGGGCCTAATCCTTCGGGATTAAACACCTGTATCGACACCAGATACTGTGTATACGTTTCCAGATTGTGTATCTCGTGGCTCTGTAAAAGGGAAGAGGGAAGAAAAAACAAATGTTTGATTTGAGCTAAATTGAAAACGATCATGATGGACGGAACGGAAGGCGAGAAAAAAAAATATTGGGAAGAAACTTTGCACTCAAGACTTGTAGCTTTAAGTATGCTTTACGCTCCGTCAAGGTTGGCAAACGGTAAACAAAATATCATTACCCATGAGCAAGTAAATAAAAAAAAACAGGAGCACCAACGAAAATGGGATGTCATGTGCAATGTGGGGAACGGGAGCAACATCTCTCCCATTCGTTCCACCGTCCGGAATGTTTGCCGTGTATCATCGTCTTTATCGTGGTCGTACATTGATAGCAACAAATGGAGCGATGAAGTTTGACGCTCGACGTTTTCGGGGGGCGCGCTCCTTGGCGACGCAACCGTCCCAAGATAATGGTGAAAACGGTAGAAAACGGTGTGGCGAGTTTATGAATAATGTGAAATTATGTAGATTTATCGTACGCTCGCACTGGCAGCGGCGGCATCCATTGCGTTCATTTATTTATTTCCGTCGCTATCGCCCTATAGCGCACCGCTTGCCAAATGCCATGTATGCGCGCAGTGGCGATGGGCTGAACAGTGGTGAATAAACATGAACGAAAACCGGGCATATTATAATGATTGTGTGTGTGTGTGTGTGTGTGTGTGTGTGTGTGTGCATGTTTTTTTTGTTATACTTTTTCCACGCAAAACTGTAAATCAAGATGAACAGATATTTTATGAAAAATTAAAATTCTTAAGTGAAGCAAAACTGCATAATAATAGGCGAGGCGCTTTTCGGTACGGACGAAGGCACGGTGCGCCGAACATGTACATGGCTTGTTTTGCGCTTGTATAAGATATGCATTAATCAAGGTAAAACATTATCTCCACAAGTGGTGCTATCTGTGAAATATTATAGCTAGCAGATATTTTAATAACGAAACCGAAAGGCAACACTCAAAGCAAATACTCATCTCATGACATAGACGCGAAACGGAATATATTGCATGCTTTTTGGTGACATTTCTACCAGTCCAGTTGGTACTTTGAAGCAAGTATCCATAATGCTATGGCGCAGTGTACCACTAAAAAGTGTAATGAATGCGAAATACTTCATAAATGTATATTACTTTCACCAACATAAATATGGCATTTTTCATTCAATTTGCATATTGTCTTAAAGATCTAAACTTGTACGCCATAAATTTCTTAGTCAGTTTCGTGTTACGTTACGAACGTCAATGGCAAGTGAATGTATAATGTAATAAAACTGCAAATGAAATCAATTACTTGCTACCACCGTCAAACTTTCCTTCCCAATGATCATTTACATCATGTTCAGGTATACCCAGCGACAGCATTGATTCGATAGTGATAACGTTCGATGGGACGGAAAATGACAGTTCTGATTTTGTTCTTTTTTTGCTCCTCTAAACTTATTTCATTCCACACAATGGAGCAATATCGAGAAATGGGAAAATGCTTCAACCATCGACAGTATCAAACATTTCCCAGCAACGACGAGCAGTAGCTTGACAGGTGAACAAACATGGAGAGGGAAAACGGTTGATGGTATGTGTTTAAAAGAGAGGTAGATAACGAACGAGACAAAAAAGGAAAGCGAATAGAGCAAAAAGAGCAAAACGAGCACAGAAAGAAAATAAAGACACACGAAATTATGCATCGCCTCACGTTAGGAAAATCAATCATGATACTGTTCGGCTTCGGCACGTGGGTAGTTTGTAGCATGATGGCACCGAAACCAAATCACTTACCTCGACGGTGCTGTCACGAATGTAAATCTCCTTCACGTCTTCTGCGTGGCGGTCCCGCGTACGGTACGTTATACGGTAACCAAGAAACTCGCCCAAAATCGTGTCCGGTGGCGGCGGTTTCCACGAGATGTACACCGAGGTGGCGGATGTGTTGTGTGCTATCGTCGTTACGGGTTTACCGGTTGGGGCTGGTGGTGGCGGTTGCAGTTGATTTATTTCATTCATTTTTTGGCACGTTGATTTCCATCGATGGCAAGCACACGGACGCGGGAATGGAACGATAAGTAAACGATAAATGTCATATAGTATCGCAAATGCAATGCATCGTTAGACTGTATGAGGTAATGTCTCCGTCCTGAGCGTAATGTAGATAATGATGATTTATTTTACTACGAAAATTAATATGGGTAAGTAGACATAATGGTTCAAACCTCTCTTAAAGAGCTTTTACACTGGAGACACATCGATAATCGGGTAATTTCGGTGTACGTCAAACACTACAACAGCATGTTAAGGAAACTATGCGAATCTTTTTTTGGAAAACTCAACAAATGGTTCTACAATCAACCGGATGCATCAAATTGCATTTTATGAAATCATTTTTTATTCAATTTCATTCCGAATTTTTCTTCCGTTAGAAACTAATGTAAAAAAAACACATTCTCTGGGTTACCCGGCAAATATGCGAACAAACAAATTATAAGAAATTACTTCAAACAATGTCATCTGTATAGTCATAAAAAAATCCGGCAGATCATTTTAAATTGTTGGCCTTCTAAAGTTTCTTGCGTTCAGCTTCTTATCATACTGATGGAGACGCCCGGTACATTATAAAAGCCGAGAATACCAACTTTCGTTCAGCTATTTATTGACTTTACTCAAATGTATTAACATCGGAACATCGACGTTAGATAATATTTACGATTTCGTATTTGAATTTTGTTTGTAGTTAGCATACGGTTAGGTTTTTTCAAATTAATAATTTTAGCTAAGACTTTTCGATGGGGACGCCCGGTACTTGGTAGACAAACGAAAAATTATTGAAAGCTGCCGCTTCCTTTAACGACAATCGATCTGACGAACGATATGTTGTTCGAGTTGCTTGACTTGTGTATGTTATAAGATAACATTATCATTCGCAAGGATAATTAAATTACAATTTGTTTTTCTTAAACATTGGAATCTCTTCTAATATTTAGAATATAACTTCGATGTTATGCAGGAGTATGAGTAGCGTCATTATAATAGTTTTCTTATTTTTTATTATGAGAGAACTATGTGATGTAATAATATGAGTTAAAAACTATTTATTACAGCATTATTCAATCTTCTATGAAAAATAATCACCAATAAAATGCACAAAGCTGGACAATATTATCGGAAAGTTGAATTTGAAACAATTTTCTCAGTTTTGTTTTCTGGAAATTTCCTTTTTTGTGACGATTGTGTAACAAACAATCTATATTTTTTTTTATTCACTGAAGAACGACCTAACAATCTATCTTTAGGTTATTTATCATTTGTTAGTTGTAAACATATTCGTTAATTTAATATTCATATGTGATAATTGGTGATTAGATGACTTATTATGTCTTGTTCTATTTCATATTACATAACTGATATTTGCATATGACCGATATCAGATGGCAGTAAAAAGTACAATCGAGGCATCCCCATTTGCACAGAAACACTATGTGATGCACACTTGAACTGAGGAATGTTTTTGTGCCTTTTAAACATACATTTTCGCAGTGCATAAACATTAGCAAAATCGTCGACCCGGCAGAGCCACGCCACCGCGGTGATAATTACTGTTCACGGAACGTCTTCCGAATCTTCCCAAAAGGTACGCGAACTTTCTGAGCCGTGTGAAATGTTATGTGTTTACGCCGCTAACTACAACCCGGGCCAACCTTTTATCGCCGTGGTACAAATCAACGAACGTCAAAACAAATACAAGAGGTTAAACGGTACGCAAATCCCTTGCAAACATTCTCCCCCCCTCCAAAACCGGGGGAAAACCCTTTCGCGTGGCGAAGAAATGCCGTTCGCAGCGCCAGTGGCAGCGACGAAAGGCGAATCGTTTTAATTTATGCAAATTTATGCCATAATTGTAATTAAATGGCGCCACACGCAAGCGGTGACGGTGGGAACAGATCGGGCCCGAAAAACACCTTCCAGGTGTGGGATCGACCCATTTGCCAATCACACTTACCGTTTCCGGAATTGTTATTAACTTTCTTCGGGGGCGGCGGTAGCAACACGTAAAACACGCGCTCGTAAAAGATTGTTTTAAAAAGCAGTTCAGCTCAGCTGCTGCCGAGAAGCAAGCGAAAGTCTTCGTGGTTTTAACTTTTTTTGTTGTTAATGCTGTTTGTTCCTTTTACCGACAGACAGACAGGTTGCACGAAACCCCATGGTGCTGCTGTTGGCGGAAACAAAAATTCTTTGCATTTCTTTACGTCCCCAAAGAATGTTTCTCGTTTGGCGAATTAGTGCCGAGTGAAGCACATCAAATGCTAATTTCATGCAACCAAAAGTTGCGAACAACGATCGTCAAATAGGTAGAGTTTTGTGGAAACCGTTTCGTTGTGGTTATTTTTCAATACCGTTCTAGGAGCTAGGGAAATAATTCATGCATAGCAAAAGGAATACGCAAATTACACTCAAAAGTTTCTCATTAAAAACAAACATGACATAAACATCATTCCAATGTGTGTGTTTTTTTAAAAGACCATTTCTGTGCATTATCAATGGTTTTACAAATAATTGCTTGCATGCATAATAACTAATAATTCGTTTTATCGATAGGCGGGTAAAATCAATTTGGCAAAAGTTTTGGCGTGTATCAGTGTAAGTCAACCAGTACAATAACTTATTTGCATACACTCAGGTGTGCAGTTATAATGGGATTTTATCAATTTCAATATTTATGATTAAGAAATTGATGGGTTAAAAACTTCTTCCTTCAAACTATCATGCAAAAATCAATTATTAACTTATAATCAGGTTGTAACATGAATGATTTGTTGGGCGCTGCACGAAACTTTTGATGTATCGTTACGTGAATTGACCGTATTGAAGTAATTTACTCAAGAATTTCCCTGAAATATCTTGCAAATACGATAATATTTCAATTTAATTTCAATTATCATTCGTTTGGAGCAACACACAGCTAATGTTTCAGTTTCCAGAATTTGGAATACACAGGTAAGCCTTCGTATAACAATCATGATTGTTTTACATTTGTCGGGCAATTGAATTGGATCGTTTTATCTGATATTAGAAGGAAAACAATCATCTCCCAGCTTCCATATACCATAACGCATAAAATACTGATTGAAGGTATCTTAGGAACCCTATACCTTATACTATTATATTTTTAAATATGTTTCCAACTACTGAACTACCTTTCACACAGATACTAAGTAAACTCAAAGGAACCTTGTACTATACATTTGATCTTTTGGCAAGCTTTGAGTGCATCGGTCGCAAAAGCTTCGAAAGTAATCAGTTCCCTTTTCAGTTAATCGGGATAATGTATTGCTGGGGCGGTCCGGTGGCCAAGTCGATAGCGGCAAGTATGACTGAGTAGGTCGTTACGCCAAGGAAGAAGAATATATTACTCTTATTGGCTTTGTGGAATCGGAAATGAACTCGATATGCTTACACGTATTTACATGAAAGTTAATTGACCATTATAAAAACATCGACAGTTACAACACCTTAAGATTAATAGCAAATTGTACACAGGCAAATTGAAGTTGTAAATTTTTAATCGTTAATCATATCTCAACTATTGTTAACCCCAACAACGTAAACTTGTAAAACGACCTGGCTGTTATTGAACACGGAAAAAATATATTTTTAATAATGAAAATTTTCTGAGTGAGTAACCAGCTTGTACTATACTAGAAAGTTTAAAATGAATGTAGATTCTGAACTAAAGATACTCACCTTCCCGTAGCGTAACGAAGTAGTACGACTCCTTTGAAGGCGCACTGTGTCCCAGCTCATTTACAGCGATGATACGAAAGCTATACACGGTAAAGGGCAGCAGATCCGTCACCTGATACGATGCCAAATTTGACTTGGTATAGATCGGTGATACCTGATTCCAGTCTCCATTTTCACCGACCCTGCAGAGATGGGGGTGTTACAAACAGAACATCCCATTACTGTGAGCGCGTGTGTGTGTGTGAAAGTGTGTTAATCTACATGTAACTTCTTTCATCCTTAATCCTACCGACCCTACCCGGGATGTCACCCGGCGGAATGTAGGGGGACTTGATTTTATTGTTTTCACAAATTTCACTATCACTTTTAAAATCGAGATTTCATTCCGGTACGTGCCGTCGAACGGGGTGCGAACGAAACCCGAAAAAACGCCATTCCGACATTTCCGACATTTGAAACCAGAACGGACATACTCATCCTTCGCTTGCTTCGGTTGTCGGGCGTTTACAGTACCCACCAAACACCGTTGGTGCTATGCCAATATTTACCTTGTTTCGATGATGAAATTCGTAACCGGTGCGTTCCGTGCGTCCTGCGAGTGGGCCCAGGATAAATCGACGGAACGTGACGTGAAGCTTACTACCAGCGGTCTACCTGGTGGATCCGGTACATCTGCACGAGAGAGAGAGCGATAGAGAAAATACAAAAAAGAAATTGCGAAACCAATTTAGTTATCTGATGTGCAGAAATGTGTGATGGAAATGAACCAACCTTGCACTAGCAGATCTGCAATCGCTTCCGGGCTGTGTCGGTCGTTAAACAAACAGGTGTACTCTGCCGTATCTGCCGAGCTGGTTGGACTGATGTGCAGGCTGAAGTTGTCCGGCAGTAGTGTGATCTGTGGAGCAGTTACATAGTAATAATGGCATCGGCAAAACGACAAAAATGTGTTTTGATTTCTATTTTAATTGTATGAGAAACAGTCAATATATATGCAGTGGAAAATGGTATTTTGAAATGGGATTTGCCCGACGTACGCTTGTTAATGTTAATTATTTTGTACGGAATGTTTTGCTGGGTTTTGAGTTCCACGCATTACATTAGTTTAATGCAAACAATGCGGTGAAGTAGCTCTTTGCAGTCTGCATTTTGTCGATACACCGTGTAAACACAAATCATGTAATGTATGATTCGATTTGAACACTTTTGTTTATTGTGGTTTAATTTCATGCATCGGTTTCTAAAGCTTTCATTTTATAGGTCTGTTTTAGCTATTTTTCTACAGCACTACCAAACAATAGCAAGGGTATGTTAAACTTACTCTCGGGTTGTTTACTAAGGGCAAACCATTGACGTACTCCGCCACGGTTTGTGTGGTTTTCCAAATGAGCGTATCGATTAGCGAGTGCTCGTTCACTCCGGGACAGCTGATAGTAATGTTGCGTCCAGCCACTGCTACGTATTTAACGACCGGGATGTTTTCAATATCTGTAAACGATTATGACAAAAGAGCGGTTGTCAAAAGGTTAGGTTTGTTGTGAAAACATGAAACATAAATGTCCCAATAATAAATAAAAATAATTTTACGACGGACATAATGGCCTTCAGTAACTAGGGGAAACATAAATACATACATAACCCCATCCCTTAACCATGCTACACATGTAACATTTCCCTCTGTATGAGTACAATTGTTTACCGAAAATAGCCTAATAGAAAAGGGGTTAGAAACCCCTTTATTCTATCTGAATGTGTGGCTAGAAAATTAAAAATTATGAATATGCTAATAATAATTCAAATGTCTCATAAATTAAAACCACATGCAAGAACCCATGATACAAAATAGAAAAAATGAACGAATCATACACCCAAGCAGCGTGTTGGGAAATTAATTAAAAATTATACGATTCGATGGCAAAATAAAATAAGCGTACGAAAGCAACACACGGACGGACGAGGTCCGGCCACCACCATATGAACAACAGGCAATCCCATCGCTTTTATTGCCCCTGCCCTTGGTATTAGCGTATGGCACCGCTCAGCTCACGGATCACGGGTGTGTGAAAAGGGTAGTGAAATTTTGCTCCATTATGCGACCGACAAAATGGCACCATTTGCCCGACATAAATCAACGTCAACCCGTACACAAACGCTGTTGGGACGGTAACGGACGAGCGCGACGGCGAAATGTGCATGTGCCATTTCCGAGCCAAGTGTCGTGGCCATCCGACCAGCCGGCCATCGTACACTATTGCCGGAAATCACGATTCAGCGTCGCGCGCGTACTAAAACACGGATGGCCAATTTCTCGACGACCTGCTTCTACCACCCGAACGCAACACACACGAAACGATACACAGGCGAGAGACGTGGAACGGTCTGTAGCTGGCCACATAAATCAAACAAAATACACATACACACAGAGCAAACGAAAAGGCAGAAAACAACCGTAGAGAAAATCGCGAGTTTGGAAAAAAAAAGGACAAACTTTGTGCATGACGTTTGCAGGGCAATGCGAAAGGCAAATGTGAAAATTTGGCCCAAACCAAACAATAGCCAAGGACATGAAAGTAAAAGGTATCGCGTAAAAAGATAAAAGACTTTTCACTTCAAAGGTAAGCGCGGGTTTTTTTCTCCCAACAGGCACCGTTGTAACCTGTATGCACTTCCGCTTTTTCAAGGACGCTGATGGAACAAAAGCTTCCGCACTCACGAAATAAGCATTTCGGGGTGGGTGTGACGTGCCTTTTGAACATTAGCGTATAATGCGATATGCACATTTTACACACAATTTACGATATTTTATGAAATGTACTCTTCCAACGTAGTCAAGCTATAGGTCAACCTTTTTTTTTTACGTTTCCAAATGGATAAGCACTTTTTGGTCTGTTGTCAACGGTGCATCCACATGGGTTATAAAAAAATGTATTGTTAGAGTGGGTCATCTATGAATCTCTTGAAACTATTTCTGCAAAGGAAAATGTAGTACTGAACAGCTGAGCTAGCATGTTTGTACAACTTCAAACACTTATATGTTGTTAAACAATTTATAATTAATTTTACAGCAACGTGATACGATTTCGAGGCTGATCCAAATCCAACCATTTGAAAGCATTTCAAATCATGTAAAAACCTGATTTTTCACCTGATTCAGAAGGTCGTGCTTCATGAATAAAAAAATACACTTGCAATAACACTTTAGCCAAACTTGAAACGGACAATGCACAAAAAACGACCGAAATAGCGTATTAAGCCTTAACGTTACAAGGTAATTCAACAGCATGAAAACAATCACCCGATGAATTCCAAACCAGTGAAAACATTTCTTGGAAATGGTAAAATGAAAAATTACACCCGATCCGCATTTTGCTGCATCAGAAAATCAACAGATACATTGGGTAGCTCATCATCAGTTCCAATCATTAGAGAGCATCGGAATTTGGTTTAATTCCTTTTTTGCTTTTAACTACGCTGCTATAACTCGTCTCATATTCCAGGATCCAGCAAGAAGCCGTAGTCAAGTCATAATTAGAGATGAACGATGTTCTCAAAAACAACAAGGAAGCCAACGAAGTAGTAGCCGAACTGATGAAGCTCATTTGATTAATACTGAGGTATGAGATAGCGAAGCGATGGTTTGTGTTTGAAACCTTGGCTCCATCTATTTCATTTACACAAACAAAAATAAGCTAGAGTGTAGCAAATACAGGGGTATCATGGTTTTGAACACCACAAGAGCAACCAATGATCAATACACTTCCTACCTCTTCAGGGCAGAATAAAAGCCAAGATAAAACTATAACACGCAATAGGTAGCTTCAAACTACCGGCCAGTCTTACCAGATTTGTAAGAATGACTATGACAATTATAAACGTCACATGATGGATGGAAAACACTCCAGTGCCTTTTGATGTCACCAAGGGTCCATGCCAAGGGGATGAGCTAGCTTGTTTGCTCTCTAACCAAGCGCTAGAGAGGGTCATTCGTGACTCAAAGGTGAAAACTTCAGGGACCATGTTCTATAAGTTAAGCTAGATCTTCACATACGCTGATGGCATAGACATCATTGGGTTTCGGATTTCCTTCGTAGCAGATGCTTACCAAAGTAACGAGTAAATTAAAAATCAACGGCCTATGCCGAACTATGCAGAAATCACGCACTGGTAGGTGATTGCAGAAGCTGCTCAAACTTTCATATACCTTGGATCCGAGCCATGTTCAAAGCCAATGGAGATTAACTCTGTGAATTATATGATGAACTCATTATTCTACTAGAATTAGATTCCCCGAGTTCCAGTTGTCTGGTTTTCTTATAGCATGATAGGCCCAAACTGAAGTGAAGTAATGACATGGATAAGTTTGTCATGAAGGCCAGTTAAACGGTTTGGCACACGCGGAGGCCCGTGAAGCAACCGTGAGCAGTATACAGTATTACTGCAGCAGGCCAAGACAGTGTAATCCAAAGGGTTGTAAGAATGGATAACTATGTAAGCAAGAAATATTCCAGAGTAATTTGTTATGGCAAATAAAAGTACCATAAATACAAAAAGGGTAGGTTTATTATGCTGGCAACACTGGTGTTATAGGGAAGAAGCTTATGACTTATGAAGCCATCGATGGAAACATGTTTTCGGAACCAAACTAGTCTAGGAGTTTGTCTACCTACGATCACTCGTAACAATCAACAATGACAAGTCTCGAAAAATGCAAAGTAGGGTCATGTATGGAAACCGAATGTTTTACGAATTCCACAAGCATTTCAGATCAGCAAAACTAATTTCTCCAATAAACCACGACATACAATACGCTTAGTCATACATGGGTCTAATATGGTCAAAACCATGGCTACTACCTGCGACAGGCATATGATGGACGTTTTAGAAGAGCTGTCGGTCAGATTGCTCGATCTTTCTTTGGGTTTAGAGTTTCTCGGCCAATCTTTGGGTTTGTTCAGGAAGACGTGCTTTAGTGGAGAACGCATCGCGATCTACAACGTCTTCAAGGAATCCAAAACGCTAGGTATGTACGCGTGGTGTGGCACACAATGCACATGAACAACAAAAACTCTGCAAAATTTCTATTCCGCAGCTACCTGAATGGTCTACGACGTAAAGAAGGACAGCGAACGAGACATAAGAAATGATTGTGCTAAAAGGGTTAAAGTGAAGCAACCGATGGAGGATTGTTATTGATCGAGTGTTGACTGGATGACGTATCTCTTTATATTTGTTATCAAATTCTTCCAATAGAAAAGTCGTTACAAAGCTGTGCTGATTACTTGTGTAAAAAGCAGAACAGTTCTAATCGAGTGCAACATGTCATCAAGCACATGCTCATATAACAGTTATAGGTCTGAGGGTATACTTTCATAAACTATAATATAATAAATGATACTAAAGGTTTCAAAAGAAATGCCCTTCATGACACAGTTATATTTTATGAATGATGGTTACCGTTTGGTTAACACGCAGGTTTATTCTAACCGGAAACAATAGTGCTCCCCTTATTGGACGTGTATCAATCTCTTCAACATTTCGCTCGGGGAAAGGTGCATAAAGCGTATATAAATTTAGCTTAACAAATGTGTATAAGAACGACATTTCGCAACGCTTTCCGCATGATGCTCTTTCACCTCGCACCTCCACCTGTACAAACACAGTGACTAGGTTTCAATGTCATTGCTGCTGTACGGGCGAACAGACCGCATCGGCCGTAGTAGGGCGAATTTGAATTGCTAATAGTTTTGCGAGAAAAGTGCCTCCCTCTGGCATCGTTCTTTCGCACGCGGTTGTGAAAATAAAACCAAAAAAAACCTGCAGTTTCATGCTGACAGTGGCGAAAAAACAAAGAACATGATCTGGGTTGAACAACACCCTTTGTGAAGGAGGTCCACTTGGTGTTTTTTTCTCTGTGCTATTCTACGTGTCGATAGATTTCGGCCCTTTCTTATGCTTGGATTTCTTCAAAATTTGATGATGTGCGAGAAACAGCCGAAGCAAATCCAAATCAACTGAAGGGCGGTTCCAAAACTCAATCCGATAAAACTTTCACCGATACATGGGTGCCCTACGAATCTGAATGCGGATGTGGTGGCGTATGGCACAAAGGACAAGAAAGGATTCCATGATCCTATGGCTGAATGAAGAAAAAAAAGCTCTCTCTGTTAAATTCTATCACGCCCTTACATAACACAGCACACAATAGGCATAAGAAAACGAAATCTTATCCCTTGCGCTAAAGCAAGATAAAAAGCTTGGCTCACAATAAAAAAGAAAAACAAACAAACGCACATACCCATACACAGAGTATCCAGCTGGGCAACCACCCAGCTTTGGCTAGCTTCGGTGATTGTTTGTGGTTGAATCAGCTCTTTTCACATCACAAGCATTCGTGCCACCGGAAAGAAGCAATTTATTTCTCTTAGCTCATAATCTCTTCAATAAAATGGGCGAAAGTGGAACACACCGCTTTGTTTTATCGTCTGGTGTCGTTTGCTCAACGCTGCGGCAAAGGTTAAGGGAGGTATGTATCAGCATCCCGGGGACGGTTCTTCACTTTCCAGCAATCATAGCCAATCGATGCTGGGCAACCAATTTCTCATTCCTGCTGCTGCCGTCACGAAGATAAATGCTTCCTGTGATAGCGTTTTTCGAACATAACGCATGACCAAAAATAAAATAAAACAACCGAAAGATTCGTTCTATCTGTAGGGGGGATAATAACTTTACGCCACCGGGTGTCACGGAGCATGGAGAAGAAACCCCATAGCTGATGGGAAAGAAACCGGAAAGCGCATTTGTTTTTGGATCATGTGTTTCATCGACATATTGTTTACGATAATCGCGTGCGTTTATCATATTTAATTTGTCCAGCAGAATACAAATAATTCAATTACCCAAAGATTATTTGCCCCGTTTTTTTATTTGTTTGTAATACAAATGTGATTCGTTCTTGTTAATACTGCTAATATTTTTCTTTAACGTCAGCCACCCTACTAAAATATAAAACAACCAAAAGAACATGTAGGAAATATACTACGTATCTTCTTTTGTTTTGTTGCACTACTTCGAAGAGGACCTTTCTTCTTGGATCTGCTATTTTTTCTTCCTTTATATTTGTTTTTTCCCCTAGCTGGATAGGCATTCCTACATACGTGGAAACAGCCAGGATGGGATGGTTTATCCTGTCGTGTTATAGAAAGGCGTCGCTACTACTTTTTGGGGTGAACCAGTGGCCCAAATCATTTTTTGGTCTATAGAAAAGAGATCTTTTAATGAGATGCGATGGGATTAATGGTGCTTGATAAAAAATAAACTTTTTAGTAAATGTACATGACAATTTAAATATGATAAAACAAACCAACCATACAATAAATAGTCATAGACATTAAACAGCATCAACTTCTTTCTAAAGACATGTAGTTTTAATTATTTTTTCCTGGTCTGCCTTAGAAGGCATGTCTATAACATATGTCCAGGTCACAAATTCGTTTCCAGGAAACTGCATTCCCACATCACCGGCCTTATCCGATCTCATTCAGGTCACCGTCAGGATATCACCAAACAACTCAGCTATCACGTGGTTCAATCGCCATCTCCACATGCCCTGCTCGCACATATCGCCAAAGATAACCCTTAGCACTCGCCACTCGATAATGGCGAGCGCATTGGCGAGCTTTAACATAGTCCAGAACTCGTGTCCGTAGAGGACTACCCTCTTCTGGATGTCAAGAGTTTGTGGAGCACATAGTAGGGATTCTCATGAATATTTTTAGTATATTTTTCGAATTTGAAATACTTCTCATATTGCGTTTTATTACAACAATAAGTTTAGTCAGATAATAAAATGTTTTGACTATTTATGCAGTGTATTGAATAAAGGACAGCATTAAGGCGAAGGTTTGAGGTCAGTGTGAACGTGCTACACAACCATCTTAGACGACCAATAGCTGCAATGTTATAGATCTACCATTCTTACCAGAAAGAATTTTGTGAAACAATATTTGCTATCAATTAATTGTTTTTAAACTTTCCCAGAAAATATAATAGCTTATCAGCTCATAAATTTAGTGAAATAGTTTATCAGTTCGAACCATTCGTACAGTTAAGTTTGCTATAAATCATTCCTTCGTGCTAATATTTGTTCCACAAGGACGCCCAAGCGCATCAAGAGCTGAATTTTATGTCACACAACCAGAGCGTACAATCGATTCAAAGTACAATAGCCTAGCAGAATTTCGAAATTTTATTCATATTTCACGTTTCCTGCGTGATGTCCTTCCTAACATCATGCTACAATAACCATGTCGGGCAGCGGCAACACATTCCACCAGGCCGTGTATAACGAGTCAATCTACCTAGGGACAGAAAGGTATTTCAAAGATCGGTGGCATTCTCTTCCTAATGATGAGAATATCCGTTCCGTATAATCCATCTGATGTTCGCTGTACAAAACGGTGCACAACATTACGCCAGGCCGGGCAAAAGAAAGAGTATTACGATAACGATCCATCGTTTCCGTTTCACACGTCGCCTGTGTTCACCGTTTCCCATCACTCCCCAATTCCCTCACTCCTCTTCATCAAACCATTATGTTCCGACTGCCGCTAGGGCGTATTCAATCGGACCACGACGTTTCTCCTTCGAGCGCTTTTATGTGCGACCTGGTCGTAAATCGATAATACTTCACATTTTCTTCCGGCTGGCACTGTGCCAGCGCACATGGGAAGACGCTTTCGCCCAGGACGGTAGCGCAGGACGGTGGTAGAACTTTTTTTTTCATTCGCAACGACATGCATACAGACGACCGGTGCCGCTTCCTTCCCGTGCAGTGAATGGTAGCGCAGAGAGGGATTACATTATTTTCCCCCTTTCTGGAACGCAAGAACAAACGCTTTAACATGGCCTTGGAACGCACGGTATACATGGAACCCAAGTGCCCCGGATTGAACCGGTTCGTGGAATGAATTTAAGCCGCTTGCTACACAATCTACCATTATTTTGCTCGAACACATCCAAACAACCGTTCATCCTGTGATGATGGATCTCGCTTGACGGATGAAAAATTTCCAAAGTGATTAAATGTTTACCGTTTGACGCCGGGTAGGATTTCCTAAAAGGCAAGCAGATACAATTGCCTCTATTAGAAACGAATGCACGAAGCAAAGGAAATGAAAAGGTATAACGGCAGTGATTCAGATTATCTTTTGGGAAGTTGTTATATTTGAATATGTGTTCGGTGTTCATGGAAATATTAGGTCGTCTACCGTACTAATCCTTTGAAGAGTTTTATGATGGCCATGTTAATATTGAGAAAAATATTTCGCAGGAAAAATCTGAGTGCTTGGTTATGAGAAAAAGTAGGAGCAATGTAATATTTTTCAAGTGAATGTGTCATTTGAAAAAATACAATACTATCGAATATCGATTGAAAGAAGGAAAAAAATTATTTAGATATATAAAATTGAATAAAGTGAAGTGATTATCATTTTTCTCTGCGTTGAAAAGGAGTCCTAGGTGATTTAATGTAATTTCTCAAGCTAACACAGAACCTTATCTGATCGAATGACCTGTCATCACGCTTCTACAAAATAAACAAATTTAAAAAACGATATCTTAGTCGTTTGAATATCGCTAAGAATTGAGCCTGAGGTATGGGCTATATAAAATAAATTGAACCATCTTTTACATCAGAAAACATATATACAGTCGACATAACGTAGAGTGCGTTTAGCGTCTATTAAGCAGGCAAGATGTAAGCTCCTCCGGATGGTTGTCCATGTCATAAAGAATGGAAGTATATTGCACCTATGACCTGAGTTTGAACAGATGGAATACACCTAAACTACGGAAGTTTAACTCCAATTTGAGGAATGTGGAAATAAGTATGCTTCATTTACCCCAGAGCAAACTAACGATCGACGAGGCTTTGGATAAGATTCCAAACACTCATCAACATAACAAAACGCTGAGGAAAATCCTCCAATGTATTTCGCTATGACAATAAAACGTGGTAATGTATTACGTGTTGGAAAAATTTTGTGAACACATTGAACAATGTGAGAAAAAATGAGTCTTACTTGTAATCAATGATATCTCCAAACAGACTTTTTTTTAATTAAACCATGTGGTATGGTTGCTCAACTAAATTGAAATACCCCTCTCTAACTCTCTTTTTATGCAACAAGAAACCTCACCTAATCCACACCAATTCAATTGTGTTTAATTGTGCTCAACATTTGTTCGAGACTTTGTCGACATCTATCGATGATCACACCAGCATTACTAAATACTCGGATTCATTCGCCTAATGCGTCATTTGTACAGAAATGCGTCAAACTTTGCTCTGGGTTATCCTCATCAATTTCATTAACCGCGTGGAAATTACTTCTTCGGGTGAACGATCTCTTTTGCGCATACTTGCGATAAACTTTCTGCCTCACAAATCCCCAACAGCAACATGTGCACAACCGAGCGCACAAATCGAAACCAGCTGTCAAAATAATTTTCATCCTCTTACCCACAGCAACAACAAAGAAAAAAAAACAGCGGACAAAACCGACCAATGCTAACTTTGGCCCAGAAGGGAGTACCAACCATCGGTGTCATCTACAGCTTCACCCCGTTCCCAGGCTGCTGGGCTAAAGTTTTCTTATCGTGTACCGCACCGCAGGCCGCCGGCTGTCATGTACGGTGCCAAGTGCTGAGTAACAAAAGGGATTTCGTCTCGCTTTACTAGCACCTTTGGCGAACTTTCATGGCCGGTGGCAGCCTACCAGCGTAACGGAGCTCGTCCTTGTTCTGCGTAAAGCTGATTTCCACATGGATTAGACTCGCTTTGACTAACGTTTGCAAACCTACAGCATTCCCGTGTACTCTGGGATCTCTTTCATCGATTTAACTCAGATAGTGTGGCTTTAACGTTAGCTGTTTGCTTTGAAAAGGGTTTCCCACCAGTTTGGTTTGAGGCAATCGGGCGGTCAGAGATGTGTGCAAAATACTACTGATTGTAACCTAAAGCGCTGGAAAGAGGGAAACTATTTGTTCGTGATACTGTGCGCGCACAGTAACCTTGGAATTGTATAAGTTATTTCGATGTTGTTTTTTCCCTCCATTTAATATTAGCATGCATAAAGATGAGGATAAGCAAAAGATTTTTTTTTATAAGTTCCAGGCTTGTGTTAGACTTGATGAGACAAGGTTACTGGCAATATGGAATGTTTTCCAATACTCAGTACTTAATCGCTGGTTAAGACTTCTGATGCCGCAAATGAAACGAATAATAAAAACGATAAGCTTTGCGTGAAGCTATTTAGCTGTGTTATGTAAACAAATCTTGTAAGCTGCGCGAACAGAGCTTATTCATGTTTTTTCTTTAACATTTATTCGACATTTAAAGAGAGATCTGTGTGAGAAAAGATGTAACATATTTCTAAATATATTCAACTTCAATTCGGGTTATTGAAGAAATTCAAAACGTGAATTTTGTTTTATGTTATAAATTCTTCATTTGTTAACAATAAAAAAAGGAATACACCCATGAAAACGCATGTTCCACATGGAAATGCATGTATACTAGCAGCAATCGCATAAGTTATGTTGACATCGGGAACTATTTTATCCTGAGCTAGAAAACATAAATCATAAATCTATATCCCTCGAACTTTAGTTAAGCGTTGAAATGATAACGGGATATTGCATGCTGAAGTAATTATTTGGTTCGGCTCGAGTTTATGCATCGCGGCCATAGTATAAGTCTGTAACAACGTAATTTGTTGATAAATGATAAATTTCACGCCAAATTGAGCTCCTTTTTATTTAATTCAATATGAATAATAGACGGGGCACAATCCAATGATAATTTCTATTTGAATTATGGAGTGACAAGCTAAAACTTTTTAGGCCGTCCACATGGACAGTGATGGCGTTGACGCGTCCGCCAGAACGGCCGGGATACTTGATTGGCAGACGACGGCGCTAGACCGTGAGCGGTATCGAGGATTGTTGCAGCAGGCCAAGACCGCGAAACGGTTGTAGCGCCTGATAAGTAAGTAAGTAAGTAAGCTGAAACTCGCTAATTAACGTTTGAAGCGCAAACTGTTAGTGTAAGAAATCATGCACTAGGGTAAGATTCGCCCAGCAGCTGATTGATCCTTTTTATAAAAAAACGCCACAGGGGCATGGTCCGGCTGGAGTTTTGTGCCCGGTTAGTCGTATGAGCGCCGAAGCAATAACTCCTACATTTCAGCGATTTAATTTCAAACAAATTATACGTTTCTTTACCACAATTGCTGCAATGTATGTTAAAAATTTTGACGTAGCCTACATCATTACAAAATATAACATGGAAACGCATGGTCCACATGGAGGCGCATGTAGGTGCATTGTCCACATGGAGGCGCCTGGCAGCTGATGGCATATAGAAAAATATTTCTCGGCGATACTAGGTCTACACTGCTGATTCAGATGCAAATTATAAAGAATGTAACCAACGCTTTTATAGCTTTGATGGAAAGCTCAGTTAATCCTACATGAACTTAATACAATCAATACAGAAAAGGCTATTATACAGTAAATTTCCGACTTACGCGGTTCTCGACATACGCGGATTCGGAGATACGCGGATTTTAAAATTTGACAGTTCATGTTTTTTTTTGTATGGACTTCAATTTGAAATTTATCAATTTCCAAACAATTCGTAAAAGCCGTTAGTTGCTTTCATTTTAAAAATTACTTTTTGTAAAGTTGTGTTAAGTTATTGCATTTCATAACTTCAGTTTAATATGAATATTGATAATTTGTATTAGAATTGTTAAAATAAACGTAAGATATTCATAGTTGATCCTTTAATTCGCGTCATAAACATTGTGTCAAACGATATTCGACTTACGCGGAAATTCGAGATACGCGGATTTGTCCGGTCCCAATTATCCGCGTATGTCGGAAACCGACTGTATTTGATTAAATTCAAGTGTTTTTGGAATACGCTTGGATTGTTTGCACATGAACGTTTATGAATCTTGAAACTAGTTCATATGTGTCATGAGACACGAAAAGTTTCATCTATATCAAATTAAACATATAATTTTTTTTAAAACATAGAGGAAGGTAACTCTTTCAGATCATTATTCAGAGATACGCTTTTATTTATTCAAACTTCTGAACTGAAGTACAATAAAGATTATACGTCTGGCAACGCAGAAATAATACATAAAAAGAATAGCTAACAGAAATCCTAATGCGACAACCATCCCCGTAGCATTGAATTCCTTTTCTTGTTCATGCCTACTCACCGAATATCCGCGTTGCACTGCCGTAGAATGAAGCAAAAATTAATCCAAAGACAATAAATCCCAGGTTGGTATTAACGAGATTAGTCATCGTGCAGTCTCCGTATACGGGCTCGTTAGCACACAGCTGGGCAAATGATTCGTTCACAGCGGCTTTGGTGGGTGCCACAAATGTGCACGTTCGTTTCCGGCTCCGGCTCCGGCTCCAACGAAAGGGCTTCGCGCGCTCACGTTTAATCCTCCCGAATGGGTTTGCGACTCACTATGATCACACACCCTCACAGCTACACAGCACTAAGCTTCCCTTCTTTAAGCGAATATTACACACATACACTTTCCCATCCACGCACACACACACGCACGCGCGGGGGGTATCACGTATGCACGATCGCCGAAGTAGCACACCAAGCACCGCGTGTAAGGTCGCTGTATTGGTGCCAGTAGTCGCGCATCGATGCGGCAATGTTTCGCATGCCTCGCCCAACACCGTGCAGATTCGTTTCAATTTCGGTTTGAATTTATTTCACTTCCATGTTGTTTATTTGTTTGCTCTTCCGAACTGTCGCGGTTTCCGGGCGTTGTTTTCGCTGTTGCTGCTGCTGCCAACAACACCATCACCAGGCTGCCAGAAACGGATGGAAGTGTTGATTTAGTGCAGGTGCTGGGAAAGAGGGTGAAAGATGCAACCTTTCACCACCATTGTTATTCTGGACCACCGATTACCGCTACGTTGCCTTCGGATGCGTTTGACAGGCGAAAACAATGCTGTCAGTGTGCTGTTGTTGTCTGCCGTTTCTTAACCAGGCACCGACTGGTACACGCACGTTTTGGGAAAGCCGTTCCACGCCACAGGATCGATTTACGGTGGCGTCCTACTGCCGTACCTGTCTGCTTACAACAGCTCTTCTGACAGCGAGAGCTTTGATTTATTATGATGAGTTGCGTTGATTCGATCAACACACATATTTCGGGTTGATACACAATCTGGTTGAAGTACAAACAAGCGGTAACACGTGTCGGACAGACGTGTTATTAAGCGAAATAACAACCCACTGCAGACCCACCATGACATTTGATAACAGGCCGAGAGTCGCTCAAGAAGTTGAAACAGATCAAACATGGATCAATTTTGACGTCTGATTCATATGAGATAAATAAATTTGTAAATTGATGCCATGTGCCAGACAGTTTTGTAGAGACATTTGATACAAAAATTGAATTCCTATTTCTTATCAGAATAAATAACTCTATTGATTGTTTTTGTTTGATATAATACAAGCCCAAATGTATCCAAAACACATGACAATAATCGCATTCGTTCAGGTTGTACAAATAGTTTGTTCATGTCTTTTGACATGCATTTCACTGAAGTGTGCTTGCCGTTCACTATTGCTAAAGTTTCGTAACTGATACAATAGCAAAGAACAAAAAAGGGCCAATCGTTGGTGTATTTGATACACAATCAATGTCATATGATATTAAAGTAAACTCAGGCAGAAACATTTGATTAATTGTCTGCAGATTTTTCTGGGAAAATATTATGCGCGTTTGCATTTCCCCACCTAGTCAAAGTTGAATTTCATTACCTTTGCCTTTACCCTTTAACAAAACAAAACACAACCTGAACTACACACTCGAATGCACCCATTCCTGTTGTTTGTTTATGCGCTTCATCAACAACGTACTACTTTCCTCTTTCTCTCTCTCTCTCTCTCCCTTCCCCACACTTTATTTCATTTCCGCTACAGCACTCGCTTAAATGAATTTCGATTTCGATAGGCAATGCAGTGGTTTATTATTTTTGTTTGCCTTCTAGGCTTATTGGGCACCGCTCTATCTCTCGTCCTTCCAATTCCACATTTTGCAGGAACATTGCACTTCCAGTTCAGTGCTGAGCTTTTTGTGAGAGCCACTAAACGACACACGAATGCATTTCCCGGAAATAATTATGTTGGGCAAAAGTGATGAAAGTTCGCTTTTCCTATAGGCACGAACAAACATACAACTTCAAAAGCGTGTAACGGAGCACAATGAATCATTTACATCATCATCATCATCACTACCATCCGTGCATAGCGTGTTTGTGTTGGTTCGGGTTTAATTTTTAATCCACCGTAATTGCTTTATTTTCACTCGAACGGCTGTGGCTACGAAATGACGGCTCACAGGCGACACGATGATTTGGTTGGTTTCGTGTTTACCCTCCCTGCTTCCGCATTTGAATTCCAATCCATCCGTTTGTTTACCGTCCGTCGTTTCCGGCATCATGGGTTTCCTTGAGATGGAAAAAACACACATACATCCACTCACAAGCATACACACACGCACACACGGTAGTGGAGCAGACGAAGAAACATCGCCACCCTTCAGGGGGATGGCTAACGAATTCAACTCCTTCGAGAAGGTGGCTCTTTGTTTTCACTTCCACCCACCAATACACGTATACGAACACACGTACGCACTCACCAAACTGCTAACGACGCACAGCCGAAGGGCACATACATGTGTGTACACACACATACACACATACAAATACAAACGATCACTATTCAATTTTCTACCCTCACCCACCGCCCACCACCAAAGCCGTCCTCGCGAACGACAAACTTCCGGGTACTCGTGTTCACGTTGTCTGTCCTTGCGTGTTCAAACTTCAAGTGTCCTGACCCGATCAGGTGCGCGCTTGTACAACGGTAATGCGAAACTGAACGTAAATTTCCTGGCGAACTTTTCCTCGAGCACGAGTCGTCCTTTGCGTGTTCGCTCTTCTCTCATCTACTCTCGTACAGTTTTCAAACCGGAAAACCCGAAGAGAGTGAGAGAAGGTGAACAAATGGCAGTAACAGCAAGCACCAGCTACGGTTTTGCGTAGGAGAGCGAACGTCGACCGGAAACGCGTCGCTTCGTCTGGTGGCGCACTGAACGGTCGTTGAAAATGAATAAAGCATGCATAAAAATAGAGCAAACTGGTCAAGGCACACACGGCGGACACGATAGGGGAAAAAGAACACAACATCGGGCTAGAGATGCTACCGAAGCCGAAAGGGAACAAAGAAGAGAGATGGATCGGATCGAGCGAGAGAGCATGGGCATGCCGGGTAGCTTTCTCTTATTGATTACGTAACTCTCGCGGTTGACAGAACCGATTCGTTTAGAGCTTATAAATCCTCTTTCATTGACACCCCTTGATGTATGGCTTTCCACGGGAGGAGGAACGCACAGCAGTGATGGCAGAGAGTGATAAGTGAGCTTTTTATCAGCATCATTCTGGCTGCTATCGGTCTGCACTCATCATAACGAGCTGTTTGCCGTCAATGTGATCAACTATGATTGAGCCGTGCCGTGGGATGAGGATGAGATGCATAGCGATGTAATAAAAACTCGCTGATGGCCAATTATATTCTTACGAGCAAACGTGCGAGATTGTAGAGAACAATTAATATAAGAGAATGTTTAACCCACTTTTCATCACATTGAAGACCCTGCTTAGAAACAAGATTATTAATTCGTACTATCAACTACAAATAGTGCAGAAAGTTTGTTGATGAATGTTTCACATATATGCAATGCAAAATTACTAGACTTATTGAAACAACGTATTTGGAAGACTGGCTTCATTAAGGATTATTCGATTATTATTATTACAATTATTTTTAGCATAATGTTGTAATCTAAAATATAACTTTTGAGATATAACAGTCTGAAGAAGCCAGGAGTTTCATCAAGCCATAACCAATAACAATTAATATAACAAAATGTTTACAGCATTCTAATCATATTAAGACTCGTTTTGGGAAAGAAATCAGCAACCTTTTCGTAGTACCAACTTCAAAATAGTGTAGAAGTAGAAAAAACATGATTATTGACATGTTTCATCCTATAAAAAATGAATTCGTCCAAAAATTTCCCCTAACAGTACATGCCACTAATGAAACGAAAGTTGCACTAACTGATGGAATACTCAAAATGTTTTTAAAATATTTAAAATTTATTAGGGTTCTCATTCGTAATTTTTTATTTACCATTATTTTTATTTAACCACTTTTAAACTCATACAGTACAGTTGTCAGATTTTAGTCTCCAGACGGTTGTATAAACATTAAAAATTATTTGTCATAGTGTGCAATAAAATTTTGTTATTTATATTATTCACTATTACAAACTGTTCTTCAAGCTTTTTTCTCAAACCTGTGAAAAGAAATCAAAATAAGAAAAAAGTTAAGAATATAGGAAAATTTTGATAACCTTTTTTGCTTCATTTCCATAACTTCAAAGGATTAGCCTGCTGCATTTCGAAGCTTCTAAAAAAAAATCATACGTCAAAAAGGTTCTTATGTGATGCATCGTGTCATACCATTGTTTGTCAAACAAGGATTTGTACTTCGAAAGACACTGTTACGTATGATCATTCCTCTTCCCTTTTGTTTAATTCTGTACCTCGCTTTGTTCCTGCTTCACGCCGGCCCTGATCGAAATGCAGTTCTGCCATTTAGGATACCGTTTTCCCTTCCCATACCCGACTGTTAATAGTTCCGTTGTACAGCTTGATGCTCAAGGTGCTGTTGTGCCCACACACAAACAAGGTCCTTCACAAAATTGAACACTTGACTGGACGGATAAAAAGTGAAAAGCACAGTTCCCGCTTCAGTGGTTAAGTGGAACCGTGCGCATAAAGAAACCCTCAAAGATTGTGCCTTTTGTCTTGGGAACCGTCTACACACGCTTGACACTATTGTTTCTGTTGGTTCTGACGTTGCGTCTAGAAATGGTGGACGAACGTCCCTGCATGCTATAAAACTGCACCGTATGACCCGATGTGGTTTTTCCAAAACACTCTATTAAAATCTAGATCACTTCAGGTGAGAGCCAAAAAGTTTTCTTCGTTTGAAGTTGTGCAGACTGAGGGAGGGATGTGGGGGAGTATTTGAGCACTGGTGCAAAATACACCCTTGAGGAAAATCATTTTCCTGGCAATACCCCACCACGTCCTGAAAAGTCTTATGCAACGCAAGTGTTACATGTTTAGGCTAAAGCTGAAAAGTAGTTTGCAACTGTTTTAGCCTTCCCGGTGTGGTCCCCAGTAGTTAAAATATGTAACATTTTTACTTCCCAGGAACAACATGTCACACTTTCCAGGGGGTGGTAAAATATACTCCTCATCCTGGTACGTGCAGTTTATATGGAGGCCCGTGTACGCCCTCCCACATGCTTACGAGGGATGCTATTTTTGCCCCGTGTATCACCGCAGAAGCTTTTAGTAGTTACCACCCAATCCATTCATGGGAAACGCTTCAACCGCAGCAAATCCATTCATTTAACCCGCCCGCCCGCCCGCAGCCGGTCACGCGTCCACCATGTTTTGGGGTGATGTTTGGGGGTAATAAAAATTAAGATAACTTCTGCTTCCATTAGGGACCACTTTTGCCTGACCGCTCATTCCGCAGAAGCCATAGTTCGAACTGGATTGTTTCGACTTGTAAAGCACACTTGGCTTAAATGGGTGGTTGCATTCTGTGCGAAAAAGATCACAATACACATTGTGCGTTGGTATTTTTCTCCAGGAACATCTCCCGGGAGAGTGTGGAAAGCTTTACATAATGCCATTTTGCAGTATGAATCCGTACTCTGCACTCGTAGCTTTTGGTATTGACAGTAGAGATAAGTAGACTTACGAATAATTCAATGAATACGGTGTGAATGTCTGCATTTATGTCTTTCATTTAGAAGCCATGTAAAATATAAAGTATTAATCATACAGCAATACGTTTTTAATAATGGAATGGATAAGTAGCAATTTTCGTCCACGATATCTAGCACGGTGAAATAAACACTGTGTTAGCAGTAAAAGCAATTCAAAATGAACAAAAGTTGTCAAAGTAGGCCATATATAGCTTACTAGACTTAACGATATCAATCGATATCGTACCTAGTAGGTCGATACGCCAAACAAGAAGAAGGTATTGATAGTTATTTAAAACTAGGAACAAATAGAGCACACACAAACAACACTGCGATATTGGTGTTTTCCAAAGCTGACGAAACATCCGTATGTATGCATAACGTTCAATGAAGTTGGACTCGCTAGACTCGAGTGAAATGGAAATGTCATGAAAATGACACCGGATGAAAACGGACTTCAGAGCTCGGCGATGAACGCTGGCCTCAAGCAGGTGCGTGTGCAGCGCTTTTCGCACTTCCTCACATGATTCATGATGTGTGGTTGCAGGAATGATTCGTCTGCATCTCCTGATCGTTGAGGATGCTCATTGCTTCTTTCGAAGCCGTGGAGCTGGATGCGATCATCAGAGTGCAAGGAATCTGAACTCTTACTTCAACTGTGCCACCAGGGGTGGGATGCTTCCCCGCAAGGTCACGCCAACTCATCCCAAAGGTTGTCCCGCTCGATTACACGTCGCGTAGAAGTCGAACTTCACACAACTAAATTTTTAACGGATCATGGTTTCTTCAGGGCCACCTGAACAAGTTTAAACTAATTCGCGATGCTTAAAGTCTCGAATGCACGGATGTAAGGGAGTCACCAGAGCACATCTTGTTTGAATGCCCGTGGTTTACTGCTGCTCGTCGCCGCATGAACAGTCAAGCCGGTACAGTGGTGACAGTGAGATATATCACCTCACTAATATGTTCTAGCCGAGGAAACTGGTCCATAGTTGCTGGGACAATAAGGATAATTATGTCGCGTCTCCAACAGCGAAGAATCCGTATACCCTAGCTATTAACCTGGGTATGTTTGGCGAAGCCGTATGAAGCTTTTAATCAGTAGTAGCCAGGTTTTAGTCACGCCCGTGGGTCTCTGAAAGCAGATTTTGCCTCATGAATAGGAAACTGGGCACAAGTCTTGAACTATGTAGACGAAGGACGTCAATGTGCTCTCTATTCTCGAGCCCTAAGTACTGTGGCCAATTGTTGGTACAGGGCGTGTAGTGGAGACAATGAACCATCAGCTAGTTGAGCAGTTTGGCGATGCGGATATCCTGACGGTGGCCAAAGCAGGAAGGATTTGTTGGTTGGGTCACGTGGTGAGATTGCCTTAATCATGCCCCACCAAGTAAGTACTCGTCAACGACTCATTTAGCATAAGGCGTAGAGGAGGACAGCAAGCTCGGTATCTGGATCAAGGTGAGTCTAACCCGATGGAGTTCAGATGATGAAGCAATGCTGCCCTGGATCAAGTTTCCTGGGAACATTTCAGCGACTTGGCCATGTGCGCATTAGATCGAGCTAAGAAAGAAGAAAACGACAACGCTAGACCGTTGAGCGTTATAAGGAACTCCTGCAAGAAAAGATCACCAAACGGTGACGTCAAATTACGAAATATTTTTACCGGTTTCTCAACATCCAATGATTACGTACTGTTCTTTCGCGGAAAAGTTCGGATAAATTTTCGGACAGGAATATTTACCGTGTTGAATGCAGCTAGGTTACAATGGCGAGAGAGAGGGCGAAAAATAAATTCGATCCTATTTATTTACTTTAAAGAACGGTTGTTCCGGCTGGTGTTCCGCAAGTGATGCAATTCGCTCCTCTAGTGACTAGTGTCGGAAGTTTTGCATTTGTAAACAAATACAAATTGAGGAGCGAACCGTTGCTCCAACACGTACTTTTAGGTGCTTTGAACGCATCACACATAGCGACTGATTTAGAACATAATTCAACAATTATGCCTAATACTCTAATTGCTGTGAATAAACAAGTGGAATAAGAAAAACTACTTTCCACTTGTAACATTACTTGCACAAAACAGGCAACAAATCTCATTTTTCTGTAAACCGACAAATCGTTTCCTCCGCCGTGATAGTGTTATCCTCACTTAACGCTTAGCGCTTGGCGAGAAAAGCTGATTTGTCCATTCTCCGACCCTCCGCACGTCCAAAGCTTAGCCTCAGTTTGCCTCCATTCCAACGAATGGCACCATCGCTCTTGCACTCCGCCATTATCCATCGTCGTAAAGAAATCATAAGGGTGAACCTGACCGAACCTCACGGATCAGCATCAGCTAACAACAGCTCTTAAAGCTGCCTCGCATTTGACCGTACCATGATTCGCCAGCTGTGCTTATCCCTCCTTAGGGGCAGGTTCCATCACATCCTCCGCTTCCACGCGGAATGACCTGTGATGCCAATAAATATTTCACCTCTCCCAATGGCCTCCCCTAAAGCAATCAGAAAGCTTGTCGAGCGTAAAATTCTCAAAGTCGCTCCCTGTCCGCTGATAAGCCGGCTAGTGTTTATTACCTTCCCAGCCCTCTCCGTTCCGTCCTCCCAGTCCAGTTACAGTTCTTTTTTCCGGTGCGCAAGAAAATGGCTTCCACTTTTAGCACATTCAAGCACCTTCCGCATCTTCTTGAGATTGTGTTTGTCTCTTTTGTTACTCGTTTGTGTTTCTTTTTATTTTCCCCACATTCGTTCCCATCCCACTTGTCGTATTATTTGCAGCCAGTTATCCTTGGCATCTGACTCGTAAAAACTACTTCTCAGCACACCCTTTCACCGCCGCACATTCGCCAACCGTCGGAGTCAAATATACCGAGGCCCAATAACGTACCATTCCTGTACATTCCAGCCGCACCAGCCACGAAATTGAGTTAAGCATTAATTCTACTAATCAACTCACCCGTCCCTTTATATCCGCTCGCCACTGCGTGTCCAGTACATGTGCCCACGTTTCATCCTCGGTATTCACATTTACCGTCCGCCGGTCAGCTGGTTGATGGAAATGAAAACGTCGGGAAATACGACCGCTCGTAAATCGACAATGCGTCACGTCATTTCCACCTTTTCGGTGTGGGTATGGCCTTGCGCCGGAAACAACAAACATACCATGAGCAGCCTCGCACACACACACCCGAATGTCGTTACCGTGTTAAACGAAACGTGGTACCATTAATACCTTGCACCGGGAATCGGGGAAGGCCATTCGGTATCCTTCCTCGAGGTGAACGAGGGCAACCAGAACCGGCCGTAGCAGTAGTGGTGGCTGAGTAATGGGAAAAAATCTGAAATCAGATCGTATTACAGGCGCCAACACATTCCAGTCGCGGCATATCTGTCGAAGCTAGGCAGGGATACGCTCACTCAACGGGGCTAAAACAAGTCGTCGTTTGGTCAGTTGTCTTCTTGCGTGATGAAGAAGTATCATTATCGAAATTGCTTGCAGTAGTTACAGAAACGAACAAGTAAAACAAAAACCAGATTGCACCCAGCTGAAACAGTGTGCTGACTGTTTGGTTTTATTTACGAATCGTGTATTGCTTACATTGCTTTCTTTCTGTCTAGCCTTCATTTATAGTTCCAATTCCATGGGAAAAGTGTATATTTTTTTAACCAAGTTTATCATCTGCCATTATGGAGCTCGTTGACGCTGTCACATTTGTTTGCTTAATGGCGCTTATAATTAATCACATAATTGAACCGCTAAGGCTATTGAAGTAGCAAGTATGTAATTGAAATGAAAATGCCGGTATTTTGTACGAACTTGAAGTGGACATCCATGACTCTGTCGTGTGTGTGGCACGGTGTGATGGCTAAATCTATTCTACATAAATAAGCTTTCCCTTTTTTATTGTCTGTTTTTCACAGCATAAATTGACACCATTTTTAGCACCTCATTACAAATCTTCGCTTAAATTAATCGTGGTTAAGTGGATCGATCGTTAATTTTTACTTAACCACAATTTTAACTTGACCACAATTAAAAAAAAAAATTCAATTGTAATAGATATTCTAATCTTTTTGAGAATCGCTCACGGCTTCGTATGTAGATCAGTGTTTGACGAACTAACGTTTTTGCAAATTATAATTCAGTTTTCTGATATTTACAAAATCTATACGTGGCCAGGTTTTTTAGAAATAAATAAAAACAATGATCATATGATTCGTCTCACAAGTAATATTACGGCTTTGCTTTTATTTTTAAAAAATCATCCGTTTTCAGTACTAATTTCAAAACAAAAAATTCTGGGCCGTAACATAAAGTCACAAATAAGTGCAGACATTAAATTTAAGCTCAACATATCTTACGAACATTGTTTTTATCTATCTCTTAAATAAATTCAGAAAATCATCCTCCATTTAATGATAAAATTTGTTGTTATGACTCGGAACGATTGACAAATCGTGCAGGCAGAATGTACAGTCACCGTATTCGAGATAAGCAAATAATTTCTAAATATCTAAATTTCCCTTTATATAAGTGAAAGGCTTCAAGTATTTTGGGTGATATTTCCAAATCGTTATACGGGATAATGATGAAGCTATATTACAATATTCCTGTCATAAGCAGACAATTTGAGACTCAGCACGCCAAGTATTATGCACAAGCATTTAATTCGTAATATTTTAAAATTTTTGTAAATTTATGATTTGTGTAAAGTCCACTCATATGTTTCCCAAATTACTATTTTTACCATTGCTCATTTGTTACTTTTCAAGAGTTTATTTTATTACCCTTTAGTTTCTCTTAAGCTAAAGGTTAGTAAAGGATTGTAACATTCGATTTAATTGGATAATTTTTGACATGGATATTGAAGCATGTCTTCTTCTTCTTTTGGCGTAACGACCAACTCAGTCATGCCTGCCATTGCTGGATTACGAGACTTATTAATCTCAAACCTCTGTTGGGGTATGAAGTGGGACTTCATGAATTCATTTCAATAAAATGATTTTTTAAATGTCAACCGTTGCTTTATGAAACTAATCAAAATATGTAATTGAAGCGTCTACTCAATGATCCAATCATTCAAGGAAAAGATTGACCAACTAAAATTATATAACGTGTTTGATGAAATAATGCTTCGATGAGATGCATTTATAGTGAATTAATTTAAACTTTCTCTTTGTCATGTAACATTTCCGACCATGTAGCAAGTAGTTCTCATTCCTATCCGCCTAGGTTTAAAATGTATTGCACAACAATATTTCGCACATACAGCAACAACACTATTGTCAAGCTTCCTGTTTAGCAACTCAATTATGCTGGAAGAGGGTGTAACTATTGTTTCACTAATCACTGGACAACCCTTATCGTAACAATTTTGCGAAACAAAGCATTCCACACCGTCACCATTCTCCGTGGTGCTGGACCACCGGGGAGGAGCACCATTGAGCATCGTCCGGTAGTGACCATAAAAAATCCAACTCATGCAGCTGGTACGACGTGAGATGGGGACGGAAGGTTTCGGGAACACATACCGGGAATCTAATTACAAGGGTGGCGCAGCAGCTTATGGGCTGCCATCCGTCCATCCTAGCAAGTCATGTTCGTAGCCAACCGAGCCAAGTCGGTCGGTTGGTTGCACATTTGAATAAACGAAACGGAATGAATTCCCGCCCGTTCCGGGTACGAAATGACCTTCCGCTGCTCCACCCCAGCAAGCTAACGAGAACGAAGGGTCGTCCCTGGTTCTATCTACAACCGAACCAGCACGCGCCGGACATTCTCCCTCGCCAACGCTCTCCAGCATCCAGCGAAACCATTCGTTACCCCTGGGTGTCCGTTTAAGATCTCTTCACACATGAATAAATTGGACCCATCCTCGTCCGCTTCTTTTGCTGAGCGAACACATACCTACTTCGGTGGCTGGTTAGATGGAAAGTTGCCCTGTTGACCCGAGGGATGGAAGGGACCCGAGGGTTCTGGGAAGCACCAACAGGCTTCCGCACCACAAACTGGGAAAGGATGACACTTGGCTTCGGGAAAAAAGATAGATCGTTTCGGTTTGTGGAGCACATCATTTCACTCCGTGCTGTGTGTTTGTGTGTGATTATTTTTTGTCCTTTCTTTTCCGTGTTGCCTTCCAATACGGGTGGCACATGTGGAGACCCTGCCTGGACCGATACAGAACGGATAGCGCATCGGTGAGTCCCGTCACGTACGTGGTGGCGTACGAGCAAACGAATTGATTGACATTCTATTACCGAGTTACTTCATTGCTTGACCACGGAAGAAATGCTATCCACCGAACTGATTGACGAGGATGCTCTTAAGTAGCGACAAACCTCTAAAGTGCTCACGCTCCCGAGCGCTTCGGCAGAACGGCTTGAGTGGAGTTGCCCACTTGCATCCCGCACTCGATACACAGGGTTTGCCCGTGCATTCGCCCGTAGTGCCGATCCGGAAGTTTGTTAAAAAGATAACAACTTCAAAACTGTTTGCTCATGCTATCCGGTATCGGGCGATGCAGGGTCGGATTTTCCCGTTCTTGTTTTGTTGTTGTTGTAGCCCACGCGGCTATGCGCCCAGCATCGTTACAAGCGCTTGTCATCACGATGTAGCAAGTCGTTTTGAACCTTTAAATTACGTAGGCTTCAATGGTACCCACATAAAAGTTTGTTCGAGAAATATATTTATTTGCTGGAATTTGTAGATAGGTGATGGGGTAAAACAATATGTTGTTTTTTTTTCTGCCTTTTTTGTCTCATTTATAATTAGCTAACGGAGCCGGTCTTTCACACGACAATACTGGTATCAAATTCCTATTCGCAACGTTCCCATGTGGGACCGACTATCTGGTTATGTGGTGAAAATAAATGAACAGTCATTTATGGCACGAAAGACCTTATATGTCGTTACGCTAAGGAAAAGAGAAGAATATATAAGTAGCGAAGCAAAAACTTTCAACTAAAGCTTCCCCAATGTTGACTGTATCCTCCAATTATTTGTCTTTTATGCCCAACTAGGGGCTTAGGGAAAAAGAATAGTTGCACAATTACCAAAACACGAGAATTTTCTACATTTTCGAAATAATTTCATTAAATTTTTTATTAATTAGTATTTGAGCGAAACTATCCATTTTCATACACAACAAAGGGATTAATAATTTCCTATTTCGTTTCGTTCGAGTAATTTCAAATTAGATCATTTGTTTTCTTTATTTCGATGGTCTCCAGCAAAGTTAGTTGAAGGAGCAGGTTGCCGCATAGGTGGTTTTTGTTGGTTTTGTAATTTTGACAGTTTGCTCCAAAAGTTGTTTGCAAACAAAGCACTACTGCAATAGAATTCTGTTTCTTTCTACATTATTCTGTTCTAATGTCGAATACCTTTGGTTGCAATGCAATATTTCGAAGTCATTTCTACATTCTCATATCTCAAAGAGATTGCATATTGATGTGCATCTCAAATTTTGTTTAATATTCGTAGTCTAGATGTGCT
>KB663832.1:1893889-1933026 GCA_000349025.1 Anopheles minimus
CCACTCAGGCACACGATTGGTTGGCAAGAAACTATAATCCGTTAGTTTTTCACTCGCTATTATTGTTAAAACGTTAAAAAGGTGAAAACGATAAAACGTGAGTACAGTGATTAGCACGGAACAAATCTAACCGTTGTAAACATAAACAAATTTTGACAGTTTGCTCCAAAAACTTTTTCCCACGGGGAATTGTCAAAGTACACCGTATGCGTCGACCTCCTCTGTAATAGACCTTGGTCTCCAGTATGACAATTGACAGTCAATTTCCAGTGGTGGATTTAACAGTAGGCAGAGTAAGCGGCTGTAAAAGGCCTTCACGGCTGGAGGTAAGTGCCAGAACCCCTTTGTTCGACCCTCGTCTCAACGGGATTCAACTCAAAATATATCTTTTGCTTACAATATCTAAATCACGCATACACGGTACAAACGATTACATCCTTAACGTATTCTATTAAGCTCTACAGTCAACAATTTTATTTCTCTGCTAGTGATGCATTTTTTCAGCACCACAAGGAAGACATGTCCTTGTAAATCCTGGGCTATTTGTTTGGATGGAAAGTTTTAATCAACCCGCACACGCATACTGAAACATTCACCAACTTCTTTACGACCGCCTTTCCGGCCCAGCGTTCGATAGGAATCGCATACCCGCATGCACCGGCACACCATTTGCTTTTGTGCAAAACTTTTTTCCCTCGTGAACCAATCGGTACCAGCGTGAACGATTCCAACGGGCGGGTGAACTGAGCACAGCTGATGCCTTTAAAATCCCTTTACCAGGCTTGCTTTGCTTTGCCTCTTATCGCTTCGCTTGAGACAGGAATTCGAAATTTAAAAGCCAAATAGAACACTAAACGTACCAACGAGCTTCTTAAGGGTTTCATTTTGCACGTCGCGTTTCCTATTCGGGTGGGATTTGTGGCTGTGCAACTGCACTCACAGGACTCATGAAATGGAAATTTAATCAGCTTATGCCTTAACATGGTTGCTTTCATTTTCATGGTTTCCATGGAGCGGAAGGCATAAACAGGAATAGAGCTTTTGCTTAGCATTTTTAAAGACATATCGACGCTCAAAAGGAACGATGTTTGTTTTAAATTTTCAAACACATTTCCGTTATAGTCTTATACAAAAAAGGAGATTATCTAAGCACAGCTCTAGTTTTTGTACTTGAGCTTGCTTACGCTCCAGCATTGCCCTGATAAGTGCTAAATCACAGGATATCAGCAGTTCCTGAATGTCAAAACAGATATAGTGAGATTCAATGTGTCCGTTAGGCTACCCTTGTATAAATAAAGCTATTGCAGATCTGAATGTATGAAGAGAACCTTTCGAGGAACGAAGATGCTGAAAACGGGAGAAAGGAATGTATGTGCAGTTTTTTGTTTCTTTCCTTACATTTTCAGGCCTCATAACAGACAACGTGAACCATTGATTTGAGCGACTGTCCAACAACATATCCAACGCTACAGATCGGTACATAATCTGTTTAATTAAAGAAAAAGTGTAGAACATTAATGTATAACGATTAATTATTTTCCAGTACATGAGAGGTAGTCTTCGAATGTCCAAAACCTCCTTCTGTTAAAGATAATGTACACCCATGACAGAATTTTGAGAATAATGAATTTCTTAAGGACTTTTTTAGATCCACGGGCCTCTGCTCCTGTGATACAGTGACAAACACATACAACTCAATAAATAATCAAGCAGCTTTGAACTTATTTTGCCGTGCAGTGCTTGTAAGTTTTCTTCATGTTATTTATTTGTTTATTTCTGTTTCTGTTTAATTAGTACAATCCTTCAGTTCCTTCCAAAGGCGAACACTGTTGAGGTCCTTACATCGATACAGTTTTACAGATACTAAAGTAAATGATATTGTAGAGTTGATCAAGATAACTGTATATGGTACAATTTATTTACTGCATTTCATTTCTAAAAGCTTTCCTTAAAACTGTTTTAAGCTCATTGAAATCACTCATGGAAAAAAACCCTAATTATACAATCTATATCCTTGTGCAGGAATCAAACCCCTACAAAAATTAGCCTGCCATACAGTAAAACAATCAACACCGACTGGATTCCGGCTTATGGAGCATATATCAACGGCAAAACATCTGCATCTTCTCCTTCGAAACACCTCCACAGCGCTCGTTCCCATTTGTTCTCGTTCCGTGCAAGCGCACAGGTACTGGTCATATATCTTCCAACAAAAGCTTTCGCACGAATTGAGCCACTGAAACTGATCTTCTGGTGATTCACTCCGTCTGCTTACCGTTTGTTAAGAAATCCTCTTAGCAAAGCCAACGGTTTGTGTCTTATCCTACGCCGGATGGGACGCCCAGCCAGCAGGATACAACTAATTCCAGTGGCATCATTGAGTGGTGGTAGATTTTTGTTTTCTGGTTGTTGTGTACGGGCTGCTGGTCGATTAATTATTTAACCGTACCGGAAGGAGAGTGAGATAAGGAAAAATAAACAACACGCCATTGTGAGTGTATGGAGGTGGCAAATGGTTGTTTGTTTTTTTTTACTGCAATGCTGAAACCTTTCTTCGACCACAAATCTTCTAACGTTTGGCAGTTTTTTGTTGCTGTGTGATTGTTTGTTTTTTTTCAACACGCTAACTTTCATTTCCTTTCATGAAGCATCAGTGGTAGTGGCATAGATAGAAACCGATGTACGGTTCATTTGGTTCAGTTTGATGAGAAAGCTTTCGCATCCATCCTGCGGGTGTGTCTTGTAATTAGCAGCTAAGATAGATTAAGAAATGAGTACCTTAGGATTTTAAGAATAAGTAGCAATGTCGGAGCTATTGATTTTTTTTAATTTAAGTTACAGTTCCACTAGAAAGAAGCCACGGTTGTGTTTAGGTAGAAAAATGTAAGACATCAAAAATTAACTTAAAAGTATGTTTCTCATTCGCATCATCCAGGAAACGATCTACAACGAGTGGAATAAACAAATTTTTTACCCGTTGCAGCCAACCGGCGACAATTAAAACACCAACGACACTCAAAAAAACACCATTCATGCGACGAAGCTTTTTCTGTTCCATTAAACCAACGAGTAAGTTGAAAATTGGTAGCAGATGTTAAAGAGTGTGTTGAATATTTATCATCTTCAGCACATTTCACCACCACAATCGTCACCACCTTTTCGGAGCCCTTTCAATCGCCTTTTACCTATTTACTCTTCCCGTCAGCGCACCAATTGACGCAAGCCAAACCTACAGCAAAAGACACCCGCCCTTTCCTGAGAGCTCCACCACAAACTCAGTCCAAACCAAAACTGGACGGTTTAAATCATAAAACAAAGCAAACCGGAGTGGCACCTGCGCCAAAATAAATCAACACAAAACTTTTGGCTGGTAAGGTGGGACGCTTAGTGGCACAAACCCACACAAGACTGCACACGGAACTTTGGTTGACATGGGCCATAAATACGGGACAGCGACGAAACGTCCCCGCTTTTTTTTTATTTCGCCTTCCTTTAGCAAACCTCACACGCGAGAACAACCAACGCCAGGAACGCCACTTCCCAACCAGAACCCCGGTTGGGTAGCAAAACTTTTCCTTGCACGTGCTGCAACACAAAACCCTTCTTCGGTTCGGTTTGTTCTGTGATTTACCAACGGTCCCAACGATGATCCGGCTGGGATCGGTAAACGTTGCCGGTTGTGGGAATGAGGGAAGATTGAAAGCCAAACCGACAACCGACGATGGCGCTACGCACTACGCTCGTCACACACGGTGTTTGAGCAACTCGGAAGACATATGGTACTGCTCATGAAATTTAAAACATATCCTAGGAAGTTACGAACGAGTTGGGGGAAAAGGGCAACACGAAACGCAAAAGAAAGAAGCTGTGATTTGGGACCGCGTGTGAAAACGACCGTGGCGAGATAAAGTTATGTTTAGGCCAATGACCATTTCCAAGAGGATATTTTTAACAGTTTGTGATAAGATTGCGATATATAATTCAACACAATGGTGTCAGTTGAGTAGAATTATTGCAGAGATTTATTCAATGTTTGAATGTTAATTCCAGAACGAAGCTAAGCAATGCATCGTTTGTTTGTATTTAATAACTATTTCATCACAGGTGTTGAATCCGGCAACAAGGTCTTTTTCATTCGCATAATACCCAGTTTAATTGGTATTTTAAATTTTATTAAATGTAATATTTATAAGTTAGATTTTGCCTTGCAGTAACTGTTAAAAAAAGATCCCGATGCTTATTTGGAGGTCGACTACCTATTTCCGAAAGTCATCCACCTGATAATCATTCGGAACGGATGAACTGTCGATCTTCCATCTTACTATTAAATCCTTCTATATCCTTTTATCCTTTTATTATATCGTTATTACAAACTTTTCTTAATGTTTTTTTTTATTTTACACACCTGATGAATTGAAAAAAAGTTATTCTAATCCGGGTAAATACCCCTCGGGCCAGGAAGAAAATTTTATCAAGCGATTGCAGGTCTGCGAAATAACTATAGACCTATTGTGACTTTCTATAGACCTATTTGATAAGATTGGGGTTCTGATCAATTAACAGCTAGAGGTCGTCCGGCGATGGGCTTAGTATTTTGATGACTTATTAAACGATCAGTTCATCGAACAGCTGGAGGCTCCACTAGCAGACGAAACTCGAAACCTCAAGAACGGAGGTGCAGCACTCGAACACGAAATTCATTAAATTGTTACTGAGGTATGGGCTAGTGAATCGATGCCTTGTGATTGGAATCTTGTAATCATCTATCCCATATACAAGAACGGAGACAAGCACTACTGCCTGCAAGATATTCTCCCTAATAACAAGATCGTAGAGGCCCCATTCGTAGAAAAGAAAGTGGTCAGATCAGATCAGAGATCGTGAGCTAGCTTGTCTACTTTTCAACTCAACTCCTCAATGTCCTCCACTTCACTCACCTAGAGTCAAAGGTTAACAACTACTATAATATATGTAGATGTTGAGATACGCGCTAAGATGCTTCTTCAGTCTGAGGAATCTTCTCCACTTAAAATACCTGGTTCCGGTGGGCTGGTCATGTCATGAGAATTGCACCAGACGACTCAGCCCGTAAAAAACTTTTTAGCCGTCCACGTGGTAAACCCAAACTAAGGTGTAGGCCGGATAATGGATTGGCAGACAGAGATGCTCGACTGTGGGCGCTTCACAGGCCGTCCACAGCAAGTCAAAACCGCAAAGCGGTTGTAGCATCTTTACTTATCCAGTAAGTAAATTCCACATGAATTTGTTCCTGATAATATTTTTTTCTAGCTACCGTTCAGGCATCAGGAAGAACCCCTGCGGTGCCGATGCGCGACATCTTGGGGCGGAAGGATTACGGGTACGCGAGGATTATTTTCGACTTCGCCAAAGAGAACGGAATCACCCTGTGCCGTCTTTCCCTACCCACTTCCTCTCCCGTAGTATAGTATGCACTATCGTTCGTTTGTAGTTTTTGTACTAATATAATTACATGTTCTGTTACTATTGTCGGAATTGCACTTCGAATGCTTCAGGAATCGCCTCTCCGGCGGTTGTGAGCGGAATCAAACTAACGTTCTCAGCGTTTAGTTTTTCATTAAAGATTAGACTCCGCCCGGCTAGCAGGAAGAACAACGACGCAGGATTAACATGGACTCCAGATATTGCCAAATAAGCAAACACCTCCGAGTTCACCCGGGATAAGGTGTATCATATCACAAGGAGAAGGAAATGTCTCGGCCGTTCTTCAGCGAATAAAAAACTTTTTTTTTCTTTTATCCGACCAATTTTTTCGAAAATATCATAAGCTCAAAAAACCAACCGAAACACTCCAAAAGACCACCTTTCGTACTCGGTCGTTGAAAGTCTTCATTCTCTCCGGATTCACGATTATTAGCTCAAGTACGCATTAAAAAAACCCGAAAGACGAGAAAATAAACATAAGTGATATCCGCTGCCAGTCCATCCATTTCACCATGATTTGCTCTCGGGGAACCATTCAGCTTAATTTCATCTCGCCTTCTCCATCCGCTAGCACGTTGCACTCGTTGCCAGTATTTGCACACTGTACTGCACCGGTCACTATCCGTTTCCACACCCATAAGCGTCCTTGTCCTCGAAGGCAAGAACCGAAGAACGAAAGGACTTTATTTGAGTAATTAGTCCAAAACCCCATTAAGCGCAAGAAACCGTCCGGACAATGGCCAGTGTTTTCTTATGCGCTGACGAAATTTGAAGCTCACCCTCCTATCCTTCTCGGTGCCTGCCACCGGGTTTGGCCTTTGTTGCCGAACATTTGATCCCGGAAAACTGGGAGACAATTAGACAATATCGACCATTCGGTTGGTTTCGAGTGCACTCGAGAGTGTGCAGTGGTGGACGGCGTTTTTGTGTGCAACCATTCCACTGCAAAAAAAAGATCGGTAGTGCTTGGGTGAAGACGATCGGGAAATGGGAAAAAGAAAGCTTATCTTTTGCGCTGCAGTCATGTGCACGCCCGTACCATAATGCACACGAACGCTGCAGTTGACAATCGTAACGGACTGAAGAAATCGTTACGTACGGACGCCCGTTTGCAACTGCATCAACAAAGCGAATGGTGAAAAAGGCGGTCAGGGATGAAGGCACAGAGCTAAACCACCCGAAAAAGGTTCATTTGTCCACTGACACTGGAGAAAACGGGTGATTTTCTCGAAACGAAAAAAAAAAACAAGTAAATTTGATGTTCTTTAAAACTCGTTTTATGCTGCTTCGTGTACGGTGCTAGGAGGTAATTTTTTAAAGAATCAAAAACAAATTTTAGTTGTTCTTAAAAGCTTGTTCTGAAGTTTCTAAAAAAGCAATATAAATGTTTCTCCTTAAACATTAAAATACTTTAATATTGAACCACCCTCGGTGGGTACACTGGGGTTCAGCAGTATCATTTCGTCTCTAGGTTCTACTGCCTACGTCATATTCCTTTAAAGGGCAGATGACTCCAGTCATAAGTCCCCTCGAGGATCGTAATCCCGGAAAGTAATTATTTTTCTCAAGGTTTAACATTACTCCCAAACATCTAAGGCCATCCTGAACCGTTTTCTCGTTCATCGTCTATCGGTAGCTGGGAGGACATCTTTGTGCGAACTCCTTTATGGGTTAACCACCTGAAGCCACCAGAGCTGTACCTTTGCTCAATTTATTGTACAATGAGGTACAGTAAAGGATAATTTTATGTAGTCGTTAACCACATCCTATGCCCTACGCCGGTAGATATTTCTATAGGGCAACATTATGTTCCGTATTATACCAACTAGCCCGGTACACATGGCAGGGTCTTGTTATTTTATTGATCTTACAGAATATTTACAAATTGGAATGCCTCACAGAGAAAGAGCGAACGGTAGAAATTCATTTCTCATTAAATTATACTTCAATCCTGCTTTTGCATCTACACGACAGTCAATAAGAGCTTCTGTATGATTTATCACAAAGCTGCCATTCGTAATTTATATCTGAGGATACTAACTGTTTGCCCCGGACACGGTAAAAGAGTACGCATTGTTCTCGTACGCAGCAGAACCGTACGCCTTGTTGAGAAATTGCATCCCTATCAAACGAATAACTACTTCAGCTGCTGGTCATGAAACGCTTCTGGAACGTAGTGGTTACTACTACCCAGAAAGCTAAATTCCGTCTTTCCCCTTTTCTGTTTCGATCGTTCCGCCCATAGTGAGACCAGGAACGATGCAGATGGTAGCCAACGAAACCCAACATCAGTGGTCTTGCAATATCTGTCTGGACTCTATAAATCAATGTTGATTTACCACAAACGCCAACCACAACCAGGACATGACTGATCAAACTATTTTGCGACGAAGCATCAGACCGAATTGCAGCTGCAGCAGGAACAGCAGCATCTTGTGTGGGATGTCAACTTACTGTGCTGTAATCCTTCAAAGCATCCTACGAGCACGCATAAGTGGACCGTGGGCGTCGTCAAGTCCTATCGAATAGTAACGTGCTTTTCAACCGATGCCCAACCACAACCGACCCGGATGGTGAATTAAGTGTTTGGCTACGATGAAGATTTAGATAGTGGATTTACAGTGATTTCACAGTGCAGAAATCAAACCGAATGCTTAAGAAACGCTCCTATCGTCTTAATCGTTACGTTTATTGATTTTCACAACATCCCAAAGACATCCGTTCGCTCATGTAGAGCTTTCAGAACTATTTGCCTGCACTGTCAGCAAGTTATTATGCAACCAAGCTTCTGCGTTGACACATCACACCATTATACAGCCTATGGTTACGTGTTGCTATTGAAACTATCTGATTAATGTTGTCTTATCCATGTTTTTTATTCAATTTCGTTTTAAGCTAACGTAATAGCGGCCAAAGAGTGCTCGTACACATTTTTCAGACAAAGGAAACATCAAAGCAAACCCCGGTAGCCGAGTGACACAAAGTTTTCAGCTTCACGGTCACCTACTTCCAGCTGCATGGGGCCCAACAAATCCCACCAGTCATCGTGGATTGATGTTGGAAACGAGCACTAACGAGCGGCATCATACAGTCGCATCACGTTTCCCCGTATGTCCAGGCGCTATCTACATGATTGACGTACCGCTGGGACTGCCGAGGGACTGATTGCTAAAACGTGGCATTCTAACACATCCCTCAAACTAATTGACACTGGGTTCCAGGTTTTAGTCAACGATGCCAGGATACATGCCATGATCTAGGGCACGGGAAACTTGTTAATTTCAATCCCAGCTCGACCCGGTATATTACTACTGTGTATCGGCTTTGGTGTAAAATGGGGGATTTTTTGTTGTTATTATAATCTTCTACGAAATACATATGGCACGTGAAAACGCACTTTACACAAGCATGGAATCGTATCGATCAATTTAGAGCATGAGTTGCACTTTCAATTTAGCAATTCGTGTGTTATTTGCTAGCTCTCCTCATTAATTTTATTAGGACAATAGTTGCACCATATATTAAGAAACTGTTGCGTTTCTTCTCGTACTTTTGTGGCATTGCAGTATGTTGGATTGCAGTAGATGAATAATTCATTACACCATGTAGAATTAAGAAGATTATAAGCTTAAAATTTTAACTAAATATAAGGTGCATAGTGTACCCAAGCGTCTTTTCCAAGGAGCAAAAGCTGCCGCTGCTATACCAAGAACATGTGTAGAGTGTGAAGAGCAGAGTGTTTTTGAAACTTTTTTTTTTCAAAACTAACATTTTCAGTCTACATCGTACCATGTCTTCTTCTTCTTCTTCTTCTTTGGCCTAACGACCTACTCGGTCATGCCTGCCATTTCTGGCTTACAAGACTTATTGATACCACGTAGTTGGATAGTCAGTCCTCACTACGGGGGGAACGGTCCGGATGGGATTTGAACCCCGGTCCTGCCGTTTACGACCGGCGCCGCTTATCTCCTCGGCCACCGCACCGCCCATCGTACCATGTATGTCGTGGAAATTTTTATCTTTTTATTTGTTATTCTATTGCCATATTTTTTTATCTTAACTTTAACGTTTGAGGTGAAGGTTGAATAAACTATAATTATGCACTTTTCTCATTTTTGCAACATTACTCGCTATTGATAACTTTTGGTGAGAAGAGGGGACTGGGGTTTTTTATAACATATGGGTGTGGTTATAAAAATTGTCAAATTGTATAGCACTATACTGTTCAACCAATAACACCAGCGATAACAAAAGTGAAGTAATTGGAGATACATCGTAATGAAAGGATGGGGGGAGGATTATCTGGTACTTCATTATTAATTAGATCAAACACTAGGATAATCAAAAACTGTAACTGTTCTTCGTGGAATACAATTTAACGCGCATCAGTATTACTAAAATTTAATCTATGACTCTGAAAATGATCAAAAGGAAATGTAATTTCAATGGTCATTTTTACACCTATTCTTTGACAAACATATTGCTATGTAGATAACATTATTTTACCGTTTTTAGTCATTCAAACAATTCGAATCAAGAACCCTTAACTTCAATCAACCTTTCATGTGTCTGTTTACCAGCTTATCAGATGTAACAAACCCGTCAGTCACAGGGTAATTCCTAGAACCATATAAGTCTGTCAAGCAATGAACGGAACCAATTTAAATGTCCTTTGTCTGTCTGTGCTACTCATCCACATCAAGCCGCACCGCGCACCGCGTGGTTCTGCAAACCCTGCGAACCATTCACATTTAAATTTGCGCATATGATTCATCTTTTTCCTCCAGAATATCCATTCAAAACGGCACACCAGGTGCCAGTATCTTTTGATCTGAATGGAGCTATACAGGTTTGGCATCGCATTTTACACGTACCAGACAGCCAGATCAGGTTCTACATCGGCTAGGTGTGAACCGCGCCGCCTCGTATAAGGGCTAACATCAAACGCCGTCACCAGTGAAATTATTAACACACTTCACCAGGCTTCTTGCTTTGACGGTTCGCTGAAGCAAATCGAAAGAAAATGACTTGATGGGCTCAATTTTTCTATTACCTCATAGCCGACAGGCAGGGCTAGCATCCGGTGGTACGCATTGTTGCTTGGTGTCCTTTTTCCCTCTTCTGCTTTGTACTTGTATGATAAGATAAAACATTAATAAACACATACACAGACAGCACTAGTATCTACGCGCATGAAAGAGTATCGTTAGACAACAGTGAGAGTGTCCTCGTTCAGAAGCTTCAGCCGGTCCTTTCCGTGTTGGACGTGTTTTCTCACCCGAGCTATGTACTTTATACGCCCCATCCGAAACTCGCTTCTGGTAGCTTCCGGCCATAGCAGTGAGCCCGTTTTCTCTCTGATAATCAAGACCGCACGTGTTTAACGTGGAAACAAAGAAAGTAAAACATAACCCGGACGAAATCAGGTTCGCGTCTCTTTTTTCTTGAGGCAAAAAGTGAACAAATGAGGATTTTTCTCTCGCTCTACCACCGACCGGGCGGCTTGCAGTCAACGATGTTGGTAAACAGACGACATTCAGTGAGGCTTTGATGATGAAAAGCCACCGTTTTTAAAGGATGTGTTAAGTTGAGTTTCATTGTTTGCTTCTACACCACCAATGTGACATTTAGTTTTTGAACTTTTTAAATGCGCTATTCCACGTGGACGCTGTGTAGTGTTTTAATTTGCCGCATGACCACACCGCACCGTTTCCTTTCTCTCTTTCTCCTCATATGTGAGAAGTTAAGCCGTTTAAATGGACAGTTTAAACTCAAATAATATCATCTAAACTTCAACCAGTACTGCACCGACACGCATTTTGCTCGAATCATTTACCGAATCGGCCCACTTGGCACAAATGCATGATTATTTTCAAAGCGTTCCACTAGCGCTTGCTACTAATCGATCCGACGATGCGCCCGTGACGGCTGTAATTGAAGTGCCCAATTAAACCCGTGGACAACTGTCATAGTTGTCATGCTGCACATGCAAACACCATAATGAAGATAATGTCTGCCCCGCCGAAGGCCGCTGGCGATCCGCGTTCCGCCTAATTGGAACCACCATCCATTGCCAACCGGCGGCTTAACTGATGGGACATTTAATTAAATTCAAACTCCCACCATCGCGACCGGATGCAACACAAGTGCATTGTGCTAAAGATTCGTGTTTTGCACGGGACGGGCCCGATGTCCCGTCGGCATGGGAACGGGAAAACATAAATCTGTGCACGGCACGATTGTAGAATATTTCTCCGCCGAGAAGATGTGTGGCCGGTGCTCTCGTGCCCCAAATAACGGACTGGTTCGTGTGCAATTGGGTAAGCGCATCGTCGGACGGGTGGGTATTGTTTATTTTCGACTCATGTGCAAGAAACTGTCTTGATGGGGAAACTGTGAACGATCACGGTGGACGGTCAGGAGCTTTATGATGCGCTGTATGTATATGGTTCATTATGAACTATTCACTGTATTCGCTGTCATCCTCGTTGCTCTGGTTTACACTTTGCCAAATCCCATGCATGAAGTGGAAGAACTGCTGAACGGAATGTTTGTTCATATTGAAAGCCATGCTAGAGGCTTGAATTGGATATGAAACATAAAATTCATTCACAATGGCCGTATAAGAGCGCAGAATAGACACATGGCTTAAGATCTGTTTATTAATAATCGTATTATAGAGGAAAGCTTTCCAGAATATATAATTTTCATTTATTATTGGAATGTGTTGCAAAAAAAACTTAGAAAATTCTCTCATTACAAATCAAGTTGTAGAAATTAGTTCTCATCATTGCGATTATTTGAATGTAAGACCAGGTAAAAAATGATGTAATTATATGAATATGATTTCCGGCCTTGCTTTCTTGTGTTTATCCGCAAAAAGATATTCAGTCGTGCGAACGGTTCCGTTTGGGAATTTGAACCGGTCTTTTCGTGTGAGTCAACGCCGTAACCATCCTCAACACCGGGCCACCCTGAATCTACTTTTGTTAATGTTTCTCTCTTAATTTTTTTTAATATTGTTTTCTTTGTCAACGTCAATTTTTCAAGCAATGCAGCCTGCATTCACGAATCAAATGAAGGTCAACATTATTTTTGATTTATTTTGATTTGAAGTATTACTTTTTGAAGGATTTTTTGTATTGTTTGCTTTTTCATTGCATTCTTTAGTATTATGGTAGATTTTCGTATTATTATTACTTGAACTGAATCATTCACTGAACTTTGATTCAAATGCTACAGCTTAAAGGAATTTCATCTTTTTATTTCGTTTAAATTGTATCGTCTCTTTGAATCTTCAGAATATTTGTTATTATTTATGGTTGATGTTTTCCTACATTGTATAGGAAGACATAAACTATCTTATAGTAGCAATAAAACATTATTCCACTCCTACCTGTTAGTTCATATACCTACCCATTAGACTTATGTTTACCACATAACCAAATAGTCAGTCTGCTTGAAATTTTAGATTCGTCTTGAAAAAAAAACCAGCGCTATCACCACTACCAAACTGGACCAAAATAGAGCATTGGTGCAAGTGATATTCAAAAGTTGTCAATGTTGTTGCGTTAATCACTTGCGTGAACAACAAACACCAGAAACAAAAGCACTCAGATGAGCAATGCAAACTAATCCGTATTTGACAACCAGGCACATTTCATAGGAACTCATCTACCCGGTCCAATTTCCTTTTTGCAAAAGAAAACAAAAAACAACACAAATTGAAACGATCAACCCATGCTTGGCCATTCTCATGCACTGTGTTTTCGGTTGACAATCAAAGAAAGTCCTTTTAATGGAAACGGAAACTCCCATCGATGCTGCCGCCACGCTTCAGCACACCGGTCTTTGCAAGGATCCTCCCTGTTGAATCTTAGCCAGACAAACAATCTCGGCAAACTCCACACACAGACACACGAACTGCCCGCTTCTCCGCAACCATGCCGTTGGTTGGTGGATAAAAGACAGCAAAGAAAACAAATGGGTCAAGCTGCCACTTGGAACCAGGGCCCATAATTATGAACCCACATAATGGAGGTAAGCCGATAGTCTCATGGCGATGGGTGAATAGACTTTTCGCAGATTGGACGCGCAACCCGTTCACACTCCAATTCCAAACACACACACACACACACACACACACACACACACACACACACACATAGACATACAGACACATGCTCACCTTCGGTGAGGTAGAATAAAATTACCATTTGCAATTTTGCGGGAGAACACAAAAGAAAAACCCATTGCCTCACCCAGACAATCGCCGTCATCACTTCCATTCGAGAAAATCAGTTTTCCACCCCGGTGTTCACTCAAGGTGAAGGTGGATGCCCATGGTAATGAGGCGCAATGCGATTCGTACATTCGGTCTTCACCGATAGCGAAACTTTCATGTTCATTTCTCTCTGATGTCGTTGGTTGGTTCCTATTTAACTGCCATTTTAATGAAAACTGTTTCAAGTATGGAAAACTTGGAAAAGTGCAGGTTTCAGCTGTCAGCATGTTTGAAACACATTTCGGGTTTTTTTTCTATATTAAACAAGAATATTGCAGCAGGTCTGTAAACTCAAGCTAGTCTGTTGCTCTTTTATAGTACAGTAAATTTCCGACTTACGCGGATCTCGACATATGCGGATTCGGAGATACGCGGATTTTAAAATTTGACAGTTCATGTTTGTTTTTTGTATGGACTTCAATTTGAAATTTTTCAATTTCCAAACAATTCGTAAAAGCCGGTAATTGTTTTCATTTTAAAAATTACTTTTTGTAAAGTTTTGTTAAGTTTTTGCATTTCATAACTTCAGTTGAATAGGAATATTGATAATTTGTATTAGAATTGTCAAAATAAACGTAAGATATTCATAGTAGATGCTTTAATTCGCGGCATAAACATTGTGTCAAACGATATTCGACTTACGCGGAAATTCGAGATACGCGGATTTATCCGGTCCGTATTATCCGCGTATGTCGGAAACCGACTGTATATCGATAACGAAACTTGCAAAACACTTAGAAACCGATCAATGCTTCGTTAATGTAGTGTAATTTTAAATATCAAGTTTGCTTGTGCTACCGAAACTTGTGAAATCTCCAATTCTATACATTTTAAGAAAACTCATATTACAGTTCAGTTCACGCCAGATTTACTTTGGCTCCTTTTCGTAACGAAAGCTGCATGGGTTCTCTTAAGCTTAGCACATAATTGATGCTCTATAAACTTGATATAATGTACAAACTGCTTTAAAACTATTCTCCTTGCGTTTCCATGAAGTCATTCATTTGCTTCTTTGAATGACAAGAGATCCCACAAAGACTGCTTCCAGTCATCAAACGTTCTCTACCTTCCGAGCTGAACCAAACTATGCAGAGCGCTATCGTTAGCTTTTGCTTCACCGCATGCAAATGTACACAAAAGTGTAAATCAACTGTAAAATGCGGCAAAAATTTACTCAAACTTCCATTCGGCGAAGTTAAATTTTTCACCCAATTTTCGAAGCCCTCGGTACCCGGTTTTGCAAATGGCTGTGGGAAAACTTGGGCGCACCAATATCGGGGGTGATCGTCAACCAATGTTGCCCGAAATAAATGTGTCCGCACAGCAAAACTTTCGCACAGCTGTTTTTGCGAAGGGAGGAAAAAGTTAATTTGTATCTCTAATTTACTTAATTGATTTAGTACCGTTGAATGCAAATTTTCCAAAACTGTGGTACAACTTGTTAAAGGTACAGCAGGTTCTCACCAACCCATTCAACCGTAACCACCGGCCAAAGTGTACGGAATGTGCACGGATACGGTGAATGAGGTTGGAATGAAAGTTTAGCCCCATTACCGAAGTGCTACAGAATCGGTGTCGAATATGGAAACAAATACAAGTTAAACGATGTTAATTTTTGGGACTACCGAATGGTCAAAAATCGCTTGGTGCAAAGGTTTTATTATGGAAACGTTTTGGAAAGTATTAGCTACGAGATGAGGATTTTGTTCTAAAACCATGCAAACCATATTGTATTACGAGATATGTACGCGATAACGGATGAATATTCAGAAAAAAAATTGTTTACCTTACGATACACATCATATTCATAAACTTTACTCAAACATCTCGGCTATTCTATGATTTTCGATTTTCTTTTTTCTTTCGGTTGCACAAGTTTGATAGACTCATTCCCATTGCTAATCAATCTCGTAGAGGAGCTTCGCTGCAGGCTGGTTATTGTTATTAACAGATCAAGAATTTTCCGTACCCATGCCTTTATGACCCGTGACGAAATCTGTCCGACAGCTGCACGACGTACGTTGACGTTGCTGGGTGAAAACTTCATCATTATCCGGTGCGGTCGACGTGCAAATGGGTCGTTTCATATTTCATCTCGACTTTGTCGCTTTTCCATTCGGTGCAGCCAGGACGGGGGCCACGGGTAGATGCTACCCTCCCGAGGGCGGTGCGGTGGTTGCAAATCCTAAGCAAATAAAACTTCCGTCTGCCGTTGTATCAAGAAGGAAGCATACCTCGGTTGCCGCACACATTCGCCAAAAACCCGGTTCGTCAACGCTCGTTCGGGTGGAATAATTCCTCCGATTTGCCGCCCTATCTACACCGGAGCACCCGAGCTAACGAGTGCTTCCGGCCAACCCGGAGCAGCATCGGACATGGATGCTTTGGTCGAACTTTTGCTTTTGCCAATAAAGTACACCCCAGGCTTTCCGATACAGCTTATTGATTCCGGTATTTTACGGCTATCGGCTATTCTTAGCATGGGAAGGGACGGGCCAACTGCTCAAATTTGGAACCACACCACACCACAGAATGGAGCGGTGGGAGCGAATTAGTGAAATGGTACAACCGTACTACTGCCCCGAAGCGTACACGGACGTACGGATGAGTTTTTGCTTTTCCTCGAAAGGTATGAGGATCGTAATTGAAAAGGGAAAAAGGTATTTGTTTGCCTCATAAACGCTGATGCTTCGGACGTTGCTCGCCGACGGATAAATGATAAATTGTATTGAACATTCTTTCGGAAACGGAACTGGTAAAACAACAGTCAGAATTCAAGTACATAACGTTTTCAATCATGCAGGTTGAACATCGCACAGAAGAGATTGATGTTGTTGCTAAATTTCAATCTAAATATAAACCAAATAACCATTTTACCTTTTCTCGTAGCGAAATAACTTAATAAAAAGGTATATACCAGCCAGATAACGTCGCTTAGAACTGCAGTACACGAATTAAACGAACAGTACACGAACTGCAGTCTGCGAATAAAGACGTATTGCAAGCCAACTCATTATTGTAAATTTTACTTTTAATTTAAGTTTGAATATGGGCGATATTTCCTCCACCGAAATCGTCACAGAAATCGACCGTAAAACTCAAAATCGTCAGGCCAAGTTCTCTTGAAACTGTAGTGCCGCAAAATAATTGTAAACATACGAAAAAACCTTTACTTGGCGTTTATTTGTAAAGCGGAATGCATACTGCCAGACATTTCCAACAATAAAGCTTGCACAAAAAAAATTGCTTCATCGTGAACAGTATTTAAATTAATATTATTTTCTGATAACTGATGCTAGTACCTTTTTCTTATATGGCACTAAAACCTCGGAAGGACTTGACCTGCCATTTTTGGCTTGCGTGTCTTGAATTTACCCGCAACAGGATAGTCAGTCCTGCGTTCGAGGGAACGGCCAGAATGGAATTCGAGTTCCGGTCCTGCCGTATTATCCACTTCACTGCAGCACCACTAATGGTAGTATAACAAACTCTTTTTTTAACAAGTGTCCCTCCTGAATATATTGTATTTTTTTATTCCTGATGGACGTCCATTCCGTAGTGCTCTGAATATATTGTACTAATGCTGTAAAATATAACTTCCCGATAGAAATCAACACTTGTCGCATGATCAGGGCAAAAATAGAAATTATTTGAAACGGTAACGGGTTGCTAACGAGAGTATTTCGGTTAGCCCTGTGCTTATCACTTTCCTAGCACCATATCCAATGGGAAAATACCCTTCAATGCGTAATTGCAATTTGTATCGACACTTTCCCGTAGCCCCCCTTTTGCTAGCTGATGATTTCTCTTCAGCATAACTTTCCATCCCACAACTACGATTTATTCACATTTGCAACAAATTGCACAAGTTTCAGCGTGGATTGAACGATTGCTAGCAAATGCTTCCTGCTGGCTGTGCCATGTGATAGATGGTACCCGTCCGTACATCGCTTGCAATGCATTTCCCTGCTGCACTGTATTTTGTGCTGCATGTATTTAAGACCATTGCACCGGCACCCTCCGCATCACAACCGCAATCTGCAGTAAATCCGTCAGTAGTCCGACACCCGCAAATAACATCCTCATTCATCGGAAATGGTTGCTTCATTTCCGTCCATTCTCGACGGCGCAGTGTAGAAGTTTGCATGAATGGTAAAAGTCAAACGATTGATTAGTGCATTTGTTGAGGATATTTTTCATTCCGCCACCGTCCGTAAGCCACAGCAACCGTGCACGGTGTGCTGCGCACCGGATATGGCATCCCTGAACGGATGCTTACGGGCACTGTGTGATGACTAGGGTTTCGAGTTGAAATGACTTTCCTGCTTGTCGCGCCACCACACTGGTGAAGGGTTTTTATCAATATCAAGGGCTCGGTAACAATCTCGACTGTAGGTATGATACCTGATGTCCACTGTAGTGTCTCCTGATAGCATTCGAACGACACTGGAATACTGAAATGCTAAGCTATGGCATGACGATCGCTTTGTGTGTGCCATAATCCGTCGTTAACCTCTGTGTCGCAAACGTCACGGAAAGGCCACAAAAAACGCATACACACACACATACATACGTGGGATGAATAATGATGACGAAAGTGTAAATAAGGCGACAATCCGCTACGTGGCCAAATGCAATCGTCGGTTCGCCCATGTACCCCTGCCATTGAAAAGCTAGAACATCGAAACGTCGCTCTAAATGAGTGATTCCACACGGAAAGAATGCTCTGATTTAAACGCAAATGAACATCAGACAGTGCGAGAGTCCTCGGTATGGAGAGATGCGAACCGTACGTACCGCACGGCTGCTGCCCCATCCAACAGCGGCATTCTTTCCAACCGTACCGGCACAACCGCAGCCTTAGCTGTACGGTTGCTCCAGTGACAGTAGAAATATTCCGGTTATTTATGCCATCATTTCCGGCCTGCCCGCACATTGCAACCCATGCCGGTGAACCTGTGCGCTCTGGTGCCCCTTGGGACGTGAAACAAGCTTGCCATCATTTTTAATGTGATCGCTTGAACTGGAAAACGGTTACGGTAACATACGACATGTAACCCTTCCTAATGCTTTGCCGCCTGCTAGCCGAGTACCGGTTGTAATTTCTTCGTTTCGGATGGGAAGAATTATTTCTTTGCCGGGTGTGGATGCTGTTTACGGTACTGCCTTCAGCGTTCTTCCCCGTACACGTTACACATCCGGAAGAAAAACCGGACGAAGCATTGGGATACGGATCGGTTTGCCAGTACAGTGTGCAACAGAGTGTTTCTAAGGAAGCTACGTTTAATGGGTTTTTTCTCTCGAGACTAGATATTTTTAAATTACGAAAAGAGTTCTTTTTTACTTTAGTGTATAAAGGTAACTAAATTCAGGAATAGAAAAGATAGTTTTTTTATTTCAAAATTGCGTAAGTCGTAATAAGTATACTAGCAACATCGAAATGTTATTATTTACATTATCACAAATCTGACCCACACCTTCATTTTCTTTCAAGAGGCACTGAAATTGAAAAAAAAATCAAATGTTATATCTTAATTTACAGCTATGAACTGGCTTTTCACGCTTAAACTCTCTTATGTCACTTAGGGAATTCGATTTAAGTACATGAAACCTTCCGTTCTGAAATCTTTGAAATGGTCATTGTTAAAATTATTATTAGCTCATGAGCCATCTGATGACAATAGCATTATTATTATTATTATTAAATTATTATTAACTCATGAGCCAGTTTATTTGAAATAAAATTAACTTCCCTATTTGATGCAGGCAGTTAAGACCTCGACAATGTTTACATAGTGCTAGTGTCCATTTTCCAAACGATGGAGGTCTATTATGTCGTAGTAGTTTAAATGACCCCAATGGCTACACAGGTAGTAACATTCTAAGATAACTCTTTTGTTAAACTCCTGATTATTTCCTATATTGAACCTTTTTACAATTACAACGGCAAGAACACCAATGCAGAATTATCAAAACTCATTGGAAACATTCAAACTAATTCACTTATCTGATTCTAATTCACTAATTCACTTCCCATTAAGTCCCCATAAGTAAGCACATCGCTGTATTGAATTTGAAAACATGAACGTTAATTCTATCAAATGTAATATTGAAGTGTGTGTAATTGTTGGATTATGACTTAAAACGTTACGCTCTTTTGACTTCAAAAGTAAGCAAATATTTTTCTAAATCGTTAAAATAGATTGTTACACTTATTACTTTTAAAAAATCAAAGCAAGTGTGGAAAGAAGACAGTATTTAGAATAATAGCAACGTTTTAACTTTACAGATTGATTATTCGTATTTTTCAGCATTTGATAAAGTTCTTGTGCATGGAGAGATATAATGAAGATTAGGGTTTCATGTTTTTCTACAATTTAAATATTTATAAAAAGCTCATCAAAAACCAATGCCGCGGCAGATACTGTTCTAGGCAGCTAACATCTGAAAGTGACCAATGAGTATGCATATGAGCGAAAGCGCGAATGACTCTTTCGCTCAAGGAAGTTTACATACGGCCCAGATTGGTGGGCGGGTGCACACGAGCAACACGAAGCAGAACGCCAACGAAAACCGATGCTGGAGAAGAGATTTATGAGCTACCGGCTGGAAATTCTGACAAGAAGTCTCGAGTGTAAATTGGAAAATGGGTTTTCGGTTGAACCGACATAGATTGTGGAAATGGTGGCCCGATCTTCCATTTGCCGATCTCCACCATTCGACACCATTCGGCACCGCACACCGTTGCAACCACCGTAGGCAATAGAGCAATATGCAATTTAAATAAATGGAATATTTTCACCTCACCACGATGCTACTCTAGGGCCATTGCTGTCGCTTGTAATTTTGCTGCTTATTCTTTGCCACCGCCTGTGGGTGTTCCATCCAGCTTCCACCCGGTGTGCCCGGCAGTGCCGCCCGAGATTTCGCATTCCTATCGTTTTGCCCGCGATGCTTTGAAAGAGCTACCTCGGCATAGCCATTTGAAGCGTTGAGGCTAGCCGCAATGGCGCTTGTAAAATGGCCGGTGGAACCATTCCCAGCGGAATGGAGCCGGATACGGTTCGTCTTTACGTTTCCATCGTTTAGATTAAGATGAAATTTATCAAAATATTTCCTCAAGCGCAAACGGCTCTTTGTTGCAGCAAAAACCCACCGCTTGCGTAAACAACGATGCACAATCGGTCTTTGCTTTTGGTACCGGCTGCGTTTGCAAAATCGGTACCGAGGCTGTACGTCGTTGCCACTCTTTTTTTGCCGGAATCTCCTTTTCTTCGATTCGAGGTTAAGAATCTGTACATTTGAATTCTTCGCCCGAAGCTAGAATGCAACGCAATCAGGCGCATCGGAATGCAACTCTGTTTGTTCGTGGGCACTGGAGCAAAGAAACAACCGAACCACGAGGTGAAACGGGAGAAGATAAATGCTTGAAATCTTCACTCCATCTCATAACATTGCACCCGTCAAGTGAATGGATCCGCGGCCACCGTTGGTAAGGGATCGAAAGAATACATATTTCAAACGCCATCGATATATTTTTCTTTTCCCGAGTAACTCCCAGCCGACTCAAGTGGAAGGAACGATAGCGCGGAACGGGAGGACAACGATTCGATGCAAATAAAGGAACCGCTCGGACATCAACGGGACGGATGTGCACCACGTAATTTTTCATTATTCACCCGCACCGCTTGAGCGCCCGCTGAGGATGCGCTGGAAATGCTCGCCATGCCTCAGCATGCCTTTTTCGATGGTTGTTTTCGCAACCAATCAGATTTTATTTTCCTTTTCCATTTCTATACTTTCTTACCTTGACGAGTGAATTCTGGCAAAGGAAATAAACCATTCAAAGTTGTACGGCAGTATTCATTGACCGTTTATAGCGTTGTTTTACGATATGCCCTTGAATGGCTGCTTGCCATTACGATTGTCTTTGAAAAGCGGAAGTTAAAATTGTATTTTCTACTGGGAAACACTTCACCCATTCATACTGTTATGATTGTCTGGTTTGCTTCCGTTTCATCTACGTGGTAAGATAATGTCGGTTAAAATAATGAATCATGCCACTTTGGTGGAGCATTTGCTTGAGAGAAATAAACGATCGAAAAGAACATTTGAATTTTGCTTAATGTAAATGAGCACTATCAAATGAATTAAAACTGGGTAAAGAATGTACGATCACGTTTACATTAAAACATTATCACATTATTATTCACCACCGCATACAGTTCATAACATAACTTAAAGAACACTAGTTTGTTTTAAGAAAAATTTAATAAGTTGGAAAAGTATCTAAAAATGATGTTGTGCTATAGTGGTAGAACCAAAATTTTACTTGATCATGTGTTATTCAAATTTTTACGCACATTTTTGCGTATTTGTTAGCCGAATTGAAAATCGTTCTATGTAATATAACCATTAGCACTTACAGTTTTTATGTAACAGTTGTTTCTGGTGCACATAATCGTTCTAAAATTCGGTAAACTAAAAGGTAGTCAAAACATCTCTTGAATGATGAAAATATATATATTTTTTAATTTTTTTTCATTGTCTGGTGAACCTTGGCAGGAAATGATCTACGTCTACAAGCTAAATATTGTATGTTGTGAATTGTATAATTTTTTATGACCATTTTGCTACATTTTTGCATTTTAGGGCTACAAAATAAACCTTTCAAAAAGGGGATAAACATCCCTGATACAAAACTCATAACATGAGTAGGGGCTTATTACATATAAGGAGAAAAGGTTTTTTTCAGAATGTAAAGCGCTATTTTTTATTCCCGTTAACGTATTGAACATATTTCTTTTCTGTTATCTAATACTTTGCAGATGATACAGACTATATTAATAAGCTACGTAAATAATTTAAATTCCAACCGATCGTTCAACAATTACGACAGTCATATCGTAAAATCATAAAAAATTCATCGCACTGAGCAATTTATATTTGAAAATATTTCACCAAAGTGAACCAAACCTGCAAAAGTAATACCAGCGACATAAAAAAATCCTTCCCAAAGTATGGCTCTCGTTTCACATGCCAGCCACTTTCAACGTATTATTTTTAAGCTCCCATCTTTAAGATCAACCGTGTGTTTGTTTGTGCTTTTCATCTATTATTTTTTAAGCCAACAAAACCCCAAAAAAAACAACATGCAATACCACATACCGCCGGTGTTAGTACGTTACGTGTACTGTGGCTTACGTGTGGCACACACGAGGAAAAATGCTTAGAGAGGATGAAACCATTTATAACCTTGCACACACATACACACACAGCCAGTTCCCAAGCTTCGGGCATCGGTGGCTTTTTGGAATTTCTGGATGACGACTCAAAAGTCATGTGCCGCCGGCAGAGGATATGCCACTACGCGATGGCTTTGTTTTATGTGCGCTGCCGTACCGTGCCTGGCGTGCTGTTTTCAATTAAGGTAGGCTTTCCAAGATGTATGGAGTAGGTCTGCTAGATAGTGAATGTAAATATACAAGCTAGAAGAAAGCTTTAAAGTTATACCAAACAAGCGTCTCATAGAACCACCCGACGCAGGTAAAGTAGTTAGGTGGTTCAATTTGAATTTAGTCATTATTTATTTAGTGTCTAAAACAGTTACACAACCATTTGCATTGCGGTTTATTTGCAATCTTGAAGCTCTTAAATGAACATTTGAATTTAAGCTAACAAAAATATTGTTTTATATTTCTTCATAATAACCTCCAAATTTGGGTGACATTTTCATTTCCTACTTTTTAAAAACTCCTAATCGCGTGGGTAGCCTCTGATGTAACAGAAACACTCATTACTGTAAAATAGTTCCTTAGCCACATTCGATAAGCTTTCTTACGGGAATCATTTATAATTTGCTACGAAAACATTATAGCTACCATTTTTCACTTTACTATTACCAACATTTTGCACACACACCAGCACACAATGGATCGATACGAAACTTTTACGAAAATTGCGGAGCGTTCCTTTTGCGCATCACAAACCACGTTTCTTTGCTAAAAATTAAAAATGCAACAAGAGAATCACACCAAAACACGGCACCCTAGTAAATGGTTCATCCGGAGATGGTGGCAGCAAATGTGGCACTGGCTGACAGACTCGGTTTCTCGGTGTCGCGAGCAGAAACTACGGCTACACAAAAGCTTCAAAACCGTTGACCGACGCCGGTGAATGGATGATGCCAAGCGAAAGGTTTTCTCTCCCCGGTGCTGTTGAAAGCGGAAACAAATGGATTTGCTTTTTTTTTGCCCTTTTATACTTGCTATGCTCCAGTTCATCCCCTTTTCGGTCCCCTTTTCGAATGGGGGGGTAGAAAGAAAAAAAGGACTATTTTTCATCGCTCAAGCGGACACCGGCAGCAGGCTGACGTTGAGAAATATAACAAATCACGCACAATGTCGGTTCTTCGATCCCTGCCAACGGAACAGGATTGGATCGGTTTCCAGACGAGCAGATCGAGTCACAGCAGTGCCCGGGTGGGCACACTGACACATCCTTGGGACTGCCATGCATCCTGCTGTGGAACAATAAAAAAACACACACACTACAACAACAGCGCAGCAAATTTGGGATAGAAAAACAATAAGCTGGTCACCTTCCGGTGGCGCGGAAAGATGGTCTCCGTTTTCTTAAGATGTCCTCACCGTTCGATGATTTACGACATTGCCGTCCGGGGAGACGAGATGCTCGAACCAACCAGAACCGGAAGCAATCAATTCCGTCCCATTCTCCCATTATGATGAATCATTCAGCAATCGAGAGCAATCGCGAACGAAATCAGTCCCACACGGGTATGGGCGGAAAAGCAAAAAGTCCACACAAACACACGCCCCCCCGATGCTGCCGATCGGCCGCGTCCAGGCATGAAATCGATGGGGCATTCAAATCAATGTCCAGCGGAAGATGTTTCGCTGGAACAAAAAACCAATAGGTGATAGAAGAGGCAAAATAAAGCATGGATAGAAAAATAGAAAGAAATTGTACAGAATACACAAGCGGAAATGAATCGTTCCGATAGCAAAAATGTTGCTTCCGATCTCAACAACGGCGAGGCAGCCACCATACAATAAGGATCTTGCAATAAGTACTCCTTGTGTTTTGGCACAGGTTGAATGCGATGTAGCGCGCGCGCGAATAAAGCAGCACGGTAACGAAATCGTACTACAGAACTAAAAAGGCACGTAAAAATCGTCGAAAACGGTACATCACCTACGTGAAATGAAGACAGTAATCATGAGGCTTATGATGAATAGACGCACCGTTATATGGTGCTCGGCAAAAACCAGCGTGATTGATTATCTCGTGGTGCAAACGGTAGGATCGCCCTTTTCTTCACGCTTTGTTTGTTTTGGCTTCGATCTAACCCCACACTAGTCGGAACCATTTATCAATGTCTTGTGGGAAAAGAATGAAATTCGACATTCACTGCATGTTGTTACAAACGAAATGCTTGAATGAAGTGAGTGCGAGGCAGATTATTTCAAGCCACCAGGAAAAGCAAAAAGTTATTTGAAGCGCTGGTCTATTTTAATAATATCCATTCGAATGATAATTGCTTTATTTATTTAAAAGTAACTTTCTCCTTCTGGATAAAAAGATTAAACTCAAAGCTTTACTATCACGCTAATACTTTACTACAATTCAACCTAAAAAGTGTATTTCGATGTAAGCATTCCCCACATCAATTTCCAAGTTACTTTCTTCTCCTTTTGAGTCAGTATAGACTCAAAAGGTTTGGCTTGCGATGGCTTCATTGATACTGTATTTACCCATAACAGAATCGTAAGCTCTGGGATGTGATTTTTGTACCATTCCTGTCCTTTGAATGACAGATCCCGCTACCATCTACATCACATCTACATTATGGCAAAATAATATTGATATTTTATATAATTATAAAATGCAGGCTAGAACTTCGGGGACCATTTTCTATAAGTCATTTCAGATCTTAACAAACGCTGCAGACATACACATAACTGGTTCACGGCTCTCCTATGTGGCAGATGCCTACCAGAGGATCGAGCTGGCGGCGAAAAACATCGGGTTGGAAATTAAAGAGGCAAACCCCAAATTGATGGAGGCACCAGACCTACGATAGGGTGATGTACGGGTAGATGAGCGCACTTTGAAGTCGTCGTTGAAACTTTACCCACCGTTTGTAAAATGACAGCTTCGACAATAACATAAATGTTGAGATACCAGCTAGGGTGCTTTCTACAATTACTTACATTTCTACCCAGTACTTACATACGTCTCTGAGACTTGGACTTTGCCCAAAGCTGACAAAACCCTCTTAGCCGCAATGTTCGTGGAAAGACAATGAAGGAACCGCTTGAATGACGAGCTCTATGTGTTGTACGACGACCATACAACGTCATACAACGAATTAAACTCTTTAAAACTTTAAAAAAAACAGCACGTAAAGTCTTTTTAGGCCGACCACGTGGACAGAGGAGGCCTGGTAGGCCCAAACTGAGGTGAATGGATGGCGTTGATGCGTCCACCATGAAGCTCCCGGGATAATGGATTGGCAGACGAAGACGCTCGACTGTGAGCGCTTCTGAGGACTTCTACAGCAAGCTAAGAACGCAAAACGTCAATAGCGTCTGATAAATAAGTAAGTTTAAATTATGTTTGAATTTAGGACGTTGTTAAGTTGTAGTAGAAGTTGTAGAATGATATTTTTAATTCAAATGTAAAACAAATTGCTATAAAATCACAGATGCTGCTATTGAAAAAATAATAAATAAATAAATATAGAAATGAAGAAGTGTTTATCGTATAAGTTCGCAACATATGGCCAAACCAAAAAGACATCTTCGTTTTCAGAACAGCATTTTTAATTCCTATTTTTAATTTATACTGCTTAGAGGTAGAGCTTCGAGAAGATGCAAAAATTACATTCTTCATGTCTTCGCTTAAAATAATATCGCTTCAATTTGTTCCGCGTAATTTGCTTGCCTTTTTGTGCACTTGATCCAAAGCACTTTCTCGCAAGTTCTACCACACAATTTACGTTGCTGTAAATATGTTTTCCAATCACACAGCAACTACCCCAGAGCCCATCGTTCGCGCCATATTTGCTACCACACGAACACCATATTATAAGCCCATCCATCATTAGCAACACGGCGAAACGCCATTTCCGAGACAGGCTGCAAAACATTCCCTGCGCCCAGAGACCAATTATCTCGCACACCAATCCGGCCGGGTGCCGTCCCAGTTTTGCTGGGCCAAACGGGCCTCAGTATTCTATTGGATTCATTCGACGAATTATGAAACCCATAAACCAAGCACTTAAGGTTTGCTGCACAATACTAAAGCCTCGGCCGTATTAGCGTCTTATCATACTGAGGTCGTGCCACTGACATCCCATCCTGGAAGGACTCCACACTATTACCGGCTGGACGGGCTCAGCTAGCTGACAGCGGCAGTAGAGTGGCAGGTGGGGTCGGGTTTCTTAATTGAATAACTCTGCCCCACTTGTTCCGTTGAGTCAAAAGCGAACCCGGCGTTGTTGAAACGCCACCACCCGACTAGCCCACATCTTCATTCCCCGTTCTGGGTGGTGGGTGCCGGGAACCGAAGAAGATATTTCCGCTGTTTACCGAACGAGATACGGGAGCCGCCTGGTCTGGCCTGCGCTCCGAGTGCTGCGGTCTGGCAAGCTAGAACCAGACTACCCGGTACGGGTAATGAAACCGCAGCATAATACAGCCGACTGTCGACCACATTACTCAGTTAAGCCGCTCGCTGGGACGCTGTGTGTTTGGGAGGAATTTTGTTTCGGTAAACAATAATGCCAGCCACTGCCGCTCGTTGGTTAGACCACTATCTGTGCATTTTCCGTGTTTATAAATAACTAACAAAATTACTGAACGTTCGTTGGATGTACCGGAACATTAGCAAAGGTTAACTAACACGTTCCAATTGATTTGAGATAGCTTAACAATATTTTCAAAAACAACAAAAAATCTCTGTCAAAAGTGTTCTAGTTAAACCTTGTATGAAGATTTCAAGAGCAATATGACAAACGGTAGACCATGTCAAATTTTAAAACAAAAGTAATCTTTACAAAAAGCTCATGTACAAATTTTTAAAACAGTCATGTCAGTCAAAATGTACGTACATTTACATCACCTTACGTTTTTCATGTTCGTCAAGATATCCTTAATCAAATTCGTTATAATGGAAATACAGCGCTCTACCCGTGTTCAACATGATCCTCAATAACGAGTACATAGCTTTGATAGCTTGATGTAATGTATTCAACATATGATAACAATTCGCTTTGGTACATGTTTCTTTCGAGAGAGAATAGAAACAAGAGTAAAAGGAGTTTCTGATCGTTTTGTGTGTTCATTCATGATTGGTTGATAATGATGTATTCCAAGAACCTCTGGAATGTTACGAAATCTTCCATACATTATCCAGTGAAAGTTTGTAATGATTGTACAACCAATAATCAAATTGCATTAAAATAAACATATCTAACATACAAAATCGAATTGGTCAAAGCTGTAAACATGCGAAATACATGGGTGACATTTTGTTGTTGTTGATTATTTACAAACTCAACTCAAGCTATCGTGCTATACAAATTCAAAAAAATGTTCCATTCGTGTTCAGTCAATAAATCCCTCAAAGAGTGATTGCGTATAAAAGTTCAAACTGTTTGTAAAAGCTGTTGACATTTAAATGAAAAAAATATAGGTTTAAGTGGAAATTTACTATGGTTAGCTTCCGCTTATTAGAGCAATGTGTTAGTTATAAAAATTCTAGCATAAAGAATATGATATTGACATTAAATAACTATCAATAAATCTAAATGATGCTTGATATGTACGATTTTAAAATATCAAAACAACATAAGTTGCATCCAACGCTAGGATACTTGTAGTATTTCCTTGCAACCAGTATTACACAGGTTGTTGGTGATTGTTTTCGTTTTGCTTACGAAGATCATGAAATATTTAAAATAATTTACATCTTGCATAAGACAATCAATATAGGCTGTATGCAGCATTTACTGGGATATGACTGTGTTGAATCCCGCCTGTAGGGTATGCTTCCTAATAATAAAGATCATTTTTGTCCTATTCACGATAGTTAGATACTATTATTGAAGATACTGAAACGGAAAATGAATTATTGTTCAAATTTTCGCCTTTCGGAAAATCTTGGAGAAGTTGACAAATCAACAGTTCCATTCCTTCCATGCAAATGATCAACATAACTTGTCAATTATCTAAACGAAAATCGACGTAATCAGCGATGATGCATTAACACAGTGGAAAAGGAGAGAAATAATAAGAGGATGAGGCGATGAATCATCACTTCTACAGGGGCTGTAAGCCAAACAACCGATACCTCTCGTCCTGAGAAAGTGCCAGGAAATCGTCTACAAGGATCTTGTGGGCTTGGTAAAAGAACTCTATCAATACGACCAGTTTGGATCCTGATCATCAGTACTCCTAAATTTGACCTGGCCAGCGAGCAGAAATCTGTATTACGATTTAGAGGGTCTAAGAAGTTACAGACAAAACACTTCAACATAGTGTTTCAACATGGGTTAACTGAGCTTTGGTAACCAAAAAAAACGATATGGATGGAAAAGGGATAGACCTACATCATGCCATACACCAACACCCCTGACAACAAAGGATGCAGGAACAGAAATCGAACCTTTGTGTGTGTTCAAGTTATATCTTTATTTTGCATTTATCGTATCAACTTAATGGATAAACTTTATATGATCTTTTGTTACATAAATGTTACACAAACCTCAGACATAATGGATTTCCCACTTTCCCATAGTCTATTCGTAAAAGTGTGGTAGTAAAAAACAGCCGCTTTGAAAACGGACGGCACAATCGTTAACGGTGCTTTTAGCGCGATCGTACGTGCTTTTTTATATTTTCCGATATTTTTTGTTGTTGCACCCATTCGTTAGTTTGACTTCTTCGAGTAATTTATGTCACTGTGCCGCTAGGATGGTCATTTAATGGCTAATCATAAAAAATCCATTTGCCCTCCGGACGTGACAGGCGTAGTGTCCGGTACCGGTGATGTGTTTGATTAAAATTGAATAATGCAGCATTTGTACTTTGATACCTTTTTAAACTGATTAACGCTGCAAAGCATTGACATGAAAGGATCCTTTTATCACATTATGATTAATTCTATGAATTTGATTAACGTGTAACAGGATATGTATTCACAACGTTCTCCATTTTTTCGTTTCGTTCCAGTATATCCGGGCTTGTTCATAATAAATAAGCTGTGAAATATAATGGGGTTATAAAGTTATTAACAAACGGACCGGATGTAAACTTTTCATTGTTAAGTTTTTTTTCTACCAGTATATAGCGATGCTTGTTCTATATGCGCGTACGAGAGGAATCGAAATAATATATGCAATTTGGAATACGATTCGGTTCAATATATTATATACGACTGCTATAAAATATTATATCAGTTCACAATCGCTTGTAAACAGGAGCCTATTTCAATCGCCCGACCCTAAACATCCAAAAGAATTCATAAAATCAACTTTCTCTATAAAACTTCATTGACAAGCAAAAACGTTGGATCGTTGGTAGTGACAGCCCATAGTGCGTCCTGACGTAAACGGTAGCCAATGGTTGAGAGTTGTTCATGTTTTGACATTTTACTTCTTCCGTAAATATTAACGGTAACATACGTGTTTGTATTAAATTCTATTTATTCTTTCAGTTCTTGTGATTTAATTGGGATTACAAGCAGCTGAGGAAAGCAATTTCAGAATAAAAGATAGTGAATAATTTTACATGATCTTGATGAATCTCACAGTTCTGTTAGCTTTGGTATTTGTAAAGTTGACATTAAAGTAGAAGGCGATAATTTTTTTTAAGACATAATTTATTTTAATTCTTCGCACGGGGTACCCTAAAGATCGTTGCCTGTTCGATTCTCAAATGGTGTATATGCAAATATAAATAGTAATCATAACAAAGGACTCTTCTAAGGAAATCGGTGCGACAATGTAAGATCGCTTATCATTGTAATACAGCTACACTACACTGCTACATTGACGGTTATCGGAGCAATCCATTTCAGAAAAGGTTTTTATTACCGTTAATTAAACTTCAGTGAATTATTATTCGCACTCATAACTCAGCGTTTTAAACATCTGGATGACTTTGATGCTTCCTTGAGGTACTTCAGATAAGAATAATGACATTCGTCTTTTCTCCTTTGTTCCCTTGGAATTAGAAATAGATTTTGGAATTTGATGACATAAATGAAAACGTACCGTACAGACTTGTAGAATCTTTTGCATCAATGTTGTATCTTATAGATGACATATTATAGTCACTAAAGTTAACCAGTAATGTCGGGAAACGGTGCATAATATAAACATTTCGCTCATGAACGTCTCGCATAGTTTATTCTCCAAAAAAAAATATTTAAATTAATTGTACGATTCGGTGATACCTACATGATCTGTAAACCTTAACCTTCCATTTAATGCAATCTCTACTAAAAATTAGCAGATGTATGTTTGAATTTAATACTTAATAGTACGATCAATCTAAATACTGGAACAAATACAACATTTCTAGGTGTTTAAACTACCTCTCCATTCCATGACTCATGGCGCCATTGACTCGCGACTATGAATGCGACCCCGTGGAAACTGCTTTAAAATGTTCAATGTTCGCATTTTTGTACACCCTGCTGCCCGCACCTGAAAGTTAAGGACGGGACTTTCTCCCACAGAAACATTGGAAAATGTCTTTGAACCAAGTTCTAAGGATTTCTAAAATACTCACCCATGAAATCGCTGTTTGTGCTTTTTATGCTGCCCACCAGCTGCGTCGCTTCTGGTTGGTTACCGGTTGGAAGCTCGAGTTGTTTTTTTATACTCCTTATTTTGGCACATATTTTTACTTCCCGCTCAGCTGCACACCCGGGGGCCTCGTGGAACTGCGGTGCGAAGCAACCATAAAATGCCGTACGCTATCTTTCATGCGTCAGCAAAATTTCAAAACCGCACCAAGTGAGAAATAAGCTAGTCCGCCTATCGGTTGGAAAACGTCGACCACCATACCAAAACTGCGGGCAGCCGGGCTACAATCTGACTCAGTATTAGAAAAGCTTGCCAGAAAACTGGAGCATAATTGAATGTCGGTACGCGGGAGTGGTGCAGTTCGGTAGAAACGTGAAATTAACAATGTGTATGATGCCCGCATCAAAACCAAAGGGTAATAAGTATTATTTGCTTTCGCTTGTGCTCTGTACACTTTAGTATCTTCAATTAAGCTTTTACCTTGCCATTGTGCAAACAGCTTCACACACACACACACGCATACGCAAACAAAAAGCTTATTGCCCATCATGATCGTTTGCTCACGCAAAGAAGAGTGCTTGTTTCGATTTTCTTCACAGCACTGTGGCCCATTCTTTTGCCCTTTTTTCCCACACCCCGAATGTCCCATGCCAAACATACCCACGGTAAGCCTTGTAAATATTCACCAAGGTATCGTATAACTCTTGCCTGCCCCAGGCCCCGTATCGCATAAACAAATGGGTAACATTAGCCTCCGGAGGGTACACTCGCTACATTAGACACTTCCGGTCGCATCCATTGGCGGAAGCGTGCGCCTTGGCCTAGAAGACGGTGATGGTCCCTGGACGCATCGGCATGAGCGTAAAAGGGATGCTGCTGGCAGCTCAACGGTTCAACCGCAGCTGTGTGGGAAGGCTTTGTTTATGGGCACATTCTGGGTGAGTGAACACTGGGCACGCTGGAGATGCCGTTTGGAAGGAATATTTATTTGTTTACTGTTTGGCTTCCGGTTGCTAGGTAGAAAATTTACGGATTTTCTTGCTATGTTGCCTTTAAGCAGTGTGTAAAAATTATTGCTTTTCGAGCGAGCGTAAGATTGAGCGCAAGAATGGTGGCAATAAATAAAAGTGGGAAGAATTTCTAATCAAAATCGTCTCATTTTAATCCATCGAATGAGAATCGCATATGCTGATTGCGTATTGCATACTTTGGTATGTAGTTAGATAGTTTTGCCTGAAGGTATGCAATCCTGAAACTTCAAATCTTTTTTTTCTTCAAATATTAGCAATTTATCGTTTAGATCGTTGTAACCGTGAATAAAAATCTTGCCCATAATTACTCAAAACAAACTTTTTAAACACCAACTCAAACTTAATTCCTCCACTTTATTGTTAATAGCTTCAAACACGAACCGCTTCAATGTAGCATAAATCATTTGGCTAAATCGCAAACCCAGCAGACCTACGCGGGCGCCCATTCTTACCGTACCGTGAGCTCCATTAAAAGCTATTTATGCGAACGGAACGGTGTATCGTGCGGCTCCATCCGATAGCCAGTTGAGCGCATAAAACCCAATCTTGACCCATGCATCGATGATGATGATGGTGTTGATGCCATCATCGATGATCACGTTCGACCTCGGCTCAGATGGAGCTCCGGCTCTTCCGGGTTGCACCAATAATAGCCGACGATGCTAATTTAATACACCGATCACGTAACGCATGTTTTGCGCAAATTTATGTCGATTATTGTTTTATGAAACGGTTATTATTCGATTGTCTAGTTTCGTCTGTAAACGGCGCTGCAGGAGATGAAACGGAGCACGTGCTCGGTTTAAGCGAGCACATACCTAACCGCCCATTTAGCTGCGGGGATCCGAATCGGCGCGGTTGTTGATGTAATGTAGTGTCGGAAGTTTGGTACAAATTTTCCGCACGAAATGTTACATGAAAATTATCGGTAAACATCAGTTATGCTTCAGGAAGCACGATTAACATCGAATTCCGTATCTTTATTTTTCAATACTTGGTGGCTCTCAAATTTTGGAGATATAAGGAATACATCTTTATTTTCCTTTTTGTTTCTCTTTTATTTGAAGTTTGTTTAGTTTGGTCATACTAAATTTATCTGTTTTATTTAATATAATAGTTCCTCTTGAAGAAAAAATTTCTTCCGAACAACAATTGATTGCTCGAGTATGAACAGTAAGGCAACATACAAGGAGGATATACCTTGTAAAAATTGAAATTAATACGGTCATCGGAGTACACGGCGCAGAAAATACGGCAACGAAGCCGTCATAATAAAAATAAAAATTAAAAAAATCAATTGTTAACAATATTGTCGGAAAAGAATAAAGTATGTTTTTATGTATTAAAATTTGTAATAATTAATCAAATGAACATATATTTTTATTTAACTGCTATGTAAGATGAATGGTTATCACTATACTGCAAAAATTAATTTAATTAAACGAACACATTTGCAATATCGATACTATCGTTTATGAACATAAATCAAACCTTCGCTTTCCCGCTCTAACGAGACTGTTTTGACTGATTGCGATGAAAGATGTGGCCACCGAACGAGTGACAGCAAGCATTTTGATAAATGTGATAATTTCATCAACTTGCAACCGAACAATCAATATTTTACTGTACCCTTCGTTCCGCCCCGAGGCCGTACAGGGCACGTTTGCCAACGCATGAAACAATAGTTTTGCGTGTTGTTTTGTTTTTTGTTTTCCTCCCACGGGATCGAAATTCCCAGCAGCCACACATCGTGAGTGCGAGTGAGTGTAGTTTGTGCTTTGTGCAGATGCGGCTCATAAATATTCATCACCGAAAACAGTATAATTCACAAATTACAAAAACCTTTTTCCACTACCCTTCAACCGAAACACCCGACCCAACGAATGGGGTGTGATGGGTGGCAAATAATTGCTCACAGGCCGTACATCATCTAACGCCAGGTGGAAGCCAAATGCAGACTGAAGGAGAAACGCCACCAAGCGAAAAAAGCAGCACCAGAATGAACCGCAGGAGGCGTACGCACAAGAAATCCTTTCGAAAAACGACGCATTTCCGGTCCGGCCGGCGGAAATGACTGAAAGCAGTGAACGGACCCCTTGCTATTGTGTTCCACAAATTGCTCATTTTATTTCGTCGCGATTGCACAAATCAAACGCTACATTTGCACTGGACACAGTTTTTCCTGCTGCTGTCCCAGAGCACCGACTGGTCGATCATTTGTCCGGGAGCTTTCGGTTCCCGTTCCGCTCGGGTAGTGCGTGCGTGTCCTTGCGGTGAATTGTGTTCGATTGTTTGTGATGAGGTCGATTTTTGGTGTTTTTTTTTGCACCTCAACAACAGGCAACCGTTCGACTTGATTTACCTGACGAACTCACTTCCACCGGTGAAAGGTGGTGGAAACGGGACGGTGTGTAGGCAAGCAGAATTGGTTATGTATCGGTAAAAATACAGCCTGCCATTTCAACGACAGTGCTTGGTACGGTCTCAAATCAGCATTTCATCGCTGCCGTGATTAATGATCACCAGAAAGATGCGAAGCTGGCCGAATTTCTCGGTTGGAGCATTTTCTGTGTTTTCCATCAGTGTTTTTTTTTTTTTTTGGGTAGGAGGGTTTTCCCACCCAACTCTAACAAAATGATCGGCAGCAGGGAGGTGAACGTGAAACGGCAGGAAATTTCGGAAACAACTCAAGCTATTGATTAATTGGCACCAGGAGGGCGACTAACGGTGGCGTATAATGGTTCGCTCCTTATTTTCCATCGCCCATTTTTAGCATTTGTTCAACAGTTTTTTAAGTATATGTGTGTATGTGTATACATAAACGCTTGGTCCGAACGAACGAAGCACCATAGGTGAGAGAATTGTTTTCCAACATCCCCTTCCTAGCTGAGGTTAGATGAAAAATGTGGGAAAAATCCCAAAAGAAATACTTTCCTGGGAAATTCGGACCTCCTTGAGGGTTGGGCCACAACCACGGTTCGGCTTATTGATGATTGATTTTTGCCTGTTGAATTGCAAGTTTTCCCTTCATCAAAGGAAAACTTTCAAGCATGCGGACGATCTTGGAGTGGTTCCACCATAACGCTCGCCCGACGTTGGGCAGTTAGCGGGAAATTTTAGAAATAAATTAAACATTTCGCTTTCCATAGCTACCTTTACCAGTTAATTTCGTTACCCAATTTGTAGCCCTAATGCTCACCGCAACAATCCCATTTTTTTATATCTGCCCCTTTATTTTTTTTGCATCCTTCAACCCATGCGCATCACCAAAACCCATCACGTAATTACAGCAGTGACCGACCGGCGCTACTGATGAGTTCGCGGATTTTCCCGCACTTTCGGGATGCTGTTTTGTTTTTATTGTAATGAAAAATTAATCCCTCAATCCGTGATCCGCCCACCGGGCGGTACACCGGTATTGCAGCGATTCCTTACCCCGGTTGCTGATGCTCCGGTCTCTCCGGCACGGGGACAGCGACAGCTGGGGCAATAAAAATAATTCTAACGGATTTATTTCCCTACCGACAATTTTTATCGCTCCCGAGGGTGTGCTGTGAAATTCACGCTCAGGCAGTGTGGCTCCCCGGAAAAGGACTGGGAACATAATTTTGCCACCTAAAGTAGCCCGTCCACCAGGCCGCCATCTTAGCACAGCCAAACGAGGAAGCGGGAGCTTCCTTCTTCTTGAGCTTTGTAACTTTTTCGTTGCGCATCGACAGCAGGCCCACCCCTTTTTCTCGTCCGGAAGCGTCGGGTGCAAGAGTTCAATCTTTCCACGCCAAACTAATTAATGTCCCGGGTGGGTTTAACGCCATTATTGAACAACGTATATACCGGAAGGTTATTGCACGGTAGTCAAAGCGGCAGGTGCGTAAGCAATAAGCGTAACCGCAGGTAAATTGTCTATTCAAAAATGTCGTTTCTTTCTTAAAAACCACAAAGTATGTTCGGATTCTGGATTTATTATGCTTTCTGAAAAAAAGCATTGATGCCTTACTTTCCATTCCAATGCCAACTGGCTTGAATCTTTGCTAAGCCTTTTTTGAAGCCTTAGTGTTCGGATGTCTTTTTGTTTTGACTTCAAAAACGTTGAATAACATCCTTCGTTTGAGGTTTGATTAAAAATAGGTACTTTTGATCGCATCGGATTGTCATTGACTGGCGATCTTTGGTAATACACTAGCTTTAATCAAACGAATGAATTTTCAAATAGTTCCACTTTCTTCATCACATGTTTTGGGCTTCTTGCTGTTCAGAAGCCGTTTGCATCAACTAAACTGATAACATTTCCATTTTTATAGGGTGAGCGATTGCTTCCTTCGTGTCTACTGCTGTGTGGCCAGCGCCTGAAAATGTATCGTACTTTTTTCAAAGAATCTGAAAGTATTTCAAAAATCAAATCGACCATACCCGATGTATACGATGCTCCCAGTGTTATAAATGATTCGTTGCACTCGTTCATATGACATCTATATATCATACAAAAATCTGGCTGATTTTTTTTATCTTAAAAGAACGACTCACAATTAGATCCTAAATTTAAAATTAATCTTACACGCAGTTTACCGTTACAAACATACTAATAATGTAAAATATCGCACTTATACTACACAGCGCATATTGTTTCTGATTTTAATTCAAGGACATCTTCAGTTTCTTCTTTACAGTTGGTGCATCTCTTTATCTTAGCTTAACTCGAATATTTTAGCTAAAAGTATTTATGTCATTCCTTGTGACTAGTAGCTGGTAGCTTGTTGTAGTGTTCAAGTATAAGTTGTGATATTTCATTAGAAATTAACCGAAAAAGAAGGGTTTTACTTGATTTTTTTATTCAAAAAAATATCACCACGTAATATAGATTTATAAAACTGCATAGAAGCCTTAACTTGTTGCACTTCAACGTTTCCTTGTAAAAAGCTTCAGCACAACATACTAGAAACAAAACTTGTTTGAAAGGATATTTATACTGCACTAACCTCATCGTATGCGCTGTAGATAAACCAAGCCATCTCCGGTTTCCTTTGAATTCAAACCAATTACACTGGAATGATCCGTTTAGCATATGGCGAAGCTTGGTAAACGTTATCACACACAGCCTAAAATCATTCATGTTTTTTTCCCGCCAAAAACCATCCGCACAAAAAACAGTAATTCGTACGATTGCATGCACTTTGCTGCTTTGCTTTTCCACTCTGGCGAGCGCCACACGTCGGTGAGTTTTATTGAATTCACATACATACCAGGCTAATTGAATATAATCTTACCTCCTCCCTCACACACATGCACATCGAGTGTAGCAGCTAGAAGAAAATCCCTTATTATGCGATTCATGTGTTTCATTCATTCATTCGTTTTTTTTCTCTAGCTATCTGTAGGCCGCCTTTTGACATTGCTTTGTCAGGTTCCACACCCCAGCGCGTGGCAAGTAAAATCAAACAAACATAAACGAATGCCCATTTTCCCTGCTACATACTTCGTCTTCTTTTCTTTGATGCTCTCGCCCGGACCGCGCAACCGTATCAGCTACGAAGCGGGTGCTGGAAAGTTCAAAAACAAAATCACGGGAAATATCCAGCCGGGTGAGTGAGCCCGCCGACAAACGGGCGATAGCACCGTGCGGTAGCGCCCTTGGGGCCACAACCTACCCAGGCGCCGTAACATGTGTTACAAATTGTAATAAGTTTGGGGCGCAACGATTTTCCATTCTCTTGTCCCCGGATGCGTTCCCCGGTTCGTGGTAACGGGCCGAACGACATACTTTGTGTTTGGCATGGAATATCTGCTACGCTAATCGGTACATTTCTTGCCACCCCCCCTTCTCACATCTGTTCCTGCGTTCTTACTATAGCCAAAAACCCACACGAAAGATGGAAAAAAGGCAAGCCCCACCAAGCACATAACATTAGCGTGTGAATATTGAAACAACTTCAAAAGGCGGTGTGGTTTTTTTTTGTTTTTTATCCGGTCCTTTCCCCAAAATGAAGATATTTCGTTTTGCTCAAAGTATTTCTCAATGTCTAAACGATAGCACAAAGCGGCCACAGACGCGCATACACCGACGCAAACATATAAGACCGATATTGCGATCCACCTTCCGAGTCTGGCTGGTACCTTCGGTGATATAGATAGTATCATCATCCGAAAACGCGGTTTTCCCTGGCTTGCCTGAACCATATTTTCGGAGGTATTGCAGGATATTTGCCGATAAAAAATATGCCCTTATATCGCTTCTTTGCCACGGAAAAGGATTACGTTGGACTGGCGCATGTGTTCTTATTTTGCTTTCAGTTTTTGTGTTTCATCTTTTCTTAAAGGATTGATTAGATGGAACTCATGCGTAAAATAAAAAGAGCATGGAAAATGAAAGCGCAAGCGGTTTGATCAAACCATTAATAAAAGCAGTAGCTGGTACAGAGACCATATACGATTTTTAGCGTGCCCTGAATACATTCTTGTTAAGTATTTAGAGAAAAAGGAAAAGGAAAAGGAAAAGGAAAAGGAAAAGGAAAAGGAAAAGGAAAAG
>KB663832.1:1933220-2003220 GCA_000349025.1 Anopheles minimus
AAAAGGAAAAGGAAAAGGAAAAGGAAAAGGAAAAGGAAAAGGAAAAGGAAAACGAGAGAATTAAAAAAAAAATTTCCGAGTTGACAAGGGCTATTCAAACACTTTTCTTGAAAGATGGAAGACATTTTTTTTGAATTAACCATTTTTATTTCTTCATAGTTCTTAAAAAAGATTAATCATGTGCTGTGAATCAAAATATTCAACGACGTTATTCTTTCTACTTTTTTCTTCCATGTACCGCAAGTCATTGCAAGAAAAACAAAGGTTAAGAAAATAATAGCCATAATGGTGGACCCTGGGCAAATTCTCCCATTATTTTACTGACATCCCGAATATTCTTTTCAAGACAGTTAAACGCCTCTGCCTTCCCACTTTCCACTCTGCGTGCATGTCCTGGTGTCCTGCTCCTTAAGGAACCTGCTTTACAACTCATTCGCCAACTGCCTTAAGCAAACAAATAGTTTCTTTTTTACGACTTTCACCGCATACCACGAGGGGCCTCTACAAAGACACTATTCCCGTTTTACAAAGCTGCCCTCGGCCGAGCCGACCCCCAGTTTTTGGTAGATAAGAACTTGTGTGTCAGTCTTTCGGTGCTTTTGAAAGGAAATGTTCCCCATTCCACCGCAAAGAAAGGGTGGGAACATAACGGGCAGATGATTGTGCGAAACCCATAAAACTCAACCAAAGACACTCACATAAACGAAACAAAGAAAAAAAATCCGCACAAAAGTAAAAAACATACAACACAAGTTTTGTGCACATCCAGCGGGAGAGTTTATGATTTTGCTGTGGGTATGGCGTACCGGCTAGAATAAATGATGCATTATTCACCCTGGTCAGCAGAAAGACGGAAGGCTGGGAACGGGACACGAATTAATCTGGGGTAAAGTTTGGCCATAAAACCGAAAGTAAGTAGCCAGTGCAAAAACAACGACACCGAATACCCGGGCTTGCTTGTTTGTTTGCTGATGGTGGTAATGTGGGTGGCAATGGTCCAAGGGTGAAGTATAGTTATACAAGAAAACGTATAAAATGCTATACACTATTTCATCAAAATAACTCAAACCTAAAAGTTAGGAAGGGTATGTAGGTGACTTCGCATGACTGGTTTTGCATTGTTTTATGTACCATGCAGTAGAAGTTTTCAAACCATTTCATTTGACATTAAATATTTCAGTGTGTGGTGGTCTTAATGAACCGTGCTTTAAGCGGTTCGGATTAACCTTTATGAAACTTAGTTAAAGTTTTGTGTTGTTCTTGCCTGCCCCATGAAATTGGAATTCAAATTGGCATGATGGAAAGGTGAATGGGACCAACAAATAGACGAATATATGAACAGTCGAACGACAACTTAATGTCTTCCGTATCGGCTAAAACCATTGAATTGATCAATCATATTATTCTTCAATCGCAAGATGCACGGATTAGCCGGGTGCAATATGGTTTCGTTGTGCTTCTAACATGTTGTCCTTCGGCTTGATTGTTGATACAATTTACACAGATTTCAGGGCTGCGTTTGACCGAATCTACTGCCAAATTCACTAAATTGGGTTTCTCGATACACATGCTGACTTGGTTTACTTCATACTTCTCATGTCGCAGGAGTTAGATATGAACGGCTACTCTTTGTCGGAAAGTATTATATGTACTTCTGGAGTTACACAGGGTAGCTGTGACGAGTTCTATCCGCTTCCTTCGCTTTATCAATGACATCTCCTTTATCTTTCCCTCAAATGAACATCTTCTTGTTGATGATAATCTCTAAACATTTATTCTCCCGCAATATGATGTTCTTCCAAATTATTTTCTCAATGCGTTGATAGATAATGTGCCATCTCTATTTCTAGCTCAACTCACCCCTCAAGCTTTCGAACTACTCTGTTAATAGATATCCGATCAAACGGGTTTGCGGTTAGGGTGTGTATTTAGACTCCAAGCTACTTATCAGGACCATATCTTAGTCAGCTCGATTTATCGGTCTCTCGTACTGATCAGGCATTGATCTTCAGAACTCTCGGATCCATAATGCTTTAAAACTTTTTAATGTAACTGAGCTCGAATTTGACAGCTACCGTTGGAGTCCTCCAGGCTCTGTTTAGTCGACCCGTGATTAAATCCGCAAACACTTTTCACGGCTATTTCGTTTCAGTGCATGTATGGCTACTCCTTTACTGATTTACCTCCCTATTCAGAGACACCATATCTTGAGCAAGCTTGACATATAGGTGCTGTAAGCTAGAATTACCGCCGAGCCCAAATTGGTACGGTAGATCCTGTAGATGTCAAACGCCACAAGCAACTCCGACCAGAAGGAGCAACGATTTCGGGTCAAAATCGAGCGCAAGTAAATTCAGTAAGTTCGTGCCGAACTCACTGCACCTGTAGTTAGTATTTGCTTATGCTTATGGCTTTTAAATGTATCGTATGACCCATAACTACTTCTTATCCTGGCAGATCTTTCCAGACGCACCCGGTATGGGACGAATGACCCGTTTCTTGCTTGCCTTCGACGCTTGTAGATCCTGCTTGTCTCAAGCTATACAATCGTTCTCGTTAGTTATAAGTTAATATTTCATTAAACCATATAGGCAGACAATATAATTTAACAATACAATATAGTACACCTCTTTGTCGCATACACTACGATTCAAACATTCAAATTCACTTCTTTCTTGCCTCCGGCTATGTCACGTTTAGTCTTCTAATACGCACTCCACCTAGATTATTCGTGTTATCCGTCTTAGGGTCTCGGTTGGTTAAATGTTCTTTAAGCCTAAATTTGAACTATAAGTTTGATAAAAATTCATTTTCTTCATATACATTTAGCAAAAAAAACTTCTTTGAAAAATGTTTTGAATTTACACTATGATGAGCACTTCGTAGTAAAAAAAAACTTCACTATCGTCATACATGTTACAGCCCCTTTGGCACGTCATTGGTGTAACACCGAAAGATTCTAAATATTTTGAAACGCCTAATGGTGAAAAAGTATTCTATGGTTTAAATTAAACAAACATAACCTAATCAAGGGATTTCAATGATGATAACATTGTTTTACGGCTGATGTATAAATGATGCAACTTTCAAAGAACTGCTTGTTCATAAGCAAAAATTTCATCGTTACGCTTTCTATCGTAATTTACTTTCTATCGTAACTTAAGCATAATTGGTTAACTGGTCCTTTGGTGCTTGAAGTAAATCTGTTCTTGACGCTTCTCAAACACATAAAAGTGAAACACTCACCAACACTTGAGATAATTGGTTAAAGTTCAATCGACTCTGGCAGAAATTTCACCCGTCATCCGGTTAGGATAATCACACGGCGGCCAAGAACTCCGATCGGTTTACGATTCATTACGTTCACGCAAAAATACAGACACCTCCCAGCGTTTGAACTGCTAGTGCCAATCAAACAGTCGGACGCGTTTGATGAGCGCCCCGTGCACGGTAGCACGGTGAGGCACTTTCGAAGAAAGCCAATTAAACGAGCCCACTTAGCCTGTTCGGTAACTTAAAGACAGTTTTCAGCATTCCAATACTCACTCAGACGCTTATTTGCCCTCCGGGGCACGGGAGCTGATCAACCGCTTTTAAGTAACAGTTTTGCAAAGTATCTTACCGGGCTGTTAATCATACCATCTTTACCGCTTACGATGGTATTAACTACAGACCGTCCCCTATCACTGGAGCGGACGAGTCTGGCCGCGTCAGTTTCTGTTCGGTTTGACGCCTTTGTACGGTGCCACCAGTCAGACACGCTCCGGTTTGCTACGGAAAAGCGAACGATGAACATCTGTTGATTTGTCAGCGCCTGGGAAACATCTCTCACAATCAAAGTTTTCTCCACGCGTCCGAAAGTCCGAAACCAAACCTCCGAGGGCCATTTTTAGCAAAGTTCATCAAAAACACCCCCACCGCTCCACATCCCTACCGTGCTCACCTGCACAGGCGTAGAAACGGGAAACGGGTTGTAAATTAATTACTGTAAAATTTTCTATTACCATAATGAATCATTGATTAAATTAGCCGGAAGGTAGCAAAACCATACCAATCGCAAACTTCTGGCAGTGCTGGTGGCTACTAGCATCGCCACCGGCAACCACCAGCGGCCTTCAAAAGTTGCGGTCGGTAGGCAAATCAATTACGGTGCAAAAGATGGTGGAATATTAGGCCCCATCTTTCGCTCCCGTTTTTCCCATTGTGCTATCCTTTTACCGTCTACTAGCAATTGTTGGTTCGGGCGCAACCATTCAAAACAATCGAATTATTTATGCGAGTACGCGGACCCGGTTTTTGGAACGTCTATTCAATGTGGTGTTGCTTTTCGCTTTGGCATTGTTTTTTGTTAGATACAGCTCTTGCTTGAATGCATGAATAATTGCCATAATTCCATGAAGAAATATGCACGATTATGTGCTTCTTTTCAACTAAGCGATTCAAGCTCTTTTCGATTTACAACAAGTGTACAAAAGGGAGTGTATTACGAATTGTACGCTTTTATATTTTGTACAAACGTTTAATGAGATGGAATTTTAGGAATATTGCTATATTATATTATGATTTGCAGTTTGTTATATTTTATGTACTCATTTATTTCATACACTCAAAGGTTTATGTTTATGCGCTGCGTTGATACGGATAAGATATTTTTACGTTCTTACTATTTGCAGAACCATTTTTTTAAATTCAAGCTATCAAAATTCATGCAAACATTTATTTTTTGCATTCTGCATTTATGATCCTTTTTTCCTGAATAGGATACGTACCTTTTTATAAGGGCCGTCGATCTAAACTATCAATTCTAATGATTCTGGCAGATCTCTTGAATAAGATACACATTGTGCTTACATTATATTTTGTATTTTCGTGAATTGATAGTACTACTGAATTTATAAAATACGACTCGTCGCTGTTCTTATCTACTTATATTATCTACTTAAATTATACAAAAAAAACGAGATACGCGAATCTCTTTGGTCTCTCGTGTCGGTAGAATATCTATGATTGTGTATGCTTCAATAGTAGTGTAGAAGAAAGCAGATTAGTGACTCTTCACCCAATTCCTTTCCTTTTTTTCATACAAAAACGGTTAACTTTAAAATGTTTTTTTTTTTGTTTATGAGCTAGACACCCTTGAAGCTTGGGAACCGCAGCGGCCGCTTAGTCCGAATGGTAGTAGGATGGTACACTAACAAACATCACTTCTCTTTCGGGCCGTGTGCCGATTAGCAACACGTTGTTGGGTTTTTATAAACAGATTATAAAATACATTGCGTTTCCCACTGTTATTCGATTACAAAGGACGATTGAAATTAATAATATAACATATTTCATAAAACCTGGGTTCGTACAATGTTATAATTCCATCCATTAGATTTGTAGCAATAATCTTAATTAATTGAAAAAAATTGTATTTCATGTTCCGGTACATGTTTGTAAAACTTTTAGCTGTCTGTGCAACGGCAATTAATATTATGCTAAATTATTTTTTGTGAAAGCTATGTCTATTCAGAACCTGTTTGATATATTAGTTGGGAGAAAACTACCTTTGTGAATCATCACCAGCTTGAGACGTTCTTCAAAAAAAGTACACGCGTCACGCACTTGATCCATGGGCAGATTGCACCAGCTCTTAGAAAAGAGCTTATTTAATTGATCCATTGATGCTCATTAGATGTTAGCTCTGCTTGGTCAGTATGAACGATCATGCATAACAGTCCAGACAATAAAGATCCGGGAAGCAGGGAAGCTACAAAGTTTTATCGAGAAACTCAGTTAAATTCTCTCAAAAGCACACTTTTTTGCATTTATTCACGATAAAAACCAGTGGAAGCTCCATCTTGTGCGGTTAAAAAAACACAAAAGGTAACATGTCGATAACATGCTCAAGGATAGCTCATACCTGGGGCTGTAAAAATTGCTACAATCAAACAAAACATCCATACAATATTTTCATATTCTTTTAATAACCTATACACAATTCTTCACTTCTCTATTACACAAATAAGCAACCGTCTCCTATAACCCATATTCTAGCAATGCATCTTATTCCAACATCTTAAAGTACGATCCTGTGCATAAGGTATGACGACGTTGACCACAAACAATTACGCTATTTGTAGCCCCGAAATGGCCCATAGCCAAGCGGGCTAACCACTGCCCAAAAGATGGTTCGCAAAACGACGTCGTCCGGTTGTTGCTGCCAACGTCGCAATGCCGTGATGCACAATCAGGCTCAATTGACCGCAAAGAAGCGTTCATATTTTATCTCGAGTGGGTAGTTGCTTTTTATTTTTGCCCAAAATAGATGATGGTGTGGTTGTTTTTTGAATTGCATTGCCGTTTTTTTAGGTGCTATTGGGAAATTGCGATAAGAACATTTATAACACTTTAAGTAACAGTTTAATATGTTAGTATTTTTGTTGAATTTTTAATAATGGAAAATAAATTTTGTCTACAGCATATAACGCGATCTCGCCACACCTAATGAACTTTTCTGCCATACTCCATCGGGTCGATGTTTCGTTACTCTTTCGCCTCGTTTACTATCACCCTATTTCTTAATAACGTTTATCGACACATACTGCACTAACATTAAACGAATAGCAAGATGTTAGGGAGCTCATTCAATTGATTTCCGCCTATCCCATCGTTAGAAGCCAATAGCCATTGGCGATTGCTGAGTGTTCGCTTTTTCCTTCCCTTCCGCTTCTTTGGTGCAGGCTATCATTTTACTTCTCTCTATCTCATTTTGACCCATTTTTTCTCTCGTTTTGATTTCCCTACCAGTACTAGTTCAGCGCAGACCAACCGGGAAATGCCTCCGATCGCCACTGGGACAAGCGTTAACGATAGCAATGATCATTTTCCGGAACATTACCGACGCTCGTTTGTTCGCTAGATTGGCTGCATTGGCCTCACACCTTTTCTCTACCACTGCCAGTCAACAGATAGCGGTCAACGGCCACGGTAAAAGCAAACGATGAAACGTGATTTAACCTGTGTACCTGTGCGTACTGTACAGATTGTGTACGAAGGATGCGCTGTACAGCTTTAAAATTTTATCTAATTTGAGAGTGTGACTATTTTTTCGTGAACGAATTAGTGCCGTCTTAAAGTTACAGAACCATTGCTTAAATTAGGTTTAATAAAGTTAAGAAATATGATGTCCATTTGTTATATTATTAATAACAGCAGCTGCAGTTTACCTGTTGGTGAGCTTGTTAAGGTTCCTAAAAATATTCTAATCTGTATTATTACAAAAACCTCCAATAGAACGGTATAGAATTATCACGAAGGTAAGGCTTCCTCCCAACTTTTTACGATCCGGCTTTTAACGGTCATATTTACGAGAAAATTCCCTGTACACTTCCACACCAACCCTGCGTTGTTTAAAGGCGCATGGCATCCAATAGGCCTAAAGCTTATATAAAGCAAATAAAAAAATCTGTTTTGTTTGTAGATTCAACTTCGCCGTAGAGTATACAATCTGCATTACATTTCGTATTTTATAATTGAATTTTCTTGCGCATTCTTGGATTACAGCTTATTTCTTAACTTTAAACGTTAACAGCAACCAAAACAAAATTCGTCTATACCAGTTTTTGAAGTATAAAGTTCAAATCGTCAAAATAATTAATCTCTAACAATAAAAGCATGGCTGTACTTTATTTAAATTGAAATGCTTATAACAACATGCAGTTGAGTTATATGCCTACCATTTCTGACTGTATTTCGCTTGATTGACTTGTAGCTGGAAAATAGCCCGCCCGGCATTCTACAATAATAATGATTAGAGTTTATGTTTCTCATTCCGAATTTATGATTTAATTTTTGCCTGTCCCTTTTACAATTCTCTCGCCAGGCTGATTAAAATTATCAATCAAACTCAACTCAAAGTGTGTAATGAAGCACCAAAGCTATGCATTTCCGCAAATACTACTGCATCTAGGAGATAAACAGCTTATGCCGTAAAAAAACGCACACACACACCGCATTAAGGGTGCGCACAGAACTTCTCCACTGTCCGCAAAGCATAGTAGCTGCAACAACACATTATATCACAATTCTATCGCTGGTGGATGAACAAATCTTAGCTTCCCGGGACAAATTCGTCTTGGGATAAGTTTTTGCGCGAGACTCTCCCCGTAGCTTCCAGCTTCGAAGAGTCACTGTATTAAGCAACTCCCTCATGTTCCGTCTGAGTTGCTTTTGCTATAAACTTCGGTTTTACGAAGTTTGTTTTCGTTCGCACCCGGTGGCCCCGCTTCTTTTGGTTGCTTTCGAGCTTCCGATAAAAACTTTCTTCACCTTTCCGATTCACACCACCACCAACCGCGGGAGTTGTACTGTGACCGACTGTCGGAGAGTCGATGGGCAGCAGAGCCATGTCATTTCGCTTATCATTTTTCGGTGTAGTGACAGACAGACAGAGTTTTAAAATGCAGTCCCGTTTGGCGGTTCCCTTCCCGGGGTTGGGATAGTGCACAAGTTTCCTTTAAGTATAATCTCTACGACTTTGTTGCGTGACACTTGGTACAACGCAAACAGGAAAGCAGTGGTAGTGCTAGAAAAAGTGTTTCATAAATACCAGCTTCGGATAGCTTTATTATTGTACCGAAAGTTAAATAACGGCAATGTGGGTCAGAACGAAACGATAAAGCTTGGAGAAATCACATCATTTATCGTTTTGCTGTAAAGACCTTTCGACATGAGAAATGGTAAGCTGGATATTTACTTTTCTACTTATTATTGTCCACATTCCAAAATAGTAGTGCATACAAAATTGTCATGAGTTTGACTTAATAAATAACGCCATTTTGTGTCACATGTCTCAATCATCGTATACTATTCTTTATTGGTAATTCTATTCTTTAACTCTAGGAAAGGATTTAAAAAAATAAATCAAAAATTAAAATTTCGATTGCATATTTATGTGTTTATTTATTGTGGATTATACTAACAATTCAAAGATTGTGACAAAAGTGGGACAATATAATCTAAAAAAGTGTTTATCTTAAAGATGTAAATTTTGTTTTAAAAAATCCTTCTGAATTACAAGGTTTGAACACTCATTACAAAAGATATTGGAGTTACTTCAAACCTCTCCGAAATAACAATACTTGTGCCATCCGTTTCAGTTATTGTGCTATTTTAAATAGCACTCTAGTAAATGGTCATGAAAACAAAAAGTTTAAAGCTTTTGAAATCCATAAGTGTGCATAAGAAGCACAAACCGAACAAATAACCGCCTTAAGAGATTAAATATCTACAGATTTAAATGTATTTTTGAACAACCCATTAACAGATTCTCGATGTTACATTGAACTTTTCCATAAAAAGGACTATTTAATTATCTTTCTGTTTTAGTATACCACTATATCACCAGTCCAGTACACTACTGTGTACACCATTTTAACACAAATGATCAAAATAGCTATGAAAAAATAGATAGAAAATAAATACAGTAAACAGGTTATGTAGCTTTCTAAGTAAATACTATTCGTGTATGAGGCAAAAAGGAGCTTAGTTTCACACGAGCCATTATTTAATTTAATTTATGCAGCAAATATTCGTGAGCAGGTTGTCAGTTCTGAGAATCCTTTTAAGTATCCTACTTTTCTTGCTGATTGTTTAGTTCAACTTCTGCATACCCTTTCCACATAATCTTAATAGCTGTTTTGATTTCTGTTTGCTCATAATTCCAAACAATCAATCACGGCAATACGCACTACGGCCCGAAACGAAACTATCTTCCTACACAAACCATGGTTCCGATCGATCCGTGTAAGCTTCCGAGCTCGGATTCACTCGCCAACCATGTAACCGGTTTAGTTCACCCTTTGGATGTGTGCGTGCTACCCATCAACTGCTACCGGGAAAAGGTAAAACTTTTCCCATTTGCTTACCCTATAAACACGCCGGAATCACCCGTCGACGCTTCATTTAATGGGGATAGTGAGACAAAACGATCACCGCAGGTAGATGAAACGGAAAAGGATCACAATCGTAGCAACAACAAAAAAAAAACACACAGAAACGCAAAACAACAAGCAGCCGGTACGATTTCCAATCGGTGAAAACGATAAAAACGGCAAACTATAAAAATACATCCATTTCGGTACAATCTTGCCGATGCTACCAGCTGGGAAATGAAACGCAAATCAAAAACAAAAACGATGGCTTCCAGCGAAACTGTGCCCGGTACCGTGACGTGGTGCTGGCCTGATGAAAACACAACACATCCGTACCGCTCGGGAAGTATCCTTTTATTTTATTATTCTACTCTTATCTGATTGATACGATTGGACGCGTTCAACACTAAGATAGCGAACGTCGTTTCGTGTCTTGCAGATGTGCAGGTGAACATTTGATTTTATTTTTCCATCAGATTTACTACCACTTCAAAGCTAATGGGTGCGTCGCTGGGTGCGCAGGCGAGCTTAGAAAACAGTATATGCTAAAACTTGAAAAATATCCTAACCATATAACAAACACTTTGATAGCGTGAAAAAAATATTTATTACATTTCAAACACGCAAGTGGTTTTACGGAAAGCACACTAGCTTTATGGAGGAAAACGTGATGAGAGGATGGTTTTAGCCCAAGTTTTTAGCATTTTTTTAATCAAACAAACATAAAATACTGTAAACAATACACAGATTACAAGCAAAAATCATTATAAAAAAGCTCGTTCGCTAACCTCTACTCTGAATATTGAATGTGGTTTCGTTGTGGTTGAATAATGCATAAAAATATAGCACACCCATATACAACACAAACATTAAAAAACGATATTTTTTATTAGTTTCACTTGTTGGTGCGCAACGTTTTTCTGCCACGGAGCGGATTTGCAACTCGTCACCAGCCCAGCAAACACCACATTCTAAGCGTATGCTTCAGCACACCGGTTTAACTGGTGTTAGCATATTCTATGCTCTATTCTTGTGACGCACACAACGCGTTGTGCATTATTTACACCGTAACCAACAGCAATGAACCAATGCATGCAGTTTAGGTTTCGTGTGGAAAACCACCGCATGTGGGACGTACAGCCCTGTGCCAACGTTTCCGACCGAAACCAAAGCATCTCCGGTGCGGCTAGCCGGCGGCTTGTCTGTCGGGTGGGATTGGAATGTATCGGTGTTCAACACTCTGTAACACTCTGTTGCGTTGGTGAGCGTATGCTACCAACAAGTCATACCGTGTGTAGGGATAAATAAAAAAATAGGTAATTGTACAATATAAAATCCGTTCATTATGTCTGCGAGCGATTTATAAGCCTCCGAATAATGAGTGAAGTAGTTAAAATCATAAAAAATGGGTAACATATTTCAATCCCAACAACTAGCCTTATTTAACACGATAAATAATAACGTATATTATTGAATAAATTCCACAATGTCTTTGGGAATATGTACAGGGTCTTCTATTGTACAGTTTCATTATCTGGTGTAAATGAATGGTATGAATTGTAAAATAAAAAATCATTATAAAATATTTTACTACAATTCGCATTGAACTGGGGATAGTTTTTTCTTCGAACCGTGAAGTGTACTAAATCGAGTTACTCCGTGTCAATCAGTCATCCTAGTTCAAAGAGTCAACGCATCTGCACTGCAAAATCACCTAAAGGCAGATCACAAATTAGGATGCCAGGGAAACTTCTTGGGATTCTAATTAACTTACAATAATAATCCTATACTACATATGGTCTTATTATCATGAGTGCAGAGCACACATGCAGCGCGTACACCGTTCCTTCTCTGGGTCGATCCGTAACTCCACCAAATATGTTAATTATATTTTCACACATTGAGCGTAAGCCCTTTAATTAAATATGTTTGTGTCCTGTTTATTACCCTACGTTGTGTTTTTATACATAAATTGTTTTCCGACTTAATGCTTTGAAAAATCCTTTGATATATCGCGATAGCTCAATTACAACCTTTCTGAACGAGATCTACGCAGTGACTGAGTCTGCTTGTACTCGCACCCGTACCGATACTTCATATCAGGGGCCATCTCTACTACAAAGCATCACATGCTCCGCTCCGACCCAACTGTCAAATAATTCACGAATCCTTTATAACTTGAACATAAACAAAATAAGTTATCGTTTTTAAAAAACATCTACTATCAATAAGGCATCAATAAACAAGAATTGCGGTCAGTTTCATTACATGTATTGTGCATGGAAAGCAACAAGTCAAAAAGGTCAAATGAAAAATTGCATAGGATATGCGCATTGTTGTTCAGCGAAGACTATCAGAGACTGATTAGGTTTGTTCGATCCACGAGATATTTTCGCTTTAAAGAGAATTGCAAATTTTGCCTAAGTAGGCACGAGTTATACATTTTGGGTCATTTTCCATAATCGTATTCAGTCTATTTTCGTCACAGAAAAAAAAATATTATGATACCTGTTAGTCAGTCGATTAGAGCATTCAATTTAAGCAGTTACAATACTCTTTTTGTTAATTTCTTCTCATTTAAGATATACTCCCATTATCTTCGCTTCTTTAGCATGTCGTGCAATCAGAAAAACAATAAATCTAAAAATATGTATGGACTTTTACAATCAAAATGTAGTGCATTTATAATGTGTTCCTTTTCCATGTTCGTTTCGCGGAAGGTTTATTCGCAAAGCAAAGGTTGTTGAAAGGAGACGAACAATTTAGTTCGAAAACGAACCTTCGTCTGATAAACTTGTCATCGATAAGGAGGTATCCGATCTACAATTGCTGTACAAACTTTGAAGAACCGTTTGAAAGCTGCAAGTTATGTCACGATGGCAAAATGAATTCGTACCATTACCGGGATGGATCAGAACGCGTCCAGAAAGTGGACCAATAAATTGAAGCTAACAAATTCATCCTTACAGCAAATCCCGCGCACCAAAGCCGAACGATCTGTATAAGTCCTTCCACGTAGATCGTACACACCGCATTGAATACATCTTCTAAATGCATTCCACTAATGAACTAATTACGCCCATTTGGTCTGCGTAGCCTTAATCCGGTTACGGAAAGGATTTCACCGGAAACGGTGAGGGAAGACCTAAAAAATTTCATACATCAGTTTACAAAACCGGGGATGACGTTTACGAGCTGTATGGGTGGGTGGGTTGAACATTAAGCTTGCGCACGGACATATCATCTCGTTTTTCACGTTACACACTTTAATTGGATTTTGAAGAGGTCGTTAGGCAATTAAAAGTTTATCCCGACTTTTTCATACCGAAAATACCATGACTACCTTAGCTACGGTAGGCGCATACACACACACCTACACTTAAGAGAGCCACGTATGATGCATAAGGGAAGACGATGGAAAGATTAGCTACAACGGAACAAAAAGCAAAAATACTGGAAGACTCAAACACAGGGTCTGACCATCTGACGATGGGCATGGGGATTTTGATTTTCTACCATACACAAAACGGGGCGTGTTTAAAGCTCTCTTTAAATTTTAGCTCGCACCACTACAAATTAACAACAGCCTGTACAATATTTTCCCCACTTTCGCACAGTTTTGGCGTATCATTTCGCCTGAAACTTTAAGCGAAAAGTTTTAATGATTGTCAACAACGCAAACGAGGCACCCGCACTGTCCTGCCATCGGGCAACTGAATCGAACCGTTCATCACAGCGAACACTGGACCGGTTAGGCATTGTTGATGAATATGAACGTCTTCCCGATCACCCGGCCTTTGTTCCCGATCTCCTACATCCGGACCAGTTACTACAGTGTTACCGGGCTGTAGCAGGCAACGTGAGCGATGTGCACGCTCGGTAACGCTCATCGTACGGTACACCGACGAGTATCTAATTTCGAGTAACCATCATCCACAGAAAATCTCATTAAGAGTTGCTGATCAAAAGGGACGCGAACTAGCGTAGAAATAGATACCTGGCATTGACTCTTGTTTGGTCCTACGCTCCGCTTCGAGCACCACAGCAACACACGCAAAGCGACAAAAGGTTCCACAGGAGGTACTTACGAAAAGCATTAGCCATACGAATGGAATTTTATACTTTTCTCGTTTCCAGCGCGGCTGCTGGCTAGTTGATGCTAGACGCGAAAGTTTCCATTGTTCACTTGAAACAAGTATTTATCGAAAAGCGACCATACTGCACGATCGTGATGCTTTGAAGATCATTATATAAAAAAAAAATCAATTGCACAACTGTAAAATGATTCACATCGATCAATAATATCGACTTGCTAAGTTAATGAGCAGTAATCAGTTTTTTTACAAATGATTGCTTGAAATACTGAACTCCTAAAAGTATGCAATTTTCTAATGTATATCATTTCCACGCCCAAAAACGGGCAAACAATCAATCTAAGTGAGTGAAGCAATAAGGAAGTTCGCAAATTGTGACCCGTTTATTAAACCGACGCTCTTACCTTGTCATTCTAGAACTTGCCGTCCCTTAAGCGTGAGTAAATAGATTCAGGGGGTTCTCATTAGGGAAATTCTAATAATCTTTCCATTATAATTCCCTTCTCCCGATTGCTACAAGAGCACACTTCATCAGCTCATCATCGAACGATGTTAACCCTAGCTAGTTGATGAATACGTAAACCAGCACATCAAAAACCACTTACAGTCTGTGGGGGGCAGTCAGGTCCTTCTAGCAGACTTGTGATGAAGATTTAAGCTTCTTCTCATCAAAACCATGCCCAAATCGTTCGAATCAAATCAAATTTTCAGCCAAAATCTTACAAATCTCACTGATAAAACCGACAGAAGAATTGTATAGGTTGGTGACTTTACATATTATTTTCATTAGATTCTACGGACAGATAGACTTTTGATAACGAATTTGGAAAAGAAGGTGGGCGTTTTATTAAGTGGAAGGTAAACGTCTTAGTTGATTATCATAGATTGTGTTTCCGTTTCGTACCATTCATTTGCTAGCGGTGTTTACAATTTTCGTTTCTTCCCGCGCATATTAGCCCCATTCCTTAGCCTGATGATCGCTTGAAGCACGGTACAAAAACAAGCTTTTTATCAAAACCACGCTTTCTCGGAAGAACTATTTTTACCGAAAAGCATCAACCATTTGGTGTTTCTATTTTTTCCACTCTTTCGCATACATAGCTACATAAATATCTCAAGATGCAATACAGGGTTGTTGTTTTTTTTTGTTGTTGTTGTTGCGGCAAATCCTCTTTGCAGCTATGGTCGAGTGTTCGGAGCATCACGAGCACGAGAAGCGAACGAAACGGAACACTGCACCAAACAGAACGCTCCCCAAGGATCGGCCGATTGCCCGACGATTAATTATTTAACCGCACTTCAGCAAAGATTCGCTTTGCTTGTGCCACCGAACCGCAAAGCTTCTTACGGTCCTATTGTCCGCGAACGTACCGCCTCTCCCGCCGGCACGCATTGGGATGGGCGCCCAATGAAAGCCGGTTTCTTGCCGACCGAAAAACCGTCCATAACATCCCGGCGGCCCACGGAGTGATCTTCGTGGGCGGTGGAAGCTAATCATGCAACGGGCGATGGGGAGTATGATTGCTAACCGTCCGCTCGCCAAAAAAACAGCCGCAACACCACCCCGGCGCACAACCCACCGGCGAAGTGTTTGGCGAATGATGATTCTGCTCATCATCAACAAAACGGCAGGACCGTTCCCAAGCCAGACCAAGATACCAGACAAAAGCACCACAGTGGTACTCGTGGTCATCAAACGTTTGGCTTGATTTCCGTGGGGATTTGCGTTTTTTTTTTTTGAGTGAATCTTATTCTATCTTATTCTCGCTTCTTTTCTTACCAGTCATCTTCAAGCCTACCCACAACCAAAACGTCCGTTCCCGGCTTTTTTCAGGTACCGAGTGAAGTAGGTTTAATTTATTGACTCGTGCTTGGCTTCATTTTTCGCGCTAAATTCCTTCTTTGCTACTGAATAGCGCGGGCGTATGCGTGTTGTGCGAGTCATGATCAAAGCGGCGAGGAACTTGTTTTGCTCTTTCTGAACGTTGTACCTCAAATGAATCATTTCGCGGTGATGCGCAAAAAAATAAACTTAATAATTGATAATGTACGGTCACTGAAAATTCGCGTCGGGGTGAAAACTATTTGTGCATTATGTAGCAAATTAGGGAAAGGAAGGGAAAATAAAATAGGTTAAATATTTCTACATGTAACGCACTGACCGTTTTCGACAAACTAACACATTTTTAAAGAGATTTTAATTGTAACTGATTTAAAAATGTAATAAGAATGAGGCCATGTGTGAATCGCTACGATACTCGTTAGGTCGGTAAAATTTATTCAACATTGACTGAAAGTTCGTGATAATAATGTTTCAATTGAACGAAATCCTTAACCACTCCATTCACTCTAATACGAATGAGCAAAATAAAAGCAATCCGAAGGGTTGAAAAACAACTATGAATTAATGTTGCACAGCACCAACATGGCATATATAAATGGGTATGATTAATGTTTAGCTTTTCAACTTTAGTAAAAAATAATCTTCCTTCTGTGAGTGAGTGAGCAGCACACTTTATCCGCAAGTCATCGTTTTCAGATGAAAAGAAATATAATCTTGATGATCCCAAAAGAGGCTAAACGGTAATTAATGAAATCTGGACGAGTTTCCAGAGGCTACCGATTTACCAAAGTGTTTTGTTTTGCTAATTTAACGAATCGGCAGAGTATTTAGTTTGAATTTTCTTCTATCGTATGTGATTTCTAGCATTATGTGCTATGTACATAAAAATATTCAAGAAAAAACGAGTTTTTAAGAAGACTCACCAGTACGGTATCAACAGAGTTCGGTTATTGCAATGAAAATTGAGCCATTATAAATATTGGGGGCAACATCGTTTGAAAAGTGTATGTCAATCACTAGCAATTTGGCAACGAGAACCAACAACCAATTATAAATGCTTCGTAAGAATAGGTAAAAAAAAAATAACAATATGCCAAATAAAAGAATGAAATAAATGAAAATGTAGGCAATACAAATGAAAGATTTAAATTTTAATTTTAATGCCCGGAGTGAGGTAGCTTTTACAGTTTGAAATATTGAACAGTTGAAATATGTTGGCAGACGACGGCGCTAGACCGTGAGCGGTATCGAGGATTGTTGCAGCAGGCCAAGACCGCGAAGCGGTTGTAGCGCCTGATAAGTAAGTGAAATATGTCCCAGTCAATGTATATTATGTCTAGATTAAGTATATTTTTAAGTTACTTACAATTAACTTACGTATACTTTTGAACGTAATTACAAATTTGAAATGATGTTAAAAACACAAAAAGTATGATAGAAAAGAATAGTTGGAATGGAATGAAATTAATAAAAAAATTAAAATATAAGAGGGTAGAGTTACACCGGTTAGGAATAAAATTTATAGAGCCGTTAGACGTTTATCAAGTAAGGGTCCCTTGGATGGCATTCGAATATCGATTGGAGGGTTACCGATCGACATTCTTTTTCACCAGCACCTCCAACCATTGTACGCTGCAGATGCCTGCAAATGGTCTAAGTAATCGCTTTCGCTCAACAGAATCCATCTTGAACTAACATACTTTTTCACTGTTTTGGTCGATTGCTTCCCGTAGAGGGTAATGAAGAGATCATTTTGACTCCTGCTTCGCAGTAACTCCATTCAATAAGCACCTCGTTGCAGTTACAACCGGATATCAACATCAACGCAAACGTCGACTCAAACCCAAACCATAAAATAATATTTCCTGATTATTAAAAGCAGACTATCATGTCAGAAATTTGCCGCAGCTGCAGAAGCTGCAGCGCACGAAGTTAGCCAACTCCAAGGCTTAACATGGTTCGTCTAAAAACTAGAAAGTTCGCAGCGTATGGCGAAGCGATCTTTCAAATACTTTGCCGCTTACCCCGTTAACAGATAAACGAGAGAAAAGGCAGTAGATATCAACGTAATTAATCACATAAGGCCGATAAAACCAACCAGGAAATATTAAGCCAAGAAGAACCAACAGCAGTAAAAATCAGATATCTACGATGAACTCAACTTATAACATAGGTCCGGTGGGGTTTGTCGCGACCATGCATCAGCTGATCGTAAGGGTTTGACAATAGGAATAACCACCGGAAGAGTGGAAGCTGGATCTTTTACAAACTTGATGAACAAAAAGGACGACAAACTGGTTTATAATAACTTCCGACCCATAACACTCCTAAATGAGGCTTAGAAAATCGTGACCATGCCCAAAGATTGTGATTCTCTACTGCAGACTTACGCCCCTTTACACCGATTTCCGTCGAAGGCTATGAAGCTGAATTTGTTAGAAGAATACTGCCGAGAACACCAGATTTCCACGCATCGCTGATTAAAACAACATCATGCAGCAGTAAGGATTATCTGGGAAGCTGGAGTGGTTGTTTCGTAGGGCCATAATGGATGGTTTGCAAGGTGAGAGTGTAAAACATTCTGTCGAACCGGGGGAATTATGCAAGTGAATAGAGACGTTTAGAAATGTAAATCTGTTAAGCCCTGGAAAGTGTCCTGGCTTGGCTTGGATCGTGCGTACATGAGAGGCGATGTGCAAAGCTCAAACACGATAAAATCGCGAGATCTTCAGGATTGCATTGGAGATCAATAGGACGAAGACAAAGTAGCTGATGGAGCGGCTCTGATCGTACTTGGACCCTCCTGGGATCCATATGATACAGATGATTATTGTTATTTTATTATTTTTATTGACTTCTTGTCTGCCTCAGGGCAATGGCTTAACAATGGATTAACTTAAATACTAAAGAGGTAGATGTAGTGCGAGGAATGTGGAGAAAACTTAGTGCGGGGAGTGGGGAGGGGAATTACGTAGGCGCGAACGAAAGCTGGACACTGGGGCGTTGTAGTCGAACAGGCGATAAGAATCGTTAAAAGCCGATAACGCTTGGAGAAAAGGATCGTTGGAACCGTATCGAGTATGGCGGGAAGGGATGTAAAGGGCAGCACGATTCCTTAGGTGCCGAGAGGGAGCGTATAAAGGAACGGCAGATAAAAGGAAAGGAACGTCAAGGTCTTGGGAGAGGAGGCTAGCAATGAAGCTAGCGCGGGAATGGGAATGCCGAGCTTCAATGGGTTCGATGGTGACGAACTCGAGATCTTTGGTGGTGAACAGCTTATCGAATAGGAGGAGAATGAATCACGAGCTAGTTGAGCTGTTTGGCAGAGCATACATCCTGACTAAGACGAAGACTGGAAGGATACAGTGGTTGGTACATTAAGCTGGTCTGCACTTGTGTCGTTTGGTCAATCGCTGACCGCAATAGATACGTTGAAATGTTGAAAGGGATGTTCACTGCTGAGGCTGGTCAGTCTTAAGCAACGCCAGTGTCATGCTTGCAAGTTATTTTTTACTAACATGTTTCTTTCCAACATCGACTCCCACTCTTATACGCAAGGCCCATTCCTATTTACAGTTCGTCTACCCATGATATTAATAAAAAAAATACCAGCACCAAATATTAAACAATCAGCATTACGTCCAAGTCCCAATCTTTATGAATAAAAAAAGGAAATAAATACAAAACTAACAAACTTTTAATTTCTCGTCAATAAAATAAACACCAAATAAACGCCGCAAAGCGCGTTTTGCTAATGTATAATATAGTATAATGAATACGTACTTTATTTAATCTTTTCTTTTTTGGTTTTCTTTGCATTGGTTTTATATTTTTTTTGTTTGTTCGTTTGTTTCATTTTTCGTTTTATTATTTGAGGAAAAAGAACCACAAATTTCACAAATAAAAACAGTGAAATATATGTATGTTTATCACGAATATTGCGTTATGTTGTGTCTTTTTCTTTTCTTGTCTTGTTTTTTTTTGTTGTTGTTGTTTATTTTAAAACCACACCATATGCATTCCTTTACGGGTTCGTTTTATCAGATCCTGCTACTACATTCAAACGCTTTGCCCTATTTTTTTCTGTATGGTAGCACAATGCTTTATTAGCGCTCACAATAAACATTTTTCTTCTTTTTGTGTTTTGTTTGTATTATCGCATGTACTGTTGCTGTTGATCTGTTGTCTCCGCTGTATGGTGTATGGTTTTTTTCGGTTTTGTTTTTTTTTTTGTTCTGGCTTTTCAATAGGATTTTTGTTTTGTTTAATTCGTTAAAGGTTTCAAATACATTTGCTTTGCTATAACTGGATCAAAAAATATTACTTTAAGCAGTAAAAATGTATATTTGATGTATATATAATGTCTTTCTTCTTTCTTTTTCTCTCTTACGCTCCTCATTATTACTCGAGGAAGGAAGCTTCCCGCTTTCTAGTGTGTGCTCTCTGTAAGGTTTCATAATATTTCTTTTTTTGTGTTTTTTTTTGCTTTGCTTTTGTGTGTATAAGATTGTAGTCTGCCTTCCACATTACATTTGCACCTGTTTCGCTTGCGTTGCTTCAGCTGTTAGTTGGGCAATTTCGAATCACCTACTACGCAAGTGTTTTTTTTTTCTTCATTTTTTTGTTTTCTTTTAGCTACTTTATTAAAACATCTAAACACATGGTTTTCTATACTTCATCGAACACTGAACTTTCTTTCTTCAAGTGATTCTGTTCCATTTCGGTTCTTTTTGAAGCCACTACATTACTCCAACTAGAGCTAGAGTCTTGTATCGCGCTATGGTGCATAACATGAGAAACAACACTTTGACGGCACTACCAGTAACAGATTACAAAAATACACCCTGATAGTTGGTTTTTTTCTCTCTTTCTCTTTTCAGCTTAATTTTTATCATATTTCTCATGCTGCCATATGTTTCAATTCAACCACAACGTTCAGCGATTGAGACTTAGAGCGACGAGCAAGTCACTCTACTCGTTTATTCACTTTGATGTTTTGTGCCTGTCGGTCAGCCCGGTCTCTGTTGCCCTTCTTATTAGCATGTATCTAATGCGCTATTATAAACTACTGTTTTCACGGGTTAGCCGACGTTCCTTACTTCTAGAAAAATATTCAATTTTGGTGGGAAATAGGATAAGAATCTGGAGCAAAGCTTAAAGACGTAAGTAATACGCGCCGTGCCCTAGGCTGGTGTTGGTATTGTATGGAAACGCCGGTAGCTTTCATTATGGTTTTGTTTAACAACGTTAACGCGAAGGAACGTTCGAGATAAAGTAGAGTGGAACAAACGTTTGAATTGAGGGGTATGGGTTTTTCTTCTGCTTCGTTTGATAATATGTCTACGGTTTAATCGTTTGTCTTTATGGGTTTTGTCAGCAGCCTAAGAGTTTCATACCACTCCGCATCGTACAACCGCACACGAATGACGTTCAAATTTTCGTTCACAAAATGCTGTCCTGTGTTCGACGACAACCGATAGAGAGTGTGTACGGGACTGGGGTACGCTACGTCCTCTCTATGCGCTTGCAAATACGCCATACCACCGTTAATTTTTTTTTTTAAGCTAGCAATATAGCAAATTTGATTCAAATGGTTCGCTCACCTACTCTCCACCGTAAGTTGTATGCAGTCTACTGGTTCTATGTTTTATCTCGCATTTTTTGTATACTCTGGTCTCGAAACTAGTAGTTTTGTAAGAATTTGCTTAAAGTCCTTGGTAAATTTATTACTTTCTAAGCGTCAATGTCGACGTCGGCTAATGTTTGGAGGTATTTGCAAAAAACTTTTTTTTTTGTTTTTCTTTTCAGTTTTCTTTATTTTCTCGCTCCTCTCTTTCTCTTGCTCTAGTCACCAATATATAAAGTGTATGTTTACATTTGCGTTGTTCTTCTTCAGTAAATTCAATGCATCCAAAAGTGGACAATATGTTAAGCCGAAATTTGAAAAATGGTGCAAACTTTGCAAAGAATAATATTCTCTGCTGTATTAGGTTTCCCGTCTATCGCATTTATTCTGTTATTATCTTTGTCGTAAAACGTTTAAGGGTTCAATGTTTATGTTTTAGGTGCCACAAAAAATATGTTAAGCTGTAAGTTACACGCAAAATAGGATTCCATTTCTTTAGGATTTGTGTGAAAACTCTATAAGGTTTTTAGTTTTTTTTTTTTTTAATAATATTAAAAATACTCAAAACTAAAACTATTAATTAGTCCTTTAGCGCAATATTTGTCATTTCGCTACATCGGGAGATTTATATTCGTTAATCAAACTGTAATATGCACGGTATGATATGTGGAAATATAACATTAAAAATTAAAAATGAATATGTAAACCTACTTCTTCCGAAAAAACAAAGTTCAATCAAATTTTTAAAAAACTCAAGAATTTTGTCTTTTGCAAACGAATTTATCATGTTTGATACAGCACCTTTAAATAAAAAAATACTTAAAATTACTTCGAGTTTGGCGGTTACAGTTTACGGCGCACTGTAAGTTCCCGGCACATCTTGAACGCCCGGGGCACTAAAATATTCTTCTATTAGGAGATACAATAGCTTGATCTGACGGCAGACAAAACGTTCATTTGTATCGTAGCTATTGCTTACCAATTTCGCACTGCCATTACAATTGTGACGATTAACTTTGTCTGGCTAAGCTCTTTTAGGGATTTACATTTTATCTTCGATAAACTGGGGACGCTCGTTGGAAATAATGCCAATTAACAACGTGGTGTTTATTCTAGTTGGTATATACTGGTGGTGGAAAAAGGTTCGTAAATCAAAGCAAAAGCAAATGACAAATGAGTCTTATTCCATAATTTTCACAACCGTACTATGATCGAAAGGATGGCAAGCATTGTAACGCACGTCCAAAGTGGGTCTGTTTTCTGTTACGCAAAATTCCACGTGCGGTAGCGCACGTATATGCACATCATTGGCTACCATTAGCTTAGAAATGTTTCAAACATTTTCAAACGAAATACGGTTATTGCATAGCGGAAGAATCCTGTGCTCTTGTGGCCGCTACGGTAACACATTCAAAACATTACGCTAAGGGGTGCTATCATCCTCCCGTTACATGACACCGACCGTTCCCTAGAACACAACTTTGGAACCGTGGTTCCAAATGCTCCATCAGCTACTAACGACGCGCACATTATTTATTACATTTTTGCTCATCTACACCACTCGTACCAATTCGGGCTGTAGTCAGCTCAACTCAGCTCAGAAACCATGGCAATAAATTATGTTGCGGCCAAATGCATGACAGAAACGGTTACTATTACGTCGCTACTGTGTTAGCTCACACCATATGGGATCTTCTACGAGTTTTTGAAGATGCCAACCAAACAATTGCAACGCTTCTTCATCAATGTTTGGTATCCTTGTAAGCTGCATTATGTATCGGTACAAAAAAAAACTATTACACACACTGAACCGAATGGTTGCACAAAGTGAAATTTATACCGCAGCAAGTACAATTGGGGCTATTTCAGCGCGAATGGGTGCAGCATCACAGAACAGTGACATGATTTTATGATTCATTCTTTCTACCGATACGATACGTGTATGTTGACAATGTAAACACGTTTCCTCTCTTTCTACACACATGCACACATACAATATATGTATACGAATATAAATAGTGTAATACTTTTTTTTCATTTGTAATATAAATTATTGCTTTCAATCCGAAGTTTAGCTACTGACTGTATGATTCCATTTGTAACATCCATTTTCCACACGCACTCACACACACTGTCTTGTTTTTGTTCGGGTGTTCAACATGTTTTGTGCTCACTTGATTTACCTCTCTTTTTTATTTTTCTCTATTAAAACCTGTCCACACGCACACACACATACACACACATACGAACACAAACAAACTACATCGTTAAACAACGTATTTTATGACAGCAGCATGCTGTCTGTGCCACATTCCACCACACATTTGTGACGTTCCCATTAAAGTACCAGGCGTCTCCATTAAAAACGAACTTCCTTTTTTTCTTGTCTCTTACACATGGTTTGCATTGTTGCCATTGCGATCAAATGATAGTAAACAAAAATGGATCTAAACTACAAATGAAACACTTCGTTGCTGGCTAAAATTGATTATTCAAAAGCCAAAAAAGACGCATGATTGGGGATGACGCACTACGCGTCTCCATTACAGAGATAAAATGAAAACATTGTACTATATTGTTTTTTTCTAACGATTTAATTTGTTTGGTTCAAATTAACTAACTGAATTTGGACTGGCACAGTAGAGGCTCTTTGTGTGGAAGAGGACATTTCAAATTTATGTATGAAACGAAACACTATAATCAATCATAAAATTTTATACTTCCTTTTTCAAATTTGTTTCTTACTATCTCTCTTTTTCCCTTTGTCTCTCTTTTCACATTCTTTTTTGCTAACTTTCACCTTTCGATTTATGTATTTTAAGAGTATGCTGCGTTTCTATATTTATCAGCTTCTTTACTAACACGTAATTGTATATGTATATATTTCATATATATGTATATATATAGATTTTGTGTATAATAAATATGTGTATATAAAAAAGACAAGGCATACTATATATATATATAAATATACATATATACGTTCTTGTGCATGTGTATATATATCTTGTTTGGGAAAATAATTAAATAATTATGTTGTAAAAATAAGAAAAAAATGCACTATCAAACATATCTTGTGGTTGAAATTCATCGCTTCACGATGCGTGGCTGTTTTCGCCAATCGAATATCAGATTTCAATCAGCAGTTATCAACGGCCAGAAATTTATAAAACCTCGATGGCTGTATTACGCGATCGCTCGAATGTAGAGTCGTAGCGTCTTCCGTATAATGCCGTTAATTATCTCTCGCTAATGCATGCCATTTTGGCATACGTTAGTCAAACCGTGTGATCGTATGACCGTACCCCCGGTTAAAACAACGGTTCGAAACAGTGTTGTTGGACAAAAACAGGTAGCTAGCAATTTGTTTACATGATCATTATTGTTTCTTGTGCTTCCTTGCTTACTTATACACTTCCACTAGCTACTGCTTTACTGAAGCTTATATCAACTACTTCCTTTTATGACTTTATCGAACAATGGACACAGTTGCATTAACAAGCAAAAACAGCAAGCATTTACGTGAAGATTGAGAGTGTGTAGTAACGTCGGTTGACAAACGTTAGAATTCAAATCATGTCTATGCCCCGCGATGCTTCTGTGTGTGAGTTAATGGTTAGGTGGATCCGACCTAAAGGAACCAGCATGGTAATACATCCCACTTTTTCCCTACCACGAGTGCGCATTACTAGCCGTATGGCAAACATTACACTAGCACCGTCGCGCCTGGAAGAAATATGCAAGACTTTTCTGTCTCGTTTGTCTCGGTTTCTCTCGTTTTTATCTGTTTTTCCCCCTAACGCGCGTCTCAATAGGCTAATATTATTTTATTAGTTGTTTCTTATTGAAAAGAACTACAAGAGGTATAACTTCAAAGATTTTTAATGTTTAGATTAAACCATGTTAAAAATTCAGTTTCCATGTGTCGTCTACCTTTGCTTTATACGTATAAGTATATCTAAATGCATATATGCACGAATATATTATTATACTCATATATACGTATGTATATATATATATATATATGGGCATGTGTGTGTGTATATATAAGGTATAATTTAATTTTCTCTTTTCTCTGGAGATGGATCGCTGCAGCGTAGATTTGCTTTCGTGTACGAGCTAAATATGTAAAAATACTATATATTCACACAAAGTTTTACTGACAACTCTTTTGAAGTGAATATAGGAATCGTGGTTAGGTTTGCTAAAGTACAGAAACAAACAAACAAAAACTTTAGTAGTTCTGTCAATCGTTTTCCCTTCATTCTAGCTCCGAATGACGGTGAATGCATTTCTAACCAGCTAGTTGAAGTTTTGCGTTCGGATGTTACGCCGTATTTCTTTTTCACCTAGCATCAACCTGCTGCTCTGGACAACACTCACTTGCGGTTGTTAGTTGTGCTTTTTCCCACGTTCCCAGGAAAGTTTATATACTTTAGTGTCGCTGGTGTATATTTTTCGAGATTATAAACTTTTAATTGCCGTAGGTCATATGCGCGTGTATGATTTACCGTGTTGTATCGGCAATATTATTTTTTGTAAGGTCGTGATGGTTCCTTAAAAATGAAAGCTAACTATGGGCTTTTTAGACCATTTTGTTTAACTTATTTATTTCTTATATTGTCTTTTCTAACCCTTCCTAATGATTCTCGGTTTCACGAGTACGATGCCAAAACAGAATCGCTGCGCATCGGTGCTTACACAAACAGAATCGTGAGCTTACCGATGGTTTGCTAATGTAAATATTTCATGGTTCTAGCTCTATGGTATCTGACAACAAAATGTACTTCAAACATGCTTAACCTACGAAGTAGGTTAAAAATAATACGATTTTTCTAACGTTTCCAACCTGTCATTATCTCGCAAACAGTTTGCTATCATGTGTCTTGCTATGAAAACGGTGCACATTAAATCGAATAATGTTGTTTCGAAACCACTGCGAGATCGTTATCTTTGCGTGAGATGAGTTCTTTCTGATCTTCAACTAAGCACGTTTTTGTCAGCATGACTAACCACACTACAATGTTGTTAGCGTTGTGTGTTTGTTGGTTGTTTCAATATGTAAAAAAACGCGCAATGTAATCGATTTTTTTTTTTGTTAAAATAATGTATCTTAGCGAAGTGGTGTATTACCACTTAAATTGGATAAATTGAATTAGCAATACTTCTGGCTGAGCTTGCTAAATGGTTGAACGAGGTTTTTGTCACACCCTCTTTATCCCCCCTTTGTTTTGGTTTTGTTATTATAAAACACAAATAAGAAATTCTACGGGCTAAGGTCATCAAAGGGACTAGGAAGACATCAAATGTGAGGCGTTTTTTATTCATAGAAAACAAAGTCATTCACGCCATTCCAAAACCTTAAGCAACGTGTACTATTATATCTACGAAAGAAACATATTGATACGAACAAAACATCTACGGTATAATACGGACAGAAAAAAAAAATTATGTAAACCTCCTAAAGACTAAAACGCGACAAAAAAACACCAAATAAAAATGACCAACGGGACAAAGTAAATAAAACTGTAAAACTTTATTTTTTTCCTTTTGTAAATTCCTGCTTGTATAATTTGTATGTATATAATATATTTTTATATAAATTTTATGTACATTTCTTGTGTAAAAGCGAACAAAAAATATTAACACTAAACCGTGCAAAAGGCACTACATCAATAGTAAAATGATAGTAAAGTTTAACTATTGTCATCTCAAACAATCCTGACTTAGGTAAAATAATAAACTTAAATACAATTAAAAAAAAACAATATCCTATAAAGTTTTACTTCACTACTGCGCATTGTCTCTTCCAGCAGTTTTTTTTTCTCGAAACTTATACAGTTGTTTCCCTCACTATAACTTATCTTTCTACTTCTATTACTTTGCCAAACGTCAAAAAGGTCAAGTAATTAGGCGAACAGCCGTCCGCCATGTCCTTAAGACTTATCAAGTTCAAGAAAAACTGACAAAAATTGCTAACTATAAATTAAAGCATCTCAATCAATTGAATCAATTGAATCAATTGAATCAATTAAATTAAAATCAACTCGAACCAATCCAACCTAAAACTAAAACGAATGCATACCACACACTTCTATCATTTCACTGCCAATAGGAAGGAACATAATGAAAAGCTTAGGCTTCTTTCGCCAAAAAGGGTTTAATGGTAGTGACACGAAAATATATCGTTAGGCCTATCCAAAGCAGAGATAAAATAAGTTCTTCAAACAATCTTCAATATCTTTGAGAATTGATTATTATCCTAGTGTATATACGTGAAAACGAAACAAACATTCACACTTCCTCTCCTGACATGGCACATTTACGTTCATTTCGACCTTTTTTTCTTGGCATTCATGTTAAGAACGTCCAACGTCTTTCAACCAACGACCGGTGAAGTGGTCGATCCTTTCCCCATTTCACCGATAACCTCCGAACCATGTTAAACCATGTCCTCCGAAGAACGAGCTTAAAAGGGATGGAAAAGGCTAATAATACGCATCATCAGCTCGATCAATATTCTGTACAAGAAGTACCGCCCATAACGCTAAATATGAAAACTATTAGGCAAGAGATGGTTTTGACTATTACTTATCGTGCGTGCTGCTTTAAATATTTGCCTCTGAGTAAATAAGATAAATTGTATGCATGCCATTTTCGCTGCCACAAATGCATCATTTCTGGACGCAAACGCTATGCCGAATCCTGTATTGATAGGTAAGTATTGAAAAACTTTTTGGATGCTCTGTGTACAACGCGTTTCGCAAACGAACGACTGAGCTTGTGATGTAATAACACCGCTGGAAATATGTATGTTTAGCATTACTGTTCATCATACTCTTCTCTGTACTAGTAGTTTCATTCCTCTGTTAGCTGCTGCTTGTATACATAAGAAGTTGTCTAAAATTCGTATTAACATGGTATAGTAGGCATGTAAATAGCTTTTTTCTCCATTAAAACCCCACACCTTCCAACTCTTGGCGATCCTCGCGAATTATTATTTTCTTAGTTACCGAAATCAGAACACCCATATGTGCTTTGTAGCTTCCTTCTCATTCTCGCTCGCTTCATCCTCATTGGCTGCTTTCTCGTGTCCTTTGCAGTGTTAAAAGTTTCCTTTGTTATTGAGTTTGCAGAAACGTAGAATGTGACTTTGAAGAATACATCGTTAGAATTGATTTAAATATTTGTCTACTATTTGTTTTCATATAAATATTTTATACAAGTGCGTAAGTAGATACTTCTATATGTAATTTTAGATTTTGTACATACTTCCACTGTACTGGGTGCATTATTTCTTACTCTTTTTGTGATTGAATGTTGAAGATGTGAAGAAGATCAGTAATAAAATATTATAGGTGATTGTATTGTTTCAAAATCCGATAGCTCTGACATTCCAACAGTTCTCAGCAGTCGAAGAGGCTTTACTCAATCCGTATTTGTTCCTATGCTCGTTTGCGATACAACACGAGATTTATGTTCCTTTCTAATCATTGATTTTTTTAATCGTTTTCTTGTCAGTTGAAGTTGTATAACCGTGAGCGTTTTATAATTGCATGTAATTTATATTATTATCAAATTGATCTCAAATAGTATTGTGAACATTGGGTTTCTTATATTGATTCGGTACGCTTGTTTTGCAGCTTGCATGGCTATAGACCTGACTGGTCTCCTCATTCGGGACGATTTTTTTTTAATAAGGAGTATATTTATACGTAACACAAGTATGTCTGTATATATGTTTTAATTCATATACACAATATCGATCTACAAAAATAGAAAATTCTGCAGACTCGCTGTTGGGTTTAGTTTTAAAGCTAGAACTGTACTTTACAAATTGTATGTATTCATATACATGTATAGTAGGACTCCCTGGTTTTATGATTTTTCGACATACTTTTTAGAAGTTTTTGCTCTGCTTGAAAGGATGTTTCAATTAACTGTGTAAAGGTATTTTATTATGTCTAAAAGATTGCATTCAGTTCCGAACAACAAGTTCTTTTCAATTACAAGAGAAGAAAAATAAATATTGTCGGGTTATTTTGAAGTTCATTGCGTACGAGACGTACTGTTATTTGAATAAATCTAGTACTCAAATATTTAAAATAATCAGTTGCATATCCGATGACAGGCAGGTTTGAAAGGATTATAGAAATACAAATATTCTTATAAGCTTTCACTTATGCAAATGAAGACAATAACCTCATATTAGGCAACAAAATTATATGACAAAACATATCTAACTTTAAGAAAATTACATTAATCAATTTTCTTCATTTAATCATTCTATACGTCATGGGTCTCCCTATTTCGCGTAGTAACCCACATGTCTGTCATATAGTGATCGGTCTAACAAACAGTTCTTTTGCATATTTTGTTTCCTACAATAAATAAAATGATTTTAATATTTCACGTTACATGATCATCGAAACGCATGTTTTTATTACTGCTACTTCCAAGATCTTTGCCGTTAGTGAAAAGGATGAAAATAAAAAAAAAATCTATTGAAATTGGTCAAGTTGAATGCTATTTGTGGAAAGGAATTTTAAAGGTAGTGATCGATAGTGTTCAAGACGTTTTTAACAGATTAAACTTTTGCATAATGTGATTCTCGTAGATTTATGCCATTAGCCAGTCGTCGTAGTTTGTTTCGTGCAAATCTGATCCGTTCATAATCGTGGCATACACCACCTTGCAATATTAAAATGAAAAAAAATCTCTACAGTTTGACTTAAACTGTTTGTTAAATGGATACAAAATGTGCGATTTAAAAGGCTTTTCTTCTCTGTTAAAAAGGGTGTTTTCGATAAGATTTGACGTGTCTTTGTTCGATTTGTTTCTATGTGCAGAGATAAAATATAATATGTTTGCCGATAACTTTTATTCATGGTTTTGCTTCACCCTTGCTTTTTATCCTATGTTTATTTATATATTATATGTAAATACGTAAAAAAGCTTAATATCTACTGCGACAAAATTGGTTCAAACAAGAAACATTTCTACAACCATCGAAAGATCTTCCGTACTTTGTTTTTGTTTTCTTCTGTTTTACAACAAAAACGTACGCGACGAAACAATAATAAAAATCTAAAGTTTTCGACATTAGTCGTTCGTCTCGCTACTTTTACGGACGTTTCCTGTTTATCTGCAAGAGGTTTTCTTCAAATTTCATCTCAAATTATCGTCTGTTAAATTTAGCATTAATTTCATTCTGTATATTTAACGTGTTTGTTTATTTAATTTAATTTTTTGTTCACAAAACCTTCCCATCGTCAAACGGAAACACGGTTATGCGATAAATGAAAATTATTATTCCAAAAGGAATTTCAACGCAATAAAATATGGTTTTGTTTTTACTACTGATGGCACTATGTTGCTTGATTATTTTTACTTACTAACTGGTTGAATTAGTCTCTATTTTTGTTTTGTTTAAAACACCGTACTGTTACATATATCAGGATGTTATTTCAGGATGTTGTCAGATTTGACCACCAAATGGCAGTATCCAAAATATTTCGTGATCTATTCTCTTCAATTCAACTATAATCCTGCGCTGTATACGAGTTCTGAGCAAGTTTTTTGCGTCTACTGAAACAACACATTGTATAGAGTGATTGAATTAGACAAACTAAGAAAATAACGAATCTGGTGCGATCTTTTAATCAAACCAATTGCCTTTGTTTTGACAACTTGTTGATTTTTCATTTAAAATTGACTTCATACAATGGATTTTGCGATGTTGATATGTGTTTATGCCCGCTCTATACATGGTTTTTACTTTTCTATATGAAACGGTTGTATGAATTTTTATCTTATGTTTTATTTTCCGTACCGACTTTCGTAACAGAAATAAAAAGCCACCCTGCTGTAAATTGCTTTCGGAATTTTGTTACTTGTCATATGACTTGGGAAAACATAATAGCAGAACTATGAACGTATAATGTTAACGTTGGTGATTTAATCTTCATTTTGCACTTTCCGATATTCTGATCAACATCCAAGCCAATGATATTGATCGACTTGGCTGAGAAGGAATTTTGGATAGCTTGTTGTCTGAACATACAGAACTGAAGTGTCACGAAAAGCACTGTTTTCAACTTTCTCATAGTACAAGCAGTTTTTTAAAAACGGAGTCTTGAACTGGTAAAATTACACAATAATAAAAATACAAATAACAGTGAATAAAAATTCACAAGGATAAAAAATAAAACGAAAAAAAAAATTTATCATCAATACGTAATTCTGACTTTGCATAATCTCTAATCTTATTTGGATAAAACAAACAGTCTAAGCGTAAATAAAACGTAAATTGTAAAATGTAAAAGCGTATTAAATTTCAGCTTTTATTTGTGCCGGTAAACCTACACTAAATCTATAACTATGCTGCAAAAAACTGCTAAGGAACTGCTTTAGTACTGCAGAGTGTACACATCAACACGGTACTTGACAACTTCTAGATGTGTAAAACCGTTTGGCGAGCCAAAATAAGACAGCATAAAGAAACACCCGGTTAGCACAGCAGGATGCTCCTTTCTATGTGGGATAGCATATGCTATTACTTAGAACATTGAGTCCAATCCGGGAGCATTCATCTCTACACTAAATCGTTTAATCCACAGAACGATCAAATTATTGATTTGAGAAGGAACTTTGATCAATTTAGTTCTTATCCGTGAGATGTGAACGTTATTATTACTTTACTTAGTTACGGGTTTTTTGTCTAATAACGAAGATTTTATTGTTCCTCTCTTTCATATCTATTCATTCTAACTTGTATGAACCATTGGACTGCATGTGTAGGACTGAAACAGTAATTTTTCATTTTACTTTTTTTTGTAAGGTACACCAAACGTTTTCTTCACCGCGTGCGGTACCTTCTGACACATCTTTATGTATTGAGATAGATTTAAATTAAATATCTTACTGCCGTTTGATAGTATAGTACGGTACTGTTAGTACATTACCGGTCGCATTTCTCTAATTACGCTTTGCTGTGCTTGGCGAACATTGGGCGACAACCTTTATTCATCGCATTCTGTTTGTCCTAAAATCGTTGCAATATTTCTATTAATAGATGTATAAATGTAAAATGTAAGGCAAAAAATATTTTTTTTCAATTATAAAATATTTTGCTTTGGGTTCGATTTTTCTATACCTTATGAAAAACGGGTTTTGTTGTTTGTTTTCGTGTGAAATTTCTTATGTTGTTCTTTACCGAGACTTTATGCATAATTCTATTTTGTGTTTTTTATATAAAAAAATGCATTTCTATTTTTTGTTTCGCCGGAAGCCATTGAATTCATGTTTGGCTATCTATAATTTATAATGACATCTAATGACCTTTCTGTATGCTACAATCTTTAGCCAATAATGTGTCTTTTGAACGATTGGTATTTGAAACATTCTTAATAATGTCATTTATTATAAACACTGCAAATGCACACAACTGTGACACGGCAAATAACGAATATATTTCATTCTTTAAATAAACAAAACTTTTTCAAACGTATTAAACTTCAACCTAATTTTTTTTCGGAAATAATTGGATAATTTCATTGTGTGGAATCGAAATTTTTTATCAAAACTGTTTGATACCAATTAAAGAAAATCATTATACGTTAAACAACAATTTAAAACTGTTACTCTAAATGTGTTCATATTATGTTAAAATATGGCATCTAAATATTGCATTCCAACATCGTGTCGGCGTTTGGATTATCAGTTATTTCGCAGTATTGAACACAAAAAATACCTTCTTCGAGATTCTTTCGCAAGAACACACGTATTATTCAAACAAATTTTCAAACAAAAACTGCTCGAAAAAATCATGTTATACGAGATTCACAGAAACAAAAGAACATAATTCTGCAATATTAAAATTTAGTTGCCTTATCGTAGAATGTACGAAAACTAAACAGTAATTTACTACAATTCGTAAGCAAGTTGGATTCGTAAGCGCCGCATCTTTATTGTTCGGTCTTTTTAAAGAAATATGCTTATTTTTTCAGATTATTCCAATCACATATGTTTGAAGCCTTTGCCGAATTGCACATTGTGCATTAAGATTTGCCAAATTCAAGGAAAACCATTAACGATTTGTTGCATGTACCGAAGCACTCAAGGCAAGTGTGTAGTATATTGTCGTATACAACACGGACATGTTTGGCTTTGAAAAATAGCACAAAGCGGGAATCCATATATCAGTACCCGTCAAAATGTTGAGAGATTTGTCCGATTCAAAATGAATCAAACAGATAGAAACTAATGCTACTGTAATTGAGAGTTCGATTGCGCAACCACCATTTAATTTTTTTTTTTGTCTTCCAATCTAGGTTAATTCATACACAAGGAAAACTATAATCCATGTTATTATGACACGCTACGAAAAAAAAGCTTATAGCCATTTGGTCATGAGAGAATATACTTAATCTATTTTTGTCCACGAGAAATCGATTATGTTCAAAAGGAGCAGACTGTTGCTTTAAAAATAATTGTATCAAATAAAGTTTCTGAGTCCAGATATTGAAGGTTATGTACAGACGATATGCTTCTTTTGCTCCATTCTTAATGTGAATTCCACTTTCGATTCAAAAGTGGCTTAAAATAATGCCATAAATTAGTACAAACATCAAACTGGTATATATTCGATAATGAAAAACAAACTTGCACCACACTTGTCTTGTCATTTAATACAATTTAACCCTGCATACTTCTTTGACAAATCTAACTCGTGTTGAAATGTTTGACTTCAAGTGAACAGTTCAAGCGTACCTCGTGGAATGATATTTGGCGAAAAATTGAACACCAAACTGAAAATATTAAAACAAGTATTGCTCACAATTCCTAATTTCGCGGTACAATCTTACGTTACTAATGAGCAAATAGCAATACGGCCTGACCGTTCTTCATGAATAAAAACCGTGGAAAAAATACGTCTAGCAATACGATTTACCGTCCGCTTAATCCCACACTCGATTTAAGTGCGAAACGTAAAGAAGCATATCGGCTCTACAAAGCCTAATGATGTGTAGCGAATAAAAAAAAACGCAAGCAATATACGGTTAAACATATAGAAACAAATACTGCTAGAAAGTTTTAAAATGAAAACGAAGAGACCGATACAATTTCACAGTAAGTGTTAGTCTCGATTGCAGTTTGTTGGTGGGAAAAATCTATCGAATAGAGAAATACATTGTTTACTGGTGGACTGTTTTAACTAACAATGAGCTCCATTGCAAGGAATCGCACGGTCACATTTCAAACATTACAGTACTACAAAAAAATCACAAAAAATGTCTTTCTGTATAAGTAAAAACAAAACATACAGGAACAAATCCCGTGCGGACCGGGATGCAGTAAAAAATATGTGTTTCTTTTTAAAACTAGCCAAATGGCGAAAAAACTTCGTCATTTCATCTTAAAAATTACTTCGAAAGGCAAATACGTAAAACTAAAAAAAAAGAAACATGGAACATGGATCAGGAAAACAAACAAAAAATCTGCCAACAACACAACCATAGAATTCTTAACAGTAAATAATAAAATAAGGAGGAACGATGCTCTTTGCAAAACGGTACCATTCCATGTTTGCTGAATTAGTGTTTTTATGTTGTGCCATTTTGTAGTGTTTGCAGTGCAGTACCTTGTTTTTAGAAAAATTGTATTGCTGTTTAAACTTTTGCTCTAGTGTAAAAAGATTTTTGCAATTCAATTTCTCTTTCCTCTCACTCTTTTAATCTTGTCGTGATTAGTTTTTCTCCATTGTATATGATTTGTAATTTTCCGTCCAAAAAATATATCGATAATAACACACTTCAGTTTTCCAATACTTTGAAAAGCCTATTTTTCTGTTATCCAACATTTTTTCCTCTGTTCTTTTTACGTACAGTTCCATCGTCGGGTTGCTCCTCCTAAAACCATGCATCAAACCATTTTTTTGCATCAAATTATAGTTCCTATGACAAATTTACAAACCCGAGCCGTTTGTTGGAAGCTTTTCTTCTTTGCTTGCATCTTGAACTTCTTGCTAGAAAGGATCTCTTTAATGTCGAATCTGATAAAATATCTATCCAAGTGAAAAAGACAAAACATCACCATTTCAATACTATTTACAACATGTTGCTATGTTTGGACTTGTCCAAAAGTGTAATTCCTTTTGTACGGCAACTTTCATAAATGTAGAGCTACATTTGAGCGCATAAATGCGAAATATTTGTTGTGTTATGATAATGCACGCTCTTTGTGTGTGGATGGTCGCCGATAGTGCACTATTTACGATTTATGCATTATATAATCTTTTCGTCTATACACTTTTCACGCTGTAAATATATTATAGTTGAGGCGATTCTTATAAATTTAGGAAACCCCACGGTACGGCCTTGTTTCAACCAAATACGGCCTTAAAACTTGCGCATGAGTGTTGCCAATGTTTCACTACATAGATGTAAAAACAAGAACAGAGATCATATATTGTTGTCATCTTCAAATAATAAATATCGAATAATATAACATACAAATTACAGACGCGCAAAACATTACCTACGATGAACACAAACAATTAAAATAATAATAATCCTTGCTCTATAAATTAATAATATCATTCCTCCATCGTGTTGAAACATAAAAACAAGCTATTCGCTGTTGTTTGCAAATAATGGGTGAACCGCTCTGAAGAATGGTATTAGTTGCTACCGGCGAATCAATCGCTAATTCGAAAACGTACTATAAGCAATATCGCGACATAAAAATCATGCCCCGAAAGCTCGATGGATCCCAATGTTCTTATCGTTATTGGATTGTTGCGTATGCCAATGGAGGACTTGATTGAAACGTCCTGTGTTTGTATATCTGTAGTAAGCGACGAACTTGCTCACATCACGACGGATCTGAAGCTTTGCCGCACTTGTTATACACGCCGTGAAATGATGGATATCATAAACAAACTTATTAGTAGAACAATATGTTACTCACGCACGTGGTAAGCGAGAAGACTAACGTGCACAAGGATCAACATTTTTTGGAAGAGAAGGTGTGCACAAGATGCCTTAGTAATTAGGTTTCAATATTCTTGCGCCCGCTATTGATCACTGAATATAGAGTGTATTCAGGACAAGGACATGATGATTATTTTTGGCTAAAGTTACCACATATCCCTCGGAGGTGATTTTAAGTCCACAGCAACGAGATACCTGTAACGCAAAAAAGATCATATTTTTAAGATATTTTCGAGAACCGAACCAACAACTGTAGTGCCCACGGCAGACTGTATCGCTTGCAACAAGTTCGGTCCCAAAAAGCTGTATGGTAATGTTTGGTAAACTAACTTTAGCTTCCAACAACAGGAAATGGGGAACGTGGCAATTTGACCATAAAAAGTTCACGGTGTAAATAGCTATCCATAAGCTTACCTTCACATAAGGACACTCAAACTCCGACTGCAAGTGTCCATCCTTCGAATAGCACGCCACGTGGAAGCGATTACCGTGAGAATCACCAATCAGTACATCTCCCGCATCAGATATATCGATACCATTCGGAAAGCAGGTGATTTTTTCACTGCCGATACGATACTTAAACGTACCATCCTCCGCGAATACGGCCACGCAATGTCCCTTGAAATCACACACGAAGAAATCCGTTCCTATGATAGAGTTACAGAAGTGTAAAAGAAAAAAATCAGATCATTTGTTAAAATCAGAGTAGTTTTGCAAAAAATATATATATATAAGCACCAAAGCGACTAACATACCGTTGATAGCGATATCGGAAGGTTCACGCATAAAGTCGCTACAGTCGAACCAGTGTATCAGATTTCCATCCTCACATATTATAAACACGGTCGGCGAGACACTGTCTACTGCTACAATCAATCCCTTGTTTGTAACGGCCAAGCCGGCAACGATGTCAATATATCTGGACGAACGGAAAAACAATAGTCATTAACCATGGAATATACCATCCGAAAGCATGAAACAAGCAACCCGAACAAATGACCCAAAAGCCTTTATCCCACCTGATGGCGATCTTCTTGATGAAATGGCCGTTTTTGGAAAATATCTGCATCCTGGAACGCTCATTGCCCCGATCACACACAACAAACTTGGCACTGGTACGCATGACGGCCACCTTGCGCGGATAAAACAATTGACCCTCCTCCTTGCCCGGTACGCCGAACGAAAACTTGAATGTTCCGTTCTTTTCGAAAATCTCGATGCGATGATTGTTCGTATCGGCCACAACGATTTCCTCGTCTACGCCCAAACAGAAGCCGTGCGGCGAATTGAACTGGCCCTTCGTTTGACCAAGTGAACCGAATTTCGTCCGAATCTGCATCGGCGTGGCCTTTGTACGCCCATTCACACACATCGATGGCTGGAAGCGACTCATTGCCATATCGCTACCGGCACCATTCATGCCGGGACCATCGATATTCGGCATGTTCGGTGGAACGGGCAGGATAGGAGATGTCGAGCCCGGCAGCACGCCAGGGAAATCATTCATCATCGGTACATTGTCCAGGCTCGGGTGGGGCGTTAGCATCGCACCATTGCTCATGTCTTGACCGCCCATGGAAGAATACTTGGCCAGTGCCTGGATAGCGTGCTGATTGCCAGAAATCAAATCGGCCAGCGTGAAGTTCGGCGTTGCTCCAGCGGTTGATACCGTCGCCGAATTGTTGTTGACAACCGGTACGATCGAATCGGTCATATCGTTCGCGGATGATTCACCAGCCAAGTTTGCCAAACGATGCAGATTATACTCGGCAATGCTGGACAGGCCGGGAATGGTCGGAGGACCCGCACCAACCACTACGCCCGGTGATGGTGTGCCACCAGTTAGAGCATTCGACGCGCCGGAAATCGTTCCTGCACCAGCTGCTGGTTCTGGAGTCAGCACATTCGGCAGTATGTAAGCAGTGCCAAGCGTCGAAATGTCACCGTCGAAAGACGATTGCATTGAGGTCGGTAGCGAAATCGGGCTGCTGGCCGTTACCGATGCAGTTAGCGGACCCTGACTCAGCCCACAACTTCCATTACCTGGTTGATGGTGCGTATCGGAAACCATTATCGGCACGCCGGGAAGCGTAGGGGATGGTGTGGTCTCGTTTAAATTGGCCGGCAGGCAGGATTCTGTACGAAATTTGCCAAACAGCTCCGGTACGAGCTGCTCGAATTTTTCGTAGTTGCTTTGAAACTCGATCGAGAATTTCACTTCACCCTTTGGAGCAGTGCCCATCACCTGGTTCAATTGGGCACATATCATACTCTTAAGGCTCAACAGCTCCGGCCCATTTGCCTGATCCAGCACCTTACGGGCGTACTTAGTGGCGACTTCGATTTTATCCACTGATTTCGCCACATTATCGTACAGATCCATTATTTTCAGCTCACGCTCGGAATGCAGCTTTTCCAAATTTTTCAAAGCATCCTCCTTGCATTGCTCGAGCACCGCCTTAAAGCTCTGGAATGACTCGTTAATAAGTCCACGTGCCGTCTCATACTGGCTCTGTAGATCGTGCAGTGACGATTCTAGCTTGGTTGTCGCTTGATTGCAGCACTCGATTTTGGACTTCGCTTCCCGCATCGAGCACTCTAGCTCCTGGCGCATCGGTTTCTCGGCCTCACTGATGATATGGTAGTTGTGATCATTCCCTTTGTGCTCGCCGATCAAACATTCGTTGCATACCGGCGTGGAACAGTTGAAACAGTAATATTTCAAGTTTTCCGTAGCGTGCACCGAACAGTAGAGCGGCTTGTGGATGGCCACTTTCTCGGACGACTTGCGCAAATCCTCCAGTTGAACAACCTTATGATCCTCGAAGCAGCGCATATGCTGATGCGCGTACTCGCAACTGTCGCACAGGAAGTTGGCACAGTCATTGCAGCGAGATATGGCCATCTCCTTACTCTTGCACGAGGTGCACGCCAGCAATGCTGGTTCGATCGTTGACAAATCAAGCACATTGCTCAAAATGTAATCCTGATGCAGTCCTGCCGCACCTTTCGGACCGATCGGGGTTGATTGTTTGCAAATGGTGCAAACGATCGTACTACCATTTCCGCCTTCCAGATTCTTATCGCCGGAACCATCTGCCAACAGCTTGTCCAGGCAGCTCTCGCAAAACACATGCAAACATGACAGCACACGAGGCGAAGTGAATTTGTTTCTAAAAAAGGAACAATTTTGATTCATGAAATTAGTTCCAAGGATATTATCAGCATCTTACGACACAAATGGACTAACAACTAGCAACTAAACTAAGATACTTGTGAAGCCACTTACTTGCAAAGGGTGCAGTCCTGTTCCAGTAGATCGGACAGAGAACTGTTATCGAGTTGAAAATCACTACCAGAGCTCCCATTCTCGCTCAACGCACTGTTGCCCACTTTCTCCAATTCCATCAAATCGTCCAACTTGAACACCTGCCCAACTTGGAACGGAAACATGCTGCTGCTGGTACTGCCGCCGTTGCTGCAAACACTGCTGCTGCTGTTCGGCGATGGTCCTCCGATCAGCTTCGGCACGAGTTGATCCGAACGGGGAGACACCGACACGGCGACGCTAGGTGCCGTTTGCTGTAAAATCGTAACAGCGGCCGAGCTCGTAAGGGCCGTAGACGAAACCGGACTGGAATCCGCTGGTATACCGGGTGTCGTACGTTCCACTGCACCAGCGACCAACTCCGGTGAGGCAGAGGCTACCGAAACAACCATCGATTGGATAGTGGACCCAATCGAAGCGGATGTAGAGGAAACCGTCACCTCCCCAGCAACCGATGAAGTCGATACTGCCGAAGATCCACCGGAAGATGAAGTCGCCGACGAAACTAGCGAACTATCGCTACCGTTCGCACTACCACCGGATTTACTAGTCGAGAAAGAGTGCATTTCAGCAAGCGTCATATTAGCTTCACAAAATCACAACCTCCACCACAAGTAGTACGGCCAACGGTCCCTTCTACCACTGCACTGCTGTAACCACCACCGCAATGTAATCACTGACGCAAGAGTTCTGGGATTGGTTCTGCAATCAGCCGAAACTGAAGATTCGTGCGTTGACTGTTCAAAAAGCTTACTTGATGGCAACGAAAAACACCAGCGCTATTGCTGGGAAACTTCTCTGTGTTCAGAAGCTTTACACACTACTTCAAATCGAAGTAGCTAGTGACGTTGCTGTGGTAGCGTGATATTTTTAACCGTTCAGGATATGCGTGTTTTGTCGGCCTACTGCTGGATGTTACAGTCGATGAAGGTTTTTTTAAATCTTTGGTACAGGTTAAAACGTTGTCCAAATGGCTGCGCTTCCTTCCTTTACAACACACAAGTTGAGTTCTCTGTGCTCTCTCTTTCTTATTAGGCCTACTGTTTTGCTGGTTTATGTGCAGTTCAGCCCAAAATCTGTCAAATGGAATAAACATAAAAACAGGATTAACTTTTGAATTGTGTAGTTGTATATTACTGAAATAATAATAATTCGCCCATTTACAACTCCAATAAGCATATTGATTAATATAATCGTAGCACAAGAAGGAATCTGATAGCACTTTAACGTCGAAAGTTATGGTGAACAATAAACTACCATTGGAAGGTGGTTACATAACTTCCGGAGCTGGATTTTTCGTAGGTTCTGAGGCAAAGAATTAGACAGTTTGCCGATAGCAGCGGATATAAAATCTTCGCCTAATGGCCTGCTCATTTACATAAATGCCCAAAATTGGAATATTTTGTCACAAAAGCTATAAAAATGATGTCCATTCCACCTATGGAAACCTTAATCTTACAATAAGAAACACTCCAACGAAAAGCTCTCGCAAAATTTTTTCACAACCAATCATGCCTACTGTTCGAAATCTATACAACCCCTTGTAGAGTGTTTTGCCACTTTCCTTCAGGTCGCGACATTCACATCGATTCGGACGAAATACGAACATTTTCCCTCTTACACGTGACCTTTATCCTTGCCATTACTTTTCTATCAAGTACCCCGTCATTATGCGTCATGCTTCTTCTTGAAATATATATCAGTGCCTTATAGAACTGTCGGTTCCAAGGAAACAAATAGGACCCAAAAAGCTGTACAACTTGAATAATGTTTTCCAATTTTCCATGAACGGAATGCGAAAAATGCTTTCTTCAATTAAATAACGATGTCCATTGAAAAGCAGATGTACAATCGATTTACAAAGCAAGGCTTAGCAATACTACCGATTTGGACTGTTTACAAATGTATATGGCACTAAGTTACTATTTTCCACAGAGATTTCACAAGAACCAGTTTCAAAGAGACTCCCTATGAAGATAATCTCTACTACAATATAGTTTTTAACTTACCCGTCCTGAAATCGTGACTGTAGAAGAATTCAAAGGAGGAGCAATACGGAATAGAATAAAAGGATTCATCCAATCAGAACACAATTGTTTCCTGATCAAGAAGCCAATGTACGCTTACAAGCATAACAACAAGACTTCTTCTTATTATTTGGTGTAACGACATACTTGGTCATGCCTACCATTTCTGGCTTACTAATTAGACTTATTAATTACCAAGTATTTGGATAGTTAGTCCTCACTACGGAGGAACGGCCCGGGTGGGATTCGAACCGCCGTACTCCGGCACCGGCAGGCCATCGGACCGCCCAACATACATCTCCTCCGATAACAACATGAACAAGTGGTAAAAATATGCGCCACTTACAGCATATGACTATGCACCTCCATATGAAAAGCCGTAAATCAAAATTAATCTGAACTGATATAATTATGTCGTATGAAAAATAAAAAACCTTTTAACCAACAGTTTCCTTGCATAAACGTTACATAATTTTAGCAAAAACATAGTATTGATTAAAATGTTAACTACAACAAAAAATGTTTAATGACAAACATTCAACCAAATCCGCTTTTATTTTTTAACTGATACTGATATTTGTGGGATTTTTTACTGTAAGCAATACTCGAAAGGATTACCGAATGTTATTGGTATGTGTGACACACTAATACCAATACCAGCATATCTCCACCATCCGACCGGAATGGCAAGCTTTGGACATGTTCCGCAAGCTAGGGGGAAAATTGCATAACACCCCCATTCGAATCATGGGCTGCTACGAACGGAAGAGACACAACCCACGTTACATGCGAGACTCTCTCGCGAATGTAGGCGAAGGTAAAGGTTACAACTGGAGAAAATTGGCAAACACACCCTAAATGCTAGAAGTTGTAATAGGTAATATCCTTTTTGCAATGACTTTCATTTTGGTAAATATACTATCACGGCACTGTACTGTTAAGCATAGAAGCTGTGGAGCATAGAAGTAGAACCAATTCAGTTCCAATTGATGCATCGATAAATTGGTTTTAAATTGTTTAATTCTTTTCCACAGATACACATACACACACACATATCATTTATCACTCAAAATCCAACGCATATACTGACCAGACCCTGACTGGTATCAAAAATCGATTTCCTTCTGTTTAGTTTCAATCAATAAAAGCGAAACACGAGCGAAAATAGGAACACTTATCATGTATGGATTACATAAAATGTTCAACGTTTCTGCACCAGCCTCAATCACATTTTGTGTATCACTATCGATTGTTCTCCAGACGCACTTTCTACGCGGATTTTCACACAGAAAAAGAATTAATTCTTTTATGTCACAAAATTGCTTTTGCTTAAGGTTTGCTTAAGGTTGCCAGTTCGTTGTCTTCAGACATTACATAAAGCACTTCAACTTTTCCCAGTTCAGCTTTTTTTTGTTACACCAGTCTCAGAACAAGGACCAAGTAATGGCATTCACGTACCACGATATCACGGTAGGACGATGACGACAGTTCGTCTGCTACTGCTGCTGTTTGATCCTAGTGGCTGCTGCCGTCTGTGCTAGCAACTGAGCGAGTGAAGTAGAAAAAAGCGTCTACTACCCTTCGGTGTTACGTGGGCCGTGAGCATTGAAATGTTCGAAACCAGAGAAAGAGAGCGAAAAATCTACCGTTCTGCGTCGCCGTTGCATGTAAACACACGCGGTGCATATAACGCATCCACCAACCATCCGTACCACCAACGAGTGTGGTGGCAGCAAGGGGGCTTGGAGCAAGCGAGTTACAGAACGGAACGCGCGTGGTTTGCTGCGATGACATGACTTTGGGAGAATAAGGAGATGCTCGATCTGCTCCATTAAAAAATCCCAACTGAGAGGAAAACATTATACGAGTAGCAGGTGAGCAACCAATGAAGGCGCGTGAGGAAGCGATGTTTCGCTTGCCAACTAGCTGGACACTGCATTTTTGGATGCTTTTGAGAAGGATACGTGAAACAATTAGACAAAGGGGGAATGCGAAAACGTGATAGAGTGCACATGAATGTTTCGCCTCCAGTGAGGGAATTGAAACGTTCGAACGTAAAGTTAATGCATCTGCAGCACAGCATCGTCTTGCCCTTGAATAGTTCAAACAAAAAGGAACATGAATTAAAAAAAGAAACGTGCAAAAAATTAGTTACATTATTAATCGCCACTACCAAATGTCATGTGGTAAAATAATAACACTAATTGCACACCCTATCACACACATGCACAGGTAGGAACCATCCATATAGGTATACATTCTGGTTTGGGTATTTTTCCCTTCGGGTGGTAGACAGTACTATTTTTAATTCAGCATGCCATTTAACGGGTGCCACACTGATGTGTATACGGGCCGAGAAAAGCTGGCGGTAGAAAACAAATCCGTTCTTCCACGTTTGTTTGTGTGGCAGGAACCGCGTGATTATGTTGTAATCATAATTTCAAAATATATTTGTCCTGTGTGCGAATATACAGAACCAGTTTTTGGGGCGAAACACGAAACAACATAACCTTACTTTGTAATGAAACAGCACTTTGATTATGTATTCAAAATTAGATACGTTCGTTTAGAACGGACCGTCGCGTTGCTATTTACAAACTGTTTTATACATACACGTAGAAAATCTATTATTTTCTAAATTATAAACTATCGCTATGCTCAAAAGATCCACATGGTCGCAGGTTTCACTCTTGCTCTATGCTGATGTGCGCATTAGAAGTTTTTCGCCCTTTTCTTGTTCCAATCGCACGGTCTGCTTATTGGTTGCGAGATTCGCGCGGAGCACCAAATTCACGCAAAATTCTCGCATACCATCGTATCACATCGCGGATCACAGGTTCGCGCACACAATGATACATGCACATACGCGTGCGGTGAAGTGCGCGCGCTGTCAGTGGAGCACATTTCGGACAAACGCACCACAGCATCATCATCATCATCATCACCATCGCCCGATGAGTTGGTTGGAAAGAATAGTAACCACAGAACGCACAGACGCACGACCGTCACACCTACCCTCCTGGCACACACCTTTTCCAATACGCTACGCTTGGCAACCCACAGCAGAACGCGCGTGCGGCGTAAACAGCGACCGCGAAGGGAAAGGTGTGCAACGAATTACTGCGACAATTTAAAGCGTATAATACGAGTTCCTCCTAGGACAGGCTTTTGCAAACCATACCTCCTCCCTGTTCTTTTAGCACTTTGCAAATATTCGACCATAGAAACCCGTACTACGAAATCAACACCACGGTGGGACACTTCATGCTAGAGCATTAGGCAATAGCACGAAAGGGCATCTAAACCTAGTAGCGCCCGACTAGAAGATTAAATCGATATCAATCGGACGGGAACCTTCTACCCCCCCAACCACCACACTACTGCCCACTGCGACAACACGATCAATAGAATGCAGGAAAAAAGATACACATAACCACCTAGTCGCAGCTTTAATCACGACACACACGCACACATCATTTGCACTACCCGTTGGACGGGACCCGAAATATGAAATAGCGAATCCGAACGATTTTTTCACTTCAGAACTCACACTTCCGGTGGGCTGGATGTGATGGAAGAAGGTGAAGCTGTGATTTGTTTTCCCCCTTAGTACTGAAAATTCTCACTTCAAACGCCCGGAAAATGTGATTGCATCACCATCCAGTACGCACCGTCCGGCCAATCACTACGCGAATCGAGAAAATCGTGGCAATAGGCACGAGTTGCTACGGTTTTATGCAAAACGGAAGACCAATTTACCTGCATCCTGAAGTTGCGGTGAAAAAATCCCGACCGTGTAAAATCTGAACCTCCTGTGTCACTCTGCCCTGCTTCTTGGTTGCTTCGGCGCACTGATCGTCTGGGCAGACTCGTTGATGTACACCTTCGTTGACAACCAAGCAAAACAAATTGGTTTGACGTTTCAGCTCGAGAAGTAGGTGATGGAATTTTCAGAATATATAAATATATTTATAGTTTTTGTGGCAAAATACAAAAACTAGAAGTTTTCTCAAAATTACGCACAAAAATTGACTTTTTTTTTCAATCTATAGGCCAACACAGGAACGGGAATATTTCGATTGTTTGCCGGCGCAGCTGAAAACCCTACAAAGTCATGGTGAATATTGCACATGAACCTCTATAAACCTTGTTGTAAACAATCAGCTCATATCAACACAACAATAAACTGCGATTCTCGGCATAATTCATTGTAATTTTCTCAAAAAAAACTCAACATTTCCACAAAATAAATACACAAATTCATTACGCACCGAAGATAAAACGTTCATAGTACATAGGTTATTGAAACCAGACGTTAATATCTGTTCTCTACGCATTCCCACAGTTGCCGGTCATATCACGGAGCGAAAAAGTTGATACCAGAAGTTGAAGATAGTCCATTCATATTCCGAAAACACATTACACCATGGCTCACCAATACGGATCGATGCGAAATCTCATGAAGCAAACATGCAACAAAAACGTTGGTAGCAAAATTAACATTTTCAAATGGAGCCAAGAGATGGATTTGCTTGCATTCGGAACGGAGAAAGGTGAAGTTTTTCTTCATCGTTTGAAATGGCAAAAGGTGTGGCAACTGAGCCCACCGGAAGATGGGCTGAAAGTGCGTGGCATTGCATGGCGACCGTGTGAGAAATTCATCGCAATCGGTACTATTCCGTACATGGGACCTGCTGGCCTTGCTGTTGAAATAATGATTTTCCACTCGTTTCAGGCTACAGTAATGGAACCGTTCTTTTGATCGATTTGGAAACGAAGGAAGAAATCCACAGTTTCTCTATAAAGACGGATATTACTTGCCTCAACTGGACAGACAATACGGATGAAATGGCTTCCAATGACGTCAGTTATAGTTCGGTGGTAAGTGTCGCTTGAATGGAACATCAAATGCAACTACAATGCAATCGCTTTCAGACTAGCCACCTCAAATATCTGCCAGAGCTACCGGTACTCAGTTCACTGTCCTCAACAGCCAAACCTTTAAATCCGAATCGGAGCAGCTACTGCACAAAGCACATCCTGAGCATTCTTCTCATCGGTACGACGACCGGACTGGTATACATCTCTGCTCTGGGTATGCTGCCTTGTGGCAGTATCGATGTATTCGCCTCACTCGGGCTTTCTTCCTCATCGGCTGCATGCATCCGAGAGACAAAGATGAGCAACGACTTTAAGCAACTGATCGTAGGGATAGAGCAGAACGAAGCACTGCATGTGGTCGTGCTGGAAAACGATGTAGTGCATAAAAATGCTCCGGCTGTCCTTAATCTGGCCCTAAAGTATGCCCAAACACTGAACACAATGTCGTACATTAACGAAACGATCGACTGTATCGTTGAAGCCTGGGAAACGGTGTTGCTCGAGATGGACAACAAGCTCACAAACTACGCCAAAGACCAACCGGAAGGTTCGATATCGGCCGACTTTCTCGAACTGCTCATGTTCGGTACTGCGTCGCCCTCGCTAGAACAGTTCCTGCTGCGAGATCTCACCGAGAAGGGTCTGCGCAAGCTGGGCTACAGTATCGAGCTGAGCTACGTCACCATCCAGCGATTGGTAGTGAAACCACTCTACACAGCTATCCATGCCGTGTTCTACCATCTGAATACGCTCGATGGGATGCTTCGTAATCGGTTCTACTACGGTACGCTAATGCGCGACACGGCCACGGCTACTGAAGTGCTGCGAAGTTGTGGTGCACTTCAAATTAAGGCCCACGAACTGCAACAAACGATCGATGCGTCCAAGCGCGATTTTAAAATATTCTTCCGCTGGTTGTACGTCGTGATAGTCCGCGTAATGGACGAATCGTTGCAGGAAAATCAACCCACTATCACGCAAAGGGAAATCCACTATCTGGCACAATTCCTGAGCAACTTTGATACGGCGGACACTCAAAATACAACTGCTGCCGACGATGGAAGCAAAAATGTGACGGAATCCCGTAGGAAATTCAATCTCGAGCGAGTGGGTCAGTATCTAGAAGATAAACCACTGGTTTGTCCGATAGAGAACCATGAGGAGAACGGATGGAAAAGGTTGCTGGAGCAGAACGAATGTCTGCGAAAATGTGATGCTATTTATCCGCACTACGAAAACATGTCCCTGATTCAGCAACAAAAAATGCTAAGGAAAGACTTCGATAACCTGTTCGACCAGCCGGGTAAAGTTGTTGGTGCAGACTTCAAACAGAAAAACCTACTTACGGTCCAAACATCCTCGTCCGGTGCGAATGTACGGTCGTTTTCATTCGTTTGCCATCAACGGGATCAACTGACGCTACTCGCAATCCTGCAATCGAACCGGAGCCTGCTACTAACGGAATGTTTTAACGATGGAGGTCTTAAAACCGTGCGACTGCACTTCGAAGAGAAGCCCTACTTTGATCAACGGTTTGATGCATTCGGTACACTCACCTTTCAGCACGTGGAGTTTTACGACGAGGAAACACTTTCACTACTGTTGCGCGCTCAAACATCGAACGACGATCGCGCAACGAGTTGCTACTTTCTTCAGCTTAATCTTGGCACTGTGCGTGAATATTTGGCTACGATGGACACGCGCGGATACATGCAGACACTAACGGAGGATGCTGCGGGTTGTGCGGCCATCAACGTATACACGCTTATCGATGATAGCTCGCTCAAGTTGCTGGAAAGTAGCGATGGATATAAAATTGCCGTTTCTGGTAAACGCAACGTAATAGCGTTACTGTCCGAATCGATGAAAAATGTTCGAATCTACGATATGGATGGACAGAACGAGGAGGATGATATGCTGGATACATCATCGCAGATTAACAGCAGTCTGGAGAACAGCCAGGAATCAGTGCAAACGTGAACATCGACCTTTTTGCCGGATAATAAAATAGTCTAAGAGAACTCCACGTTCATGAACATCGTTATACTAAACGAAAGAAATGCAAGGAGCTGTGTTAAGGATGAAAGTTATGCATGTAGTAGAATCCTAACGCAAAAAACTAACTGAAATCCCATGTAAAAGGAAAAGGTTACCGAATACTTTTTGTGATACATTTGCCAACGAAAAGAAGATCCGCAAACAGATTGTTAGGTGGTTGATTTGTCGTTTATTATGCTCTTCTGTTTACAAAACGACCACAAACGTCTCGCTACGGAACAACCATCAGGATGAGACGCGAATAACCACCGCCACGAAGAATTCGGCATTTACAAACGACGTCCACGTCGACCACCCTTGCGACGGGTGGAATCGGATGGAATGGGCGTCACATCCTCAATGCGTCCGATCTTCATCGACGAACGTGCCAGTGCACGCAGGGCAGACTGTGCACCCGGTCCGGGTGTCTTGGTACGGTTACCACCGGTAGCACGTAGCTTGATGTGCAGCGCCGTGATGCCAAGCGATTTACACTTTTCTGCTACGTCCTGGGCGGCCAACATTGCCGCATACGGTGAAGCTTCGTCACGATCGGCTTTCACCTTCATGCCACCAGTCACCCGGGAGATGGTTTCCTTCCCGGACAGATCCGTCACATGCACGAAGGTGTCGTTGAAGCTGGCGTAGATGTGTGCCACGCCGAATACGACCTCACCATCGCGCACTTGCGGTCCAAGCGAAACTTGGACTTCTTCCTTCACTACTTTATTCTTGCGGGACGGAGCCATAGCTGAAAGATGCTACTCGAATACCCAGCGGAACGTGTATTTCCGGCAAAATCGAAATAGTGCAGCGAACGTTTGATGTTGTTCGGTGAGATGGTGGAGAAAAAAGGAAAGAATTTTATTCCCATCATGCTTTGGGTTGTTGTTTGGCCGGTTGTCAAATTTGACGTCGCGTTATGTCATGGATATAGGCTGCGTACGTACGTGCGGCCCATACGTAGTAACCTTGGGATGAATAAGCTTTGAATTTTCTTGTTTTCCGGTACATTTCGCATGCGATATCCGCCAGAATTTATGTAAACCATTTCTCAAATAGTTGCACGAAATCATTGATACAATAGTTGTGATACTTTTGCAGGTACGAAACAGTACCGTTCATATAAAAATTGTTATTAAATGTCTTCGTTTTATAAAGATGATTGTGGCACCGTTCCGCTTTTATAAAGCGTTTGAGACTATTTCTTGTCCTTGATAGACACAATCTCCCGCAATCCATGTAGATTTCACATTCAAATGATCGTCCAGCAGCACAAAATCAGCATCCGCACCATAATCCAGCGTTCCTTTGCGCTTTTCAATACCTATACACCGGGCTGGATGTAGAGAAGCGGCTTCCAACGCGTATTCGATAGAGCAACCTGGAAACAAGCAGGGAACAAGCACATTAATTGTATGCTTAACACTCGTAAATGCAAATCTTCTTCGTACTGGAAGCCTTTTTGAAGAATCGAATACACTCATCCATCGGTGCAATGCTACCGCACAGTGTGTTCGTTCCGGCAACATACGCTCGTCCAGCCCGAATTTCAATCTCCATCTGCCCGATGCGATGTCGTCCTTCTGCTAGCCCCATTGCCGATATAGCATCCGTCACCAGGATTAATCCGGCTGGATGCGTTTTGAACGCGATACGCAAAGCAGCCGGATGCGTGTGGACACCGTCCGAAATGATACCAAAGTACACGAGCGCATCGTGCGGAATGTTATCTGTCGTCAGCAATCCCACCAACCCAGGATCACGATGATGGAACTGTAAAGATGCAACGATGTATTGATACGTTCAACCAAACCTTCGGAAGTGAGGATACGTACCGGTAGCATTGCGTTGAACAGGTGCGTGATGAGCCTTGCACCGTGGCGCACCGCAATCTCGCCATCGCTCAGATTAGCCATCGAGTGGCCCACCGAAACCGTGATTCCATTGTTGCTCAGCTCCTGTATTACTTCCGTAGCGCCGACCTTCTCCGGTGCGAGCGTGATAATCTGCACGTTGTCCATCGAACCGTAAACCTCACGCACCGTCACGATACCCTTCGAAAAGAACAATGTAAGTTTGAACGACGGTTTGCCCATCATTTCATTTTTCCTGCATCATACCTGATCGAACTCTTTGATACACTCCGGTGGATGGGCTCCTTTTTTGATGGTGTTAATAAACGGTCCTTCCACGTGGCAGCCCAGCACGGTAGCCCCATGTCTCCCGCCAGCCGTTCTGGGTATGCGGGGCAAAACTGAGTGGTACGTTTCTGGTGGCGAGGTCACCAGCGTCGGGCAGAACGATGTAACCCCGTGAGCCAGCAGTCCTTTGGCAACTTTCAGCACACCTTCCTCGACAGTTTCAACATCAAACGAAAAATCAACACCGTATCCGCCTGGAAAACCCGAACCACGAGAAAAGATCATTCTTCTGCAAAAAAAATCCAACACTGCAACAATTATATAAATTACCATTGATCTGAAGATCGATAAACCCAGGTGCTACGATACATCCGTGGCAGTCGATCTGTACGTCCGCCTGTAACTTTTCATCGAAGAACACTTTCTCCGGATCGATGATCTTGCCACCCCGCACCCATACATCATCCTGCACCAGTCGATGATTGCGTAGTACGCGACAGTTTCGAAACTGGGTCAGTTTCTTATCCGTTTCCGACAGGGTTACGGTGCTCGATGACATGGCGCTCATACAAACAGATTCTGCGCTACACCACACGAAACAAAAGGGCACCAAACAAGTATCACAGCGAGGTCAAGATCACATTAATTGACACCAATCAAGGGGCTCCGTATTTTTCGGCACAATCGTCTTCGATCCTTTCCAAAGCTCAACTGACGGACGAAATGAAACGCTACAGATCACACACCACGAAGCGATCGTCAGAAATCTGGCGACCTTCTAGCCTGCCGCTGCAAACGCAAACTGAAGATCCTTCGATGCCAAACGAGTGCTGGTTACTGACTGCGATAACCATTTTCGCATGATATGCCCTCTTTATAAAACTGCGCTGCGTACAAGGACAAACGCACGGTGCAGCTTCGTTTCCTCACGGTTATGACGCTTCCATAATCACTTCCTATCTGTAGAACGCTACTGGGCAGTTTCTCACCGTATACACACAGATCTGGATTTGGGATTTACTTCTCTTTTTTTTTCGCTGTTGGTCAGATAACAAACAGCTCAGCTTATCATTCCACGGTTCGCTCGGCAAACCACACCAATGATCTGATTTGCGGTGATTTGATTTATGTTGCTTTATGTATTGCCTGCGGTTTAAATTGATAACGCTGATGGCCTAATAATGACGCTAAAGATGATCGTGCTTAGAAATCTTATCTACATTTCTTGTGGTTTGGTTTGTTTTGATGAAACATAGCGTATACGCGCGTGCTTACACACACTACGCTACACCTGACAAATTGGCTGCGTACTGATGGTTGCGGCATGTCGCCTCTGTATCGAAAACTTCGTTCAAAATGTTTCTCATTTTGGATTATTTCATTAAATAATAATCGCTAATTATCTTTATGTTCATATTACAAGAAAAAACATCAATTTATTCATAAATCTGCCGATGTAAGCGTTACTGTATCCTCGTCGCTACTATCGACATCAACAGCCTCGCGTGGTCTTGGCTGGGAAAGTAAACTTTTCTTCTTGCGCTTCAAACTAGCTTTGGATCGCTTTTTGCCCGACTGTTCCTTCACCTCCATCAGTTCCTCCTCCGTTATCCATTGGTTGCTGGTATCCTTAGCTTTCGGTATTAGCACGGACGCAGTTTCTCCGACCCTTACGACCGTATCATCCGTATCATCTACAGCCATGGATTCGCCCAGCTCAACGTTTGTCTCCGCTGAAGCTTCACCGATTGTTTCCATTGCATCGTCGGGCTCTGGTTCCTCCTCGAGATCGGAATCCGTTTGCTCTTGACCGTCAATTTTTAATTTGAACCGCTTCAAACGTACCTGCATTCTATCCTGGGCGTGAACCGTCGTCTCGTTACGTTCGATTCCTTCCGGAAAACCGACCGGCAAACCTTTTTCGCGATCGTCATTGTCCTTCTGAATGGCAGCTTTAATCTTTTCCACCACCAGTCGGGCCCGTTTGCTAGCCTTCATCGATGTACGCAAAAGCAGATCGGAACTCGTTAACGTTGTGCCACCGAGATGCAACCCACAAAGCTCTCCATACGAGTTGATTCCAAACACCATTTTCGCTTCAGCGACACGCTCCTCCAGGTAGGTGGGATCTGCGATGGCTATTTTGCCTTGGTTAAAGATGGCATAGCTCACGCAAATCGGATAGTGGAAAAGCGTCACCTTGATCGGTTCCTTCTCCTCCATGGTATGTACGATCACGTTCTCGCCGTCCACCGTTATATCCGGCCGCTTGAAGTGGGCTAATGCTGTCAGCGCAGCAATCGAACAGCAATCTATGGTGTTGCCTTCGTGATTCAGTACGGTCACGTCCACACGCAGTGTCCATACCTTTTCCTCCGACACCAGACATAGCGATTCCAGATCGACACAACCCGAATCCTTTAACGCACGCTCTAAGATGCGGTTCAACTGTACACATTCGTCTGACTGCCGGCCTCCGTCGAAGTGTGGCGCTGCCATCGGTCCTAGTTCGACGTTCACGAAAAGCATGCCTTCGTTTGGACGGGTTGCTTTTGGTTCCACCACCTCACAAGTGACCCGTGCCAGAGCTCGGGTTTCTCCCAGCACCACATGCACCAAGCCCCATTCGCTTCCGAAGCATATCCTGAGCTTGCGGAATTCATCCAGCGTACGGCCATCGATGCGCTGCAAGAAGAGAGTTGGGCGTCAAACAAATGACAAAGTTGCCGGTGTCCTGTACTACTTACGATCGATTCGAGAATGGCTTTTTGCACGAAAGATTTTTCATTATTTGTTAAAATTCGTTCCTTCATTGTACCGGCGTTTACAGCGAGCGCTCTATTTACAAACAACGCAAGCGCTCACATAGCGTGCTCATGACGTTTCGGATTTGACGTGTGTTTTACACCACACAGAACGATTACGCCACACAATAACTGCAGCTGTCATTTGAAAATGTACTTTCCATCGGTGATGCGCGCCTTGCGGAAAGTGTTCTCATTTGCGTGATTTATATTAATAAAAGTGATTTGTTAAGTGTATTTTGTTATGCTGTTTTATCCACGCACCCACCGACGAAAGAATCTGCCGGAACAACAGAATTCAGTCCTCTAAATAAATCGTCTTAAACGGATGACATTTGGCTCGGAAGCGACCTTGCGAAGGCAGCGAAATCTTGTTTATGTTTATAGTTACAACAGCCAGCACAATCCTTGGCTGGAAAGCTTTAAATATTCCACCAACGAACGAATCGGTAATCGGTGCTTTTGACCACTCATGAAATTTTCTCATAGTTGATAATGAATTATTTGTTGTTTTCAGTTCTCGAATCACAATTAAAGAAATGTCCCACGCACTGAATGTACAATTGATGTCGGAAGACGGAGAAGATATCGATGTGAAGCAGGAAGACGTTGTTTACGAGGATATCGAATACATAGAAGAATACTCGCTCGATGAACCGACCGCGTATGATGGCGCTATTCCAACCAACGAAGAAACAAATGTGTATGTGACAAAAATTGAAACTATCGACAGGGCGGTGGATATGCTCCAAAGTTCCGTATGGTCTAGGCAACCCCCTGAACGTACCAGTACAATGGGACGCAAACTAGCACATCCTCGTTCCGTTCCAATAGGTTTGGCAAAATCTGCAAAAAGTTTCGTCGAGTGTCTGTCGCTTTTTCTCGATGCGGATGTGATCGCCATGATCACGGACTACACAAACGAGCAGATAAAGATTGAACAGCCAAATTATGCCCGCGAGCGTGATGCAAATTTAACCGATGAAACGGAAATTAAAGCCTTGCTTGGTGTCTTGTTTATTGCCGGTACGGTGCGCGATGGGCGCGAAAACATTGAATACCTCTTCGATAGTAAAACGGGCACTGGTTTAGAAGCCGTCTATCTCACCATGAGCTCACTACGGTACCACTTCCTCATTCGGAACGTTCGCTTCGACGATCCTGCCGCAACGTTAGACGAAATCGAGGGTGATAAGCTTGCGCCGATAAGAGCGATCTACGAGCGAATAGTAAGCAATTGTCAGAAATACGTCCGTCCAGGTCGATTTCTTATGCTGGATGAGCAGACGGTACAGTTTAAAGGGAAATGTGACTTCCGCCAATTTCTGACGAACGTACCCGGCCGGGCGGGATTTAAATTTCATCTTTTAGCGGACTGCGAAACTTCATACGTAAGCAATTTGGAGATGTGTGTACCTGACAATCGGAATCCGTACAATCTGAGCTATGTGCCGAACGATGTTGCCATGCGATTGACCGAACCTATACAGGGGAAACAGAAGACGGTCATACTCGGCCCAACATTTACGTCACCCGAGTTGATCAAAAAGTTATACGACAGTCGAACGATGGTAATAGGCGAGGTAAAGAAATCGTACCCAGACATTCCAAAAGCATTCATCTCCAACAAGGGTCGCCCGGAGCATAGTACTCTGGCAGCATATCATGACGCGGTTACACTCGTATCGTACGTAACCAAGCGGAAGGATTTGATGTTACTCATGTCCTCATTCACCGACGCCGACCCGGCAGAGAGCAAAGAGTCAGATGAAAATGAAAAGGAAGCTCAGCTTTTGCAGCTGGTAGAGCTTTACAATCGTACAAAAAACACCATACATAGCATCCAGCAGATGTGCACAATGTACGATGTTGTGCGAAGCTCTCGCCGGTGGCCAATGGTCGTGTTCTTCAATCTGATGAACTTGAGCGCCATCAATGCGTGGTGCATCTATCAGTTGAACAACCCGGACGAGAGCAAAATAAGTCGGCGAGATTTTCTGGTCAACATGTCGCTCGAGCTGCTGCGTCCACAGGCACGGAGGCGGTTAGACAACAAAACAATAGCGCGTGCACTGAAACAGCGTATTGCCACGTTCCTAGGTGTTAGCCGGGAAGAGTACGAAACCGTGCCGGTATTCGACAATCGACCAGATTCGCGCGGCCGTTGCTACCTGTGCAGCAGGTCACGCAACAAAAGCACACGCATGTCGTGTCACAATTGCGGCAAGTTCACCTGCAACGCGCATTGCGCACATTTGTGTCGCACGTGCTACATGGAAGATGGTACGGAAGAACAGTAATTCAACTCATTAGTAAAGTGAAAAAAAAAACAAATTATTATGAAAATAAAGATTAATATAAATATTCAGAATGTATTTCATGCGCTGTATGAAGAGAAGTTTAACTTGTTCCAATTTACCACGTCCACAGTACCGGTGTGCCACACACGCATTGGGTCATTTAATTATTCCTGGTAAGATTTGCCACCGAGGTCCCTCTGATCGATGACACCCCTAGAGGCCACTCACTCCACCTTTTGGTTAATTCGCCTTTGTCCAGAGCGGATCGGAAAACCCTGAAGGAAGGAAGGAGGAAATGTGCGATTAATAATTATTGAAATGACGTTTGACCGTGTGAGGATTTGGGAGTTCATGGAGTATGCGGCAAGGATGAGATTAGGGAATCTGGAAAAGGATGATATGGCACATTGAGTACTCTGGCTCCTTCAGTTCATTATACGGTCCGGTGATCAAAGGCGATAACGGCGCTAGTCTACAAACGGGTAGGACCAAGGTTCAATCCCATCCGGACCATCCAGCAGTAATTAGCACTTGACTATCCAACCACGTGGTATTAATAAGTCTAGTAATCCATTATATGGGCCGGCATGACTGGAATAGGTCGTTACGTCAATCAAGAAGATGGAGGATAAAAAATTTATTAAGTATTTCACTGTTAAGTTGAAGAGCCAAACAATTTCTGAATAAATAAAATGGAATTTATTTGAAAAGATTTTTTTAAATTCTTAAACACAGACGTTAATCTCCATTGGTTATAACGGAAAATGCATGAATGAATAAATGTGGTTAATAATCACTTAAAATTGACAAAGCAAAGAATTATCAGATTGACGTTTAAAAACAATATGACTCGTTGTATGTACGATTAAATAATTAATAATGTTGGGACACTAAAACTCCAGGGTGTGGGAAGCCTTGGCTTCAAATCTATCCGCAACAATATAATCGGCACTGTGTATGGAATAGCTGGGTGGAATTTTGGAACCGGTCCAGTTGTGCGAAAGACGGACACCGCTAAGACCTATACAAATTATATTTTATTACTTTCATTAAAGGTTTATGTATTTTCCTTATTACGAAATTTACCTAACATGTATTCCTATTGAATTGATACATAAAATACCGAAAAAATTTATAAGGTGTAAATACCTGTAGCTGATCATTGTTAATTATAAGCCATTTATTTATTCATGTAGAACGTCAACGCAACTCTCTATGTACCAATTTGTAAAATTTTTGCACAATCTTCTTAATAGCTTGTGTGCATAGTTAAACGTATCGAAGTATTAATCACGTCCTAAAATGTGACCTCCTGTGTGCAATAATACTTTCAACATCGTTTGCACCTGCTTCCCGCCCAGAGTAGGCCATGGTGAATACGAAGGAAAACCAATTTTTAGATCAACAAATCTCCCGACAAGCAACGAAGGACTGGTTGGACGAAGCAAGTTGGGATGCATTGGGAAAATATAGAAAGAATTTATGATCACCGAAACGTTGCATCGCGAACACAACTACAACGTCTCTTACAAACGATCTGTAATATAGAGAAATAACGGTTCCATTTGGTTTATTTTTCTTTCGACCCTTGCTACTATAGTGGAGCGTATAATTAGATCACATTCAGATGTCAACAAATTTGCTAAATTCACTTGCACATTTGATCGGATACTGATGATCGAGACGACTGTATGCAGTGCACTTTATATTAATTATAAAAAATACTATCATTTGCGCGTGAGCTGTTTTTCTGCAATTGGGAAAAGTACCAAAAAAGCAAAGAAATTCTGAAAGTTTAAAATAAATTGTATAATATATCAATTGTGTCGTTTAACAATTGTAATTTGAAATTATTGGACGAAGTATGAATTCCCATTATCATTCTCAAAACCTCCAACATTGTCCATGAATCGTTTACCAGCGCAACTGAAACCACCGTTTTGTTCAATTTCCTTCCATTTCCAATGGCCTAGCAAACACCTGCGTTTCTACCCTTGCGTGTTCTCTCCTTCCGCACAACTCTCCGCTCTCCGGTGATGTCGATCGCAGTTTTACAATTTTTTTCTAACCTTCTTCTCCAAAATGTAAACACACCGGACGGGTGAACCTCACATCGGTTAGGTCCATTATTTACGTGTTTTTTGCTCTTTTTTTCCTCGCCAGTCCATTGAAACATTTCTCCCAATGGATTTGAACGAAGTATCGCTTCGTATGTGTTGGTGATCTTTTCCATCGGCGATCGCAATGGTATGTTGCGTAGACTAGGGCGGTTTGTTACAGGCAAATCGCATCGAAATTGCTTCCTTCCCAGCTACTTCCACTCCCGCCACCAAAGGAAAAAAATAACTTGTCTGCGCACTGTTCGCACTTTCTGCGCAAGCGCAAACTTTGCCATCGTTCGCTTCGCTTCATTCCTGCACGGTGACTAACCGTACCGCATTGGTGCACGGTTCTATATTTACCAAATTAAATAATACACACGCGACCGCACGATACCATCGATCGCAATGGAATATGGCCGGTGCGTGATACATGTGTTCGTGACGCTAGATGTAGATGTGCGCTGCCAATACAGGGAAGCAGAAGAAAAGGGCACCGGTAGAGTGCTGATGGTGTACAAAAATAAACCGACCAAATTCGCTGTCGGTTTTACAGCAGCAGCGGCAGAAGAGCGATGTTTAAAAACCCGTACACACACGATCACATATGAAGAAAATCTTATTCCACTAAACGGAAAATAAAATGAAAAAAAAATCATTTCAGCTAGCAAATGATCCCAAGATTCATCTCTCACCTGACATCTTGCATCTACCATACCGAAGGCCTTGCATCTCCGGCCATTTGGATCCACGATGTGTGAACAATGGCAGTCGCCGAATGCAAAATGACACCCTGAGCGATTCCTCGAATCACGATCGAATCATTAAAATTAGAGTTATAGTTTAAAGAATTAATCTAAAATTCATAAATAACAATATAATGATAAATTAGCAAATAATCCTGTGCGATGATTAGAACTAGGTCATTGCTGAGTATCAATGATCGCGTTAATATCAAAATATTGTAATCAAACATCTTTTTATCAATTATATGATCATAATCACAATAATATAACATAAATATACAAAAAAATGTGAATAAATGTTTCTTAATGTATACTTCAATTTCCCATAACTTATTTGTTTGAGGCATTAAATTGACAAGTTGTACGGTTCAGACTTAACAATGGTCATAACATGAATGCTACATGTAAATTATTTTTACATTTTTTAAATCTTTCCTAATTGTGAATGAATGGTTAGATCGATACGCCAAATAAGAAAACTTCGTTTGCATCTTCATAAAATAGGATAATCCTGGTTAAAATTACCTTATCTAAACGTCTGAACAGAGATTTCTAGTTTTCTATTCAAAAAATCTCAAATACAATTTTCCACAAACTTCCCTTGCCATCTGACCCATGGAGGCGCCTGGTGCGCCGTGATGTCATCGTTAATCGAACGGCTTAAAACGACCGGTGTATTGTGCTTATGAGCATGAACAACGATCCGTTATAGATCGAATTTCTTGTACTATTTGTGCAGCTAAAAATACACTATATCCGTTGTTGTCATACATTCCCACCGTCACCAATGGCCTTCTTATCCACAAGTTTGTCAACTGTATGGAGTCAAACTGGTGTACACACGATCGTTTCTTGCACAGTTTATTCATATCTTTTCCATTTATTTCTTTTTTTTATCTTGACATGATTACTTGCCAGTACGTTACACAAACAGTAGCCGACTTCATCGTTTAGACGGAAACATTCAAGAAAAGGCAGGCGGTTCCACAATGGTCAATGGGGTCCGGTGGGTGTAAATAGCGAAGAAAATGTGAAAAATAAGCAACTACACAACTCCACCATCAGCAGGAGCATGAAGCGTACGTTGAAGGTGGAGTATTTTCGGGAAGCAACAAACCTCTTTCAACGGATTTAAATCAGACGTGTGGGCAGCGTACCAGTGTACGATCCGTTGGAAGTAATATCGTATCTTTTTTTTTAGACCGTACACCAGCAACTATCCTATTGTACATATTTGCAGCGTGCGTGTGTAACACGTTTATCAACGTTCACCGAAATGGTAACGAATGTGACGCGCCAGTTGCGCAGTTGTCTGGAAAGTTCTAGCGATGGGTCATTTTTGTGGTCTGTTTAATATTGGAAATCCAATTCAAAGGAACATGTATTTTGGACTGAGATCTAACGCCTACACGTTTTGAAAAGCGTAGTAAGAATTCCTTTTTTTAGACGATTTTTTCCATATATTTTTTTACTTTTTCGCGGAAAATTGACTGGTTGAAAGATATTAGAATGGAAGTCTTAATAATTAGATATTCCCTTGATAAAATTTTAAACAAATTATATCTAAATGTTGAGAGTTCTAATAAAGCTGCACCAGAAGGAATGCATATGAAATATCTAAACTAATTTAGATTTTTGACTCTAAAAAAATTTAATCCCATCTTTTCCGGATCTTCATAGATGATGTTGCTGCAGTGACGATTGGCACGATTTTGACAAACGGATCAAACCATTTCCCGATGCCCAAACGCACTGATCCAACAGCTATGACGCCGCCAGTGAATCGAACCAATCGTAGGGGAAAATGGTTTCGTTTCGATGCCAGGTCTGGCCCCATTTCTACGTGTGATTTGTCGTGTTCGCCTCAGCATGTGTGTTGTGGCAAAATCCGGTGGGTGTAATAACTAAACCACACAAGAAACCTATAAATAGGTCGCATAAATAGCATCCGCAGCCAAACAAATGGGTAATTTGAAACAGGAATGTAGCTGCAAGTACGGTGGCTAGCGAACGCGAACAGGGCCTTTTGTCTTTTGTGTTGCGGGGAAAACGCGCAAACTAAAAGCCACCACAGCCAGCCATTGTTTACTATACTTAGGTCCCGGCGTTGGTAAAACTGTTAGGATAAACGGGGATAAAAGTACCAAAAAACAAAGTGCAACAAAAACTAAAACCCGACCTTTCCGGTGCAATTTACCCGCAACGAAATGGCCGTGGGTATTCCCCCGTGCACACGGGATAAGCATAATGCTTCATTGAGCTTGAAAAATGGTCGTTACCTTTTTTTCAACCCCAGCGTGAATGATTAACCACCTGACGGAGCTACTTACGGATCGGTGGAATCGTTGGGCGGGTGTGCTTAATGATGATCGCACTACCATCAGCATGCGTCGCGCGCAAATACACACACTCGCAGACGGCCTGCGCTGTGCAGCAGTCAGCTACATCTCTAACCGTTATAAATAACAAACGCGCTCGTGTCCCAATGGATTCCTTGCTACCTTTCGGCTGTGAGCGAGCCTTAAAAATTGGCTCCCGACCCAGTTAGTGGCTTTTGGCCGGGCAGTCACCGCATGCACCGCACAGTAATGAGCGAAGTAGCGTTGATCGCAACAAAAAGAAACGCTACTAGTGCTTCATTCCTCGCCCCCTGAAACGGGACGTCCGCCGGTGGTGACCGTGTGCAGGCCGTTCGAAATTAAGAAATTATATTTATCTGTCACGATATGACGTAGTCTCGGTGGAGCGTAAAATTTTGTTCACCGTAATCGGGTTGATGATGCCGGCGTTAGCGGTGACACGCCACATTTAGCTGCTCGGCGAACGGCATTCCATCATTCACGGTGAATTGCCGATGCCGATTTGGCGATACTTTAGCTGCTCAGAGCGGAATCGGAATCAATCAACCATATGGTAAACAATGCACTTTTTCTACAGTTCAGACGTATTTCCAGTAATAATAGAAACAAACAATCAAAATACTTGTTTGTTGATTTGCACATTGAAGCTTATTGTACAATTGTACAGAAGACAAGGCGCCTCCATTGTATTTTCTAAACATCTACTGCAATAAAGATCTATACAAAAGTATTGAATGTATGTTACTTTTATTTTAACTCATATTTAATCATAAAGTATCATGTTGTTACTCATGAACCGAATAGATAAATGAAAAAAATTAAAATCAATTAAACAAATTAATTAACAATGGAGACGCCTAGTACCTTATCAAACGTCAAGAAATGTGATATCAATATTTTACCATTCACAATTTTTTTATTCTATAACTAGTGGGTAGAAGCACGCCTAAATGGCAACCGATCTACCTTACGATCATCGGATACTGCTAGAAACCAATGTTGCCAAGATGAGTACAACTTATTTGGCATGAATCAGAGCTTTTGCGACAGTTGATCATATTCTGATACGCTGTTATTCACGCGACACTGATGCAAAAATCGACACATAACAGTGCGATGGTGTAATGTCCGGTTCGATTGCCAAACACGAGCGAACAAAAAGAATCACCGTAAGCAGACAACGCGATCGTTCAGTGCGAAACGATTCACCGTGGAATGCACGGCAAGTTGTGCGTTTAAAGCGTTCGAGTGGCAAAGCTGCTGAATCGTTAACGTTCGATTAAGATTCTCAAACACAAGCTGCTCTTGTTGCCCGAAGTGCACAACATAGATAATGAGTCGTTTCGCGGGGGCATTCATTTTTTTTGTTGACGATCCTTTTTGTACGCTATTGAGCAATCCGATCGGATATACTGAATTTTTCGGTGCATACAAGCAAAGGTGCACTTGGTGGATAGAATTATATTTTTCACATTTTTGCATGACAATGTGTGTGATCGAGGCGAACACGCACATCGATGTTAAGTTTTTAGTTTCTAGCACAACCATTCTGTTCGTTTTTTTGTCTTCTTTGGTACTGATCACTTTTTTCCAGAGAGTGTAGTGTGTGGATGGCAGGTTTTGCGTATGCTGCATAATATAGGATGGGTTGGGAGTTATCAACGACCATTCAACCGTTTTGTGCAGATTAGCCCACGCTCTCTATTCTCCTCACTTTTCGAAACGGCACACATTCGATTCAACAAACACACACACGCAGCAGGAAAATGCGAAACCGTAAATCCATCTGCGCCTGGCAATCGCAAGCAACGGCCATCGTTTGCTCCCACAGGCAGGGAAAATGTTCGTGTTCGCACCTGAAAATAGAACACACCCCGCACACGATCATGGCACGATGTGTGCAATCTTTTGCTGGGGGCTACAACCGATCGCGCACACACGCACATACGGGCGTGCGATTCACTGCACGAAGCTGCCCCGTGCGGGAGAGTGAAAAAGAAGCAACCAGTTCGCAACCCACGATCGGGCCCCGACTCGGCCGATCATTTCTAGGCCGGATCTAACGGTCCCGGGTGCTGCTTGATTCAGTCATCGCTTGCAGTGACACTGAGTTCGACGACGGCCGCCGGATCAGTGCGTACATTCATTTTCTTGTAGAAGCAGTAAGTGTTGGTCAACATAACATTTTTTGCATATAAGAAATACTTCTGTTATGCGAGGATAGTAAAGTTTGGGGAAATCGAAACCAGCCACGTTTCGGCACGACCGTTCGTTACCAGAAAAGGCATATTCCTTTGGGAAAAATACAACGGCACGTTCTATGATAGGCCCTCTGATAATGTTGATAACGTGATCGTTCTCGTTAGTGCCCGCACGATCGTGCAAGATCGAGAAAGTTCCAACCAGTTGCTGATCGTAGCGTTACAACCCACAGCACCTTCTTCCAGTGTTCCTGCTAAATCTGCTGCCGGTCTTCGTCTACGTGTGTGTGTTCGTTTGTGTGCGTGTGTATGTGTATGTGTGTGTGAAGAAAAAAAAACATGCAGTTACATAATGATGTTTTTGAACGAGTTGAACGATAAGCTTTGGATTCCGAGCCACAGTCAGACCATCACCATCATGGAAAGTCGTGGATAAGGACTGATGATGAGTCATTAAGTGATGATGAGTGCGTTTAAGGATATGCTACACCATCGGACAGCTATGGAACGTGCAAGGATATGCCAGAATGTGTTCAGTTCCGTCTATTCCGTCCACCAAAGAACAGTAAAAGAATCATACGCTGTGCCGCGATGGTGAAATGAGCTATTGCTTTGGAGCTATATTTACACCAGCGGGTCCCTGGGCTTTTTTCCATGTGTTTGTATATGTTGGTGTGTGTGTGTGTGTGTGTATGTGTTTGTGAGAAAAAAACATTGCTAAGAATGTTTGATGCGCAATCGCAAACCCTTTTCCCCCCTTCGGCGATCACTCTTTACGGGTGGCTCTGGAGGACAGGCTGATCGTTTGAAACGCAGGCTAACCAGATTGATCCAACACGTTCCACAACCTGAAACGTTGAATGTTAAACAGTTCAGTGAACTCATAAAATAGAAAAGAGAATTATCTAATGACTTGTTTTCAGTTGTATTCCTATTGCAGTAGCTAAACCTGTTGGACTCTTCCACTGAGGGGAGTAATTTTGAATTTTTGTTCTGACACTTGAAACGGAATGATCTTTTTCGATTAAAACTTCTACTTTACTGGAACTTTTACAGGATGAACTATGGTTAGTTCTGAAATCTTTTTTAAAGCTATGTATCTTTTAAATTGATTTATGTTTAATTTATTTCTCGTTTATGTTTGATTCAAAATGAAATAGTTTGATTCAAATTACCGAATTAAACGTTGACACACACACACACGCACACAATAGCACCATACTGCATACTGTTTTTTGCAGCCGGTTACGATCGTACCAGATATGGTTAGCCTTGGAAAGAAAAAAACGGTTCGGCCAGCCCACTACCAAGACTGCGCTGCCATACATCTCCCGAAATAGATTGCGTGTTTGCGTATGTACGTGTTTCGGCCTTTGTGCGCCTGCGTGTGCGCAAAGCGATGTGCGTTCGTGCAAGTGGGCTGCGCGATGGTTAGGATAGCACAGACCGTACCCAGAATGGATAAGAGATTTAGAGATCCACCATAATCGACCAAAAAAAACGTGCACACACACACATACACACACATCGAGAAAGAAAAACAAGAACACACTTCCGACGTCGCTGTAGGCGCAACTAGATGTGATTAAAAATAGACTTTTCGCTTTCGGAGACGGCTGCCTGTTGCCTGTTTTCGCACCGTTCTTTAACGTACGTTTCGGAATGGTCAATAGGAACGATGACATTTTTTTCCTACTCTACGTTCTCGAGTGGGGTGTTTTCTTTTCTCTTACCCTAACCCCGGGGGTGTTCAAAACGTGGGCGATATTTTGTAATAGTTGGCACAGTTTTCTTCTCCACCTATGAATGTGACGTTACGTCGAAAAGGTTTTTTTACAGATTTGAGTTTTTTTCTTTTTCCTGGGAATTCTCTAGAGCAAACCATTTCTCTGGAACGAAAACTGATCCATTTTATTTTTGCGTGGTACGATCCTTGCGTTTTACATATTTTGAACAGGTTGATCTCTATTTGTGTTTTTTTTTCTTTTACCATTTTCTGGGTCGTTTTCACTCTCTATACCAATTTGCTGAATCCCAGGCTGGGCAGAAATAGATGTTGCTATTTTTAGGACATTGCCCACAACAGCCGCCACGTTTTCGGTTTACGGAAACCTGTTTGTTTCAGTAGTAGTATTTTCCGTCGGCAACATCCTTTGCGCTCATGATTTATTTTTTTCTTATTTTTATTATAATTTTCTTATTTTTATCGTTTTTGACACAAATTTTGCGACTATTTACCCATTGTTAAATTTTATTGCGTGTGGTTAAAATTTTCATTTTTTTTTATACCTCGCCATAAAAACTTATTCGAATAAGAGCCCCAATTCGAAACATTCCTAACATCTACTTTTTCCCATCTTCTTCTTTTTTGCTATCGCCCTAAACACCAGGTCTTAGCGTACCCCTGCCACCATGTCTGATGATGAAGAGTATTCGTAAGTATACATAACACCACCATTCGAACATGGCCACCTTCACGATCGCACCCAGACAAAGTTTTTTCAACTGAAACCGAAAAGCACAGTACTGCTCTCGTTTGACCGTTCGACCCACCACCCCCCCCTCCCCCAACTCGCCACCTATTTTGAAAACCCCAAAATCTCACCACAGTTACCTATCTGTAATTTCCCGTTGGATAATTTACTTTTTGTGTGTCGTTTTTATTTCACCACACATCGTTTTTACTATCCTTTCCGTCGCTGTCTTTGTACATGTTTTATAAACTTTTCTTGTTTCGTTATTTTGTTTATCTTTTTATTTTATATTTATTTGCTCACTTGTGTTCACAAATCTTTGCAAATTTCTTTTTTTATAGTCTTACACATTATTATGTAGTTGTTTGTATTTTTATGTCCTTTTTTAATATCTCTGCCAACTGTGTGACTCGTTATTGTTACCGTTTTTTTTTTCTTTGTTATCTTCAGCTCTTTTGTATATTACTTTCTGTTTCCGTTTGCCTACATCCCACTCTGCCTTAAACCTAGAGCACCGTTTTTGGTTCATAAACCTTGATTCATTTTGAATTCCACCTTTCTACCTAGCCATTTGCTCCATTCTGCCAGTGCATTTTTGTGTCCTTGTATTTGCTCGTTATGCTGTTTCGTTTTAGATTATTTTTCTCCACCCATGCATAAGTCCTATTGTTCACCAACAAGAAAAAAGCTAAATCAAACTGGCTGGTAAAAAGTGATGAACACTTTTTCAGCCATTCTCGTATTGCAATTTTCCATTGTTCATGTTCCACTTATCCTTTCGTTCATGCTTTAATGTTTTTTTTTTCTTGTTCAAATGTTACACAATTTTGTAATTTTATTCAGTCCTGTTTTCATGTAGCTTACTAGTTACACACTGTACCTTCTATGCTCATTTGCAGATTTATTTTTTATAATCAGACGGTAATAAGTGATACGGTTTTTGTTTTTATCCTTAAAACGCAAGACATCGTAGTCAAAGAATGTTTTCTTTTGTACGTTATTTTTAAACAGGGTTTTTAGCTCCCGGCACTGATATTTTATCGATCCAATCGACAAGAAGGTGTACAAGCAAATGGTGTACAAAAACATGGTTCTCTTTGTGGCGAATATTTTCCTCCTGGTTTCGTTTTTTTCCGCTACGGTAATTTTGGATTTTTTTTTGCCACCCCAGGGCATTTATCTAGCAGATTAACGTCGATCCATAGAAGCGCAAGTGGTTATCTTCTATTTTTCGTTTCATTTTGCCCCTCGTTTCTTTCTTACCTTTTGGCTTTCGGAATTTCGGAAAAAAATATTCAAAATAAAAGTCACGGTTAAGCGATCGAACCGTACAATCAAAATTTTCCTTCAAATTTTCATTTAATCCAATCCCATTCTCAACCACAACCCATTTCTTTTAGCTCGGAGGAGGAGGTCGTCGAGGAAACCAGAGAAGAACAGTAAGTTCAAATTAAACGCGTGCCCATGCAAACCGAGGCACATTGAGGTTCAGTTGTCGTCTAAATTCTCTTTCTCACTCCCTGTCTCGCTATTTATTTTACATTCTCTATGTCTCTCCTTATCTCTGATATGTTTATCACTTCTATATGATAGCGTATGCTCTACTATTACTGCCATGTTACTATTGCGCGTCTACTACGTAACACTTACGCCAGCGTGTCCGGTTAGAAGTGTCCCAGCGCGTTTGCGTACTCTTGTAGTGCAAATAGGCAAAAGAAGGATGCCATTGATAACCGTTAGATTTGACTATGAATGTTGTGTAGCTCGTTTAGAGAACGAATCAGAATTGTTCAATAATTATAAAACAATAATATATTATAACACCACTAGAATAGGATGCTATCTATTCAAAAAACAAACTATTGCTCTACTAATATTATTTTATTCTATGCATATGACCTTTAGCAATGAAGACTATGTGAAATTACTCACACAGTTTAGACACTGTACAATAATTCTTTTTTAATCCCGCCGATACATTTGTTTATTATAAAACACATTAACAATTGCAGGCCCTAGGCCTCAGGCTGTTTAATATTATAGAACAAAATATTTACATCTGACAAAATAGATCAGTTTCAAACTCGCTTTTAAAACTTCCATTCTGCATTCTCCCAAATTTGAATGCTAATGTTGCACTATATGCTAAATCCCACCCCAAAACAAATGCAGTAAACGTTTTGGGAACTTTTCTTATGCGCACTTAGCATTACCTTTTTATGCACAATCTTTCACGTTTAAATCTCTCAATTTCCAATCAAAGCCCCCACCCACTCAACCACCACCTACCGCCCCCCCCTTCGTTTTTCAATCACCAAAACCCACTTTCCAAGAAGTCGTCAACGTCCTCAATTGCGCTCCTGCAACGACAAACAATGAACGCAACACTGAAGAAAAACTTCTAAATGTAGAATTTTTTCTCTATTTCCAGGAAGTAAGTCCTCGTGTCCCTGTAGTTACCTAGTAAATATTTCCCGCGTTCAGTACCGTTTACCTTCATTCGTGTTAACTTGCTCCGATCCCCATCCGTCACCATCCAAAGTACTTACCACCCAACAAATACCCAAAAGAGCATTACTTTTGTATAGTAGTACGGCTTAGTGTAAGGATAGTGTAAGGTTTTCCGTTTTTTTCGTTTTTTTTGGGTTCCTACGCCAAGGATACAATAGGTTGGAATCCCGTACATTGCAAACACAGGTGAAAACTGTGCTGTACAATTGTGTGTACAAATTCGTGATGTAGAAGGATTTCGCTTTCACAACCAATAATGGATTTGTACGGTAGTGGCTGATGGTAGTTTAATTTAGTAAAAAACAATTAAATGTAATGGTATTAACTGCCGCAAAAATGATTTAGATCTCACATCTGAATCAATCTATCGATCGTCATAAGTGTTAATGAAATAGTTTTATTTTAATTTGAAATTTAAAATTTAAAGTCATTTAAGATTGGTTTTGTGCTCATCGTATCGAACCAGTTTTTTCGTTTTATTTCCCTAGTGGAAATTATAACAAAAGAAGAACACACAAACAATTTCTCCGCTTAATTGTAACTGATCGTCGCAGTTTAACCGCAAGTGGGTAAAACTTTCTTTTGTAGTTATTGTACAAAAAAAACAAACCAAACATACCAGTACCCTAGTGCACGAAAAGCTTCTTTAGAGAACAGAAAAGAAAAGCAACATAAACTATGTTTTACTAATCGCGCGAACGTGTGTGTGTATTTGACTGTTTCGAGAAAAGCAACAAAAAAAAAACCACTAACACTTGTAATTTAGATCCAATTCATCTTAGTAAAGAAAGGCAAATGGGCGCTGAAATGAAATCGATCAGTTCGGGCACGATCAGTGGTTTCGGGTTTTGTGCAACCCATTTCCTAGGCTGGCAAGCTGATGAAGTTCAAATATATCCTTGTCCCTAATTCCTGCGAACCGTACACCGGTTCCATAGGATAAACCGTGTTACTTACATGGACTGATTGCCACTGGAAAAATGCGGGAAACAAAACCAAACACATCCAAAACAAAACTTCATTTCAACGCAATCGTCCAATGCGCAACGAGATTATTCGAGCGTCACTGACCAGACAAATGGACACACCAGAACCGGAATGGAACACCAATTTTGCCCATTTTTATTAGTGTTAAGTGTTTTTTTTTGTTTAATTTTGTTTTATGTTGTTTTTTTTTGTACCCACCTATATGTACATAATCGATCGACTGTGGTACCATCATTTTGATACCCTGTGTATTTTTTCTCTCTCTCCTCTTTCTTTCGTTTTACACACATACACATTTTGATTCGTTTTCGGCGAATGGATCGCCATTTTTTGTTGTTGTTGTGTACAATCGATTTGTCATCCTCATCGCGGAAACGCTCACACCACGCTGTTATCCACGGTATTCATTCGTTTCGCTCCGTTCATGAACTCGAAACCCCAACTCCGTGTGTGCGCACTGCATCGAAATGCATCCCAAAATGCATCAACCCTACAATATATTACTGCCTGCCCACCTGCCCGCCCGTCCGTCCGTTCGTCCGTCCGATAAAACTTGCCCGCTGACGCCATCCGACATCCATCCTGATTCTGAAACCACGGCTCGTACCAACATGTTTTTTTTCTTGTG